>OZ010579.1:68618634-68906134 GCA_963932145.1 Acanthosepion lycidas
TAGTCTATTAGTTATTAGAAGTAGAAAAGTACTTTAAATTTGTAGGAATAGATTTTGAATATTAAAACCCTTTTAAGAAATCTTTGTGTATAAAATTATAAATTAAGCTGACGAATAAAAATGCAAAAACTTTTTATTATTGAAAAACTCAGATGACATGCGAAAAACAGATGTCATTGTTTGTGAGAAGGCACCCCTACCCCACCTTAACTTAACCTGATTTTGAAAGTAACTTATAATTGATACATAAGTTGTTTAGGGAAATTAAACCCAACCACCCCTTATCAAAATGATTGAATTTTCCGTAACCTTGTCTGTGCTTATAAATGAAGTAAATTTCTTAATAGGTTATTCCAAAATTCAGTTGAGAATGGAATGGAGCTATGGATTTTAAATTTAATTTAATAATTAAAATTAAAATTTTAGTTTCTGTTTTGAAACATTGTAATTCCTGTGTAGCAATGTAACCATATTTTTAGAATAGAAAATAATGACATACATTACAGATAAGGCTGAATGCTTTGCTCAAAAATTCTCATCCAACTTAACTCAACTCACCTGGAGTATCCATACTTGATCTCCTCCCCTGCTCTAGAAGTGATGCTCTACTTAGTTATATGTGCATAACCTCATCGCTGATCTTGGACATTATTTCTAAATTAGATCCCCATAAGGTAAGTGGAAGTGATGGAATTCCAGCCATTGTACTAAAGAAATGTGCTCCTGAGCTGGCTCCAGTCCTCTCCAAACTATATAACTATTGCCTTGATGCTTCCTGCTTTCCAGCTTGTTGGAAGTACTCATCTGTAGTCCCTGTTTTTAAGAATTCTGGAAAACCTACTGACTCCTAATGCCCTATCAGTTTCCTGCTGCTTTTTTGGCAAAGTCTTCAAGGCTTTAATCAATGCTGAAGTTGTTAAGAATCTTACTTCTCAAGAGCTAATCTCTGACAAGCAATATGGATTCTGCTTTGCCCAGTCTAACACTGATGCGCTTATTGCCATCATTGAATATGTATATAAGACTCTTGATAAGAACAGCAAAGCTTGAGCTGTGGCTCTAGATATCTTGAAGGCATTTGACAAGGTTTGGCATGCTGGTCTTCAGGGCTACGGTATTACAGGATGACTATTTGATTTAATCCAATCATTCCTTTCAAATTATGAAATGTAGGCCATTCTGAACAGGCACACTTCCATATGTTTTCTTATGAATGCGGGTGTCCCTTAAACCTCTACACTGGGTCCTACACTGTTTATGATTTTCATCAGTCGTTGACAAATAATTTTGTCTTTTCTTATTTTGCATATTTTACCTGTCAAATTTGTTTTATTTAACTTATTGTTCTGAAAATTGAGTTTTATATTCCTTTTTTGTTTGTGTTTATTAACATATAAAAAACCTGGCATCATATGGGCATTAGATTCTGAGAAATGGATAAAAATATTCAAAATTGATGGGTGTATGAATAATTTCATCATTGTATATATATACATATATATATATCAAGGTTCTCAACAAAATCCAAAGAAGGATCTGTAATATAAGCAATCTTGAATTGGTTTCTTGACTTCAGACCCTCTCTCACAGATGTGATGTGCTTTCTCTCTGTCTTTTCTACAAATATTTTCATGGACACTGCTCTGATGAGCTTTTTTACTTGGCACCCCAACTACATGTATTCAAGCATGTTACTAGATTGGCAAGTAGGTCCCACCCATTTACTGTTGAAATAGTTAAATGTAACTGCTACTTCTACTCCAACAGTTTCTTTCCTCATACATCCCAACATTGGAACTCCCTTCCCCTCACTTGCTTCCCTGATAACTACAATCTTCAAAAATTTAAATGCAGCATCAAGCGTCATCTTCAGTCGCCTTGATCTCTGTCCTTTTTTCCTTTCCTCAATCTCCCTACACCCACTCTTTTTTCTCACTTTCACTCTCTGTAAGCCTTCTGCCTTGCTTGGGGGTGAAATGCTTAAAAAAATATACATGCACCCATACATATATAGATATATAAACACACATACATATTTATAAACACACACAAATACATATATACACACACACACACACACACACATCATTCAAGATTAATATTTTCCATGATATTTTTGGTGTGATTTGGTTTTTGTTTTTAATCTTCCAGATATGTTTAGAAATCATTGTGCTGTTCACATATTTACTATTTATAAAGGATGTTTTTTGTCCATATTTTTTTTGTTTCCGGGGTCCTCCAGTTCCCCCTATATATATTTTTTCAATATCATCAATAGGATATACATAGATATAAAAGTGGACATTGATGTCAACACCTAGCGGTGATAGACTGTTTCATGCTTACACACAATCATCAGGCCATGTGCGTTGTGTTTTTGCTCAACTATTTATATATGCTGATCAGTAGTGCATTATGGGTAGGTTTATTGGATTATTCTAATGATTATTTGGGTGGGTGGTAACGGTTATGTTTTGCATTATTCTAGGGGCTATTGAGTAGAAATAATTGTAGATCTGAATGCAGTGGCTATTTTACAATGTTGTTAACTTTTTTACTCATTATTTATTAATGATTATTTTATTATTTGTTGGTTGTTAATATTATGTTTACTTTTGTATTCATAGTTTGTTTATTTATTATTTACTTAATTTATTTACTTATTTATTGATTTGGATTAATTAATTTTCTTTGTTTACTTATTTCCTGTCTTTAAATTTGTAAGGTAAAAAAACATCATTTTTACTTATATTGTGTAGCTACAAGAATTAAACTAAAATGTCTATTTATATAATTTTTCTTTCTGAAAACCTAAGCTTAACAAGAATAAGAACTTCCATAACAATTATTGAAAGAATGTTGTACACGAAATTAGCCTACAACCAGTTGATTAGTTTCATCTGCTAAAGGCTTTGAATAGCTTTTCATTTCTGATTTATATGTATTCCATCTTTATTGGTGAATCTTTTCCAGTTTGAAGTTAACAATTGTATTCAATGCTTTTCACTGTGCATAAAACTGTTCCTCCTGTTAACCCCAATTTTTGGTTTAAAACTTCTATACCTACATATATAAGATCCTCTGCCTTCTCTTATTTAAAAAAAATGACAGCCACATATGACAAGTAATTTGGTATATAAATGGAGGAAATTAGAACCAGAAAGAAGTAACTTTATGCAGTTTAGTTAGGCTTACTATAATTTCCAAGCTTCAAATTGGAACTAGTTTCAATTTTTATTATACATTTAATTTTCTTGTAAAATAAAGTGTTTTCATGATCCAATATCCATTAAGCTTTAAGCTTAACATAAAAAAAATGAAAACTGATAATTTATATTATTTGGACTGAACTCTCAAATGAGGCCAATCCTGATAGTGCAGAAAGCTGTGGAGAGCCATGATTACCCATGTCCTGAGAAGAAATGGCTTATAGAAGAAGAAGAAATTGATTTGGCAGACTAAACAAAAGGATTTACAGTTGAAACCAGTTTATATTTTATAAAATTGCCTAAACTTCAAGTTACTCTGATTTTGAGGATTTAGTTCAACCAACACATTGTAGGGATACAGAAGGTGCTTATATCCCTTTGGTGGAAGATAAATCTCATGGTCACATGACAACCACTCCGTGACATCACTCTATACAGTGATCCAAAGCTCCAGTCGATTTGAAGTTAGTGAACAGCAAACAAACAAGAAGGTTGCTTTCTTCTAGTCTGGGTTTTTGGTCAAGGCTGAGGCTAAATCTGCCTTCCCAGCTTACAAGCACATGATGCCATTTCCCTTTGGGACATAGATGAATGGACCTTTGGTCAAGGCTGAGGCTAAATCTGCCTTCCCAGCTTACAAGCACATGATGCCATTTCCCTTTGGGACATAGATGAATCCAGCCTGTTTAAATCCGGAATCCTAAAAATGACTTCTCTAGGTCAGGAATATCTTCAAATTATATATAAAACTTTTCCTTTTATTTCCTCCTTATACTTTGCTTGGCTGTTGGATATATGCAATAAATAGTTCTACATGGAAGATGTGTATATATCTATATATACAGTTTCATGTCCATAAGCTACAGTATTGTTATATCATGGATGATATAACAATGTTCATGACAGGAGAAACATAAATTGGGAGAATAAATCTTTCTTGCTAGTGGACCACTAGCAAGAAAGATTTATTCTCCCAATTTATGTTATTACAAAATAAATGTTCAAATATATGATTTAATCTGTTGTTTCTGTTTATGATTGTTTTTAGTAAATAAAAGAAGTATATAACTTAATCAAAGAAGGAACATTTTAAACATTACTTTTTGGGACTATGTGCATATCTAAGTAAACAACTAGATCAGTTAAAATGGTTCCATATATCACCTGTGAGACTTGTTTTCTCCTTATCATATATTCACTCTAGACTCTTAAATCACAAAACTAACAATAGTGAGTTTTACACCTGAATTATTATCAAGGTTTTAGCTACAGAGTAAAATTTAACTGAACTTTTGTCAATCATGTACAGAGGCTGTAATTCACCCTACAGTTTTATCCAAAAATTACTTTTATATTTATTATATTTTCCACTTTTGGTTGATGTCTTTCTTTTGGCAGATTCTTGACTGTTAAGATTTTCAGATTTAGTAGTTTTTCATTAGAAACATTCATTTCATTTTTTATAATACCAAAATTAAATATTTCTTCCTGTAATTATCTGTTTTTAATATCTGACAATTTTGCTAAGTCAGTTCTTGTAGCTTACCAACATTTTCTGATAGATTGTGATATATATCCAAGGTATTTCAACAAAACAGAGAATTATGACATTATAGTACAATTTTATTCACTTAAGATATCTGGAAAAGAAAACTAAATCCCTTTGTGCTGAGATATTCTTATTCTCTTGTACAACCTAGGTAGGTCAACTTTTTGAATTTTTTGCCTTGTATAATACAAAAAAGATTACACGTTTTGAAAATGAAAACATATAAGCCAAAAAATACAAAAAGTTATATCATCCATGATATAACAATACTGTAGCTTATGGACAGGATAGAACAGAATGACTGAAAGAAAAAATAATGACAAATACACTTTTTTCTCAAAGAGAGTTTTATATAGTACTACATACATGAAACTGTATATATAGATATATACTGACAGATAGAATAACATTTCTGTCAAGATTACGTTCACTTAGGGAATAATCCTTTATTTGTCTTTTGTTTACTAAGTATAATATTTTGTATTTTCTGAAATGTTTATTTATTACCCATATCTCCAACAGAAGTTACATAAATCAGCTTATTGCATTTCTAATTGAAATAGACATTATTTACCTGAATAACTATTAAAATTATTATCTTCACACAAAGAATTAATTTAAAAAATATTTTTAACTGAAAATCTACTAGTTTATTTATATTATTTACATTTTAATTATTGTCTTCATCTTTGTTGTTGTTATCACAACATTTTGGACAATGTGCACCCTGGCCTTCATCAAGTATTTATCAATCCAGTTAACCTTCAGGAAAGTTCAAATTGAACCCTTTATTTCATCTACGGGGGTGAGTTGCCCATGTTTAGGGATATTCGACATGTAGTTCTTATTTAGTACTGCTAAGTTATTACTTCCCATTTTCTCACTTAATCTAGGTACAAACTGCCTTAATCCATTAGGCTATTGGTCAATGGGACAATTCTGTGTGGAGAACATGTAGCCTTAAGTCTAGCCTGGCAGCTGACGAGTGTTGCAGCTGCTACTCATTATGTTTGATTGCACTCACTGAGGTTTCTCTTTTCTTACAGCAGCTGTTGAAGTCTTGCTGTCATTTCTTTTTATTCATTAATGGTTCCCATATTTATTTCTATACCAGGCCAACTAAGGAGGTCCTCATAGTCTATTATATGATCTGAGTTTTTCAGATGTACAATGTCTTTCAGGGCAAATTAGCTAAAATGTTTTGATAAGAACAGTAAAGATGAGGACAATAGTCCATGTGTAAATAATGATAACTCCTCATCCCAGAAATAATCTACTGTTCATTTCTGCAAGATTATCTCAATAAAACCTGCAATTATTTCTTCAACAATGTTCTCAGTGTTGGTTGGGAATATTTTTTTCTCAACTTCTATTTCCGTTTAAATAAAGGCATAATTTTTCAAATTTCAATTTTTTTTCTTTCAATCCCTTTTAAAAACTTTCCATTATATTATTTCCTATCGTTTTCTCTGAAAAATGGAGTTGAATATATCAAAGCAATATATTAGACTATATCAGTGAGAAAAAAAGGCATAAAATGTCAGAATAAAATAGAAATGTTGTCTTTGGAGAAAAAGTTGAAAGGGATTAGTGACAATCAAATATCAAAACAGTGATGCTCAATAAAATAATGCTCAGAGTACTTTATCAGCTCATTTGCTGTTTCTTGTGATTTGTGAGAGGAGTTTTGGACAACTTAAGAATAGCTACCAAAACTACTTGACTTGTTGTACCTTGGAATTTACCCTACTTAGTGCATTGGAGAGGTCCTGTTTGAAGGATGGATCATTTGACATCTAATTTCAAATTGTTGTTAGAATAATTCCATATAGAAAACTATAAAGCAGATTAAAAATACTGACTAGATTAGTATATTTGCTAATCTCAATATTAGTATATTTGTTAATCTTAATATATGTGCAAAATATTTACAATAAAATTGCTTAGTTAAAGAAGCTGAAAATAGGAACGTTTATAGAAATGAATTCTACACTGGCTTTGCTTTTATAGAAATGAATTCTATTTTATAGAAATTAATTCTACACTGGCTTTGCTCTTAGCTTTTTTTCAGGCCCAAGTATACAACTTCTTCCCCCTACACAACATCCAGTGAGGGTTCCTAGCTGTAAAGTAAAAGAAAATAACTACTAGATGACTTGGGAGAAAAGCAAAAGACACTCTGGGCAAAATATAATAAAAATAAGAATTCAAATACAAGTTCAAATAACTTGTGGAATAATAATAACACAACTTCTGTTCTATAATAGTTGTTATAATGCCAAATTCATTTGGCATACTAATTGTAACAACTATTATAGGGAAGAAGTAATATATATTTGCATGCCTCTTCTAAATAAAAAAGAAAGAAATTTAAAATTAAAATGCTATATTTTAAATAAATAATAATACTAATTGATATTACAATGAAGATAACAATAAAAATGTTTCCAGTATGAATAAATTCCAAATTTTAGAAATGTGATAAATTTGATATATTTGCTAAATGTTAACTCTTCATAAAAAGAGACAAAATATGTTAGTTATAAAATTTTTTAAGATTTATATGTTTATATGAGAATTTCACATAGAGAGGGATGTGCACTGCCAAATCTAAGACATGCTATGAATAACTATCAAGATATGTGAAGAAAATTGATCAGGTGTTCAGATATACAGCGATTATGTCTACACCTGGTCATAGAAATAATGATGATGATGATGATAATTTCAAAAGTGAATAAATGCCTTGAAGAAGAGAAAAATAAACCAAATCCCAAAATGACCATTTCTGTTTATTGCAATGTTGAAAAGATTATAAACAGAATTAAGCAAGTAGCACTTTTGGAATTTCTCACCATTCAATTCTAGCTTTTCAAGTAAGAAAAAAAAACACATTTGTGGAAGATCTGCAACAAAAATGAAATCTTCTCTTTTTAAAGCAAGAAATGTGATTTTAATTTCTGAATCAGTAGAATTCTATGCTGAAAAGTATAACCAACTTTCATGTAAAAAAATATTGATTAAAAGAAAGCTGTGAGAATTTAAGCAAAATTTTTTTTACCTTTGATTGCAATGAAAGCAAAATCACAAAGTATTTTTTAATGAAAAATTGAAAAAGCAGATATAATTTTACATTTCTGTGTTAGGAGAAAAGCAAATCCATTCAGCTATAGTTTACTTAGAAATGGAGAAAAGTGGTGCATAAGAATGAGATTCTGAATCAGTCATTTTTAGTGAATTGGAAGGGAATTTAGAAGGATATGAAAGTATTTTGCATAACTGATACAAATCTGTTAACCAGTTTCAATCGATGATGTTTTTGTGCTAGACTGATCAAATCATATAAAAAGCTTCACATAGACTCCAACTATTTTTTCTCCAGATTTATGTTATAATCAAGGGGCATATAATAGCAGTGCGCCATTGCCTATGACCAGCCTAAAATTGAAATAATACAGCCTTGAATCTGAAAGAGCAACCATAACATTAGCATCAATTTGTGAAGTAGAAAACAAAAAGAAAATGATTGGTTAGAATGGATTTTAAAGTTCCATTTTTTAAGTGGGGGAGACAGAAAACAGTCAATAAAACAAAACAGAATTAAAATTCAAATCTCAAAGTTTGTCAGTCAGAATTAGGAAATTTTCCTAAGTTTATTGAGCCCAAAAGAAAATTTTATATAAAATTAAATGATTTCTCTTTTTTACCAATTCATATTATCACCCAGAAAGTATTTCTCTTTTGAAAAGTAAATACAAGAGAATTTTATAGAAAGATCTCTACACTCTAACTTGAATAACAAGTGGAGAAAAGAAAAGAATTTTTAAAAAGCAAAATAAAATAGTAAATTTAAGTTCTGCATTAACCAAATTTTTTGTTATATGAATTTCTTTATAATGAGCAGCTTCACCTTTGTTGGTTTTAATATAATGTGTAGCCAATGTGTACTTCAACCTTCAAGAGTATGTTGCCTTGACTTGTTTTATTCATCTACAAATGCAAAACTTACAAAATCAAAATATTATATTCACAGGTAAATGTTTGATTTTGATTAAAACACATAAAAAATGTCTTAAATAGAACATAGATGAATACACTAATGAAAAAATCTCTTGAAAAATGAAACAAAATAATCTTTTAATGAATAATTAAAGTAGAAACAATTTATGATAAAATTGAAAAATGCAGTTTTACAGTCTTCAAGTAAAATATATTTGTAAAGGTTAAAATTCCCAATTTATGTATGTACTTTTTAAAAAGGGAATTTTTATATTTGGTGCCATTATATTATTTGGTTTATTTTGTTTCTTGGCATATCAACCTCAATGGGTTATTTAATGCTGACAAAAATTTTTAATGGTGGTAATATTTTGTTTTATCAAAAATCTATTTCTAGTAATATATTTCCTTCAAAATTGTATTGCTGGTAATAATTTTTTTCAAAAAAGTATTGCTGGTAATAGTTAACTATTTGCCTATAGCTGGGACCCTAACAGATACTACCACCCCAGGTCAGGGTGGACCTGGGAATACCAGCAATTAAAAGGTGGTTCCATGCTCCTCAAAAGCTCCTGATCAGAGGCCTTGTTGCTGGACCTAGTTTAACGTCTTACCCAGAATGAGGACATAGTTTAACGTCTTACCCAGGATGAGGTGCCATTATAAACACATTCTTTAGGATGCAGAAAATAAAACCATCATATCCTTCTATTTTGAGATGAACATAACTCATAGCAAAGAAAAGAAAGTCTTTTTTTTCTATAAATGCCAAATGATGAATTTTGAGAAAGGCAATTTATTATTGAAAAACATTGACTGTCATATGAAAATTGTTTCCCCTACTTCATCTTACAAGTTTTATGCCTGACAAACTAATCCTTTACATCAGGTTATCTCATAAGTAATGTCCAAAATATGACAGCAATAGATTGAATGATATTTTTATAATTTAAAACTGCCTAAATGATAACAACATATGCCATAATTTTAAACAAGTTATGCCATCAGTGTATGAATCAATTAATTTTGTTACTAACTTGATCTTCCTGAATTTAGACACATCTACAGCGTATATAACCTATATAATATTTAATAACATTACAAAAAGCATTAATACTGTAGAATCAATCTGAAATATTCATAGTGGTTATGGATAATAGGTGTGCCAGAATTCTCAAGTCTCAAGCTACAACAGTTTTTAGTTTTTATTACGGTTTCTGTTTTCTTGTATAATAAAGTATTTTTTTCATGGTCCAACAGCCTTTATGCTTCAAAGCAGACCTAAAGAATGAATATACTGATAGCTTATATCACCAGGACAGAAACTGAAAAAAATTACAGCCAAAATTGGAAGTATGGCAAGATAAATAATAGGAGAGATATTTTAAAAGGAAGAAGATGAAAAGTTTACAAATGGTTACTTTAGTTAAGTAGTTATTTAATTAATGTCAGTACATTAGTTTGTGGCACAAGGCTGAAAGGAAGTGAAGAAAGGCTGGTTAACACTGTCTGTCCTACACCTAAGCTAACCTGACTCACAACCTATTCAATCAAGACCATCCAATCCAAAATGTACCACAATACCACATCTTCAACGGAATCCTAATAAAACAGCCATGATTTTAAAAATTTCTTCATATGTACAAATATTTTTTCTATTTTTTTCAAATTTTATTTAAAAAATATATAAAAATTTACACATGAAATGAAGAGGGGATGAACTCAGTAATCAAAATGAAGGAAAAAAAACTTTCAAACAGAAAAAAAAAAAAACTGTCAGTATAATTTGTTCAACCAACAAATAGAAGAATGGCTGTTGTATTCTGCTAATAAGCAGAATCAAGAAGCCCACTCACTAGTGGTGGCAGGGGGACAAATCAATTTGGTAAATGGGAAATGTATAAGGCTAATCCAGTCAAGACAATAAGGAAGGATAAAAACTGGAGAGATTGGGAATATTTATAAGGACAATAACAAAAGAGAATGCTGGGATGAGGCCAAGAATGAGTCACTCACATTAACTAAGTGAACAAAAAGAGACTAGTTTAACCAGGGCTTGGGTGTGACATTAGGGGACTTAACAAAGGAAATCAAGATTGGCCAGATTCACGTGAACCAAACTCGCAACTCGCACCCACCTTTTGCTGAAATCTGCTGAAGGCAAACACTTTTATCAGTTCTGATCTTCATACTTGAGCTGATACCCAAAGAGTCCAATCAGATTCTAATGAGAATAGTGTTTGTCTCATAAGATTCCTTTCATTTGTATCACCCACACCATCATACTTGCCACAGCTAACAGCATGAGAAACATTAACAGTTATACCCCGAACAACGAGGAAAACACATTGTCGCACACATATGTGAAATCTATAAACACAAGATATTTGGGATTGATATGAGCCATCATCATGATCCTAAAATGGGTGCACCAGCAACTAGTGGAAGAAGGCATGCTCAGAGATTTTTGGTGCTCCTATTTTTGCCTGTACCTTTGACCAATTCTTATCCAGCTGAAGATCTAGCTTGAACCACCCTTCAAGAATGTGGATGTGACAATCAGTCCAACTGAAGGGGCCTGGAAGAGCAATGAAACCCCTCCAGGGAGACCAATTTCACATAGGGCCAGACTGCATGCCCTGTACCTCAGAGCAAGAGAGTCTCCAGTGTCAAAGCATAAATTAGGGGTGACAGCGGACAATCCTGGCAAACTGACCATGACAGCGCAAAAGCACCCAACTGTTTTCTATTCACCTGTACCACTGCACTAGGGAAATGATAACATAGGCTAATCCACTTGGAGAAGTTGGGTTGGAATTCAGCAAACTGCAGGATAGCTGACAGGTACTGATGGTTGAACCTGTTGAATAACTTGGACTGATCCAAATTAATCAGCATGCATTTTCATTGTGTTCTATGTTCTCTATGCTTGTATGGATCAGATGCAGGTTGCTCTGAATTGTTTGACGGTTCACAACACAAGTCTGCTCTGGTCTCAACAGAATTTCAGCTACTGACTGAAAATACTCACTCAGGATCTTGGCTCAAATCCTTAACTCTGTATTTAGCAGTGTTATGGGCCTGTAATTGTTTATTTCCCTCCCACCACACTTGTCCTTTTTCAACAGCATAATAACACTCCTGGAAATCTGATCATGGTGGACCCTGCCAGAACCAGTTGTTGAACACCACTGTCAAGATTGGAACATGTGCGACAGCCTCAAGTACAATTCAAAAGGACCATCAAGTCCCAGAGACTTGCCACTGTTAACCCTCTTCAATGCTTTGCAGATTTCATCCTCAGTGATCTCACCTTCATAGCCAGCCACTTCAGTTGATGAAACTCAAAGAAAGTATACTAATTTGCTGTGAATCTCTTGCTTACAGAGACCAGGCTCCTTGTTAAACCAGTTTTGGAAATGCTGCTGAAATACCCCACACCATCATCAGTTGCCCACAGGACATGCCCATCTAGGGTGTTGACCTGATGAATGTGCTGATCTGAAACTCAATGTATTAGGTTGGTGCAAAAATAATGTCGTTTTTTGACGTTCAACTTCAAAAGAAAAACGACATTATTTTTGCACCAACCTAATATTTCCTCCTTGCACAATTCTGCACCCATGTTCATAGCTTTGCTTGACATTTTACTTAACCTAGCCCGATCTACTTGGCCTTGATAGCACTCCCTCCAGCAGCAGAGCCAGACTATCACTTAATGTCTTCACCTTTTTAGCCTTATCTGAGGTGAGTTGTTGTCTATATTGTGTGTGGTGAAAGACCTAATACTAGTCGTAAGATTCTACCACCACCTATTCCCAGCTATACACCTACTAATTCCCACTGCACTAATCTAGATAGCTGTAGCCAGAAGTCCTCCCTCTCCAGCAAGGAGCCTAACTAATGAAGCCTAACCAATGGAACAGTAAGTAATAGTAGGTCTAGATTGACTCTTCTTACTAACATTCTATCCAAATAGCTTACTACCTGGGTAGATGGCCATCTGAGAGCCCATGTCCATATCTCTCACCTGAGATGATCAACCCAGTATCTATCGATGAGACTAACTTCATTGATCAGATCAACCAAGTTACGATCATTCCACCTCCTGCTGGCTCCCTGCTCACTAACTTGGAGTCCAAGATGGCATTCCAATTCTCCATTAAAACTAGGCACACCAGATCCACCAGGAATGGCTTTAACTGATGAAAGAACAAATGACACTCCATCTGATTGTTTCACACATAAACCACAACAACTTGAGATGAACTACATGTCACAGCAATATCAATCACAACTAATTGGCCCTCAACACCAATGTGGACAATATCTACCCTCACATCTAGAGAATGCTTCAGCAGCATGGAAACTCCTCTGACCAGTTGGTCCCTGTATGTTGAATAGATGACAAAGCTGTTAGATTATTTGATTATTTGGTGGCAGCTATCAAGTCCCAGACCTTTTGTCTGCTGCTATAGAACTACCTCAGGAGCCTTAGGAAAGATCCTGAGTTACTTTAGTTAAGTGATATGCAATAATCATCTTATTCCATTGATATGTCACAATCACCTTATTCCATTGAGCTTAGCAATGAGTTGATTTTCTTTGGATTTAAAGAAAAGTGTTATTATGCTTTAAGACGAAGCTCTAAAACTGAACTGAAGTCATTCAATGGTTTACTGTCATCTGAAAACATAGAAAATTTCCTAAACCTAGAAAATAGGTTACCCATAAATTAACAGATGCCAATCATGAAACAAGAATGGATATCTGCACTTCTCAGCACTCTTGTGTATCTTAAAACAGATTTGGTGAGTAATAATGAAAAATGGTAGTTTACAAGAATATAAAATAATACAAACAATGGCTTTGTAAAAACAAGCAATCTAAAGTATGATCCAAAATGGATCTCACTCCAAGGAAGCTTTTACTGTATAGATTTGTGTACCATATCTTCCATATATATATGTATTAGGTTGGTGCAAAAATAATTTCGTTTTCTCACATAGTAACATATGTTAGAAAACGAAATTATTTTTGCATGAACCTAATATATAAATTGATATTTTCATTTTTTCCTCTTTTCTCAAATATCAAAAGTAAATAAAACAAAAGCTAGTGTAGAGCACCATTCATATTCTCAGACACAATGAGCTTGAGGAGAGTATTTTTCTGAACAGTGTAACTCTTAATTTTGTCCTAAACAACAAAAATGCATACAAAATGGGAACTCATTTTCAGTACAGACTGGCAGACAGTTACGGTAATGTTGGAATTGATTCTTATCAAATTATAGAAATTAAACAAATCTAATCTTCATAAACTCTTAATAAAAAAATAAATAAATAAAACATATTAGCATAAATATTTATGTAGTTCATAATTATTTTAACTAAAAATAATTTTATTGTTTGGCAATGCAATTTTCATAAATACATATATCCCAATACATTTCAATTAGTTTTATTAATTAAAATAGGTGATAAGATTTTATGAAAAAAATGTTTAAAGATTTTCAGTTATGTTTCTGCAGCAAAAATCAATAAATTGTAATTTTTTTTAAAAAAGAAAGAAACATTTCCTGAAAAAAAATGCTAAAAAATATTGGAAAAATTCCTTTCAGATGGATTTCACACTGTAAAATAAAACCTATTGATATTCTTCAGTCAACTGAAGTCAAATGTTTCTTTTTTCACACCCCACCCCCAGTAACATTTTTTTTTCTTTCATAAAACACTAAAAGCAAATTTTATTGGCATGTCAGGATGATGGCAACACATTAAGTTGATAGGATTAGAAATGATTTTTTAATAGCAATTCCATCTTGAGACTGATTATCAACAATGTTAGATGTTCAAGTGCTTTCCATTTCTGGACTGTTCTTATTACTAACCTTGTCAACAATGTTATTTAATTGAAAGTTTTTCTGCTAAGATGAGCAGCTGTTTATTCCAGCAATAACAGAAAATTTCATAAAATCTTTTTAAAATATTTAATTGGGAAATTAAACTTATTTCTTTAATAAATTTAAACTTACACTATAATTATTCTTTTTATTATTTATTTTTGTTGTAACTGGAAGTACCTTTTTTTATCTCAGGTCATATATGCTAAATAAGACAATAATATGTATAGATTTTAAATATTAAGTCTTTGTCTTATTTTTTGACTGATAATTATCTGATGTTCTAATCTATTAAAACATTTCTAAAAGATAACTCATAAAAAATTACCTTTTCATCTTTGTTTTATCAGCCATAAATACTCATTTATCATTTTTATCAGAAAAAGCATAGATTAAATTAGCAGTTCTGCCATTGGATCAGCCAATCATTTTATCAGATTTAACCATGTGATTATAAATAGGGAAGAAAAGAAATGAAAGATAAAAGACTTTAATGAAAAAAAATGTATATAAATACACCTTTTTACAAATGAACAAACCTTAAAAGATTTAAAATAAATAAATAGAATCTGAATAGTAAGGCTAATGCTTATTCCATGGTGAGAAAAGCTAAACAATATTAACAATTAATTTTCTTTTTACCTGATGTAAAAACTGTTATAATTATCAAAATAAAAAAAAAAACACAGAATATGTTATTAGGTTGGTGCAAAAATAATGTCGCTTTCTCACATAGTAACATATGTGAGAAAACGACATTATTTTTGCACCAACCTAATATATAAATTCAAATTTTAAAATAGTAAATATTCCATCTGTACAGTCTCAAAATTTTCAACAATGAGAGTACTGGTGTAAAAGTCTTGACCCTAGTCTACTATGAATAGATAAAAGAATTGTAAGGTAGAACAATAGATATTACTTCACTTTCAAGTTTAAACTGACAAATTTGAAGTTATATGAAAGTGTTAAAAGATAAATTATCATGCATAGGATGTAAAATAATTTTTGTCTGTCAACTCAAGAGATTATCTTGTATAAATTTGCCAAGTACAAAACAAAACATTATAAATATTGATGGATAATTGTCATGAATGGCTTCACAAAATAGAGCAATTTAATCTATTTGAGTTCTGGCATTTTCTAAACAAAACTGCAGCTAAACAACCAAAGGCTTTTTGTTGAATTGTCAATATAATCATCAATTAAAAGTTTAACCATAAAAATATTTTTCTCAACAATTAGGAAGCAAAACATTTGAAGCAATCATTTCACAGTGTAAATCATAGCTGAAGAAGATTTAAATACGTCATGCATCAAGCACATACAACAGAAGAATTTTATTTTGCATTAAAAGGAGAAACAAAGAAGTATTTTAAGCAAACACCCCCAGTTCGCTCAAAGGAACATAAAAGAAGGCACATAAAGCAGGTTTTATTTCATCAAAACAAAGTATTGACCTTATTAGCTTTTATTAATTCACTGATCAGAAATAAAGCTTTCTAATTACACCAACCAATTGCTGACACACTTAATTCCCCATACACCATTTGTTTACTAAATAGTACTCACAAGTGACATCAAATTCAATTAGTTTCCAGTAATTCATTTATTGAAACCAATATTGTCCCTTAATTTTCTGTTATGGTCCTTGGCCAAAAGATTCAGTCTTATTAAGCAAGCATGTTTCTAAATGGGATTTCTTCATCTTCTTGTTGATTTGCTCTTATTTATAGACCTTAGATGCCATTATCTCTTTAAAAACATTGCAACCAATTAAACATTAAATCCCAAGAAAAAAAAAGATCCAAGTTTGACGATAGCTAAGCAATGTCTGGTCAACAAAAATTCAATTCCTCATCAGTAAAATTGCTTATAAATTAATTTTTGAGATATCGTTATCATGATTTAAAGGCAGAGTTGATAATACTGAATTTAACAAAAACAGATGCATGGTGCATTTGTATATAATCACTGTGGCCTTGAAAAGCCACAGATTATTGGATTTCTCTTATTTTGATATAAAATTGGAGTTTGGATCTCATGATTTCAAATCAATCTTTTTTTTCCTAGAGAAACAAAAAGCCAGTAAATTTATTTGTTAGTCTTTGAGAGAAACAACAGTATCAAGAAGCAAAATAACTTTGCTTCAAACAATTATTTAATAAACCAATTTAAAAAATTTGAATGTTAATTACAAGATTTTACTTAGGCAAAGCCATTTGTTTTGGCAACCTGTTTTATAACCTGCTTTGTGCTTTACCAAAATGAAAAGAAGAGTCAAATATGTCCAGTGTAATTTGACAACAGTCTTTCCAGAATATTTTCCAGAATCTGCTGAGATCAAAATCAAGTGAATAATGTGTTGAGGGTATTTAAGCACATATGATAAAAAGGTAATGAAAATATGTTAAGTGTTGTAAAAGAATTTGTAAAGTGAGCAAAGCAGAATTTGTGGGAGAAAAAATCCATAGTAAAATGAGAGACAATAAAAGAAAACATTTTATTTTCAAAAAGCAAAAAAAGATAGAAAAATTCCAGAAAAATGTATTGAAAAGGATGAAAAAAAAAGAACATTGAATAAAGAGAAGACCTTAAAAATATTACAAGATTGAAAACTGACCAAAATGAAAGAAGAGAAACCAGAATAGAAAGAAAGAGGTTTCAAATCAACAAGCAGCAAAAAGTGCTAAAAACCATAGCAACCAAATGCAAGTCAAGATGAATGAGAAATGTGTCCAGAAAAAAATAGAAAAAAAAATATAAGGGGTAAAGGTTGTACCTCTGTGAATGTCCCAAGTTGGCAGCTTGAATGCTGACCAGTCATTTGCACTTCTGATTCCTCACACATTGATTGTTGCAGCTTGATCAGTTGATAGGCTATCCATATGGCATTGATAGCAGAGGGAGTGCTGTTGAGTGCTGAATGTGGGCAAGTCTATGTCTGGCCACTTTCCCTGGGGTGCAGCCAAGCGCTTGCATTGCTAAGAGCAAAAGATGAATGAGTCAAGAGAATTGGAGTCACACAAAGTTTATTAAAGCAGCAAAGAGGAAGAAAAAATGAGGAAAAGTAATACAAAGACAAAGAATTAAATAGATTCAATTCTGAGATGGAAGGTGAGAAAGAGGTAAGCTTTTAAGATTATATATTTCATTGGTTTTATTTCATCAATACTTGCTGACAGTGAAACAAGAAAAAAAATAAAAATCCAACTGGTTCTCATGTATTTCATTTTACATACACACTTATGTATATTATTAGAGTAATGAGTCTAATTTTTACAAAATAATGATAGTCATTTCAATGTGCCTGTTGAAACTAAGCTTAGTAAATACCTTTAATATTTCCATGTCTGTGTATGTATATATATATATATATATATATATATATATAGTGTGTGTGTGTGTGTGTGAAAATTCAAATATAAATAAAATACATCTGTAAAGACAACATAAATAAAAGACAAAAGTAAAAATTTTCTTTACCAATATCTTACATTTCCTGAGGAATTTTATTAACGTAAATGTGGAAATTTTATTTTATTCTTAGATGTAAGATAGAGGAAAAAATACAGTTAAGTTTTCAAATTCAAGATTAATCTTAAAGCTTGTTGAGTAAGGTAAAGTAAACTATGGAGGCTACTGATTGGTGTAAATTTATTGCTTTATAAATAAAACTGAGTAAATGTTGAATATTTTTTAGATGTAATTTTATTTATTATTTTTATTTTATTTAATTATTTATACATTTATCTATTTCAAATATTTAAAAGGTCTCAAGGAAAGAAATGCATTGGTAAAGAAAAGTTTTCCTTGTGTTATTTATTTATATATATGTTTGTCTTATAATTCACTCCTAAAGATAATCTTAGAAAAGTTTAAAAGTACTCAGGTTAAAAAGATAAAACTACAGTGCCTTCCTTGATGAATTTCATCATAACATCAAGAAACTGATTAGACAGCTGGAATAAAAATAAGTAGATACAATATATCTACATTATTCAATGAAACATGTTAGAATGAAGTTATGCTACCTAAATATATATATATATATATATATTACCAATTTGTGACTAGTAGGGATAATTCCAAGTAGGATATTATTCCAGAGAGAGCTCACTATATATATATATATATACATATATATATACATACATACATACATACATATATATATATATATATATATATATATATATATATATATATATATATTTAGGCAGTAAATCTTCATTGTGTGTGTGTGTGTTTACACACACACAAACTGATCATATATATATATATATATATATATATATACACACACACAGGGTGTACCAACAATACTTTTACAAACTTTGGGGGCAAGTTCCTCATGCCAAAACAAAAGTCCATATTAACACATGTTTACAAGTTCAAAGAAAATTTATGGTAGATGATACTGTGTTGGCATGTAAACTAGGTTACATTTGTCATTCATGTACATTTGTGGCTAGTCTGTCATCAACATTTAACGTGTGTAGTAGTGAGTTTACTGAGAAGTATTCTGTTTAACAATGTCAGGATATTCATATTGTCAGCAGGCAAATATGATTTTTACATACAGACATATGAATGGTAATAGATGAGAAGCTGTATGGCTGTATCTGATTGTGTTTCCAGAGTGCAGGAAGCTGAGTTATCTAAACTTTGCTGCTGTTTATCATTGCATTACTGAGACAGGATCCATGGTACCACAAACTATGAAATGAAGAAGACTGAGATCTGCTCATATGTCTGACCACAAAGAAAACATTCTAGGCTGTTGGATATCAGCACACGTTAAATGGCCCTAGCATGTTGTATATCTCATAGTATCATGTGGAGGGTATTTTAAGAGCAGCTCCTGTATCAGTATCATTTGCAACATGTGCAGGGTCTTTTGCCTTCTGATCACTTACCGTGGGAAAACTTTTGCTGATGGTTTATTGCACAAACTGAAGATCCGTTATTTGTCTTTTCAGTCTTGTTTAGGGATGAGGCAACATTTGGAAGAGATGGAAAAACAAATTTACACAACCAACATTTGTGGGTGGAGCAAAATCTCCATGATACGAAACAGGCTTGACACCAGCTAATTTATGATTAATGTGTGGGCTGGAATTGTAGGTGACTAGAAGGTTCATGTGTTCTCCTAGCACGTCTTACTAGAGATGTCTGCAGGGACTATTTCACACTTCCAGACCTGCTAGAGGATGTACCTCTGCTAATACAAAGATACATATAGTTCATGCAATATTGGGCTCCCGCACATCATAGTCACATTGCTCACTACGCACTGGCTGATATCTGCCAGGTAGGAGAGGACTGGTTCCAGGGTCTGCATATTTCTCTGACCTCAATTCTTTGGTTTATGCAGCTGACATTAATAATGAAGAGACACTACACCGACATGTCATGGGGGCCTGTGAAAACATTTGACACCGTGTGGGAGTATTTGAAAGGGTCCACTGGTCAATGATCCACTGAATGCATGTGTGTTTTTAGAAACAACTGGAGGACATTTTGAACATTTGTCATGAGTTGAGTATTGAGGTACAATGATGGCCTTTTGGACATATGTTTATATGGACATTTTACCTTGTTTTGGTGTCAGGAACTCACCTCAAAGTTTGTAAAAGTATTTTTGATACACCCTGTATATATTTATATATATATATATATATATATATATAAGCCTCTGTGTGTGTGTGTGTGTGTGTGTGTGTGTGTGTGTGTGTGTGTGTTTTAATACATAATTACAGTATTTAATGGCATGCAAGTCCCCTTTTTTCAAAAAGGCATGACTGAAAATTATCTCTTCGAAACCACCTTTAGTGCGAAGGTTGACCCATCCTCCTTCAGTGCCACTGACATCGACAGTAGATGGCACCACCTCTGTGATGCAATATACACCTCAGCCCTTACTGCATTCGGGAAGAAGGATTGTCGAAATGCGTACTGATATGAAGCTCACTGGGATGAGATGCAGCCAGCCTCTGAAGCCAAGAGACAAGCACTTCTGGCCTACAAGCAAAACCCTTGCGTCAGTACCCGCGATGCCCTCAGAGCCTCTCGCAGCAAGGCCCAACAGACTGCATGCCACTGCGCCAACACTGGCTGAACCTGTGCAGCAGGATCCAGATGGCTACCGACAGTGGAAACGCAAGAGGCATGTACGCTATCATCAAAACCACCACCAGCTCCACTCCCATCAAGATGACTCTACTGAAGTCCAGGGCAGGAGAGATCATTACAGACCAGGGCAAGCAGCTGAAGTACTGGGTGGAAGACTACCTGGAGCTTTATGCAACCCAGAACGTGATGACAGATGCCGCCCTGGATGCCTTGCCCAGTCTCCCAGTCATGGAGGAGTTGGATGCCCCACACTCTGCAGAAGAACTTGGAAAAGCCATCGACTGTTTATCCTGCGGGAGGGCCCCTGGAAGGGATGGGATCCCATCAATGGTTCTGAAGAGTGGCAAGCCAGCTCTGCTGCAGCATCTCCACGAGCTCCTATGCCTGTGCTGGGAGAAGGTCCACGTCCCTCGGGACATGCAATAAAGGTGACCACAGCAACTGCAATAACTACTGCAGCATTTCCCTCCTCAGTATCGTTGGGAAAGTCTTTGCCCGCGTTGCCTTGCCACACCTGCAGAATCTCACCTCCCGTGTGTACCCTGAGTTGCAGTGTGGCTTCAGAGCAGGCTGATCTACAGTGGACATGATTTTCTCACTGTGCCAGCTGCAGGAGAAGTGCTGTGAGCAGCAGAAACCACTGTATATTGACTTTATTGACCTGATGAAAGCCTTCGATTTGGTCAGCAGAAGCGGACTCTTCAGCCTCCTGGAGAGGAAGGCAGGATGTCCCCCAAGACTGCTCCAGATGGTCAAGTCTTTCCACGAGGACATGCGCAGCACAGTCTGCTACAATGGTGGAGCATCTGACGCCTTCTCTGTGAGCAGCGGCGTAAAGCAGGGCTGCGTCCTCACACCGACACTCTTTGGGATCTTCTTCTCCATGCTTCTCCAGTACACCTTCTGTGACTGCACGGAGGGCATCTACATCTGTACTAGAGCAGACAGAAAACTCTACAACATCACCCGACTGTGTGCTAAGACTAAGGTCTGTGAGGTCCTCATTCATGAGATGCTGTTTGCTGACGATGCTGTGCTGTCTCACATGGAGGATGGTCTGCAAGAATTAGTCAGCCACCTGGCCCACGCCTGCAAGAAGTTTGGCTTGACCATCAGCCTCAAAAAGACCAACATCCTGGCACAAGACATCACCTCCTCCCCGAACATTGCCATCAACAGCACACACCTCGAGGTGGTGGACTCCTTCACCTACCTCAGGTCGATCATCTCCAGCTCCCTCATCCTGGACACCAAGATCAGCTGCAGGATAGGGAAAGCCGCCGCAGTCATGGCCAAGCTAAACAAGTGCATCTGGAACAACAGCCAGCTGACAGAGAACACCAAACTACAAGCCTACCAGGCTTGCATCCTCAGCACCCTTCTGTATGGCAGTGAGTCCTAGACAACTTATGCCAACCAAAGAGGTTAAACACCTTTCACCTCCACTGCCTCAGACGTCTCCAGCACATTAAGTGACAAGACTGGGTCACTAACACAGAGGTCCTTCAACATGCTGGCATCCCCAGCCTGTTCACACTGCTCTGCCAAAGATGTCTCAGATGGCTGGGGCACATACGCTGCATGGGTGCTAGCCACATTGCAAGAGTCATCCTGTATGGAAAGCTGTGTGGAGGGGTCCCGCCCAACTGGAAGACCTCATCTCCGCTTCAAGGATATCTGCAAATGAGACATGAAGCTGGCTGACATCAACCCCAACAACTGGGAGGCCATGGCTGACAATTTTCAGCTTTGGGGAGCCACTGTCAGTGACGGTGTCACGATTGCAGAAGCTGCGAGGGAAGATCAGTAGGCAGCAAAGAGAGCCAGGAGAAAAGCAAGAACAGCTTCCATCTCCGTGTCATCCAGTTTCATCTATGCCAAGTGCCTGAGAGACTGCCACTCCAGAGTGGGATCTCACAGTCACCAGAGGTGATGTAACTCCATCGCCTAGAATTTAAAAAAAAAAAAAAAATTAAGCGCTACTCCATCGTCTCCCAAGATGAATGGATGCCAAACCGAAGTCCTCTTTTTTCAAAAAAGTATGACTGAAAATTATCTCCCAGATTTTATATGAAAAATTGAAGTATGATACCATAGACTACCAGTACTTGTCCCTAACATAAATTCTATACTATATTATTTAATCAAAATATGGGGGTGTGGATTACTGGTCATGAAATACAGTATAAAAATGAGCATATGTAAATATAAATGTTTCAAATATTCATTTCAGTTTATTAGAATTCATAAGAAAATTTTCCAAGATGAAAGCATTGTAATTTGGAATCTTCCGTTTCTTCAAAAGGGTAATGTTAATGAGTTTCACTTGACTTTTTAATAGTTTGAACTTAAATTGTAAGTTCATTAGAGAATGATCAAATTACTTATCTTATATATGAGATATTAGAAAATCAAGCACACACAGACACACACACTACACTATTTTTTACTTGTTCCAGTGATCCAATTACCAAAATTCTTGATAACAATCTTATTATTAACAGGTAAATTCTTAGACCAGGGATACAAGTAGAACCACCAACTAAAAGTGATAACAAAAAGACAATCTTAAAAAAATTAAATCACTAGAAGCCAATTTTAACAATTTTACTGTTGAAAAAAATCAATCAATCAATTGCATAAATTTATTTGCTCAAAATCAACCTCAATTCTGATCACATCAGATCCACCGATCACTACCAATAATAAAGACTACTTTTCATCATAAAGGTTCTGTCCAGGACATAAAATAATAGATAGTAATTATTTTGTAGTAATAGGAACTTCTTTTATTTACATAATCTTTCTTTTAACCACTGATGTTTCATTTCTATAATTGGAAGGGAATATAATTTATAAATAACTCTTTCTTAGACTTTGTTTTCATTAATTCATAGTCAATAAATTTTACCTACCTTGTGCTGGGGTAATTTATACCCTTTAATCTATGTTTAAAGAAGAATAAACTGTTGTGAATCACAAAATATTGCCATTTAGGAAAAAGGACTCAAAAGACAAAAACAGAGAAATCTGTTCTGAGTAGAAAGTGGGGGTATTATATAAGCAAGATAGAACATCTTTTTGTTTCAATAAAAATGAACCTTGATTTCAACTGTCCAATGGTTTCCCAAAAATATAAATGACTTAAAGTTTTTGTGAAAAGTCGTTTCCTGTAATCTATGAGTAAAACTGCCTTCACCTTGACCAAAAAGTGATTTTAAAAATGCTCTGATATTAGGTTGGTCATATTTTCATAAATGTGTCATGCTGAAGACTTTTCAGTATCTCTTCATATTTCTTCAGATTTGTCAGTTTACAATTTTCTCAATGTTTTTTTTATTTTTTATTATTGTTTCAATTAAATGATAATAAATACAAACTCACCTTTCACTTTTTGGTCCTCAACTACTATAAGCTTTATTTTTTTATGCATGACTATTTCATAGCATACACCAAAAAAAAGAAGTAAAAATGACTAAAAATATCAAGGATTTTCAAAGAATAGTGTTTTCTAATACATTCTGTTAATATATTATCTTTGTTAGCAATCAAATAACTTCTTATCCTTTCTATTAATTAATAAATTTTAAATTGCTTGTATCATAGATTATTATTATTACTCACATTATTTGATGAACATCTCATTTATTTCTTTGAATCTATTATTGTTTTATATGGAACACATAAAATTATTATTTCTCTTATAAATCTTCCATAATGATAATAAATATAAAAAATAAATCTAAGTGTTGCATAAAATATTTGTTTATTCATTTAATAGAATTCATTAGCAAAAGATATATGAACTTGAAATTTTTGATAACTGAGAGATTATAATCTTAAAAACATTCTTTGATTTTCAAATAAAAATGTACATCATATTTGATATTTTATCGGAACCTTTTTTAAGCTGACATGAATAAACAGAAGTATTTGCTGGTTGTATGAGGCTATATCATTTGAGAATAAATGGCTGATGGGAAGTAAGGCAGAAGTAAAAAGCCAGAGGGAAATGTAAGAATAAAGAAAGACTAAAACCTTGCCCTGGTGCAAGTGATGTCATATATTTTAAGAGATGATTTTTTTGCTTTATTTTTTGTTTGTCCAATTCTTTTTACCTTTTTTCAACATATTTTTGCTGTTAAATCATAGCTTGATAATTTATATTTTAAATTTGTAAATGTAATTTATTGCCTGCATAAATGAAATTGTATTCATGGGTTAAATCACCATTCCAAATTTCATCCTGAAAAACTGTAATTTAACATAAAGAACTTAAAGAAGTTCAGTTGTTTATACAAAATTTGGAATATTAATGAAAGACTTCACAAAAAGTTATAGATAATATGGAATGAAACATGTTTCAGTAATCACTTACAATTTTGTTTCTATTTTTATCCTTTCTGAAGTCTATTGAAAATGAAATTGCCAAATATATATATATACTGGTGGAAATTCAGTTTCAGAGTATTCTGTTCAAACAATTTTCTCAAGAATTATGCAACTTTTCTTAGATTATATTCTTGAGGATAAATTTGACCAAATTCAATATTGCTCCATTTGGAACTGATTAATCACAAGCATTTATATGCAACTATATATTTATATAGACATTGCTTTGATGTTTGTTGACAAGTTTTATTTTTTAAATTGTTCTTTTTAATAGGGACTTTTATATTTATTCGTAGCAGTGAGTTGCAAGCTGCAGATTTGGCAGGTATAATCCTGAACATATAAAGTCCCAGAAGAAGACCATTGTAAAGTTGAGAATATTTTGACTGCCATAAACTAAGACAGCATTGACTAAATTGTTATTTATAAGGAGAAAGATTTCATTTTGAAATGCCACTAGAATTTCACATAAAATTTATCAAATCTTATTAACGTCTATCATAAATTGTCCATAAAAGTCAACTAGGAAAAAATATTAGGAAGAAAACTTTAGAACAGTTTTAACAAGAATTTCAGCTTTTGGCCGTTGTTTTTGTAGCACTATAAATTTCCTGAAATAGAAAATAAAATTAGTTATTTCAGACTTTAGAAGTATTAAAATAGTGAGAAAGTGTATTTCCCTGGTGTAAATTTAGTTAGATGATTCTGTTATAATCTTCCTAAAACCATATTTTCTTCTGATTCATGTTACACAAATTTCCACCACTGACTAGATGTGAATGCTCCAAAACCTAACTAAAAACTAAAAATTCTGTCAACTGCACATTGACTTTGCACATAGCTTCCATTTTACTTACAGATCTTATATTAAGTGTATGGTGGCAGAACAAAGAAGAAATGACAGAAGTTTAAGAAATAAACAGTTGTATTAATGTAAAAATATAACAAATAGTAAATTGGTGTAAAAGTCTCTCATTGACAGAAAAAGATAAGTAGAATTGTAAAAGCCATACAGTAAGTGAGGGAGGACAAGTTGTGACTTACTGCGGTGAATGCCTTTGGCAAGTTGTCTTTGGAGATGGGAGGTTATGTTCTGATGAACATTGTGAATCCTGGCTGTTGTGCTGTCTGACTTGCAAAATTGGTGATCTTTTCACTGTTACATTGTTGCAGGTCCCACCCTCGGCTGAGGTGCTGAAAGTTTGTCATTTGACTCCCGTGGGTTCTTAGAAAGTAGGCCCTCAACTGCTTGTATGAGGACATGGTCTGTTGCAAATCCTCCATTTGTTGGAATATGCCCTCATTGAGAAGTTGCTTAGCAATTTTAACAAACTTGGTTTCCATCCTTGGATAATGTGTGAGTTCGGATTTTACTATACCACATTTACTCACCATGAAATTCTAGAATTAATCAAACAGCAATAAGCAACCATTCTCAAACTGAAAACAGACCCAAAATCCACAAGTGTACAACAAGCCAGAACCACTGACAAACCTCAAGCAGAACTTCAGGAAATGCTGACTGCTCTCACTTCTGCCTCCGTTGGGATCATGCACATGTCCAAGACTTCAACAGATTATGAATTGCTCATGCGACTACAATAATTACATGACATGCTATTTTGCAGGCCAGCTCGAGACCACAATCAGAGAAGCAGCAGTCCATATAAAGGTGAAGTCAAACAGCACAACAGCCAGGATTCACAACGCTCATCATCTCCAAAGACAACTTGCCAAAGGCCGTCACTGCAATAAGTCACAACTCACTCTCCCTCACCTACTGTATGCCTCTGTGAATGGCTTTTATAATTTTACTTATCTCTTTCTGTCAACAAGAGACCTTTATACCAATTTACCATTTGTTGTATTTTTATGCTAATACAATTGTTTATTTCTTAAACCTCTGTCATTTCTTCTTTGTTCTGCCACCATACACTTAATATAACAATTCTTTCTTCCAGAATGAGTGACATAGTTCAGTAACAGATAGCCAACACTAATATATATTATACCTAACTGAAATTCTGCATAATTGTTTTGTTTCAAATTCTCTAAATCAGATCAATATTTTGAAACCTTAATTTACTACAATTTTGCTTTGCTACGCATAACATTAAGAAAAGTAAATAAAGGTAAAATTGCTTTTGGCGGTTCAATTTATTTGATTATTTTGAGTTATTATTTTATTACCTTTGAATTTTTTAATTCAATTATTGAATTGCAAGAGAAGAAAATAAGCATTTTTAAGATTTCTTACAAGAAAAAGGGAATTAAACTGTGAACAAATTTATTATACCATAATTATTTTTCATATTCATATTCTCCTGTAATATTGTAGCCCTCTGTGAATTAAAATAATAATGTGTTTTAGAAGAATTTAACATAAATAAAAAAAGAAATAAAATGTTGTGATTTGTGAAAATTACAAATACAAATGAATAATCTCTAAAAATATAATTCCCCAAATGCACATAGACTTGAAAAATTAAATAATTTTTCATTATTTAAGGAAGACAAAATTATTGACAGAAAAGGAAATTAGAAGTAACAAAATGTAAAATATCAATGAGAAAACAATATAAAAGCCACTTCAGTTTTGTAACATGAGTAAGAGATATAAATATTTATTTGGACAAAACATTTTAAAAACCAATAACAATTTTTCAATAGAAAACAATTTTTTGAAGTAATAAAAAAAATCTAGATCCAATGATTTCTTTAAAAAATAGACTGTAAATACTGTCACAGAAAAATTATTTTAAACTCATTTTTGTTTTATTAACATGTTATTATCATTATCGTAATCATTATTATGTTTTTATTATCATTAACTGTCAAAGAAAGCTAAAAGAAATGACATTCTTTCTCATTATTTCCTCACTAAAATTTGTGACAACTTGCATAAAAAGTTTTAATTAAAAAGGTATGTTCCGTTTCTAAAGTTTTATTATATTCTTTCTTGATGGTATAAAAGAGACATAACTTGTAAGTTTAATTAGAGACAAAATTAAAATTATTAAAAGATTGACATTGATTTTATTGATCCTATTGAGTTTGCAAACTAACATTTGGTTGACAGCAGAAAATAAATTATTGGCACATTAGGATACATTTAAAATTCCTGATCACAAATTATTTTCCTATTTTTTCAAATAAATTCAAATTTTGAATTCACATATATATTTTGGCCCAAATTCCACAATTATGTTACTTCAGATTTCAATAAGAGGCAACCTATGGCAATGAAAAATGGCAGAAAGAAAAACTTTCTTAAGGAGTTAAATTCAGAGAAGTCATTTTTCTCTAAAAATTGCGTTTTAAGTGACAACATCTAATAGCAAAACAAACAAAAAACATTGGAAGGAATAGATAGATGAGTTAGAAAAAAAAGAGCCAGGAAAATCAAATCTGAAGAAAAATTAAGGGATGATTTGATGAAATAGATTTTGATTTGGGAGATCAAAGTTCTTATTCTTTCAGTATCTAAACCCCAAATTCTGAATACTCAATTTTCAAGGCAGGCAAATGAATACTTTCTCATTGTAAAAGTTTTTCAACATAAGTTAAGCATAGTAACTCTTTCTCTCTCTCTCTCATATATATATATATATATATATTAAAAAGAATTATATAGCTATTCCATACCACTTGATACTACTTAAATTTTCATGCACATGCCAATCATCAGAGAGAAACTAAACTAGTTTATGCTTTATGATTGGCAGGTGCAGGTGCATGAAATTTTAAGTAGTATCGAGTGGTGAGGAATGCATATATAATTCTTTTTAACTTAAGTTTTAGCTCTCTCTTTTTTATATCGAGCACTGTTTTATTACTAATAATACTGACTTATGTGTGTGTGTGTTAATTAATAATTAAAAAGAAATACAATTTACAAACATTCTTTTTTATTTCATGTTTTGCTAGTAATCCAGTATCATCAGAAAAAACAATTTTGAAAAAAGAAAATCTATATTATACAAATGAAAAATGTTTTCATTAAAGTTCAAATTACTTAATTTTTTAAATATAAATATGTTTATATTATTATAAATTTCAGTTGATTTTACTCATTAATATTAATTATACCACATTGTTTCAATATTCATTTAATAAGATGGATATATTGCAATAGATTTTGTTTTTTTCTAATTGCAACAGATTATTGTTAAAGTTAAAATTTTTCTATATCATCTAATATATTTTCAACACCTTCAGATTTAATCTAATTTGACTATATATATATATATATATATATATATATATATATATATATATATATATATATATATATATTGAACTAATATTTGAAATAAATAAAAGTATTTGTAATCATTCTTTACAAATAGAATAAACCAAAAATGGTAAAACAAAATGCTTCAGTTGAAAAAAAAAAAAGAATCATATACCAATTGTTGCTTTCATTATATTCTATACATATTTTAGAGAAAGAACATTGTGGTGCAGATTACTGAAATGAGATAATTTAAGTTTAATTTTTTCATTTTAAATATTCTGTTATTTTTCTGTGGAGTAAGAAATTTGAAAGATTTTATTTCTTCTTAAAGTTTTTTATTTTATGTCAAGATGGGCACAAACTTGATAGATATCAATATATTTAGTAGTTTATCATATCAAAACAAGTTGTATCAGTTTAAACTTCCAGTGTCATTCATTCATTCATCACAGTCACTAATTGATGTATAAATATAAATATGAACTGGTTGTATATATTTTTCAGTTTGATGTACAAACTCTTAAAATATAAATGTATGCAAAATAATACAAGTCCCAAGTTTAAAGAAAATTTATTGAGCTGAAAACTAACTTTTATTTTAAAAGATTTATCATTGTATATTTTTTATTGCTAGTAAGTAGAATATAACAATTTTATTCCTGTTTTGAGAAGATTCCATATTTATATTCTTTGATTTTATCTCAAAGTACTCCTTCTTTTGATTCATATGCCATATTTCTTATCATATATGGTTGAACCATAGAACAAATGGTTTTAGTTTTAATGTTTCACTTTTTACCAATGAACTATATTTTCACTTTTTACCAATGAACTATATTTTTCTTCATTAGATAACAAAAGTCCATAAAACTTGTAATTGAATAATCTTGATAAAATAATTAGACTGTTACAATACAAAGCACAAATAAAAAGCAAAAATTCTACAAATTTATGTCATGAAATTGGATTTATAGTTTTGATGAATGATAGGCAGAGAAAAGAAATACACTTTAGTTTAAATACTCAACAGACAGAAAAGAAATTTCTAAATCTTAGCAATTTTCTGTTCAATCTTGAAACAGCAGTTATATAAGATTTAAATAATTTTATAAAACCAATTTTCTAGTTAATATTTTATACCCTGAGAAAATAACTGAAAACTGACTCAAACTACAATTATCAAAAAATGAATTAGAGAATAAACAAACAAAAGAATGATAATCTTGTAAATTGAAGTAATGAAAACATTGCTAGCTATTTTGATTGAGATATGAAAAAAATTAAAAGAATAAATATTAATAAATATTCTAACATTTTGAGAAGAAAGTGATTTATTTGAAAAAAAAAGAAGAGAAACCAAAGTTTAAAAAGAACACTGAAAAACTAAAGTTGATCTAAATGTTTCCTGTTATACAAATTTCAACCTCAGCTTTGTATTATCAAAATGTCTCAGTTTTTTACAAAAAACATTCATAATGATTTGCTTTTATTTTAACTATAAACTATTTGGTATGCTGATTTGTTAAAAGTCAGTATATCAAATATTGAACATGGAAATTCTTTCAGCTTCTCAATAAATACATTTACTACTGAAACATTCAATGTAAAATAAATTGAAAGGTGAAAGGTCTAGTAAAGAAAAACTGAAAAACGGGATTAAAAATAATAAAGTGAAAAAATATTGAAAGGAGATGAATTGGAAGTTGAGAATAAAATCATTAATTTATCATAAAACTTTAATCACTAGTAAAATGTTGAAGAAATTATTATATAAAAATAAAGAGAAAAAAATCTAATGTCTATTTTTTAAAAAGAAATTTAATATTACTAAGAATGATTAAAAATGAGTTATACATACAGCTCTCCCACTAATATTGACATTTGTTGTTTATTTTGAATAGTAAATAAAAATTCTAAAAATAATATTCATGAAATAATATTTATTTAATATTGTTTTTTCAACTTTGAGTTCAAAATAAATTCTGATTAACCTACTTTCATGCAGTTTTGAGAGCATCTTTTAATGCACAACAAACTAAAGTTTTCATTTCTCAGACTTCAGCAAGTCAAGAATGAAAACTGCAACAAAAATCAAATGTAATGGAATAATCTATCACCCCCATGAGTGGCTACTCTATAGGTAGTGACTACCTATAAGTATCCGTAAGTCAACAGACTATGGAGACTAGCTGGGAGCTGTTCCAGCTAAACAGTCGAACTCTGGATGAGGCTCCACCAAAGGGCAGATTCTCGTTCAGGGAGGTAGACTGCCCCTGAACCTGTTTATGCGGGTTCAAAAGGGAATATTTTTGGCCAAGCCTATGGGCTCAGAGAACCCATGTTAAACTGGCCTTGTGCCACATGCAACCCTCGTGGGTGGGTAGCTAAATATACTAGCTGGGATCTGTTGAGTACGACTCAGACTTACGCAAGAACTACCAACCTTCCAATAGTAGCACTCACTACTGGATTGACTTGTGACAATCGTGTGCATAACTGTTACCTTTATTCTTATTGTACTGGTTTTTACAATAAACCTTTACTTATTTTATCCACTGTGTTTTTCAAGTATATATTCCTATTATCATGGAATATAACACATATGAAATTTTTTTTTTTTTTTTTTAAGTCTAAAGTTCACAATATTTCACTTGTCGTTTCTTCAATCATTTTCGAAGACTACAATTTAAATATTTGATGGTTTTTAATCAACTGAAAATTTAATTTCTTACCAACTAGAATTTTAGAAATGTTTATTTCCTTTTTATTTTCTACCTTTCATATTTTTTGTTATTCTTGATAATTCATGGATAAATACTTTCTCAAAATATTAATTTGAATCTCAAATGTTTAGTAGAATAAACCAAAGAAGTTCCTATTACATGTTTCATGTTTTCTATACATGTAACTTAAGGTAGCATCATGAATGTAATAATCTCCATCATTGTTGTTCTGAGACAAAATTTTTATCATTATATTCCACAGTCATCATCAGACGACAAAAATATTTGAAGTAAATCAAATTCAGACATGTTTCTATTTTTTAAAACATTTTTTTCAGAACAGACTGAGATATCACATTTTTTTGCTGTTTTGTATATTTGATAAGAAAGGAAAATAAAATAAAAATCAAGCACTTGATGAGGGTTGGAGAATGCTGAAGAAACTGAGGCTAATGGGAGAAACTCAGAGGAAAAAAAATTACAAGTGCTGAAGGGGAGTGGAAGGGTGTCAAATGACATGGTGGAGAGTAGAAGTATAAAGAGAGAAAGCAAAACTGAAAGAAACAATTTGATTTTGGAAAGATTAAGATAGTAGTTTTGAAGCTTAGAATTTGAAAACATAAGAAAAATATAAAGAAAAGGAAAAGAAACTGAAAAGAAAAAAAGACAAAGATAAAAAATCATGGCAAAAATTAAAAAAGAAAAGGAAACAAGATCAACTGCAGTAAAAAATGAAAAGAAAGTGTGAAAAGAAATATCCAGATATCCTGAAAAAGAGAAAGCACATGAGTTGATAGAAGCTTTGATAACAAAAGCTTTGAGTGTGCAATGTCGAAAAATCAATAAACACTTGATCTTTGAATTTAAGCAAAAGATAAGAAGGTTGGGGAGGAAAGCGGGAAGAGGTGTGGTAAAGAGGCAACAGCCTGAACACCTGGTGAAGAATCTTAGATCCATACCTGTACTGATATGATTGGCTGAGTAATGAGAGGCTGACTACTAAGCAACAGACTTTCACATTCTAACCAAAGAACACAGATGATTAATGGTAAGCTTCCTGCAAGGTTCAGAGGCAACAGCAACAGAAGGACTGGTGATACTTTAAGCATTTTCAATTTTCTTAAAACTCTTTTTATCAAATTCTTAAAACTTTCTACTCCAAATAAATATTAGCAAAAATGAAATATTTGTTTTTCATAAATTAAAAAAAAGTCAATTTTAAAATATTGTGTGTGTGTGTGTATATATATATATATATATATATATATATAAAACAATGAAAGATAGTTACAACAATGAAACAATGAAAGATAATTATATTTTAATCAACTTTTCTCCAAATAAAAGGTGTGGATCCTAAATAAAGGGAGACAGACCTTAATAAAAGGGAAAGGCCTTAATAATGGCAAAAGGACTTGAATTAAGTGAAATAATAAGTATTATGAATTCTTATTCTAAAAAGAAATATTGGATGATTGTTTTCACAATATTTTGGTTTTGTTTTTTGGTATGAGAAACTAAAAACTATATATATTTGTGTCAGCATGTGAGCACTATATTTGTGAAGATAAAGATATTAGTAAGAAAGGCAGAATGCAGAATATAAGATTTTTGAATGTATAAATGATTCAGAATCATATCTTGATATGACTACAGCAAATATGGTAAAGATATTGAAATGAACAATCAATATTAATCTTTGATATAAATAAAAATACAAACCTTATAGAGCAAGGTGATTAATACTTATACAAAAACTGTTGGCATTGAACAGAATTCACTAAATCTTATATAATTTGCTTTATGGATTACAGATTAGTCTTTATAAAACAAATGTACTGATGGTGGCTATCAAGAGATTGTCAAAAAGAATCTGACTTCCAGAAAAAGGAAAAATCAGAAAGAAGCTTAAAAGAATAAAAAAAAATGTATAAAACAAAGTAACAAAATAGAATCCCTTGATAAAATGTTTCAGTGAATGTAACTTTAAATAATTGTTTATGAAAAGAGTAAGAACCCAAAGATTCCAGAAACAATTCCTTCAGAAATGAGATGTGTGGAAACTAGTAAATGTGCATCACAAAGATAGAATGTGAGACTGGCTAAAACAGTCAAGAAATAATAAAAGTAAAAAGTAAAGTAAAAAAAGGTAATGAATAATATATTAAAAGGAAAATTCTACTTCACATATTCATAACAAGACAAAAACATTCTCTTCATACTAGTACAGGTTTTTTTATTTTTAATTTTTCTGGATATCAATTTCTCTTTTCAGTTATTCTACATTTTCTTTATGTTATATATATATATATATATATATATATATATATATATATATATATATATATAAGATGAAAGAAAAAGTATTCAGTAAGATGAAAATAGATATTGATTTGATTATATAAAAAATAAAATTATATACAAAGAATATATATATGATATGTCTTCTGTAAATGAAAATAATCAATATGTATATATATATATATATATATATATATATATATATATATATATATGTATATATTGCATACACATGTAAATCCATTTATTTTATAGTTTATATTGGAGAAGATATGGAAATTGGAAAAGGATTTTTCCGCTTCACACATTTACTGGAAATAATTTTTTTTTTAATCATTTCACCCCAATTCTGCTGACTTTTTAAGTGAAAAGGTCAAGTATATGAGCTTGAATTCTGCAATGTGTGTGAGAGTCTGTATATATGCAAGAATTTGCACAAACACATATACGCACACACAGACACACACACACACACACACATATATATAGTGAGAGATATTTCTTTTGCAGGAATAAAAATATCTACATTCAATATAATGATAATAAATTAACAAAAAGTATTCAGTCAGAAGTGTAAAGATCAATTCACCAAAAATATCATTGACATTTTTCCTTGCATATTCTAAATCAGTTGTTGAGAAAGTCAGGCATTTTATAAGATATAAGATAACATGCCAAATCATAGAAAACATTTTGTAAATATTAGTTAAATAAAACATTTTGGGGGATATATAATTTTCTCACTTTTTAATGGAGTTCTGTTTTGTGTGCATATTATCTACAACCTTTACTTTCACTATTATTTTCCAAGTAGCTTAGAAATTCTTTAAAATAAACGCAAACAGAATTAAAAATTAGATTCTTATTTTTTATTTGTTTTTATATTTGCAAGACTTTGTTAGCCAAATATTCTAGTAGTAAACAAATCAGTAAAATGATTCATATTACTAAATAGGTTACTTGTAAGTAGATACATAGGTAACAATGAACTGTTTTCATCTGCTCATTGACAGATTGGAAGTTCAATACCAAATGAAATAATGTTCTGCTGGCAATGTCTAAAATATGCCGACTGTATTCCCTACAGATAAGCAAGATGTACTTCACCACTACTAGCTGTTTACTTGCAGGCTCAGCTACATAGGTGACCAATGTTTACCTATAGACACAAGTATATATTAATCCCAACTTGACTGAACCCAAATGAAATATTAATGAAAGTTCTAACTTGCTGAAGAGAGACATAAAGAATAGTTATAGTTCAATGATTTGCTAATTGAGAATAACTTGACATAGAGAAAAAATATCCAAGATGCTATTAGGAAGTTAATATGGAAGGCATGGCTGTGTAATGGATGGCAGCTTGGAATTGGAATTGGACAGCTAAATTTAAATTCCATTCAAGTTCATTGCATTCACTTATGCACTAATAGCTTAGGGAAAGGTATGAATCCATCTCTTCTCCGTAGCTATGGATAAATAGCAAGACAGACTGGACCCTATAGCCTTGGTTTGCAACCAGTCTAGGAGAAGGAAAACTCTGAATTTAAATTACCTACTGCCATGTAGGTCCAGTCACTTTAGGCAAAGGCTAGATAGAAGAAGTTAATTTCATAAACAAATCCACTTCACATGTCATCTCAAAGAAAGGACCCCCCCCCAACTTCAAGCTGTAACAGAAAATATTAGATTCTTTGGGCTTAGTACCAAGCAAACACAGGACTGGGATACAGCATGGCACCATAGACTTCTCTGATTTCAAACCATTTGCCCATGCGTGCATCATCTATGGCACTTTAGGCAACAACAATTATTACAGGTGGGGATTTGTCACTTAAATGGAGTAGGAGTATGATTGTCCACTGCCAAGCCAAGGAAAAGTGAGAGTAAAGGACTAAAACTAACTTGTGCATGCGTGTGTGTGTGTGTGTGTGTGCTTGTGTGTATTGACTTCCTTCTGTCAAAGCAAATATTCATTGCATTTCTTTTACTTCTGTAGGCACTTATAGAATTTATTTGTGTATTCACTCACTTATTCTTTTCTTTCTCAACTATTGTGGTATACCAGTGACAGGTGGAACAGATATCCATTAGAAATGCTGGACACACACGATTATGAAAGAAGAAATGTTTTTCCAGATATAACGGGAAGAATTTCAAACTTAAATCTCTAAGAAAATTAAGGAATCAGTATGTATAGCAAAGATCTAAAAAGATACATAATTCTTGCAAACTGCAGTCTTGTTGAGGAACTCCCTTAACCTTAAGGTAAGCCAATTTGTTGACTACTGCATGGAATTGGAACCAGAATTTTTGGAATTGATCATAAATAAAAACACATTTTTAGTGCAAATTAAACAAATCTTTCAGACATTAAAAGAAGTAAAATGCAGCAGGTGAACATTGTACGTGATTACAATGATTAGAGGAAGTAAAACATTATGATTAATTGATAATATCTAGATATTTATGTAAAGCTAATTAGATGAATGTACCCCATTCAACTGGATGGTCAGTCTAGTTCCAAAAATAATGGATAAATTAATTCCCTTGTTTTATACCTGGCTTTGCAATTGGAAACAACATCACCAATAAACAGTATTTAAATGATAGCGCATACCAAATTTCACTCTCAGATTTCTCTCCATGAATTAGACACAAAAGTAAAAGTTTTTGAGTAACAGGCCATGGGGTTACCTACTGGTCACTATCATTTTGAAGTCTTTCTGATTATGTAAGACTTTTTTGTACACTAACACACATACATCTAGTTGAACATTTTGTATAAAAAATGATATTCATAAAAAACACACAAATATCATATTTGTTTTGTACATTTATAATTATGAACTTTAAATATTTATTGTTTATAAACATAACATTTTACTTTCTGTTAAGGAATTGTAATAAAATATCATTTTTCTTCACTGTTTCCTATTTTCAGTTGAAATAATTTGCTTTAATGCAAAAATTAATTTTGTTTGTACATTTTCAATTAATTTTCTCTTGGACGTTACTTTTGGCCTTTTATTCATTATATCCATTGAGTTTATTAAATATTATTGCTGAATTTAAAAATCTTCTCATATTAGCCCCTTAAATACTTGATTTCTTTAATTGGAGTCAGAACAATATAAGTTTTATTCATCAAGTGTTAAATTTAATATTTTTCTTGATTTGCTTTTAATAAAGAGTCATTATCCTTGCATCTTTCACTCTTTCATGTTGGCAGCAAGCATCACAAACAAATGGTAACTTTGTCTTACTAATTTCATTTATTATTCCTCAATTAATAATAATTATTTATGACACAAACACTTATAAATTAAAAATATACCGAATCTTAAAATATTTTACAGCAGTATCAGAAACTGGAGGTTTTATCAGGGATAAATTTTGAGGTCTCTTTAAGAAAGTCAAAGTCTTTTAATATCCCAAAAATAAACTATAATAATAATAATAATAATAATAATATGAAAAAAATAAATGTCAAGATTCTTTTTTAAAATTTGATATTTATTATTATTATTATTTATAGGAAATAAGAAATGAAAAAATGTTTCCATCTATTTTCTTTTTTGACAAAAGAATTGGCATTTTGTTAAGAGATACTCAGGCTTGCATAATGTGACTTTAACATTAAGCTGTACTTCTACAGCAAACAAAGCTTTTGTATGTCTACATATTCAGTGTCAGAATTTAAGAAACAGTTTGAAAGAAAAGTCACAGTGACATAAGATGAGTATTGCAAAACCTTTTGATTCTAAAAGCCAGACACAAAATAATGGTAACAAGAAAAACAAACTAAATCTACAGGCATATGGAAAGTCTTGTATAAATAGAATTATTTCATAGCAAGACATTACTGCATTTTTAGGTCAAACTCAACATATAAAGACATCTTTAAAAATTTGCTACTTGGAAATGATGAATTATAACTTAAAATGATATAAGTTAAAAAAAATAATAAGTTTGCATTAATGTTTTCATATTTGAACTTGTATATTTTCTGAATATCATCTAATAATGCCTCAACTGGACTAAATAAATATATACTTCATTTAATTACAACGAAATCATAGATACTTATGCACATAAACAATTTATCAATAATGGATATTCAAATAACATACAAAAGGAAATGAAAAAATAATGAATGCTCAACAAATTAATTTAATGTTTATATAATAAATGAAATTGTATATATTTTATCTTTAAATATACAAACTGTTTTCTTACACAATAAAAAAATAGGAGGAATTGGAGAAGTATCTTGTATAAATGGTTGAAGATATTCAAATAAGATATCCTAAAGTTGAAGGAATTATTTATGAATTATAGAATAAAAGATTTATCAGATATTAGTGTTTCTTATACTATGTCTCTTTCTTTTGCTCTAATGCATAACATAGTTTTTTATTTGAGAGATGTGTAAATGATGTAAAATATTATTTTCACAATCAAAGCAGTTTGATAAATTTAAACATTTTCACAGTCTTTTATTTCATTTACAGTATGGAGAACAACATAGAAATCAAATAGTGTCAGGTTTATGGCCCAGTGCAATATTGAAAGGAATTTCAATGTATCCATGAATGCACACACACATACAAAGTTTTATATATTCAATTAATTTGCAGGGTTTTGAACAGATACACACACACTATATGATAAAGAACAAACAGGAAATGTATATCAATCTTTATTTTATCATTCTGTTGGATTCCAATTCATATTTGATCGTCATTTGATTTTTAATTCATATATGTGTGTATGTGTGTGTGTGCACATACAGGCATTGGACTTTATATATTAGAGCATTCTTAAATATAATTTATAATTTACATGAGATCTCTTATTTCTTAACAATTAAACTGGAATAGCATTAACAAATGTCAATAACCAGGACTTTTTCACTCATGTGTAACATGTAAGTAAAAGGAAATTTATCTTTTACTTCAATCAATATTACTTTCATCATTTTATCCAATTTAAGCAAACGCTAAATAAATATTTGACTTTTTTATGATTAACAGTTCATTCATTTTGTTAAATTTAATTTTTTGTCAAGGGATTTTTTAATAGAGTGATACTTGAGTACAGGAAAGAGAATAATATCATAATTGCACTTATTCCTTTGTTACCTTATGCCCTGTCTCCTGCTCACAAATTCTTGGTATAGCAGCAGTGGACAGAGTAAATCTCTAACCCTTTTTTTTAACTTCTGGCAAGCTTCATTTGGGGGTGCATTGAAGCTCTATATGTGTGTTTCTAGAAAGAAAGAAAGAAAGAGAAGGTAGAGAAAGCAATAATGCTCTCATGTATTTAATGTCTGCTTAAGTGAAAGGGTATAGTAATATGAAATATGCCAGTTCTAAAATGTATAGTTGCTGTAATAAAAATTTGCAAGCACTGAGAAATTTCCACAGGTCCCACTCTACATGATTAAAGGAAATTTAGGAAAAAAACAGATGTCATAAAAACCTATTTGAAAAATTATTATAGTGTAATATACATGACCTTATGGGTATTTAATAAATGCTTACAATTTATCCTCCTTAAAATGTAAAGACATATATGTATCAACCTGTCAATCATAATTTCTGTGGGTTCAGCTAGTGTTTATTTTGCTATGAAATTATTTGTAGCATGTAACCAGATATCATATTTGGTTTGCTCGGAAAAAAAGAAAAAGAGAAAAAATAAATAAGAAGAATTCAGGAAAGGAAGAAGGAATTTGAAACAGTGTCATGTGATTGCATGTTTGGAAGATATATTTAGAATTTATAAGAAGTTCTAGCCAAATGACCAGTGAGAATATTCTAACTGAATAAATTATTTGGAGTCATGTCATCATGTATGGTCTCATGGCAAAGAGTTCTTTGATACAGAAAAAATTTATCAAAGATTAGGGAACATAAAACAGAATTTAAAGATGACAAGATGTGATGCACACCTGAAGAAGGCTGGATAATTTACAGGCTGAAGTATACAAATAATAAATAGGATGATAATCATCAACCCCATGACCAGGTGTGGTCATAGGGTCACTATGCAACTGATGAGTTCTCCCCACAAATCTGGGTTAAAAGCCAGAGAAGTATTCATTCATGAGAAGCATGTCTTAGGCAAGTAGACTTGGCAGAGCTTATCTTTCTCCAGGTCAAACAACAGCCAATGTCCTTTAACTTGACAACTCATCTTAGTCATAGATATGTGGCCAACGATTTAATCAGAGAAATTGACTTCATGAAGATAATAGTTTGAATTTGTTGAATAATGACAATACTTCTTTTCTGAACTTTGTGCAAAACATTTTAGTAGAAAAGAAGAAAAGATCCTGATGAAAAAAATACATAATTTTTTTACAGTTTATTGTCTCATGCATTGGCAACAGATTAATGCAGAAAGTCCAGTGGCAAACAGTATTGTATAAATATTCAAGTAATATTTCATGCATCTTTAGTTTCTTGATCTCTAAATGCATGAATATAATTTTAATCATAATTTTAATATTCAAAAAATTCAACATGTTATTCAAAAAGAACAGCCAGTTCTTGGCAAGATTTCAACACCAATTCTGGAATAGGTCAAATATGCAATCAGTAATATTTTATATTCAGATAGGAATCAGCCAGACATTTGAAATGAGAGTAATTTAAATCTAATAATAAAAGATAGAAGAACACGTCTTTGAAACCAAAACAAAAAAGACTGTTTTCAGTAATAAGATCTAGTCATCAATTTAAAAAAAAAAAAAATGAAATATGAATCCTTTGTGGAGTCTGTGCATTTTATTTAACAATGATTGTAGCTTTTATACAAAGAAAAATATATGCAAATGAATAGACTTCTAACAAAGGCCTTTGTCACTTGAATGTTCTAACTTCTACAAGTAATAAACAAGAGTAAATTTAGGACTTTGAGTAGATCAAAATTATCCCAAAACTGTTTAAACGGGTATTCCTCCTGTAGAGAGAATGGACAACCAAGTCTCACTAGACATTGCTAGTGAGTTCAATCTTCATTGGGGACCCCAAAGTTCACACCTTTTACTAGATTATGTTAAGCTTAATAACTGTCACACATTTCTTCTTCTTCTATGTGATGTGTCACTTCAGGAATTGGCAATCATGGTTCTCCACAATTTCCTCTACTTTGTAGCTCTTAATAAATTTTGTCTTTTTGGTATGTCTCCTAAACCTTACTCCACCATCCATTTATTCAAGCTCTCTAGGTAGGTTATGCATTGTTTTCCTCTGTCCCTTTTGCCTTCAATCTGTCCTGTGAGTATAAAGTTTTATGAGCTCTCTTTCTTCATTATGTGCGCTAAAAATTATTTAAATTATAGAAGATAATAAACCTTATTTTAAGTTCATATCTAAGACCAGTATCCTTCTGTGATGATTTGATGTGGGATTTATTACTCAAAACTCAGTCTTTATTGTGGCAAAAACTTGCTTTTCCATTTTTTTTCATATTAGATAGTTGCCGCAATTTAAATTCTCATTTCAAATGTCTGACTGATTCCTATCAGAATAAAAATAGCAAGAAAGAGTATTTAGTTTTTTTTAACATAACCTAACTTTGAAAATACACTCGCTACTCCAAAGAATGATTCTAAATAATAAATTCTCTAATGATTTTTGGTCACAAAACAAAATATGACCATAAAAAACAATAAACTAGAAAATCTTCTAATTCTAATGAATAAAAAAAGAAAAGCTCAATAAAATTATAGAAGAATGATTAAAAATGGCTGTTAATTTCCATTTTTCTAATTTATTTTTTTTCAAATAGCAAATGATCAAATATTTATCAATGTATACAAACTTAATTGCTCATAAATATATCTTCAAACTTTTAATTAGAATCAGCTTTTCTACCAAATTCTCACCTTAACCTTATTTGTATCTTATTTTCTTCCAATAAAAAACAAACATTGTCTTTGATGCAAGAATTCAGTGAGAAAATTGAAATTTATTCCCATTCTGATTTTCAATTCATTTGATTTCTTTCTTATGAAATTTCTAACATCATTTGTCAAAACAAGAATTTGATTTCTACACTGGAAAAGCTGATAATTTTTTTTATCTGAATTTGCTTTGAAAAAAGTCATAGAAATTACCAAATGTATTTCTGCTCAAAATGAGAATTTAAATCAACTGAATTTTACAGTGTTGTCCTTATAGGCATCAACCTAAAATTCTATTCTAAACTTAAATGAGCTAAAAGGAACCAAGTTTTTGCATTGAGGTAAGCAATATCAAATCCAGGCATTGATATAGAGTTAATAATTTTTTAAAATCACTTTCTCATTGATATTCCTTTTACAAAGCAATCAAATAAATCATTGCAGGAGTTCACATTTTATGAGAAATTCAGCATGTGTGTTAATAAGATTAAATCTTAATCTGAAATTGGTTTCTTTCTTTGAGAAAGGATTAAGCAACAGTGACTCAATTCTTCCATGGAATTTCTGATAATCTCATGCTTTCAGAGTTTCTTCTAAAGAAATTATTTCAGTATTTATGCTTTCTTCTACTGTTTTTTTTAAATTTCCTTTTGATCTAACCAAAATCTTTCTCTCTGCTTTCCTTCTCCACACCAATATTCCATACATAACAGCATCTTTTACAGTGGATGACTGCAGTAGATAAATCTGACTAACCTATTTTTCTTTTTTCATTTTATGATGGGATCTGGCAAAATCCATCTGGCCAGGATAAACAAAAAGGGATTTTGTATTCTTTGGAAATCAGTGGCATTAAATCACACAAGTTATTTTGAAACATTGAAACAAAATTTTCTGATATCTCAATAGCTCACTTTAATATGAATTCATTAAAACCCTACATTGGAAGGAGGTTTTATCACTAGAGACACCAACAGAAACTATAGATTATATGGTGTAAATAGCAAAGTAAATTCTACTTCACTTTGGATAGGAAGCAGAAAATAGTTGGGCAAGGAAGGAATTTCAATAAAAACTAATGTAGCCACATGGAAAATCAATAATAAAAATACTATAAAGAAAAATGCAATAAAAATGTTAATATTGTCTATAACTTTGAGAAGATTCATTAGCATTTCAAATTTTCTTCAGACAAATGAGCCCCTTTTTGTGTACTTAATGATGTTAACATAATATTTTGACTAATCCAGGCTTATGAAATATGAGGAAATACTTGAAAGGAAAAATAACATAAAAAAAGTAAGTGAAAGCCATAAAGAATTATTCTTTATGGGTATTGAAGGATTTTCCTTTTATAGGTTTTAACTTTAAATAAAAAATGGAGATCTGTTTCTCATACTCTTTTATCAGAGCTAAACCTGAAACTTTAATAGAGATAGAACAATGCAAAAAGTATTAATATCATAAAACCTTGATAAAAATTTCCTTGTAGGTGCTCCAAAAGTTCAGTCTTGGATTATGTTGAGTAAATTGTATGCAAAATAACAATTAAAAATAGTATTTTAAAGGCTTCTTTTTATGAGATCCATGGCAAATTTACTGTCAAGTCATTTGGTAGAGAAGGTATTTCAATTAATTAAAATAAAATTTGATGTTTAATGTTACATTTGAAATACAATATTTTCCATTTTATAAAAAAATCATGATTCATTGAAATGTGAGATTCTGAGTCAACAGGTAAATATATCAGTGAAGAATTAACACAGTATGCTATTTTGTTTGCTAGAAGTTAATAAAATTTTGAAAGTTAGATTTAACTGATATCAAAATTTTCATTGATTTAAAAAGAAAAGGGAAAATTAAGTTGAAAAATGTTCTAACTAAATTTTCTAATTGATATTGCTATTATGGCATGACACAAGTGTACAATAACAGGACAACCAGCAAAGATTGAACTCAATACACTACTGAATGAGTTTGTAAGTCATGTTTACCATAGCACTATAGGAGACATTCAAATCTGTTTTATTATTATTTTTATTATTTATCATCTCCAGTTTTTGTTAAATGATCTGCTAACTCAAATCCAATTTCAAATTTGTTCCTGTTAAGCATATCCATTTACAAAAATGATGCAACTTTTACCTGGTAAAATTGTCATAATGATCAATCAAACTTGAACTAATTTAAAATGTTTCCTAGTAGATAGAATTCTTTTTACATATGAATGAATTTTGCAGTTGATTTCATACTGTTGTAATAAGAGAAAATAAAAAAATAAAAACAAAATTACACAAAAACAACTAAAAAAGATATAATTTTGAACTGAGGATTTTGACTTGAAATCATTACTAAAGGATTTCTTTCATGGTTATGCATGACCAAGTATCTCCAGTCTGAAACATTTAGCTTGAATCTTTTACAGATCACAGTTTGACAAAAGCACAACTTATATCAAAGTGTTATTTGACTTATTTGAATACCCCCAAATTTTTATCCTTTTTCCTTGATGCTGACATGTTCAACAGTTAAGAGTCACTCATCAGGATTTAAGATTCTACTTTTAAGTGCTGTTGACATTAACAAGAAAGGTTTCCAAGAGATGAAAATAAAATGGCTAATTATTGTTACGATATCATTTCTATTCAAAGGAATTTCTATTCACTTTTGTGCTCAGTATTAAACTGTTGACATTTTAATTACCATTAAATGATGGACAAAATTCCCATGTTTTATCAATGATGAACTGTTTAAATATTTTCTTAATGGTTTATGTCAAGCAAATGACAAAAGGAAAAATGTAAACATCCTAATTTAGCTTCTGACCATTTCAAAAATAATTTGTGGTGAATGTGGGGAAATTTTTAATCTTGGTTCCTGCTAAAAATGACTTTGCTGCTATTTAAGGATTATCAGTAAAATTATTGATTAAGTCCAATTGAATCTGAAGGTCATTGTTAAATATATTTGAGATTGCATCCCAAGTCAGAAGGATGGAAAGCAGTCAATAAATGACTGCCAGTCCCTCAACTTTTATCTGCTTTCACCTCAGGCAAGCTTTATTTTGGATCAACTCTTTCTCAGGTAAATGTATAATCTAATTGAGAGTCTAATCTAAAGTATGATCAAAAACAAAATATACAGAAACAAAAATAATTTTTTACTCTTTACATAATCCATATGATCTACAGGGATCCAATAAAAAAAGTCTTCCATTCTAAAATAGCATTTCTAAATGGAAAAGTCAAAATTCAGGCAAATTTAGCACAAAATGGGAGAATAGTAAACACTGGATTTTACAGAAAGTAAAAGGAGAGAAAATTGGACATTGGATTTCAAAGATTTTATGCATCTGTTGGAATATGACAGATATTATCCATTATGACTTACTGGATCACTGCAGATATTTGTTAACAACTTAACACACCAATGGTACATTATACAAAAATGCATAGCTTTGGTGACTACAAAGGCTTTTATCCTTTATCATGACAATGCAAAGCCTGTGTCTGGCACACTGTGTGAAATAAAACTTGAAGAAATTAGGAGGGAAATGTAATGGTAAATAAAAGCCTGTAGCATGATAATCAGCATTGAAAGGAATGAAGCTTGCACATAATAGAAATACATTTTCCTCCAACAAAATCATTTATTTTAGGGACAGAAGAATGGCATTGAAATAATGCTAAACATGATTTTGTTATAGCAACCATTTGCCAAAAGTTTTAACTTTTGACATGTAAAGAATCCTATGATTCAAACATCAGATTTAATACTGGTGATATCCTACTTGCTTTTTATTTTGTACACAGCATCGTTAAGAGAGAGAAACATGATTTTTATTGTAATTCAGTGTATTAATAATAGTAAATATTTTTGATATCACAAATGTGCTTCCTAAACTATCTTCATATCAGCTTGGTAATTGGTCCTAAGTTCAGTAATAACTGTAAGGATTCTCTTGTTAGAGATCTTAATGAATCCATGTCAAACTGATTCACAAATGATCATAAAATTGTACCAATAACGGTTCTACCAAAATATCTAGAATATAGTCAGGCACTTTGGCAAGAAGTACCAAATGAGAGGCAGGTGAGACTGAACATCTCTTGCTTTAGAGGCACACACCTAAGCAGGACCTTATTTCTAATTTATACACTTTGTACAGAGAAAGGAAATACCCTATTATCAGTATTGGATATTTGTTAGAATTTGTTTCAAAAGTAATATTACATTTAGAAGATACACATTTCAAACCAACTGCAGTAAAAGATATAAAATGAGATCTAGATTTAGTTTTTTTTTTTATTAGGTCATTTATAGCTTATGTTGACCTCAAAGGGAGACAAAGATTTTAATGAGTTTTATATTCACCATTTCCTAAAGACATGAAGTCAGACAATGAAGGATATTTGAGCTGTGCATCCAGGTACTTTGACTACCAGCAAGTGTTCAGTACATCATTTAAAAAGAGGGATGATGATCTTTGTGATAAACCTCAATCTGGGAAACCAACTACTTTAGATAATAACCTTGTAAAGATATCTGCTGAAAGAAATTACTATCAAAGATACCAGAAATTTAAGAAAAACACTTAATGTACTATGTCTAACAATATATGAAGAATTAGAAAGAAATCTAATTTGGGGCAACATGAACTAACATCAGTGAACTGAGCATAACATTCAACCATTTGCAACAATCTGATGACAAGGAAGGAAAATCTTTTTTTAATTGGAGATGATAAACAAATACTGGTGTTAATGCCAAAAGACAAAATCAGTCATCATTTATCATTATTCTATGTCAAATTGATCCCGACATTGAAAGCATTATCTATTATACACCTGGTGGAACATGACAGGTATTGTCTTACTGGAGCACTGCAAACCTTTGTTAGTAACCATAGTATACAAATGGTGCATTACACCCCAAAAAAATTTTGGTGACTAAAATGGATGTCATCTTTCAGCACAACAATGCAACGCCATAGTCAGTAAAGTGAAGCCATGAGAAAATCAATCATTAAATTTCAAAAGTTTTAACTCATTCTCTATACTCACCTAGCACTTTTGAATTACCATCTATTACAATCACTAGAATATGTCTTGTTTTCAAGACATTCAGAAATAAAGAAGATATTTATTCAGGCTTCTTTACTTTTTCATCAAAACTCCAGATTTTGATCAGAAAGGAATGAAAACATTTCTTTACATTCAGCTCTTGTAATTATGATTAACACTAATAATGTCAGTGATCAATCAAATTTAACATACATTTGCATCTATTTTATCTTTTTCTTAAAAATGAATAACCTCATAGAAATATTACTTTGGAGATTTTATACATTTGAAGAGACTGTATAAAGATAAAAATGTTTCAATGTGAACATAAAAAGGCAAATATTTGATTGCAAAAGTATAAATAAATGTGAAAGTGTTTAACTGTCCATCACAGACCCTTAAAAAGACTCATCATTTTTTCATAACTGCAGAAATGCTGCTTCAATACTTAATAACCTAATAAAAAAAATGATACAAAATATCAATTTTTCTCAAACACTTCTTATAAAATTGCTTGATAAAGATTAGTTGATAAAGTCACCTCAATTACAAAGGAGAAAGGGATGCAGTTAATGTAATGTTTCTGCACAGATTTCATAAAGGAAACAGGAATCAGAGCAGTTGCAGGCATTGATTTTTTAGATTCAGAAATTTCTCTCTGTAAGGAAACTGCTTAAAAATGCATTCAACCAAAGTGATGGAACAAAGAAAGTATGGTGTCATAAACTGACTCACTTTGAAAATGGGAATTTTGACAGCATTATCTCAAGAGACAACACCTGGTTTGGGTTGAATGGGCCTGATAGAAAGCTGCTGTTAACAGTGGTAGCTATGAATGAAGCTTATAGAGATCAAATGAATCTCAGTTATGAGGTGAAAGGTAGTGACTGTTTCCTTCTCTGGAGGAAAAAATATTGCAATGAACAAAGTAGAGTAGCTGTATAGCAGACTGTGTAAGTCAAAAATCAAGTTCTTCTGGGTCTTCCTACAGCTAAGATAAGAATTGGTTATTTGGAGAATCATTCAAGCTGGACAATGCATCAGCAAAGATTTTCCTGCTGAATTCAAATGTTATACTAATTAACGATTTTCGGGAAAACCTGTGTAGCATTATGAAAGGTTTTCCAATTTTCAGAATCAATGAAATGCTTTGTGGCAATTGTTTTGTAAATCCTGAAGAGGATGTTACTTTTACAAAGAAAAAATTCTTATTAAACAAAAAATGGCATCAAGATTTCCATTGTTTGTTTTGGATGCATATTCCTGCATTGAGAGCATTTGGAAGATATTAATGGAATTGCGTAGCAAACATTTGATTCTTATAATGTGTAAAATTTAGTGGTGTCTCATTAACAAAATAAAATTAATTTAATTCCTTGATTGTTCTTGCAGTTAAGAAGAAACAAGATGTTCATAGGATATTTTGGAGGTTTTTCTAAATATGAAACAATTCTTTTAAAAAGAACAAACAACTGTGTCCATTTCTCTTATGTATAAGAACAAGACAAATCCATCAAAAGAAGAGTTAGATGCTTGCATAAGAAAGGAATGTGTTTAGTTTAAACTGTTTTCTTCCTAACATTGACTGTCTTGTTTTTATGGAATAAGTATTTATCTAAAGTCTCATCAGGAGAAAATTATATTTAAGAAAAAATATTAAATTTATGAAAAAATAAAAATAAAATTTATAAACACTGTATATCTACATTTTTTAAAGAAAATTTTATACTTACTATGCATGTATTTAATGACCATCCAGAATAACAATATTTATATTTAGTAAAACAAGAAGTTTGGAAAAATATGGATTATTAAGTATAAAGAAAAACATTATTCTCAGTAGTGGAATATTTCAATGCATTGAATAACAATTCTAAAATGGCTATTAACATTGAAAAAAAAGAATATGAAATATTGAATGACAAATATTCTTATAACTCTTTTTCTTACAAAAATTTAAAAAATGTTTTGTTAAATATTATTATTTGAGAATAATTTAATTTATATAATTCCTCAAATTAGTCTAAGTATTCCAAGTTAAACATGGATTCAAACATTCCCTTGGGAAAATCTAAGCTAAAAGGAACAACACAAACCAGAATCAAACCTTTTGATGCCTTTTAAAAGGCTTTTGTGTTTTTCCCTATTTATGAATTGGTCACTTCATCAAGGATGATAAACAAGCTAACATGCTATTCTCTTGCTGGTATGAATCTTTAAAGGTTGCATAATCTTAAAAAGCAAGAGAAAATCTTCAAATATAAAAGCTTTTGATGTTGCCAAATACAAAGTAACAAATCTGATGCCAGTCAGAAACATCGAAGAAGCAATTTGATTTGCTTTCTTACATCTTTGACTGACATTCAACAATCCATAAGAAAACTTCATAAACTTTCTTTACAGATTTTACATCTAAAGGTTGAACAAACTCTCCTAAAAGGACATCAAAGACAGATCTTTATAATTCCATGAACATTAACACAACATGAATAAAAAAAGATGCAATTTCAATTTAAAAAAGAAAAATACTCATTTTATTCACTTAAAACAAAAAAACATTAGAATTAATGAAATTTTGGGGATTAAATAAAAGATTTAAAAAATCCTTTCTTTTCTGTATTTAATTTAAAAATAAGAAAAAGTCAATCATTTTTAAATGATCCCAATTTTACTATAAATAGAAATTAAATATTTTGTTTCTTCAAAATATATTGAAATATTTATTACATTTTTTGTAAAATATATATCTACATTAATTCTTTCCCAATGATTTGTGGGTTTTCCCATTCAAACAAATCAAATGAAAAATAATTGTTAGAAATTAACAAATTCACTTGAAGGAGAAAATTTAGATTATTTTTTCATGTGAATAAAATTTTGAAAAGCTGCATGTATTTTATTTCATTTTAAGCCAAATGTTTTCTTTCAATGACTTTCAGTCACTCCCACCTTGTGTTGTGTTTTTTCCTAACATTTTAGTTGGTGCATACTCTATTTTCCTAATATATATGTGACATTGAGTAACATTCAGAAAGGTTTGATTGAAATCTTTCATCGTGGAAGACATATTGTTACCAGATGCAACATATGCTTACAAAATAGCCAATGGGTTCATGAATGAAAATGTTAAAAGCAAGACAACAAAGAAGTTGAGAGTGAGGCTTCTCTGAAGAAATAATTAAATAACAATCCTTCATTTTAGAAATTCAAACACTCCTTTGGTCATCCTTGATTATTGACCAATGACTTTGAACTTTCTCAATGGTAAAATACTTTTCCACTCACAAATCTGAACTGTAAAGGGAAAATCTTGGACCATATAGAAAACAAACAATATGTATACAAAATTCAGCAAAAGTGATCATTTTTTCATATAAAAGCCCTTAAAAACCAGATGTTATCCTGAATAATGATTTTAAAAAATGCTTATTGTTAGAATAATCAGAATATTAGAAAAAAGATATTACGAGGTCAATTGTACAGAGCAAGTAAGAAATAGTCAAGAGAAATGGCCTTGTAATGTACGCTAATGTGAATCACATTCTGATGTACTCTAATATACGTTTTCAATTATATAAAATTCAAAGTGTTTTTAAAGTTAGTTGAATATTTAAATTTTGTTAATTATTTTCAAAACTTTTGCATATTCTGTGTATGTTTATTTTATATACTGCATTATATATTATTGATGATTTTCAAGTATTGTCTTGATTAGTCTATTCAACCATGGGACATTGTTTGTCATAAGTTACTTCTCACAGGATCTTTTCCATAAACTGTAAAAATCCTTTTGTGCATTTGAAGTATATTTTTACTTTTTTTCAAAATAAAAATGCATATGCCAAAAATGTTGCTTATTTTCTCCCATCTTCAAACTTAAAAACAGTAAAAAAATATGTAACCCATTATAGTTTTTAAAAAATGTGTAATGATTTGACAAGTATCAAAATACAATCAAAAACAATCTTTTTTAATTTAGTTAGTTAAAACAAAATGCTTCTGTTTAGCTAACCCAAGAAAATCTGTAATAAAAAATGCACCATTCAAAAATGATGCAAACTGATTTAGATTTTTTAAATTAGTTAATGTTTCCTTTTTTCCTAAATATATATTTACTTTTTAGTATCAGGATCCTATATTATTCGTAAAAACCCCAAATCACAGGCTCCAAATTTAATAATACAACAACGCATTCTGATTTGTTGAAAAATATCAATTATATGTTGTCATCTACGTCCAAATGTACTGACCCTATTTTTAACCTGAGCAAAAATACATATGTGCCAAAAATTTTGGAGCTTACCGCATGACGTATATTGTGCATATTAATGACACAAAATTTAGCGTCATTTTTTTTAGTGAGCTGTGGGAAAATCCAACCTGGAGGTTATACTACACAGGTCACATTTTAGATTATACTAAAACAGTCTGCATCACTCTTTCAACACAAGCTAACAAAAAGTCAACAAATATCAAAGAAAGCCAACCCAGTTAAAATACAAAGTCCACTTCATTCACACACAATTTTCGTAAACCTCAAGCTATTTAATTTCAACATAGACCAAATTATTCTGTATTATACTATCTCATGTTCACACACGTTATTCTACAATTCAAGATCTATCTAATCAGAACATTACCAAAACTCAAGTCCAAACATACAAAGACATTTGAATGTTTTAAACAACTTTTTCAACATGTGTTTGTACCTTTTGTTATATAAAAATTTCTATTTATTGTTATGCAAACACTCTTGTCATGAATATTATTGTTCTCTTGTTGTTCATTATTTTGTTATATTTGTGATAATATAAATGCATAGGAGATTATTGACGTCTATGGATAAGCATACAAGACCTGCCCCTACAACTTAAAATTATTTCAAAAAGATCATAAAGCTGTTTAAAATGTCAAGAGTGACTTCAAGATACATACTGATATTTTGGGAAAAGTATGTAGAGATTATTAATCAAATTGAGTGTCAAGGATTGGTTAATAGGAAGGAGCCAAAATTTTGATAAAAGACAGTGTATAGTTTCAGAAGTGCAATAGAAAGGAATAAAGGATGTTTGACTATTAAAAGAATTTTCCCTCAGTAATTAGCTGTTGGCAGTAAGCTGGGAATGAAAGATTTAAATGCATGGATGAAACAGATATTTATGGTTAATTTCTAAATTTATTGAACATTTATTGTGTCTAACTTTAGAGGAAAGTACAAAGGCTGATTTGGTAAAGCTCTTTCTTTTTATTTGCTGTCTAAAAATTTTCTCAGATGATTGGGCTGAGAGAATATAATTTATATTACCTATAATTATCAAATATACAATTGGTAAATGAAACTCACACTCTTTGGGTCCTGTCACTGGATCTAACCTTTATCCACTGTGCCATATGTCCTTGAGGATCCAGTGACAGGACCCAAAGAGTGTGAGTTCAATACCTAGTTAAGGTGGTGGGGAACTTGGAGAGGGAAATTAACAGAAGATAACTGATAACTGACATCCATTAGACATGGCACATGAGTGAAATAAAGGGTTCAGTTCAACATTCCAACCACCTGAAGAAGGCCGAAGTGTACAACGGCCGAAGTGTTGTGATAAATATGGCAACAAAGATGAGGATGATAGTACGAGCAATGTAAATAGTATACATAATACCTCATCTCAGAAATATAGACAGATACTAATTATGTTCCTGTTGAAATTTAAAAAAAAAATGAACAGAATAAACATACAATACATTGCAGATGAAAGAAAAAAATCATCTGCACTGCAAGCTGCAAAAAATGAATTTGGAAGAATTTAAATAACAGATTCTAATAAAATTAATTAATTAAGAAGAAGAAGAAATGGATACAGCAAATTCCTAATTTTCAGCAATGAATAGTATGTTAGATGTGATTGACATTGATTCCATTACTTTGGGAGACTGAATATTTTAACAAAGACTGACTTGGTGAAATGTAAAAAGCTTAGACAAGCCATCTCCCATTATGTTATATTGACATGCCATCTGCATAGGTTATTTATTAAATATAAAGACAATTTCTAATTCATTGTAGATTTCTCTCTTAATAAAATATATAATTCAATAAATAAGTATTATTTTTTATCATAGACAAGCATAATTCTCTTTGCCTTACAACTGTAATAAGTGCCACAGTGGTCAGATCCATGTGATGTGGAACACTGCTACAAGTCACATTTGATAACAGACAATAAAGGCAGCAGAAATTTTGCCTTTTCTACTATTTTTCATGTTTGAAGATGAACAAGGTACTTGACTGTTAAATATAAAAAAGATAATTATGTTACTGATGTGTTTTTTTCTTATATAAAACTTGAAATATGTAAAAAATTCTCTCCTCCACCTGTTACCAGAGTAGGTACATTTCTTTATAAAATATTTTCTTATGGATTTGTTAACAACTTACTTTAGAAATATTGACTGAATGCCTACTCTGAGCAATTACTCATGGCATGTAGCTGATATTATATATATATATATATATATATATATATATATATATATATATATATATATATATATATATATACAGATAGATATAGAGAGAGATTTGAAGACTGTATATGTAACATATTGAAATTTCTTGTAATAATTATGTAAAAAGATGATGTCATTGTCATTGAGAATTGTGTGAAGTAATGGATGAGTTATTTTTATTGACTCAACATTTCTAGACTGGTTGCCAACCGAGGCTGAAGAGTTCATTTTTCCCTGCTACTTAACCCATAGCTTTAGGGAGAATTCAAATTCATCTCACCGATTTCTTTTTCTGAGCCACTAACTGTTACCCTAGGATATGTGAGTAGCTGACATAATTAGTAATAAAATGATTATAATAATGAAGAGTTTATGCAACCAGAGTTTTGCATTAAAAAGCAATAATAATAATTTGATTAAAACTAATAATAAAATAATAGTAATAATGAAAAAAAAGGAAAAGAAAACATTGCCTAATTTTGTTTCATCCCTTTTCAATGAAAACAAAAATTGTTGCTTAGTTTTCTGATTGTGCAAGAAAGAAAGTATACATTAAAAACTATTTTCAGTCTTAGTATTCATGTAGTGAATAAAATTAAATGAAATTATTCCTGATATTCATTAGAAAAAGGTTAATAACATTAGACAAAAATCATAAACTATAATTTAATTATTTTGTTATTGAAATTTTGCTTTTTCTTTTTAGTAAAAAGTACAATAAAATTTTGTACAAAAATCAATGAAAAAAGTATTCTACAAATTCTTTTCTTTTTTTTCAAGTGTTAAATATGTTGAAGAATAAAAATTCCACAAGAATAAAAAAATAAAAGAAATGCTAACTATATCAAATTTGGGGGCCAGTAATCAATAGTTGCAACTGCCTGATAAGGTAAGATTCGTTAATATTAGATAAGAAAGTCTCCAGCAACAAAATCAAGAATTCCTGAGGTCTGAATTTTTTAAATTCAGAAAATGGAAGTAACTGGGATATATTTAAATAAAAAAACCTCTGAAAATGTTCAACATGAAGTGTCAGCATAGAAATCAAAGTTAAATTTAATTAATTTCAGTATTTTCATGATCATTTTTTTCTTTTCAAATAAATTTAATTATTTTTTCATTGAAACAAGCAGCTATTTATAAAAGTTATTTTTGCTTAAGATGCATAATTAAATTCAAAGCAGAAATTGACAACAAAATGAGTCATCTTTAGAATTTATGCATGTGTATATGATCGGCATTGCAAGTATATAGTTACATACTTATAAATACCCACTTTTATACAAATGCACACACATATAATTACTTGAACTTAGAAAATTTCTAAAAGTCAATTATTAAATATAAAAAGTAAATGCTTTCCAATTTATTGTAGATTTGTAATTCAATGAATTAAATTCCATTTATAATCAATAGGGATTATTATTTTAATTTCAAACTTAATTCTTCTGTGACTTTCAACATTAGTGTATGTATATATATATATATATATATATATATATATATATATATATATATATATATATATATGCGTGTATGTGATGCTATCTAGAAGTATGTCTTGGAATGTCTCTACAATCATATTTGACAACAGATGATAAAAACATCAGAAATTCTAACTTCATGACAGTCATCTAGCATTCACCATAGTGTGAAGTGTGTTTGTTTATAAAATATAAAAATTATTTTTTTAAATTTTAAATAGGATTTTTTTTTCTTATATAAAAAAAATCATAATTTTTGTAAGATTTTTTTCATCTTGCCTATATCATGAGGTTGGCAATTTACTTTAAAACTTTGATTGACTGACTACACTATGTCAGATTTTATTATGCAAATCAATATTTTCACAATAAGATTGGCATTAACAAACCAATGTTGGTAAAGTTTTCAGGATATACTTACATTTTTTGATAAATATACCATATCAATTTCTGCTTATCAATATTTATTAGAAATATTGATACTGGTCATTTAAACACATCATTGACCAATAACCACTATATTACACACTATCATATCTATTTGCACTCATTCATAGACACCATGTACTCCAACAATGATGGGCTATTTAGTGCTATCCTGTTAGCAAGATAATGTACTGTGTCATTGGGTCAAAATATTCTAAAGACTTTTGAACACCATATTTGCTAGACATGATCACAATCAAGCATTTATAGGACATAGTAGAAAACTGTTCACAAGCAAAATCCTGCATTTACAAATATCAGGAAGCTGTGAACAACAATTGAGACAGCATGGTTTAAAATTTCACATCAAGTTGTACTTCACCAGGTTAAAGGGAGTCTTTCGCATGACTTTTGGACCATCAGTATAATAGTATAGTTATTGATATTTTGTTTCTAACTTTACATGTAAAAAGATTGTCATAGGTCTTAAGATATAAACTCATAATACATAATTGATCAATAATTTTAAAAATAATTTAAAATCCTATAAAAATATGTAATAATAATAATATGAATAAAAATCATGATAGAATAAATAAATATAATTAATTTATTTTATTGTAATGAAATGTATAATAACTATAAACAATATAAACAACATAAAAATAGTTATGAAAAACATAATACACAGATAAACTTATAAAAATTAAAAACTTCTAATTTTATTGTCACTAATAATTCACTCCTCAATCCAGTCTTAATAAAATTAATCTAATATATACATTTTCAAGCATATGATATCTGTAATATATTTTAAAAAACATAATCTATACATTGGCCATGCCACTTATCTGATAGTAGCTGCATATCACTAAACAACATTAGAAAGAAAGAAATATCAGTTTAGCCAAATCCAAGAGACATTTGAAAAAAATTTAATTCTATACAACATTAATTGCAAAAACAATACTACAAATAACAGAAGTAATAATTATATAAACAAAGCAAACTTCAATAAGAAAAATATTTAACATAGGAACCAATATTTTACAATTTTTAAATTAGAATCTAAGAACCTCTTTGGCTTTAAAGCAAACAAAAATTGTCACACCTTTCAGTTGACACTTTAAGCAAAGCCTTAAAAACATGAAGAAACTGACATTAATCTAAATTTTTTTTACATTTTTAACAAAATTGTTCTTGCCCTACTTTTAGCATTTGCACAAGGGAATGTTGTTCCTTTTTCAGATATACAAGTGAGGTTTCATTTGTAGAGAGAAATTTGAAGAATAATGTCTTAGTACTTAAGCTCAAATATCTTAAAGAAATTAATGATAGAGTCAAACACTTTGAGGGTAATAAATTGTCATGACAAAAATGTCTAAAAAATTTATTTTAATGACAGACTATTTTGTTTTTTTTTGCTCTAATTTTATAGAGAAGTCATTTAGAAAAGTTAGTAACTAAATTAACAAATCCATTAAATGTTCAAATTTAATGACAAGTCTAACAATTCAATTTTCTATACCAGAATAGTAGAGCTTATAAATGGTAACATATTTAAGAGAAAGAAACATGATTCCTAATCAAAATGGATATGTTTTTTAAGATGCTATCAATCTAAAACTTTGATATGAGTCTTTGTCAATATTCAATGATATAAAATTAATTTCTTACATCTGAGTTAATTTATTTCTATAAAAATCTATGTTTCTCATGAATGTCAAAGATAGATGCCTATTTAATAGGTCTACCATATATTCTGTTGGTCAAGAGAATCTCAGTTTTAAGTGTCTGTCTATGTGGCTCACTAGAAATATAAATTATCAGTATTCATTCTTTTTTCTGTCTGTCAGTCCAGAAGCCCAAACACTTTACTATACAAAAACCTAAATCTATATATAAAAAAAAAATGAAAACAATCCCAGCTTGAGGCTTGGAAATAATGGTAAGCTTACTGTTTAAAATTTTCCTAACAGTGAAAATTGTCAATGCTTCAGTACAGATGAGAGATTGATTTATTTGTGTGGAACTGATGAGCATCCAGGTAGGTTATTTGACAAGATAATATACAGCAACACCAAGAGAACCTGCCTGTTTGTTGTTGTCAGTGATAGTGAACATGGAACAGTTTAATGAGATGACTTAAGAAAGAATGACATCATTCAAGTCTATCTTCTAGCTTTGTCACACTGGATATAAAGAAGATGTGTAAAGTAAATGTATTGTACAAAGTCTTGGTTTAAGATCAGAAGCCTAAATTCTCTAGAGAAGTATTTGAGTTTTGATTCATACATAAGGAGAACACCCTATATAGGGTAAGGTTGAGAAAGGATCCTATTTGGCATGACATAGAGAATATGCTTTCAGGAAAGAAGTAGTTGGCTTACATAACATCAGAGTTTTGTGCAAACAGAAGATAGATTTGAATTGTAACAACCCTAAAGCAACGATCACACTACGTATAAGACATAGCTAAAAATAAAATATCGACCTCTAAGTGATTTAATATTCCAAAGTTACACCACAGATAAGGAAAACAATAAACAATTACAAAAAAATTTGTTTAAATATTATTCACAAATTAATCCATTCATAAAGACATCTTTCAAATATAAAAGTAAAAGAATGATATGAATATTTTGTACATGGAATATTAATTTTTAGCTGTTTCCAAGTTCCAGAATGTGTGTGTGTAGTTTTTCTTTTTATAAGCAATTTTGAGAAAAACATTTTAATTGAAAATATTAAAATATTTCAATGTTCTTTACAAAAGTATGTTAATTTCCTTGAATTCAGAGTTATGGATGCCATTGAGTACAGACACACCAAAAAAGTTGAATGGATTGCATAAAATTTATTCTATCAATAAAGTCAAGGTAAGTTATTTAAATTTATGCAAATTCTTTTTAGAAATGAAATATGTTTCTAACACCGAATATGTTATCTGTAGTAAGCAAAATGAATGTTACAGCCAATTTCAAAGCAATTAGCCAAATTGAATTAAAATAAAAGCAGATGATTCTATCTAAATTGACAAGAGAGTTTTGTATGATGATGAATACAATGGAGTTGCAGGTACCAATGTTGATAGGACAAAATTATTTTCTACCAAATCAGATGGGGAAAGATGTAAATCTATTTTGTGAGACATTTTCATATGAAAAAGACACTTTTTATTCAAAATCAAACAATCTAATTTTATAACTTGATGAAAAATCAAAAGAAATATTTGAATAAATTTAAATGATGTAATAAATTAAAAAAAATTGTGTGCATATATATGTGCATGTTTATGCATATATATATATATATATATATATATATATATATATATATATATATATATATGTATGTATGTATACAAGGAGGTGCTGAAAAGTTCTTGGCCTAGCTTATGTGACTAAACCAAATGTCAATTTTTGTGGGGGTAGGAAAAAAGACTTATTAGCTAAACCAAGAACTTTTAACATCTCTTTTGTTTGTGTGTGTATACATATTTCATTAAAGCCCACAGATGAGTATTATTTTTTATTTTTAGTTAACTTTTCTTGTTTACACACAACAAAGTACATATTTGTATTCAGTAAGTGTAGATATTATCCAAATGTTAGATGGAGTTCTTTCAACCATGCTTCTGGTTATTTAAGATCTTGGTTTATGTAGACATATCATCCTTGCTATATTCTAATACTTTTCAAACTCCCTGTGGCCATTATACTTTATGGTGATATCATGAGCATATGACTGGCAAGTGAGATTCTGTGTTGGTTAAATATATTGTTAATTATAGAATACATTTAAAGCCTTGGTTCTAACATTGAAGAAAGTGAATAATTTAGAACAAGTTAACACCACTAAATGCACTTTAGCATTTGATTTATATGAAAATTAATGTATGATAAAATGTACAAAAAAAATGGAAATTCAATTATCTAATACCAAAGTAAGTATGGGTTTTTGAATTTGTTTTTTGGCAATATTTCTGGTGACTGAAGTCCAACATAAAAAATTACGAATTGGTGATACCAAAATCAAATAAGTACAATTTAAATATCTAGGAAGTGTTTTAACAGATGATAAAAGTTTGACACTGAAATCCGTAAGTGCATTGGGATAGTGAAATATACCTTTCAGAAGCTAAACAAAGTATTAAAAAACAAAAAAGACAAGATTTATTAAGAGCTACAAAGGACAGAAAATTGTGGAGAGTTATGGATTCCAATGTTCTGAAGGCAGACAGCACATAGAAGAAGAAATGCTTTAAAATGAGACAATAAAAAGAAGTTTAATAAAAATCATATCAAGACATCTACAATGGGATGAAATTGAGATCAGCTTTGAAATCTGTGAAACTATTTCAAAATGGTTTTCAGCTGGAAAGTTTATATGAATAATATAGTTATTTTTTTATAATTCCTGATATAAACATTGTTTATAGCAAAAAAATAACAAGCAATATTCAGCCAACATTAACTGATTTTTTTGTTCAGTCTTGCTCTTACCATGATTGGTTGACTTTCCAGTGATAATGTTTATGATCCTACTGTAAGAATAGATGCAACATTGTCTGCATGGAGATAGTGTGTGTGTGTGTTTTCTATAAATACTTTCATAGTAATTGTTCTGATGACCCTTCCTCTATGGCACCTAGACTCCATTAATTTAAGCACAATACTAAATTGGTGACAAGATGTAACTGTAAGTTCCATGCTAACAGTTTCTTTTCTTACATTTCTCACTTGTGGAACTCTCTTCTGACCTCTTGTTTTCCAGTTAAGTTTGATCTTCAAATATTTAAATGGAGTGTCAATTATTATCTGCTGTTATCTTAATTTCTGTTCTGTTATTGTTCTTGCTCATTAATAATTTTTTTATTTTTCTTATATTCTTTCACACTCAGTAACCCATCTGTGTCTTACTGGCTTTGTTACCTTGCTTGGGGTGAAATGATTAGATATATGTCAGATTTTATTATGTAAAGCAATTTTTTCACAATAAAACTAGTATTGATCAACCAATATTGTGAAAATTTTCAGGATATATCCATATGAGCAATATACATAGTGAGTTTCAGCTTATAATATCTGTCCTTACAAAAAATATTGATAATAACTTGTTTTTGGTCATGACAAGTTTTATTATATAAATAAACTATGTACAAAAAAGTTCTTATTTATAAGTTAAATCACAGAAACAAATATTTGATTAAAATAATATTGTATATACTGGAATAAATTATTATTTTACATGTTAATATGGACTGTTTGATATTCTATAACTTTTGTCTTTCATTCATTGATCTTTTTTACTATTTCAAAGTTTCAGCAGTTTTATTGCTTCTTAGAGATCTTCACTTCCTGAATATTGTTGTTAACCATTCACATATACATCTCTTTTAATATCATTAAACCTCAAGTTTTCTATAAGATTAATATATGAAAAAGTTAGAGTCTATTTCATTAATTTAGTATGTTTGAAAGCTTTTTTGGTAAGGTGGGCAATAGTTAGCTTTGAAGAATGTAAAGGAGCATTGACATCCTTTAGTTTAAATTTAACTTGTTTGCAGCCTGTACTACTCAAAAACATCTTATACAAGAACAAACTATAATTTTCTGCATTTATCTTGATACTACCATCAATTTTAAAGGGATCTATGATGTTACTGCTGATAATACTAACCCAAAATATTACTCCATCTTCTACCTTCTAATTGATGTTGGTTGATTATCTCCATAAAGGACATAAACTCTAATGCAGCCATCAGATCAACATTCATCACTAAAGAATTAATTTAGAGAAATCAGTTTTCATATACTTTTTTGCACATCTTAAACATTTCTCTTTGTGATGTTTATTGAAATGTATCAATGTGATTGTTTTCAGATCTTTACCAATGTCCTTAATATTCTGCATCTTTTCTCACTGTTTATATTAAGAAACCAAATTCTTCAAATATTTTCACTCTGTTCAATCTACTCTTCTTGCTTATTACCATTTTAATTTATCTCGGTTCTCTTTTGCCAATGTTTTCAATTTCTTTTTTGATTGTTTTGCTATCTCTGTTCAACTATTTCACAATTTCCAAAGTTGGATTCCCATCACTTTACAATATCTTTTTTTTCATCTTTTATGCTTATATCCTTCTTAAATTCATGAAAATCTTTATATATCTGAAATTAAAAAATAAACGTTAATAACTATGCTGTTATACATATTTATTTACAATATAATGAATAATACTTGACTTGCATAATAAAATCTTACACAACCAAATAAGTTATTCTAAATATTTCTAAGAAAAACAGATTAATAAGCTGAAACTCATTCAATATATTTATCCTCAAAAGGTGAGTAGATTTAAAAAATTTTAACAACATTGTTTAATACCAGTTTCATTGTGAAAACATTGACTTTCATAATAAAATCTAATATTTTGTACTTATATTTCCTTAAATACATTTCCACGTGTATAAATATATATTTATGTACAAATATGTAAACTAAATATATGTAATGTAAATAATATCAGAAAAAAAGATGAAACAAAGTGAAATTTAAAAAGAAATGAAAAATTCCAAACAATACATTGCAATTTACAAGGTTCTCTTCAATTATATCTTTCCATATAATGTTTGTCTAAATGTTTATTATATTTTGTGATTTCATTTTTAAATCACGAACTACTTTTTGCTAATTAAAATTTTCTTCTGACAAAGAATTATTTTCAAAATTTATTTGGTTTATTTTCAATCTGTTCATTTCAAATCTGAATTAACTTTGAATTACATTTTAGATAACTTTAGTATTTCATGTGAATATAAAAAGGAAAATACATTTTATTTTACAAAACAGCATTTGTGAATGTACTAAAAACTTATGTCAAGTCTTGTCTCTAAGTCTGAATTTAGGATTGATATACTAATATGCGAATGTAATTGAACAACAAATATTTTTATGCACATCTTGAAAATTATGAAACAAAAGATCAAAGTTTTTAAATTTTTAATCAGCAAAAAACTAATTTATTTTTAAATTATTTGTTTTATCAAGATTAATTTTTTATATAAGGATATATTTTTGCTTCAGAAAAAGTATTTTCTTGATTTTTTTTTATTTTTGAACGGTGATTTTGGCTTTAAAAATAAACTTTTTATTGTCGGGGAGGATGAAAATGAGATTTCTTTTAATGATTCAATGTAATTTCTAGCTGTTTGCTTTTTTAAAAATTTATTCTAAGCCATACAAATGTGATAAAAATAATCACCCTGAGTGTGTGTAGCATTGTTTGTAAAGAAATGAAAAGCAAAATTACCTTTTTTAGTTTTGATCAAAAGTTCCAAACTCTTAATGATGATTGTACAAAAAAGGTGATTATTGCAAATAAAAAAGTGGGTATAATTAAAAAAATAATGATGATAAAGTAATAATTTACAAAGAAAAGTCATCACAAATTCCAGATATAAATAAGTTTGCTTACTGGGGAAAAATCTTTCAGAAAAGAAAACAAAGATCATAAAATTAATTTGCAAAAAAAAAAAAATGTCGGAAAGAAAACTTTTTGAATACAAATTTACTTAAAAACTGAATTTCATTTTAAAGTTACTAAAAAAATTGAAATTCTCAGAAACAATGTTTTGAAAGTATTTATTTTAAAACAAAAAAAAAACATTGATTTATGAATTTTGTTTAAAAAAAGAAAGAAAAAAGCCTCGTCGGTTGCTAGGTATATTGATTGATATAAATAAAGGTAAGTCAATTAATTAAAGAGGAAAAAGTAGCTAAAGAAAGCTTAGATCAGTTGAGGTTGAAGTTCATTCATTCATCTGCTGGCGTGAAAGGAGAAAAATACTTGTTAATAGTGAAGCTATTGATTGATTGATGATACCTGTGGCTTTGCGGAGCTGATCAACATTTAAATCCTTTCGACATTTTCATTAGACTTTTAGTCTCTTTACTAATCTACTTTTCTTTTTTTTCTTTTATTTATTTTTGTGTAGAGTTATGTTGTTCTCACACCTTTCTGTGTAACAAGGGAATTACATACAGTAAAAAAATGAACAGTCACGCAGACAAAAAAAAAAAATAAATAAATAAATAAAATAAAAATAAAATAAAATACCAAACTTAAAAGATTTCATTGAATTATTTGTGTATTTAAAAATTATTCATTCGTACACGGCTTTGACATTCATTCATTACACAATTACACTGAACGTTGGTTTCAAATTAATCCCAAGTTCCCCACATAAATGGATTTTCTTCGCTTTACTATGTACAGGTATATTTACCCGGTCTCACCACCAAAGCTCGTTTTAACGTAGGGAGCGTCATATTATAAAAAGATTAACTTTTTTGCAAATCCGTAAAGGAAAATTAATTAAATAAAATTAAAAAGCCATTTTTGTAATAATATGAAAAACAGACTTTTAAGAATCTTAAATATGCCTTGGAGAATTTTTCAGTAAACGAGAATTTTTGAATTAGAATCCAAAGAAAAATTAATTCCTCCTTAGTAAAGGAGAGAGAAAAAAACGACGTGCCACTCACTTTGATCACCTGTAAATGAACGCTTTTTTCGACTTTTATTAATGGAGAAATTATGGATATTTCATTTAAGTGAGAATACTTCTTGGACAAAATTAATTTATTATTTACCTGAAAATATTATTCGAATTATTCACGCAAAACTGATTGTTGCAGAAACACGTGATCAACGTCTCATTGATTGTAAAAATAAAATATTAAAATAAAAGTAAAATAAAAATAAAATAAAATTAATTAAACACAAGAATATTAATTGTAGTTGCCTAGTTTTCCTGCGGGTCGTAAAATACCACTTTTAGATTAAAAATAAAATCCATCATAAAATAGAAGTAAAAAGATTAAGAAACTCTTCTTGTGATATTGACAGTTGTTGCTGACACACACCTGTTGTTGTTGTTGTTGTTGTATACTGGATACATTTTGTAACATATGTGCAGTGTAGCAAGGGCCATGTCATTTCGAATCAGAATGATGTAAATGTTTATTTTAGAACATAATTTAAGATAAAATAGGATGAAGGGTGATGATCGTTATATCGCGAGTGCATGCACACCTGTGAGAGCGGTGTTTAGTTGTTTTTTATAATTCAATCAGAGGTAAAAAAAAGGAAGGAGTACCATCAGCAGGTCAGACTGGGTAGGTTTGAACTGTCGATTCTATAATTATAATATATTTAAAAGACTTAATTCTTAAAAGATAAAGAATGAATGACAAAAATTGAAAAATAATTCAAATTCATGAACAATGTCAGTGACTGATGAAAAATGTTTGCGACGCAATCTTATTTGGACTGGAGTATTTATAACACAGAAACGCAGAATGTATGAGTGAAAAAAAAGAAAAAAAATGAAATTCTATAAAAAGAAATAAACGAATGAATAAAGGGAAACACTAAGTAGCAGAAACCTGGTTGATGCGTAAAGACATTCCCATCTTGGTTTGTAAAAGCAGGGAATGTCCGAATCTATAAAAAGGCCAAAAGCGCGGGGAAATAGTGAGTAAAATTCTAGCAGTACGAAAAAGAAAGACGAAAAGGAGAATCATATGACAGGTGGGGAAAAAAAAGCACACATAAAAAAGTAAATAGACAATCGATTTCTTCTACATTTAGGAAGAAATATTATGTTTCTTGGGAAATATTTTTTGTTACATAATTTACGTAGTGTAGTGTATATGATACCCTTGTAGTAAAATGATAGTGAAAAAAATTGGTCATATAATTTGTTGTTTAGTAAATAAAAAAGAAAATCCCAATTTTAAAATTTTAAACGATAATCAGTTTCTAAAACCTGATGCAAACAATAAATAAAAATTAAATTTACAAAAGATATAAATTTAAAGGTATATACTAAAAAAATCCCAAAATATATAGTAAAATTAAAAAAGAAGTGATCAAAATGTTTTTTCGCAAAAGAAACATTAATGAAATTGAAAACTTTGTTTAAGTTCTAAAAAAAGTATCTGTTGATCGCTTGCATAGAATTAAAATTGGTTCGGTTATTTAAGCAAAAAAATGAAAAAAAAGTTTTCTTTGAGAGACGCAAAATCGAAGAAAGCAGATATCATGTCTGTCTGTTACAGTGTTCTTCCTTGTACACACATGTACACACGTGCTTGTGCACACACCAATGCATTCTTTGACAAGTGCACACTTGGACGCGTATATGGGTGCGGTGATTGTTACGTGGTTAAATCACATTTCACAGGATCACCTCACCACCTGTCGCTTCTGATTGGAAGTTCAAGTTTCTTTGTACGAAGCAGAACTTTTGCGATGAAGTTTTTTTTTAACATATGACGTCACTTTGTCTCTCACAAATAAAGAAACAAAAGTAGAGGGTAGGCAGTGATCGAAAAAAAAAAAAACCCCAAAAAAAACCAACAAATGTATTTATTTGTAGTGATAAAAAAATGAAATGACTTACCATAATCGCCGTGGTTAGACTTGGTACCAAAATACCAACCGACCACAGCGGCCACAGCCAGTAAAATAATACACATGCGCTTAATAGAAACCACTAATAATTTGCGACATCTTGGGCTTGTGAGGGTGGCCCGTATTTTATGTCCGCTACTATGACTGACCCCATCCATAGGGAGAAGGGCGGCGTTATTGGGCCCCAGTTTTAGATCCTGTTGAGATTCCCCGGGTTCCATCATCTTTACAGTTTTTTTTTTTTTTGTTTTGGTTTTTGGGTTTTTTTATACTTAAATTTTATCCTCTTGCTTCAGCTTTCTAATTATTGGCGGTAACAAATGAAAATGATGAAGTACTATGTCACTGGTTGTTCGCGTTGGATCGGGTGGGGGGGGAATCCTCCTTGCCTAATGATCAGTTGTTGATGTTGTTATTGTCTACTGGCGGTGGTGTTATTGCCTGCAGTTCTGGTCCGTTGGGGTTTGTAACAACATGTTGTCAACAAAGGCAGGAGGACGTGTTGACCGCCTTCATCGTCGTCGTCCAGCGTGGAATAATTCATATGGGGTCTCCTCCTCATCGATTCCGAAGAAAGGAGAAGATTGACAGTGCATATACACAATCAAACGTCGTGAGTCACTTGACGAGAGCTGTTTTTTGTGCGAATGAGGAGAGACGAAAGCAAACAGCATCGGCGATGGAATGAGTTAAAAGGCGACGAAAATGAAAGTAACACGGCCAGCGCGCACCAAAAGAAGAATGAGAGCAAAAGAGAGAAAGGCAGAGGCGAGGAGGAAATAGCGAGAAGAAAGTGAGAGGGAGGATAACTAATTAAAAAGAAGAGAGGTAATTGATGAAGATAAGAATGAGAGAGAGAGAGAGAGAGAGAGAGAGAGAGAGAGAGAGAGAGAGAGAGAGAGAGAGTGAGTGTGTGTGTGAACAACCAGAATAAGAGGGGCGTAGATAAAGTTAGGAGGGAGTGAGTGAAAGAGAGAGACAGAGAAAGGGAGAATGATGACGACAACGATCAGCTGAAGTGACTGATATTTCTTCTGCTACTCTGGCAGAAGCACCTGCTTCGCGTTATTATTTGCTTGGGTCTTTGTCATCGTCGATGTGTGTCACCTTTTTCTTTTCTGAACTCTTTTATTCTTCCTCCTCTTCTCTTGTTGCCGCCGTTTTACAGAGCACCGATTCCAATATGGCGCTCGCAGACGATTCCTACTTTGGAGTGGTTTGAGTTGACTTAAACAAAGAATTTCGCCTTCACCACGACGGCGGCCACAACAAGAGTTAACACTAACAGCTGTTTGGCAGTTTGGGGTTTTCTTTCAAAAAATTACTCAAATGAAATAAATTAACCAACTTTTAAATCCATATTCTTTAGTTTTTTTTTTATTTTTACCTATCATTATTTTAAAAACGGAATTCTCAATTCATTGACGATTTATTTACTTTTTCCTTTTTTTTTTCTCAAATAGTTAGAAATTCCTACTTAGACAATATTTTCTTAGAAGGTTTCTTTGAGGTTTTAAGTGATCTGTTTGTAAAATACAAAACATTTTTGAAATTTAGTTCTGCGTTTTCCAGATTTAATTTTTCTGATCTATATCTCTATTTATTTATCGTTTTTAGTCTTTTTTTACTCGTTTTGTTTGAATTTTTTTTTGCATTTTCTAAGAAACAAAAATAAATTAAAAAGTAAAATAAATTTTATGAACTCAAAACTCGTTTGTAGCAAAAGAAATTTTAAATTGCCTGTAGGCTGTAGCGTAGAAAAAAGAAGAAGCAACTGGTTTATTTAAGAAGCACGTAAAACCTTTGCTTTCCTTTTTTCATTCTCTCTCTTAAATATTTACGAAAGAGAAACTAGAGACATTGACTACTGCTGCTACGATTCGCAACTGGAGTACCCTAGCTTTAACATTTGATTTCCTTCGTTTGTCTTTCTCTCCTGCATATTTTTACGCATCTCTGACTTCTCTCGCAACTTAAATATTATTAGGATTTATCACCCAATATTGAAAAGAAAGATGCACAGCTGTAACGATGTTTGCAGTTTGCTTGAGCGGCTTACACTAAAACGGAGAATTTTCTGCTTTCGTTTCTATTTTTCTTTTTTAGATTACACACAAGTAGTCGTATTTAAAATGAATATATAAAATCCGCTTCCCCATCAATGAATAAATTGATTCCTAAGATTAGCAAACACACACGTTCATCCGATTATGTAAGCAGTAAGTTTTTGTTGATCTGTTACAAACTTATTGTAGTAAAGCACTTTTGCTAAAAAAAAAACCTGAAACAGGAGAAGCCACTATTGATTGAATTGAATGGATAAGTAGTGAGGGGTCATATTTTTAAAAGTGGTGATTTTTTTCTATCGAAAAACTTTAAGAAATCTGTTTAAAGCCGAAATAGAAAATTTGTGATCATGATTGATATTTTTAAAGAAAGTCTGTCTGAAAGGGGGAAAAAAACCTTTAAGTTTTAAAGGGTTTTCCCTTAGCAATTTTTTTCACCAACATTTGAGACAACTTTAAAAAAACACAGTTTTAAATTATTATTTAAATATTAGAATCCAGCCTCAAAGAAATTGTTATCTTATTTAATCAAATACAATAACAATTAATGACTAGTTGTAACTTCTCTTTCTAACGCAGTGTAGAAATTTAGCTTAAAAATTCAAATTGAAATATTTTTTTAGCTTAAGTCAACTTTTATTTATTCAGTTTTTTAATTTGTAATCTTTCAATTTTTTAATCGACACAATTCTAATTTCGTCAATTATGGTAAAAGTAGTCAATATTTTAATTTTCTTGATAGTTTTCTTTAAATTGCTACAAGTTATTTAAAAAAAAAGATTTTTTTTAGATTTCTTTTTTTTAGATTTTTTTTATATTTCTTTTGTCATCTTTTGTTGATGTGACAAGAAAAGCTTTAATAGTTTACTTATCTTTGGTATTAATAATTTCTTTCTTTATACCAGTGAAGTTATATATTTTCCAACTTCAAATTTTAATTTTGCATTGGCAACATACATATCTCATTTTTATTGTATTTATTTGCATAAAAGAAGAATATTAGCTTCTTGAATCGTCTTTTAGTTTGATTCCTTTTTATTCTACTATTCCCTGTAACTTTCAAGATTTCAACCTTTCTCATCATTCTTTATTGTAAAATATGAAATTATATAAATAAAAATCATACATTATTGGAAAGGTAGATTCTTTTTTTTAGTCAACAAAAGAGTAAATTGCTAATGTACAGATGCACATGATTTTGAATCTCATTTTTTAATAAATTAGATGGAAGCAGCAGTGTCTGATATTTTTAAAAATAATAATGGCTCACCAATCATTGTCCTTTAACTGCAATTTATATAAACTGAATCCAATTTTGAATTTGACTTATTAATAATATATTATTAACCAATGGATTTTAAGACACAAAATTGGATTGATTGATTAATAAAGCAGAAACCTATTAGTTTTTTATCCAGAATTTTTTTCTGCAATACAAAATGTTATTTGTCTTTCTGTCAAACATGTAATATTTGCTCTGGTCATCACTTCCTTGTGGAGAATGTATAAGATTTTTTAGCATTTACCAATTCTTTTGTGATCAGTTTCAGATTTGATATTTAAATTTAAAAAATATTGACAAAGAATCACATTCTGGTGGTAGAATTAGGTTAGTTTTCTTGTACAAAAGGTATCATATTCTCTGTAGAGATTTAGAAAGCATCAATATTTACTAGTTCCAGCATAAAGTAATAAGATATACAAAATCTTTAATGTTTAAATCATTTTTACATCAAAAATTCTAATGTAGACATTTTTATTAGAATTTATTCTTCAGTTGTTATTGCATTTTGAATTGTTTTTTTAATAATCATTTCATGTAAAGCAATAATAGGATTTTACTTTTTGTATTCAGTCTGTTTCAAGTTAAATAACAAACAAGTTATCCAAAAACAACTTCTGGAACTGTTTTGAATAAAATATAGTTTCCTGTTTCACATCACGTATAAATATTTCATACAGAGTAGAGGAATAAAATAAGTAACTAGTAAGTGTTTTCATTATCTAATAAATCATTCAGACAAGTTGTTTAATGTTTTGATTGTCATGTTTTGGCTAATAGTTCTGCAACCTTCCTCAGGTATCTGTCACATGTTTATCTTCAAGAATTTTCTTTTCTTTGAATGTCTACCTCAATGACTTAACCAAATGAATTCTTTTCAATTAATCAGCAAGAATGTGTTGATAGAAAAAATAAAAAATTACCACAAAGTTTAAAAGTAAAAATGAATATCACATCTATTTTCATAGCAATATAAAGTTAAAAATATATTCCAACTGTGGAATGCTGGAGAACTGAGGGATAGACTGAAGTGTTGTGATCAAAACAATGAAGGTGCGATACTACTTCAAACAGTTTGTAATGTAACAATTTAATGCAAGATAATCAAGCATCACTAGTCCAGTACATGAAAAGTCAGAGCAAGATGAGGATCAATCCCCACCCCTCATGAAAATTATTTGACTCCCACCACTTACCAAGAAAATGATGTGATCTAATTTTAGTGTTCAAATTCTTACTAGCAGCTGACTTAAAGGCTGCTCTTCCATCCCCACAATGAAAACACCTGTGAATCAGAGCAAGTACAACTTTTGAATTTGCAAAGTTTCATGGCTCAAAGTTGGACACAAACACATTGCTGAATATTGTAGACATATAAAAACCTATTCAGTTAGAACATAAAAAGCTGAAGATATATATCAACACTATATACATATATGGAGACATAAACTTATGTTAGTATGGCACAACATCTAATGAGGAGAAATAAAAAAAATGTGTTGTACCAATCCTTCAAATAGGAAGAATGTAAATGTCTTGAAAATCTTGCTTTATATGGAGAGGAGGAGGTGCTGATTAGTTCTTAGTCCAACCCACTTTCCAAAAGTTTGATTAAACATCAGAATTTTTTCAAAAGGTTTCTCCATTGTGTCAAGAACTTTTCAGCATCTCCTTGAATATAGATATTGATATGTATATAAACATATTTCATAGTTATAATGCTTAATGAAATCTTAATATTCAGTTTGAGTGTTAAAAGTGCCTTTTCCATATGGAAATTAAGATAGGTCAAAAGATTTACCATCTAGAAGCTGCAAAATTGAAGCAAATTAATTTTTAAATCATTTTAGATTTTTATCTTATGAACTCAATGAGTTTTTCTTCCACTAGGTTTTTATTGTAGTATCATGTGTAGAATTATCAATCAATTATATAATTCATTAAATAATATTAGAAGAAATTTGAATTTAATTAGAATGGATAAAAATTTTGGCAAAAAGATCTTTTTATATTAAAATAGTATTTGTGATCACACTTCCAACTCTTATATTCAATGCAATGTTCTTTTTCTGTAGCACCTGCAAATAACACAGTTCTCAATCAAATTTTCTATATTTTTGTTTTAATAGTATATTTTATGCTGTCAAATGTTTTAAATAAAGGAACAATATAAAAGAAAAGAAAACATTTGTCTCACCATTGCCAAAGAATAAGGGCCATATTATGCACTACAAAAACTTGAGTACATATGACTTACCTACGATATTACTTCTAGAAAATGCATGTGCATTTAAAATCCCCAAACCTCTATAATTAATAAAAAGCTTTTATTCATTTATGCAGGAGTTCATATTTATGCTTTGTCCTTTAGAAGACAATTGATTCTTGACTCAGTGACTCATTGGTAAAAAGGCTGTACAATTGGTTTTGCAGAGTTTTGTTGTTAATAAATAACAAGAGAGTTTTTCCATGTTCCATAGGGATTGTCGCCATCTATCTTTTCTTTCTTGTCCTTCATTGTTCTTTGCTGTATTGTTCATTCTCCCTCATTGTTACCTTTCTCTCCTCATCTCTCTACACCTTTTTTCATTGACTCTCTTGGCCTGCCTCCATCACTGTCTCCATCAATAGTTGTCCCTCTTCCTCATTATTGACTTCTTTCATTGTTTTCTCTCTTTAATTGTCTCTATCCATAAAACATTACTCAGGCCTGTCAGACTCCCTGCAGTCTAGATTTAGCTCTCTGTATTTTCTGGCTTTTCCCAGAGCTAAAACCATCATTGGAACATTATAGATGACATTAAGAAGAATGCAGTGAGGATACTGATGGCAATCCCAGAAGAAACAGTTTAACAAACTTATTACAGCTCATAAGTGTGAAACTGAATTCATTAAACTCCAAAAAAGTTTTGATGATTATTACCTGGATTAGAATGTAAAAACCTATAAACATGGTTCTTTTTATATTTCATAATTTCACAAATCCCTACTGTTGGATATCAAAAACTATAAACCAAATGATCCTACCATATTTACTAAATATAGTTTTAATTCTAATAATGAATTTCTTCAAATATTGCACTTACATAAACCTAATAATGGCATACCTGCTTTATAAGATATCAAAAGTATTGTTTCCATTAAAGAAACTATAGATAGCATAATACAAAATGTATATAAACATTCTTCACTCCAACTTCATGACAATTCTATGCAAACGTCTTTTATCCTGTATTACACAGGTACCTTTCTATGATCATCACACTAACATCTACACACAGATTGACAACATAGTTATAGGGGCAACTTTCAGTCCTATTTTATTATATACAGTTCATTTAGAAAACAAAATGTTTAACAATTTTCAAAAACCTATGATATATGCTCAATATAATTATGATACATTTATATTACCAAAAACTCTAAATGAAATAAAAAAAATCCTTAATAATAATATTAAAATACTTAGAAATATCCCTTTGAGGAAAATTCTGTTCTAGACTAAGAATTCTTTTCTTTGATGTTTTGGTAGACTATAATTGGCATCACTTGCATTTGATATTTGTACATTTAAAATGAAAATTATGTTTCTAAACAATGCAAAGATGAAATTAATGAAAACCCTTCATTATTATAGCTGATAAAATTAATGTTTTTGATAATGACTAGCAATGGTTAAATGTACTCAAACAAATCTTTAGGAATTTTCGACAGTTTCTTGGATGTATGGCAAATCATAGACTGAATGAAAAAATGTAATATAAAACTGAGCAGGCAGGCCTTGCCAGTTGACTTTGAATAAATTTTAGATACATAAAACCCACAAAGAGTAATACACATTTACAATTCATTATCTATTATAACAAGTTTAAAACTCTTAAATTAACTAATTTTTATTGGTTACTACTAGTTTACAAGTTTTAAAAATATTAAAATAAAATTTTCTATATAAGACCTATGTTTTTTACAAATTTATTTGCCCAATAAGCTATTGCATCTCTGTTATAAAATTTTATATTCAATGTAATGTCAAAACTCTTTCTCCTAATTCCAACCAAAATGCCATATGGTATATGACATGATATAGAAACATAAAAATTACAATAATATAAAACAAGTATTTATGCATAAAACAATAAAACTCAGTGAGAAAAACTTTAAAAAATACCATTTTAGAAGCTTTCCATTTTAAATCAAAACAACTAATAATCAACAAAATCATTTATGATTCTGAAATAGACATTCTAAGACGTATTTAACTTTTAAGAATCCATACTATGTGACATACATGTTGTACCACATGGATTTAAAAGTAAAATTTAATATCAAATCCATGTGATATCACAGGTGCTAAAAACTTAGAATTAGTAAGTTTCACATTCATGTGATATCACAGATGTTCAAATCTTAGAATTAATCAGTATCACATCTATTTGATATCAGATGTTCAGGCTCTAATTGACCAAATATATTCATTTTTTCATCAGGATATATGAAGTTCATTTAATGAATTGTTTTAAAAAATGTTATAAAATGGAAGACTATTTCTATTTTGTTTTTATCACCTGTTTTTGTATTTCTATTTTTTTCTATGCCCCCTCTCTCTCCCCTTGTATTATTTCTATTCTCTCTTTTTACAGTTTTTATCTTTCTTGTTTCACTGTTTCTCTCTTTCCACTCTCTTTTTAGCAGGCTGTCTTTTCCCTCTTGTTTTCATGGTAGAAGATTTATTGATAGACTAAAAAATGAGACATAAATGTCTTTTTTTAAAAAGTTCATGAGGAAGATGTGTTTAAAACATTAAAAAATATATTTTCAGTTGATTGATACCAGTTCTTTCAATTTATCCATTTTCAAACATTTGGTTTCATTCAAATGGAATTAGAGGATAGCAAATGGCATGATACAGATGAATTCTAACACTGTACAACAATTTTAATCTTAATACAGTTATTTTAATACAAGCTTTCAAGAAACAAGAATGAACCCAAAGACTCCCCTTATAGAAGTCTCTTCTTTGCACAAACTTATAAATGTAACTCCTTGTATTTAGTATACAAGGATAGAAACATGGCTAATTCAAAAGATTGCAGTAATAATGGCTAGTGAAGAGATGGTCATTATCATCATTTCATTATGATCATATATCCAGGTGACAATTTAATACCAGCAGTTCATGAAGGTAAAATGGAAAAGGCTAGAAATAAATTTCTATTCATGGAAAGCACAGGAAATAACTGAATTTTGAGTGTTGAAAGAGTAATCATAAGACTTAAAATAGCTGAACTTATATGCCTGACAAAAACTATGTTGCAAATAAAAGGTTTCAACTCAAAGTAAACCTGCTTCAATTCCTAAAAATCAGTTATACCTAATTGTAAGAATTTTATCTCAAGTTTCTCAGACACAAAGTAATCATTGGCTGTTTCATATTGGAATGATTCAAGTTGGAGCTGATTTCCATCTAATTCAGAATAATTATTGGAAACCTGTCTTCAATACTCTTCATTTTTACTTCTTGTACTTATGGCCATATAATATTGAAACACCAGTTCTTGAACAATCCTTGAAGTTAAGCAACATCGAGTCTGATCAGTACTAAGATGGGTGACTCCTTAGGAATACCAAGTGCATGGATGTGTGGTTGCTGTAATGGATAATGGCTTGGAATTGTAGATCAGAGATCCAAGTTCCCATTCCAGTCATGTTCATTATATTCACTTACATGCAAATATCATTGGGAAAGACATGAATCCACCTCTTTTCTCACCAGCTATGAGTTAATAATTAGGACTTGTATCAGTAAACCATTATCATCTTCAAAAATCCTAAAAAGTCCAAAAATATTTAAAATATTTTCTGGCTTTAAATAACCTGTAAAAGGTTGATAGGAATAGAATTTGGTGAATATTTAAAATACTAGTTCCTCATAAATTGGCAAAAGATTTTGATGTAAATGTTCTCTGTTCATAAAAAATGCTTCTGTTTTGTCATTGAGTCAGTGAAGATTTTAAAATGCTTCTGTTTCTTTTGATATTTTTATATCAAAATAAGATAAAAAATGGCTATATTTTTCTTTTTATCTAAAAAATTATTACATATTTATCCTGAAACAAATGTTACAAAGTAAAGTAAATGGAATTTGTTGCTTGGTAAATGAATGGAAATCAATGCAAACTATCTCTAGAGCCTGAAACATTTAGTAAAGTATCAGTAAAATATATTTTGTTATTTTTAAAATAACTTGAAATAAAAATATTTTAAAATATCTTGAATTTGTTCAGTGTAAACTTTTTATGTGACTTACATAAATTTTAATGATTTTTCTGAAAAATATTGGAATCTTATTTTCTAAAACATTCTATCTTATTGTTAAAACATACAGAAATTTCCCATGAACAAATTTTGCTGATTTAAGATTTTCTTTTGTGTGACAGATGTTTTATTCTGTTATTATAGCAAAAATCTGCAAAATGAAACCCTATAATAAAAGCAACCACATTTTGTGTAAAGTAAAGAATCTATATAATCTACATTTATTTTCTCTTGTATTTCCTTTTGGTATGTTGTGCCGGTGGGGTTGAACATGTTGGGGGTGTGAATGTGTAGGTAGGGGATGAGGCTCTCAGAAACAAAAGCAAAGTCAAAAGATCTTCACAAGACGAACAATATAAATACCATTGGTGGAGAGTTTGAAAACAAATTTTATTGACAATATTGATATTGTCTAATCGACTTAAGCTACCACAAAGTCACATGTTTCAGCCACCTAGTGAGGATCAAATTTGCTATGAATGATCTGCAAGATAAGCTTACTAATTATCTGGTCTATAAGAAGGCACCTCTTTTTTATTATGGACATTTGGTAACAAAAATATAAACAAGAATAATTACACATGACTTTCTAATTTGATTTCAATGCTCAAATGTAGTTTACATATTTGTTCACTTCCTTAAGCTTATTCAAATCATGCTGAAAATACTGGTTCTCATTCCATTATCAAAAGTAAGTGGCTTGGAACCCAGTCAGTACTTGGATGGGCGACTGCTTGGGAACACCATGTACTGTAAACAACCTCCTACAATTTGAAATTTGGTTTGGTTTAAAATAACCTACAAAGGGTTGATAAGTTGTAGAAACAAATCAAATTCAACCAAATCCTTAAGTTTATATATAGTAGTGGACTCTCATAAAATTTCAACATATTAGGACCCAATAGTTCAGTTCTAAAAACTGAACTACCAGATGATCCACACATATGATCTGATTATAATGATGAAGGCTTGTGTAGACTCAACCACACAATTTCAAAAGGGACTGAAGAACTAATATCAGAGAAATGGTACACAGTGCAGCATGAATCTCCAAACAGCCTTCCTCTGATTTGAATTCAAAGTTTGCTTCTAGTATGGTTGCCAAGGGAACCCAATGTACCTTGTTATTTAACCCGTGACTGGGGGGAGATTAATACCTTTCCTAAGGGTATTTGCATGAAAGTGAATATAATTGACTCTAATTCAAACTTAGCTCACTAATTTCTCTTTTTAAGCTTATAGCCATTATACAATAATGGAACATCCTCACACACACGCATACACACACACATATATACATCAAGGAAAAGCTTAATATGTCTTAAAAACACAGTTTAAAATCATGATTTATTTCGACAAGTCTCATCAAAAATATATTTTCAGTCTAATGAGACTTACTTGTGTTTTCAGGATGTGTTAAGCTTTTCCGTGATGTATATTATATTGCTCTATATTCTATACATTGAGGTCTCTATGGATCTATCTTTTTAATAATTTTATATAAAAAAAGAACCACTTGGATTATCCTTTCTACTTACGGATTTTATATTATCTATCTATCTATCTATCTATCTATCTATCTATATATATATATATATATATATATATATATATATATATGTATCAGTATTTTATATGAACATATATCCCTCTGGATATGCAGAAGTGGATAAAGTTATTGTGGTGGAGTAAATAAGACATCCCCAGTAACACAAATGAACAAGATAAGACACCTTAAATAAAGAACTCAAAGTGAGACAGAAGTCCATTGGAGTCAGTCAAGACATAATTTTATAACCGCTATGAGTGAATTATAACAGTGGCGATGAGGGATTGAAACTCATATGGAGTACTTTTTTTGTTTTGGCACACATGATAACAGTGACGAGAAATTAGAACCACGTTGGTTTAATTCTTTTTCTTTGGGTGTCTGCTAAAAAAAAAAAAAAAGAGAAAGAAGGAACAAAAACAGATATTATTAGCCACAGTGGTAAAAATACAACAACAGCAACAACAGCAGTTGTTGGAACTCTAGAAACAACAAAATTTAATTGAAATAATTTGGAAGAAAATGTAAAATTCTCCAAGTTATTTCACTCCCAAGGCGGTAGCAAATGCCATATCTGAATTCATATACAATTCAGATGAGGGAATTGCCTTTTCTGCTTATTTTAGAATATATAAGCAAATTTTCAGAGAAGAATGCAGCCACTGGGAAGACGAGAAAAAACAAAATCTTTGTTGAGAAAGTTAGCACCAGCAGAACATGAAAAATACTGTAATTTTATACTACTGGAAAATCAGGAGAAATTTGCTTTGAAGAAACAGTAAATAGTCTGATTAAATTTTTTAGTGAGAAAAGTTTGTTATTCAATATTTCTTGGAAGTGTATGAATCTGACAAAGAAAACGACGAAGATTTTGTCACGTATGTTGGAATCATTAACAATGAGTATGAAAGATTCAAATTAAATGAACTCTGGACATGTTTAAAAGCTTAATTTTTGTTCAAGAGTTAATAGAAAAAAAAAAAAAAAGACAAAGAAATATGTAACTAGAATCCTAATGAAACTTGAAGAGAATCAAAAACTAATGCCACAAGAAATATCGGGCGACTGTCAGAGAATCATAAATCTGAGACGTAATACGGAAGAAATTGGAAAAAAGAATGCGCATACATACATGCTAAAGAAAATGTGGAAAAATAAATCCATCAGATGTGGAAGGTTACATCTCAGAGTCAACTGTTCCTTTAAGAATTCAAAGTGCTACAAGTATGGAAAAGTATAACATAAAAAGTCATACTGTAAAACTATAGCAAGGAAAAGTTCTCAAAGAAAAAAAAACATTTCGTATAATGTTGCAACGGAAAAATAATTGCAGAAAACCAAAGAAAATTTGTGTATCTGAAAATTAATACTGTGGATGTAAAAATGCAACGAAACACTGGTAGTGATATCACAATCAACAAAGCCGCAAGGAAAGCAAACGGAAAACCTACATTAAAAAAGAACTTCGAAAATCGTACGTGGCATGTTAGGTAAGAAATTATTTTTATTGGTGAAATGACTTGTAATATTTCATAACAAGTGTGTAAAAGCTAAAGCTTATATGTTAAAAATAGTACGAACATATTCGGTACTGACTGAATGGAATTATTTGAGTTGTGGGGTTTACCTATAAATATTTTTTGCAAAATTGTAAGTGGACAAGCAACTAGTTAAAAAAAAGTGTGAAAATTAAAAAAAATGTTTTCCGGATGTTCTATCAAATGAGTTGGGTCGGTGTTCCAAAGTCAAAGTGAAATTTCAAGTAAAGAAAGGCTCAACACCAGTGTTAAACCAATACGTAGTGTACTGTTCACAGCATTGACAACAAAGAATTAGACAAACTTGAAAAATAGGGGTAATTGAAAAGATTGACCATTCAAAATGGGCACCACATGCAGTGAATGTAAAGAAAAAAAAATCGTGTTTGTGCTGATTTTTTGACAGTGTTAAACAAATGTTTACAATCCTATAACTACCCATTAACAAGCCCAGAGGAAATATTTGCAAATTTAAATGGTGGGAAAATTTTGTGAAGCTGTATCTTTCTGAAGCTTATTTGCAAATACAGGTTGAAGAAGCACTACAAAAATTCTTGAGAATATACCGAATAATACCGAATTCCAATACACCGATAGGAATGTCACCAGCAGAATTGATGCTCGCAAGAAAAATTAAATCAGTGATTGACAAGTTGTTACCAGGTTAAAAAAAAAGAATAAGAACAGATAACAAAAAGGACACAATTTTTTTCAAAATTGACGAAAAATAAAAAAAAAAAATCTTCTATTAGATGAAATAAAGAAAAGACAGGAATTTCTTCAGCGTCTATTTCTATGTAGTTTATAGTGTTCTTTGTACAGAAATATTAACCCTTCCCACTTTGAATTCTATCATGACACTTTGCTCAATTTTGCTATGTTTGGAACAAGACTTAAGTCAGAGGTTTTTCTCTGGCAGCAAGTCATGTGGGATTCGGTAGAGTAGTGACCGCTGCCCATCGTCTGCACGCTGGAATTGGCGTCTCTGGAACTACTGGCTTGGCCGCTGCAGTGTTCTGCTTATATTAACTTTTACCCAAAACTGGCATGGGAGTCGACGTGGTTAGGGGACCTGGTGTTTCCCCTATCTTCCAACAAGAGCCTCTTTGTTGAGATTTTGGGAGTCCCTTTTCCTATGGGCAGCGGTCACAGGTATCAATCCTCCCCGATAACTTCTTCCTTCCCTTATTTGTACCAACACTTTCCAATGGGCGTAGGCAATTCCTCCGTCTTCCTCCTCCTCTCTCAGTATCTCATCTTTTCTTGTCACTTCGGTTGTCCGTTTGACAAATCTGGTTCTCAAACTGCGTGGCGTGGCTTCTGGTCATTAATAAGAATTATCAGTTTAATTTCTCGTCTTCAAATATTCCCAGCCTGGTTTTGTTTATACAATTAGAATTTCCTCTGATCAGTTATCTCTCTATCTTGTTAGGGTCATCGCACTTTAAAAACTCTGGGTTGGGTTTTTGCATACAGAAATTCAATTTCCTCGACTTGCTGACAATTTCCACTTTTTGATAGCAAAATAAATCAGTTTTTAATTTCTGCCTTGTCTCTCAAAATTACCAAATATTTTCTCTTCAATCCTCGGCTGGTTCCTGATTTGTGTAACTTCCACTTTAGGGCGGTAACTTCCACTTTAGGGTAGCGTCATCAATCAGCTGTCAGCCCAGCCTTACCACATGGCCTCTGTGGTAATATCTTTCCAACAAATTTACTTCCTTCAGGACGTTTCTGCTTAAACGAATAGACTTTTAAAATTAAAAAATCTCCTTTCTTTCTCTCGGTCTGTCTATCGTTCTATTCTTTAACCCTCTATGTCCTGTTCCAATCTTATATTTTTAACTTTTTCTTTCCGTTCACGAGTGTCACAAGGGTTGCAAAGCTACAAGGATATAAAACGAACACTCATAGAAGCGCACGTATAGACAAAGCCGGAGCTCCTAGACAAATAAATACTACGGGATGACTTTCGGCATACCTACAAGAAATGCTGTTAGTAGCAAAATGGATAGTTATCAGCAAAGACATTGTGATACACAAATTTCTCCAGGCATTACCATCAACTATTGTATCAGTCATCGCTTCACAGAATGAGTTAAGCCCTACTCAGTTTGGCAAATTGCCTTTATTAAACAATGTAAACGCAACAGCATTCGTTACTCAAAATAATAAACAACAGCAAATATCCAACAACAAAAAACCCTACATTGAAAAATGTAATCAAAACAATGCTATGCCGATAGTTATTAAGCCATTTTACCAGGAACAATGACCTAGAGTATGCAGAGCACATCTATACTTTGCAGAACATGCAAATGGCCCAAGAAACGCGGTATGCAAATGTTACACAGTTTGTGGAATCTTCCACATTTGCCAGTTACTCCCCGCGGGAAAATGCACTCTTCCCCTGTGGTAATTATCATCACATGTATACAAATCATGCGACAAGCATTCATTGGTTAATCTCCTCAAAACTAGCTCGCTGATTGGTCAATTACGAGCAATCAGATATCCTGCACGCGAGGAATGAAATTTCCCGCTCACTAAGGTTTGGGCCAGTCACGTGATACACCATCTTATATAAAAAAAAAACAAAAAACAAAAAAAACACGTGTAAGCCACTCTTTCCGTTTTCTCTCGCGTCTTATTCCTTGCTGCCAAAATGTAACCTTCAAGAACTCCCGTCTTGACCATGCGGTCAGACTTTAAAGAACATTACCAACATTCACGTATTGACGATTTTACGTCAAATATAAATTGTATTGTGACCGCGCTACATGTTTGGTAACCTCCAGCGTCTTTGCTTGTCCTTTTCCACATCATTCCCAGTCAAAGATAAATATTAGTGGGTGATACACGCTACAAGTTCCTGTAATTATGCGAACCAGTTCTGTCCTGCTGAGTTCGCTACTGCTAGAAATTATCACACGATTAGGGGAAACTGAAATAAAGTTTATAGTGCAAGTATTTCGATAATACCAATATCAATAATAAATGGGATAACATTAGGACCCAATTTCTGTGTCTCTACCGCAAATGAAGAACAAATAAAATGATATTGGATAGACAAACTTGAAAATTAGAATACCTAGTTTAAGAAGATCATTTACCTGGACATTTGTGATTGCAGACATCACCAATGCACTTCTCGGATTTGACTTCTTTATCAAATTTGGCCTGACAATAGACTGCAGCAACAGGACAATTTATAACCCATTTACAACTGCTACGAAAAAGAATTTAAAACTGACAACAACATCTCCGGTGAATCTGGTGATCAACGAAGATGAACTTCTTTCATTCATCCAAACCACCTTGGACAAATACCCGGAAATTATTTCACCATGCAAAAATACCAGTAAAAAATATTGCGGAGTTTACCACAGAATCGAAACAGGAAGCCATCTGCTAGTATTTGCAAAAGCCAGGCAGCTTTTTGTTGAAAAACTCGAAGCAGCAAAAGCAGAATTTAAAAAACTCCAAAACGAAGGAGTGATCTCTCCTTTCAAGAGTGAATGTACAAGCCCACTACATTTGGTTCCAAAACAAAATGGAGGATACCACTGTTGTGGAGATTATCGTGCACTAAATAACATAACTACAAGTAACAGATACCCAATACCAAATATTAACTCTCTTTCATCAAAACCCACAAATAAACTGCAAATTTCTAAAATTGACTTAGTTTCAGCCTATCATCACATCAAGATGCACCCAGATGATATTCCAAAAACATTGATTACTTCTCCATTTGGACTTTATTAGTACAAATATAGGCAATTTGAGTTAAGAATGCATTAGCGATGTTCCAATGATATAAAGACAAAATTTTCAGAAAAATTGACTGTGTTTATATATATATATATATATATAGATAGATAGATAGATAGATAACATTTTAAGTTTTAGTGATGATGAAGCCTCTCACAAAAAGATATAGATACAGTGTCCAAAATTTTACATGAGAATAATTTAAAAATATCAACCTCAAAATCTGTTTTCAATGTGACTTCCCTAAATTTCTTAGGCTTTCATATTGATTCAGAATGTATTACACCTAACACTAATAAAATAAGATAAATAGAATCTTTCCCCTACTCTAAAGATGCAAAAAGTCTAAGCAAATTCCTGGGTATGGTTGGATTCTATCAAAAACTAATACTAAAATTTGCTGAACAAGTTTTACCCTTGTCTGAAAGGATGAGATTAACACCCAAATGACTATTTACATTAAATGATTCAGAAAAACAATCCTTTGATGATCTCATAAATAAACTTGGAAAATTAACAGAATTAGCTCACCTTCAACTGAAATGTGCACAATACCAGTTGGTCAAAAACAGCAGCAAATATACAGTAGGTGCTACATTACATCAGTTTATAGAAAGAACCCCAATATCTATGGGATTTTTTTAAAGAAAGTATCACAAACACAAACCAGGTACTCAACTTTTTAGCAGAATATTTGTCAGTATTACATTTTTGCCAACTTATAGAAGGTCACCAAGTATTACTGTTGACTGACCACAAGCCAATACATAGTGCATTTCTCAGTTTGAAACCTGCCAAATCAGATAGACAACAGAGACAGTTAGCCATTCTCACGGAACTCATTTCAGATATAGCTCATGTAAATGGTAGTCCAAATATAATTGTCTATCATGCCCAACACTTGCTGTGTAAGTAGATGTTTGCAATTTACCAGCATTTGCTGTGGCACAAACATCTGACTCTGAAATCTGATCTTTCCTTGATTTAAAGAAATTCAGCCTTACCTGGAAATAACCAATTTGTATTGTGTGACACATCAATATCATACCCAAGACCTTTTGTGCCATGAAAGTTGCATGGATCCATGTTTGACAGTATACATTCAACGTCACACCTTGTAATTAAATTATCCATCAAGATGATGAAGGCTAGATTTTATTGGCCAATGATGGATAAAACCATCAAAGAACTTTGTGCAGCATGTACATCCTGTCAACAAGCAAAAGTATACAAGCACACAAAGTCACCAGTAGAAACATTGGAAATAATGCCAGGAAAATTCTATACGGTACACATTGATATAGTAGGGCCTCTACAGAGACAGAATAACCTTTATATCAGCCCATATCAAAATCATCTAGCTTGCATTGATCGAATCAGTCATTGGATAGAGCACAACCCATCTCACCTTATGCAGTCCTTAAATGGACCCAAATATTTCTTAACCAAAACCAACAATGATGTTCATACTCAAGTCTCCGTAGACAGATTAAAACCCTATGTAGAAATAAAACAGAAACATACAGATAAACCTAGCTAAGAAAAACAAGATAAAAATAAAATGCATAATAGTTTGCAGCAAGAAATATCAACAGAAGAAAAATCACCAATCAGAGCTATGGCTTCAGGCAGAACTGTTTTACGGAAAAGAAAGATGATGATTATTTTTATTATTATGACTCTTTGTTCTTTTGGAGGAAATTCTGTTATGATTCATAATGATGATGATGATGATGATATTTCCTCATTCTAGAAATAAAGATCTGAAATTTCATCATTTTGCCACAAGTAAGAGTAGCAGTAGTAGAAGAAACAACACAGACTGGACAAGATGTATCTTCTTTGCTCCATGAAAATCCAGAGTTGACAGTTTGAAAAGCTTCCTTTAACAACAAAATTTTTGGAACAATTATAAACAAGTAAGGCCAAATTTTAAAGAAACAAAAAGAGACAATAACACTGAGAATATTTAACACACACAAAACTGATGTTGTAAATAAGATCAGGAAAAGAAAAATACACATTCTTGTCATTAATTTCAGCACATGTCTTGAAATCTTGTTTTATTCATTTCATTTTCAGTATAAAAAAATGAGAAAAGGAATCTTCTATCAACTACAATTACATGTAACATGGGGTAACTTACAGGCTTAGCACATAATATTATTGGATCTCCAAGGATGAAACTGCCTACAATCAGAGTGTAGAATTTGTGTGCACTGTGAAATGTATTACACAGCTTATCTATGTGAATAGGAAGGTTTTAAGAGTGGCTGCTGAACATAGACCATCTACAAAAAATAAATCAACTGATCAAAAACATAATATAAGAAGCTGCTTTAGATTTGATTGACTATGAAAAGGCTCAATAAAACATGCAGCAGTCATGAACTGACTATTAAAGCAGGTTATTAATGCAATCTATATAATTATTAAGAATATATAGAATACATAGAGACATAAAATAAAGTTTGGAAAAGGAGTGAGGCAAGGAAATACAACTTAACAGCAGGTTGCGAAAGTATCTCTCCCAGAAAATGAATGAGAAAGATATTGGGGCAAATATAACTGGAGAATATTTAGCATCTGTGTTTTGATGATGGCATTTGACTAAGATTAGAATTGCCAGAGGAATTAAAAGAAATGCTAAATGACTGAAATGTTGGATGTAGGTTTCAAAATAAACAGAAATAAAAACAAATGTAAAGTTCAAGTGTAAATTTTGAAACAAATCATAAAAGTAGAAATGAAGAACTTAAAGAAGTCCAACAATACATATACTTAGGATTGTTGATAACATTAAAGAAATCTCATGGAAATAAAATGAAATGACATGTAATACTAGGATGGAAAGAATTTAACAAGAATATCAATATAAAGAAGAATCTCATGCCAATGTTCTTAAAATCTATTATGAAGTATAATGCTAGCTATAATGTATGGGTAGAAACATGAAAGTTAAAAAGATTGCTTGAAGACAAGGAAAGTGAAATGCTATAGATAACTAAGAGATAGAAAGAGTACAACATTACTCTGTAAACAGACCAAGGGATATCATAATGGAAGTGGACTGGACACATAGCAAGAAGAAAAAATAACAGATGGAGTAAAAGGTTACTTGATTGGTGTTCAATAGCTAACAAACCTAATACAAAAAGATAAGATAGGAGATGGAATGATAAAATAAAGGGTATTAATAATAAGACCTGGCAGAAAATAGTGCAGTTATGCTTGTCTTGAAAGGATTTTTTTAATCATTTCACCGAAGCAAGCAAACAATGCCACTAGAATGTAGCGGGTTTACAGGGAGTAAAAGAGAAAGAGAATGAGCATGCGAGGGTTGAGGAAAAGGGAAAGAAAGTTACAGGCTTCAAGAAGACAGAAGGCAATTGATGTTGCATTTAGATTTTTGAATATTGCAGTTATCAGGGAAGCAAGAAATTGGAAGGGAGTTCTACAGTTGGGAAGTGTAAGAAAAGTAACTGCCAGAGTGGAAGTGGTGGTTGCATCTAGTTAGCTCAATAGTAAAACAGTGAGACCTAGTTGCCAGTCTAGTAGCACTCTTAGATAACACATAGTTGCAATACCAAGAAAAAGAACTCATCTGAGCAGTTGCCATGAAAATATCTGTAGAACAGAGGGAAACCACATCACATCAGTGAAAAAGTGACTGGAGACAAGATATTTGATCAGAATCAATTGTATTGCAGACTCTTCTCTGGATTTTGTTAAGAATCTTGAGATGCACAGTAGGAACATCAGACCAGATCTGATAACAGTATTCAATACACAGACAAATGGTAGATTTATAAATGGATTCTGATAAGAAAAAAATTTTGGCATGACAGTGAACCAATCTTCTTTGCTGCAGACATATCAATTGACTCAATATAGTCACTCCACTAAAAGGCCAATAAGGCATATAATGTTGCTCTTCTGAAGTTCAGTATCAGCCATCCTAATGTTAGGTAGAAAAGGTTTTACAACCCATTTTTTACCCCAGTTAACCACTGATTGGAAGTCCTTTTCAAAAGTAGTTGCTAGATTTAATTTGTTGAACCTGTTGGAGACAGAAGTAAATGTTAGTGTCATCCGCATAAATACCTAGTTGGGAACTGGTGACATCAGTGAGATCATTGATGAAGAGCAGAAACAACATAGGTCCAAAGGATAGAGAGACCTGGGAGACCGCCTGGCAATTAGTATGAAATGATCTGAAAACATGCCATTTCAATATGCCCTTCATTACTTTATTGGTGAAGAGCAATTGTATTAAACCAAATATACATTCCATGACACCATAGCCCTCCAGTTTGCATAGAAGGCCAGCATGCCAAACCCTTTTAAATGCGTTTGTGATATCTAGAGCCACAGCCTGAACTTTATTATTCTTATCTAAAGCTTGATAGATAATTTCAGACATGGCCATTAATATGTCAGCAGTAGACCTGATGAAACAGAAGCCATAATCATCTGAAAGGAGGTCATGCAAAGTAAGATGCTTAACCAATCTGACCTTGATTTGGGCCAGGAATACTTTGCTGAAAAGAGATAAGAGACTAATAGGGCAATAATTTGAAGAGTCAGAGTTCTTAAACAGGGACTATGGAGAAGGAATTCCAACAAGCTGGAAAGCAGTGAGGAATTTGTTGTAAAGTTTGTAGAGAACAAGAGTCAGCTCAGTTGCCTTGTTGGGGTCTAATTTAGAGATGATGCTAGAAACCACTGGTAGGGTTATGTGTATGTTATGCAGTAGATGTCAATACTGCAAACTGATTGAAGAGAGGATTGTTCAGCACACTCTTACAGAGCTGCCAGTAATCCCTAGGACCAAACTTGTGAGAGGCTATGCAGGGTCTCATTCTATCAAGCAGTGACAAAGAGATATCTGTTACAATCAGACCTGTTGCTCTGATATATCCAGAAGGAGGGATTCCTGTGAGCTATAGTTGCTGAGCAGGCAGGTGAGAACTAGGGAGATGAATGTAGTTTCACTTGGTATTTGCGAGGTTGAACGAAAACTTTGATTTCAAGAAGAGATCTCAGTGACACATTTCTGAACAGGATAATTAAGTCATGAAACAAGTCCCAACCATCACTTTGGTCAAGAAATGAACTAGCAACAGTGATGATGACATATATGCAACAGCATGCATTCTCAGACACTTTTAGACATCTCTTTCTTATTCCTTCTTTGTTTACAAGCATTCTCTATGTCTGTGTCTTCTTAGGAAAAAAAAGCTATTGAAGTTAATAACTAAAAATTTTGTAAGCAGCTAATTTTTAGCTGCATATTTTTGTTTCCTTTCATTTATGTTTGAATTCACATTTACCCAAACCATAAATTTGGACAAAAAATATCAATTTCTTTGCCCTCAAAATATAAACAATACTAAAATTGAAAATAAAAGAAAAAAGATGATTGAAAAGAAAAAAGTTACTTTTCATAAATCTTTTATTGTGCACTTGCACAATAAAAGATTTATGAGAGGAGAGAATATTTCTTAATCTGTCTTATCAAATTTCTTTAAATTTTATTTTATTTGTTATTTGTTATTCATCTCTAGGTTTTTTCTCTTGAGAAATCAGGCAATTTGTTCCTTTAACAACTTGCTTTTTGACTTGCAAAACACAGATCTCTGATAAACATTGTGACACAATCAAGGCTTCTTTTTCAACTTTTTCCTACCTTTCTTGTTTTTTCCTCTCAATTCAGCAAAGATAGTTTTAACTGGGAGGCAAGAAAAGGAGGCATATTTTTAACTCTTAAGTCTTGTTTATTTTTTTTACTTGAAGAGATTCTTGATTTCATTGAGAATAACTCAGACATTGATGAAACCATTTTATCTGGTCAGTTGCCTGTGGATGGGTGTGACCGTATACTCTCTCTTTGGTAAACAAAAGACTCTTGGGCCTTCCCCAGCTTCTGGAATGTTTATTGATCCCAAAATAGTGCTGAGAGGCAACAAAAATTCTAACATGAATCTCAGGCTGACTTCAAATCAACAAGAATGCTTCATTTTGTTTCTTTCTTATTCCTCATCACATTTGTTGCTTTATGCAAACCATCAATTCATTATTTATTTATTCAGATTTTATTTGTGATTCTCAATAAAGAAAAGAACCTATAAAATGTTTATTGATTATTCAATGTGCATTGAATATGGTCTCCTGTGGTTATAAAACTAAATCAGGTTAAGTGTTGAAAACATTCGAAGAATAAAAATGGATTTGCTAAAATCATGTAAAATGAGGTAAGTCTGCCAAAGTAAAAAAAAGATGAAACATTGATTGTTTCATTAAATTATCCTATTATCTCTCAATATATTTTCTATCTATACCAGTGAATTCAACCTTTCTGCAAATACATCACATATAAACCTATGTATAAAAATTCAGGTATAAATAAAAATATATCTGTAAAATGATAATATGAATAAAGACAAAAGGAAAACCTGTTCTTTACCAGCATTTCATCCTTATCATTTGCTTTGATAAAATCCATCAGAGGACAAGAGACATCGGTAAAGAATAGTTTTTTGTCTTTATTTATATAACTCTCTCTCTCTCTGTATCTCTCTCTCTCTCTCTCTATATATATATATATATATATATATATATATATGTATTCTTAATCATTTCACCCTAAGCAAGGCAATAAAGCCACTAGGATATAAGGGATTACTGAATGTTAGAGAATATGAAAAATCTACTATTAAAGGAAAGAGGACAATAAAAGAATAAGAATTGAGATTAAAGAAGATAATTATTGACATTGCATTTAAATTTTTAAAGATCAAAGTTGACTGGAAAACAAGAAGCTGGAACAGAGTTCCACAAGTGAGAAATGTGATAGAAGAAACTGTTAGCATAGATCTTATGGTTATATCTAGCCATTCCAACTGTAAACTGATGAGACCTTGCTGCCAATCAACGACTGTGTTCAAATTCATAATGACCAAGTACCATAGAGAATCAGAACAATTGCCATGCAAGTATTTTAGAAAAGGCACAGGGGAAACTACATTACAGCAGTGGAAAAGGGACTGAAGCCAAGATATCAAGTCAGGACCAATAACATTGCAGATTCTTCAAGAATCTCTAAATATATTGCAGAAGCCCCAGGCCAAATGTGGCAGCAATATTCAAAGCAAAGATGAATGGCAAACTTATAAATATGTAAGATAGATTCTGGCAAAAAAAATTATCTAGTATGACATAGTGAACCAAAATTCTTCATTGCAGACTCACCAATTGATTCAATGTACCCTTTCCACTTCATGACAACTGAAAATGTTAGTCTGAGAAGGCACAATGTGTCACTTTCCTAGAGGTTAGCATAAGCCATGCTGGTGGAATGTAAAAAGGGTTCTCTCAGATGATTAAAAGAGAGCAATTTCCCTTTGGAGGTATTAAAATTAGCATGCCATTCTTTACCCTAGTTAACAACAGATTGTAGGTTATTTTTGAGATGAGCTATCAATTTGACTTTATCAAACTGATCAGACATACCATTAAGACAGGAGCAAATAGTTGTGTCATCAGCATAGATACCAAGTTGAGAACTGATGACATCAGGAAAGTCATTTATGAAAATTAGAAACAATGTAGGTCCAAGGATAGAGCCTTGGGGAACACCTGCATTTATGCAAAAAGATCTAGAAGAGTGGTCATTCAAGACAACTTTCATTTTGTGATTTCATACAAAAAACTGAATCAATTCAAAAATTCATGCAGAAATACCATAACCTTTCTATTTAAAGAATTATTTACAAGCAAAATATTCTGCTTTATCAGTAGAAGTTAACACCTCAAATTGAGTGAAGATAGGAGTGATAGAAGACTTACTCTTGTTATAATGAGTATTTGGATGCAAGAGGAAATGAATAACAAAGATTAGGTTTTTAGAGAACATGTATTTGTTTAATATACAAGTTATTTTACAGTGTTGTTGAAAAATTGGTGAAATGTCAAATTTGGTTGCTGATCATCAGGAAGTCAATTAGGTGTAAGAGTAGTGCTGGGAATTGACTGATTTCTGGGGTTAGTTTGACTGAGGGCACAGGATATAGTAGTTGATTGGGTCTGACACATGTTGATCATGGTGGTGGGTCGATTTGTGGTAGGGTGCATTGGTTGCTGAGGTGATGAGGGAATGGTGTAGCTGGTAGGCCTGTGGTGGAATGCCTCACTGTGAAGGTATACCAGTAGTGAGTCAGATTGGTGGCAGCAAAGAAGTTGGATGTTGTTTCAACAAAATGGGGTTGTGGTGATGACTGCGAGGGTATGTCTGTAGTGAGGTGGGTATGCTGAGGTGATGAGGAATTAAGTGTATCTGGTAGGCCTGTGGTAGAATGTTTCGCTGTGAGGGTATGCCTGTAGTGAGTTGGGATGTTGAGGTGATGCTGTTAGCGATAAGGAAGGCTTGTACCTGGGTGATGATGACATTGAGATGTTATAAACCATGGCAGTTTGGTGTCAGGAACCTGGTGGTGATGAAGCCAGATTTTCAGATGCATTTCTATGCATGATGAGTGAGGTGAAATTAGTCAAGTGGTAATGGTTGTCTTGAGAAAGAGTGGGTCATGGTGGTGGTGGTGGTGACAGCACACCCTGTGTGTCAGCAGGTGGCTTTACAGTTTGCAACTGCTGATGGTCATTATGAGAGGCCTGTTTTTAATCAGATCTGGCAGTCCCCAGGGACATCTCCTTTTTCAAGAGGAATGTTCACAATTGGCCAGTCACTTTCATTGCAGGGTCTTGCTTCTTGGACCAGACGTGATACTCAGAGCTTATGTAAGAAAACAACTTTTTTATTTTGTTTTCTGTCTTCATTGCATTCACATCCAGTTGGCATGTAGAATGAATCAGTATGAGATCTAATTGCAGCAGAGTATAACACTCTTATTTAAGACACTATTACAGAGTCACCAATAGTCATGTGAACCACACTTTTTAGACATTATACAGTGCATCATACTATCAGCAAACAAAGACTTTGAGGACACATTTACAATTATGTCAAACAGTCACAAATAGGCATCTATTGTGATTGGAATTATCATACTGTTACGCTTGGAAAAACTTGATTCCTCTGATCTATAGTGGCTGAACAGGCTGATGTGAACCAAGGAAAAGATTGTGGTTTCACCTGATATATGCAAGAAGGTACAAAAGTATTAATGCCAGCTTTAATCCAAGAAGAAACCTCTGTGGTACAATTCTTAATAGGAAGGTTAAGAATATCAATACAAAGGGCATCTCAAAGTCACAAAATGAGTCCCAATCAGTAAACTGGTAAAAGAAAGAAGTCTTGTGAATATGAGGTTTCTTTCTAATAAATGACTCATAAGAAATATCAATAAATATTACTACGTGATCTGAATTGTCAAGAGGACATAGTTGTGATATTCTACAAGAGATGGGAAAGGAGGTAAGGAATAAATCAAATAAAGAAGAATACTGAATGGATTTATTCAGGAAACGAGTAGGGAAATCCACTATTTGAATGGAAAAATTGAAAGTCTAAACATCAGTAATATTCGAATACTTAAGCCACTTGACGTGATGAGCATTAAAATCACCAAATACAAAAATATTCACAGATGGATGTAGAGAAAAAACATTTGTATATTATTGGAAATTTTGTTTAATATATTACAGTCTTGAGAAGAAAGAAAGCAATAAAGGAAAACGAGATAGCTAACAGAGTGCAATAACAAAAGTCGAAGCACATGAAAGAATCATCTGGGGTCTCAAGAGACAATTCCTTTCTAATTGGGAGATTTTCTCAAATATAAACACTGAGGCAATGCACATGTATGCTAGAATCTTCTTGGCAAAGAGAAAGATAGCCTGGTACAGAGCCATGGTAGAAATAAAGGAATCTAAATTAGTTTCACACAGTGCAAAGACATCAAGAGAAAAGTTTCAACACTACAGAAATTAGAATGAATGCCATGGATATTGGAGAAAGAATGGTTGATGAGGGATAGGTGACTTTTTGTTTACTGGTTTACTTATATTTCTCTTCATTGTATCTCTCATAAGATTTGTTTTAAGAAGAAAAAGGTCAAAATAATGGCAATACAGACTGGCCAAAAGGTGGTTAAGACTAAAGTATAATGTGGCATCAGAGTTGCCTAGTGAAAATACATCCAGGGAAATCTAACCATGTGTGACAGCACTACAAATACCACAATATTATGCAACTGTTGATCAGAGCAGTGTTGCCAAAGAGTTTGGGCTCCTTATTGCCAGTCAGAAGGAACAACCAGAAAACTGCCAACCCAATACCTCATAATTTATACATATATAAAAGTAAATGGTACAGACACTCAAATCCGAGGATGCTAGTCTATTAGTGTAGCAAGCTAATCCCCATTGCAGACTTTTGCTCAGGCACATTTATGTTTGTTCAACACCCACAAAGCCCACCTGTGGTTTATACTGCAGCTATGCTGAGTGGACAGTTACAGTTTCTGAGATAGAACTTGTTATCTAGCATAATCAACAGTCTGAGCAAGGCCAGTATACCCTTGGTTACAATGACTTGTGACTTGGTGCTAGCACAGCCACTGACGGCTCCCAAGGGCTCCATCTGCCCAATTTTTACTCATGATATGGTATTCAGGCACTTTTCAAAGTTGCCACACACTGGAATTGCCTCCTCCAGACTGATAACATCAAGGAGTCACCTTCCTGACATATCAACCATGATTTGAACCTTGGTCTCATGGTCAGAAAGCGAACATTCTAATCACTCACTCATACTTTATATATATATATATATATATATATATATATATATATAACCCAGTACAAATCGTTACATATCACATATGGCAATAAGAAAGTGCATGTGAAAAGTGTCAAGTTGAGTTATGTGAATGCAGTATGCTGAAATTTGGACCAAATTTCAGCACCATAGAGAAGGATTGACAGAACAACTGATATGTATATGTTGATCTTTACACTGAGCGACACATCTTCGGTGTTGCATAACTTATGTTTAAGATTACCAAATGCTTTACTGGCTTTGGCTATTTTGGATTGGATTTCTCTGTCCATTTTTCCATCAGAAGAGACTGCTGATCCAAGATATGTGAGCACCTCAACAGTTTTTAATGGCGTACCATCAAGGAATATGGAAGGATTTGTGAGAGATGGATTGCCTGGTACTGGTTGGTACATTAGCTCAGTCTTCTTTATGTTAATAGTGAGTCCAAATGATTTGTGTGTGCATACATACATACATATATATAACATGAAACCCCTATATATATATATATATATATATATATTTTTTTTTTTTTTTAACATACAATGTGTGTTAGCACGTGCGACACCCTGTCTTCATCAGCTGCCGACCAGGGGTGATCTCACTGTTTCGGTGGCTATGGTGGGACCGCCACCCTAGGCGCCACCAGCAGCATTTGCCACCAGGCAGGGTATGAAAAAAATAACAAAAAAACTAATTGATCGTTCCTCTTTGTAAATTCTTAATGAAATAAATAAAACGATTGTTCTTCTTTGCAGCTTCTGTCTGTAATGAAAGTTCCTGAACGCGTTTGCCGTTATTGACACGCTCGTAAAAATCGTTATAAATGACTATGCAAATATTTCACCTGCGCATGTTAGGTCGTAATGTTGCGTGCATAATATTTCAGTAATGTTTGTTCTGATCGTAACATTTACATATATATATATATATATATATATATATATATATATATATATATATATATATATGTAAAATGAAATTTTGAAAACAAAAAAGCAAAAATCAAAAGAAATCAAGACTATGTCTTCAGAGAGAAAGGAAAGATAAAAAACCTTTCCTTTCTCTCTGAAGACAAAAAATCATAAGAAACTTACTTCAGCATAAGATACAAAATGCTCTATAATCAAGAAAATTAGCTTACAATAGACCGAGACAATTGGATTTTATATATATATATATATATATATATATATAGGTAGGTAGATAGAGAGAGCAAAAATCTTGGATTATATATATGGAGGTTGAAATAAGATGACAGATATAGATATATGGATCAGAAATGCAGAGTTGGCAAATGTTGGCAAGGTTGTCTCATTGACTATTTCTTTTTTAAGGAGGATAGTAATAGACCTTCCTAGTTGCCTAACATCTGTGGTCCTGTCTCAACCAATACAAGTGAGAGTCTACAATGGGGAAAATGTTACCTGACAAAATGGTATTAGATTCTGGGATTAATCTTGGCATTTTGCTTTGTTTCAAATTGATTTGTATACCTTTGAAGAATTTATAGTTCTTTATTTTCCCTTTTCTCTCACAGCACCAACCTTTCTTTTATTAGATTTATGACAAAATATAAAAAAAGAGTTTATTTGGACATCTTTTCTAATAATGCACCTTTTTTTACAGAAGTGAAAAGGATATTTCAAAACTGTCACAGAAAACATTGAAAATCTCCTATTTTTGTCTGGGTGACACCAGGGTAGGTTTACTCAACTACAAGTGAAAAAGCTTGGTATTTGATCTTAATAAATCAATACTAAGAAGATAAAAACTACCTGAATCAATAAAGCAAATAAGCAAAATCCATTAAGCCTACATTTTACTGCACTTTCACCTGGCTCTAATCTAATTGACAGGTGCTTGATTCAAGCTCAAAAAAATGACAGCATGTAACAAATGCAGAAAAATAAAATAGAATCTAAAATCAATAAACAAATATACTGAGTGTTATCCAAAGTAATATTCATCAATGTTCATCTTGAATGCATTATGAAAGTAAAAATATTCTGGAATTCTGATAGGAAAAATAAAAAATAAATATGTTAGTTGAAATGATCAGATTTGCATTTTGTATTGAAGGACAATCAGAGAAAAATGGTGACTATATTTAAACTTTATTTCTGGATATTCACTTGTACCATTGGGCTTTTCTGGCAAATACATCATTTAATATGTGTGGGGAAAATATTATCTGGTCAGCAAACATCAATGAAAACAAATTGTATCAATATTCACAATTGAAACTTGACAAACTTGACAATAGGGGAAACCAAAGAGAAGAGATTATTTTATAATATATATATATATATATATATATATATATATATATATATATATATATATATATATATATATAAGATGATATTTAAGGAGAACTTACTACCAGTAAAAATAAAATTGCCTACCATCTGAGATGTTCAAATTTTCTTTTATGTATAGCAGGAAGTATCAAAGTATTTGTAGGTTACAAGGTCAAATGTCAAAACTCATCATTGAAAAAGATTCCATGTTTCAAGACATCATTGTTCAACGTAGTTAGCATCTGAAAAAGATGAAGATGTTCATTTACCAAGACTAAATCATTTGTCCGTATTTCCATATATCTTTTCACTTAAAGAAACTCAAAGAATTAAATGTTGTTCATCTAAAATTTAGAGAAAGAATGAAACATTTCTAAAAATTTCAAGCAACCAAAGGATAATAATTATTTCAAGATTGCTAAATCTTCTTTCATATACTATGTTCTTTCAGGACATGTGTAATCATGGTTCTCTACAATTGCATCTTTTATGACTCTAAGAAACTCTTCCCTCTTTACCATCCTTCATTTTCCTGTCTCTTTACTTAGTTTCTGATATTTTTCACTATTCCTATATGTTTTCAGATGTCTATGTCATCTGTCCTTACACTCATTTTAATTTCCACAGCTGCTTAATTTTGACAATTTCTAAAATTATGTCTCACTTTAATTAATTATAATGACAAAAGAAATAAAACTTCAAAGTAAATGAGTAAAGTTTGTTCTTTTTTTAATTTCAGTGCAGAAATTTATATTAAAATTAAAAGATTGGTATGGATTTCATGAATCTCAACATATTTTGTGTGATATGCCAAAGGTGTAAGGGTCAACATTATATAAAGAGTTATTAGAATATTTGTTAAGATCAAAGAAACTACATTTTCCAAAAATAAACCTTGAAAATTTCACCTATTTCTTTGAGGTTGAATATTAGATTGTTTTTGGTCTACAGATTTTTTTGGCCTCAGTGAACTTCAGCAGCTTCTCACATTCTGCCTGACTTGTGACTTGATAACAGAACATCTCCATGACAACAAAGGTGCTGCCTGTTTCTCTCATCCATCACTCCTTCCCTCTACCTAAATGTTGAGGTGGGATTCCATTTATGCCATTTTGGAGTGCAAACAAGAAAATACAGTGACATGAAAAGCATTTTGAAAATAGCTACATTACTTGATTTCCTTGATTCTGGAATCAAGGAAACTTGTATATCATCATTGCACCAAAGGGCAGAGACTCATTTTAGCTGATTTTTTTTTCTCCATGTTTAACTGGACAATTTTGAGGTGCATCTTTGATGTCAGGAAATATAATCCATTTTAAAAATATGCTTTAACCACAACCATTTAGAATGTGCCTTTAGTCTGTTTTCTGTTCACTCAAGATTTGTTGATAGTAATGAAAAAATAAAGAAACAGCCATTTTGTTTATGACACTAAGAGAACTGGAATATGTTTGAAATTTGAAGCAATGTGGAATAAAACAAGATTAACACTATTTGTAAACATGCAAATAAAAATCATTTGGAAGAGAGAAAGAATCAAATATTTTGTGACAATGTTTATTTACAAAGTTTTGTTTGTCTAGTGCAAAGATATGATCTGGATACAGTAACTCATGTTCTTAGATGGTCACCCATCTAATTACTAACCAAGTTTGATAGCCTTAACTTTGGTGATTCATGTTTGGAATAAAAACCAAATATAAATTCATCAAATATTTCATTTTACTTTTTTTGGGACTGATATTTAAAAAAGCTGCTTGTTTAACAAAAAGTTACTGTTTCAAAGAAATTTGCCACAAATGAAGCTAATGAAATATCAAAGATATTTTTAAGACCCAATTGAACACATTGTTTCTTTTCTAATTCTCTAGGTCATTAAGTGAAATTTAGTATTTTTGTCTGATATGAACTTCTAAGTTTCTTTATTTTGATTCTGTCAAGTCATTTACTTTTAGTGCTAAATTTTTTCAACAGTTTTTCCTGTCAATTGTTTGAGTTTTCATTGAGAGTAATTTTTAAAACATTTATTAAGCCTGAGTTAGTTTTTAATAAAAGACCCCAACAGAATAACATTTTGTAAAAATTCACTTTTTACAAAATGTTATTCTGTTGGGGTCTTTTATTAAAAACTAACTCAGGCTTAATAAATGTTTTAAAAATTACTTATTATCATAGTAATAATAAAAATTAATTATTATCATAGTAATAATAGTAATGGTCTGAGAAACTTGATTGCCAACAATTGTTTTATGTTTATGCAAACATCTATTTGCTTTGAATACAAGTACTTTAAACACTTTTGTAAAATGTGAATTATTCAGGTTTCTTCTCAATAATTTAGTCTAATGCTTTAAAATTCAATTCTTTTCAGAATTAAACTTTATACTTATTCTCCTTTTCAACTCAGAGCAGAAGGAATACTTAAAAATGGTGTATATTTTTGCAAGTTAAGTAAGAAAGGATCAAATTAGTTTCTATTTATATTGATCCTTTCTCTTATGATAGAAATGTAATACTTTCAATATGAAAACCATTTTTCTGATCTGATTTATTTTCTCACAGAATTGAAGGGTAAAATAATAACTTTGCAAAAGAAATGTTTGATGCTTTTGGTTTTATTAAAGTGTCAGAGTTTGGAAATTTTTATCTGCCTTCAATTACAAAATCCTGATAATGTCCAGAATAATTAAATAAAAGAATTTATATATTTAATAAAATACCTCTTTTCTATAACATGTTTCAAAGCAATCAATAATATTAATATTTGATTAACAAACAAGAAGTTTGATCATTTTGTTCATATGAATCATATCCTGAGTATGATGCAAAATATGAAAATGATAAAATAAATCAAGACTCCTTTGCTAATCAAATATTGATGACCTATAATCATGTATTTGGAAGTTATAAACTTTACATATAACAAAATTGTTTGATATACAAGAAAATGTCCTAATTATATAGAAATTCAATATGTTAATTATAAAGTATCTTTACAAAGTATTAATTTTTAATTTTAGAACTTTTTTGTATCATAAAAGGAAAAACAATGCAAAAAAGACAAACTCTTACTCAGTAACAATTATATGAGACATTGCTAACACTCCAATTATTTAAAGTAAGTTTTATAAAATATATTTTAATTATTTTTTCATTAGAATTTGATAGTGAATCCTTCCAAAGTTTTGGTGATATGATGCCTTTTCAGGAGTTTAAAATTTTGTTCCAGTTTTATCTTGAGGAATTCTAAAACAGTTTTCAATTTTTCATGAAAATGAATGCAAATGAATTTGCATGAAAATAGTATTTTTTTATTTTCAGGATTTTTTCAGTGAGTTCCTCACCCATTTTTCTTTTTTTTTCTTTGAGTTCTTTGCACTGCATCTGTATGAATAGAGCAACTTGCTTAATGTACAAACAGGCAAGTGATTTTCTGAGGGGTCAAGCTCTCCCTAGGTTCATCTTTGGCAACAGGCCTGCATTCAGGTCAAAGCACTAGGCTAAATAGTTTGCACTATCCAGTCTAGTTTCAAGCAGTAACTCACTGGCATGTTACCAATTCATACCATTTTAAATGGCAATTAGTATTGTATTATAGAACTATAAACATTTGCCTTACCATAAATGGTTCAAATTCAATGACCTACAACTGACCATTAATCAACATTCATTTTTCCATTTATTTTATTTTTTTTTGCTGCTGTTGTTGCAGCTATGTCTATTATTTTTTCACTTGATAGCAAACATTTTAGTGAGCCAGAAACAAGGTGATGGCAAAACACCTTAATTACTCATGGTTCTTATATTGGGCAATAGAGTCTCTTGTAGAGTTTCTATTTTCATGTAATTAATAATTATTCCATTTAGCTTCAAAAGGATTCTAGAAATGTGTTCCCCAAATTATATAGGCAATTTGATAATCAACAATTTTGGGATTTCTCAAGTAAGATTTTCTTATTTCTTTTAAGGTTCCTAGTTTATTTTGTTATCTGTTATAATTACAGAAATTATTACTGGATCAAAAACAATTTGTTTAAGCTCAAAAAATATAAAATTTTCACACTATAAAATGGAAATAAATATGAATTTCAAATTCTTCAAACTCTTCTTCAAGACTGACATGATGGAAAAGGGCAAATATTTGTGGCATATAATTTTAAATTTTTTTAAATTTCATTTTTTAAATTATTGCCTACTTTTTGGATGTTTGCATGCAATGAATCAAGTGACTTTTATTGGTTTAAATTTTTCTTCACAATATAAACTTGTTTGTCTTTTAAAAATACATATTTAGAGCTAACAAATCTTTTCATAGTTTTAGAATTTCCTAATATTACAATATTTTAGTGTAATCTGATCTTATTTGACATTTTACCCAAAGATATTCAGTAGCCTACTTGAGAATATTCTACAGTCTGACAAAAGCAACTCGTGCAAACCCAATTGAAATTGTCCACATTTACAAAATCTAATGAAATATTTTTCCAATTTTCATTTCTTTCTTTTCTACAATGATAAAAAAGGCAAAACCATATTCCAACTTTAGATTTTGAAATAAAAATATTTTTTAAGATGAAAAACCAATGAGAATTTTATAAGTGATGATCATAGAATCATACAAGAAATTTTTTGCTCTAAAACATAACCAAACATTAAGTCATATGCAAAGAATGGATAAAACTATAAAAATTAAAGAATTCCCAAAGAATTCCCAGCAATTCTATTTGGCAACAAACATGCAGTTGCTGTTACAAACAAATATGAAACTTTGGAACATGTCACAAATTCAAAATGGAACATCTTAAGGGAAATATTAGTTACAAAACAAGAAAAGAAATGATCGCAAGGAAAGAAAAAATGTGTTTGACAGATAAAATTATTCACCTAAAGAAAGAAAGGCAGCAGATAATGCCAAGAAATTATGTAAAATATAGGAGTTTAAAGCAAAAACATCAGAAATAAGTGCAAGGAAACAAAAGAGGAATGGCTCAATGAAACATGTACAAGAGATTGAAAAATTGCAAAACACAGATCTAGCTTGTATACATAAAATGATAAAACAGATAGTAACACAAAAAACATGTCTTTCAGAAGGATGTATAAATCCAAGGAGAAAATAATGACAATGGAAGCAGAAGAGGTATTACAATGTGATAGCTCTTCCTTGACAACAGATGAGGAAAATTATAAAATCATGGAGGGATACATCTGAGGTGAGGATGTCAGTACTGACTAAGAAAAGAGGCACAATGCAGCAAAAGCAGACAAAGTTTTGGCTCTCATAAAATTCCCATTGAAATCAGGAAATACATTACCATAAATACTGCATTTTGAATGTCTCCATGATTTGACATTATCTGGCAGAATGATTGAAAAGAAATAAAATTCTCATCAAGATTATTCCAGACCAACCAAATTCTTAACATTTAGTAATATTCAACAAACCTATTTTAATTCTCAAATAGGAAGCAATTTCTCAACTTCAACCACCAATTTGTTTTCCACTATTCAAACAAAGAAATAAAATATGCTCATTAAAAATAACCACAAAACTTAAAAGAAATCACACACACAATCGTTTCGCAATGCCTTGTACTCCAGGAACATGGAAATTGAAACAGATTTTGAAAAGAGGTTTATTATTGGTCAGTTTGATAGTGGAATGAATCAGCACTAAAATAGCATTGAATATTAAAATTCAATCTTCAGCTGTGTACAGCATGAATGTATAATATTAATTAATGTAAGAAAAGACACATCTGTGTCTTATCTAGGTTGACTCCAGCAAATAAGTAAGTGCCTTTGTGCCATGAAATAGAGAACTGAAAAATAATCCATTGCAAGATAGCAGATATGGCATAGGTTATTAAGCCAAAGGACCCAGAAGAAAGCCAATTCATCAACCAATCAATATTCATCAAAGAAAGCAGTAGGCAGATTGTTGGAGATTTAACATTTTTATCTTTTATGATGAGTCTGCATTTGTTTAATTTTTAATAGAATTAAATTGCTTCACTCATTTAAGAAATTTATTTAACATTTTCTTGAAGCTGGCTCTTAAACAGGATGTAACTTAAGTAATGTGTCTTAAAGAGCAAAAATTTGTTATTCAAAGATTTAAACATATGGTAGAAAAATCAGCCCAGAAAAATAAATAACCCCTTAGGAAAAAGAATTTTACTAAGTTTTTTTTTTTTTTAAAAAAAAAGCTTTCAAGCAAAAATGAAAGCCAAATCTATTTCCTGGCATAAATTTTATAGAATATGATAGAATCATTTTCAATTGTGAATTAAGGAAAATGTTCTGCAAACATTCTATAAGTAAAGATTTGCTTCATATTTTTAATGTAACCTAATCAAATATCTAAGAGGAAATGGAAGCAGATGTTATACTCTGCCACAATTAGATCTCGTTCTGATTAATTCTGCACACTGGCCGTGAATGTGACCGTCATGAAGGCAGAAGACAAAATAACAAAAGTTGTTTTCTGCACATTGGGCTTCATGCACCATGTCCGGTCTACAAAGTGAACTCCAGCTGTAGCCAATTGTGAATGTTCCTGCCAGTAAAAGAGATGTCCCTTGAAACTACCAGACCTGCTTAAAAGCTGGCTCTGAGAATGACCAGAGGCAGTTGTGGATGTCATGCATGGTGCTGTTGCTGCTATGACCTTCTCACCATAACAACAGAGTTGAGGGCTGGCCACCATGCAAATCACTACTACCACATACATCGCCGCCTTCACTGCCACCATTCAACATGACCGCACATCTCAACAACCATACCACTTTTTCACTTGACCTACCAACTCGGCCTCACAACACCCACAATCACCTCGGCCTACCTCAACTTGTTTACAAGGCATTCCCTTCACAGTCAACACAGCGGACTCCATTCCACAGAACAGCTCTACCTCAACTCATTTACAAGGCATTCCCTTCATAGTTGATGCAGCAACCCCTGTTCCACAGAAGTGGCCTCTCAGCACCTGCCATCACTTCAGCCTACTTGTTTATAAGGCATTCCCTTCACAGTCAACCCTTAGTGACCTACCTCCACAGAACAGCTCTACCTTGACTCATTTATAAGGTATTTCCTTCACAGTTAATGCACCAACCTCCATTCCACATAAAAGCTCTACCTAAACTCATTTACAAGGCATTCTCTTCACAGTCAATGCAGCAACCTCTGTTCCATAGAATAGCTCGACTTGTTTACAAGGCATGTCCTTCATAGTTGATGTAGTGACCTCCATTCCACAGAACTGGCCACCCAACAATTGCCATCATCTCATCCTCCCTCAACTTGTTTACAAGGCATTCCTTTTGCAGTCGACCCCAGTGACCTCTTTTCCACAGAACAGGGCTACTGATCCACACCAATTCGACGAAACCCTGTTTCAACACAACTGGTCAACCAACTGACAAGATGACCTACAACCATGACCTCCATCATCCATACGTGCACCAACCATATCTTGTGATCTCGGCCATGCTGACACAAAAAATGGTTCAACTCCTGTATTCTATTCCTGTACTCTCTACCCACAATAACCATTGTTTCATTCTAATCCTCATTATTCTTTCTCTTGCTAACATACACTTAATATAACACAAATTTAATCAATTTGATGCCTGAAAGAATTTAAATTTACTAATGGATATTCCACCAAATTCTCATTTACATAATATCTTTGGATTGTTTAGAGTATTGAGTAAAGTTCCTATTTGGTCAGATGTTTAGTTACTTTTATGCCTTTGTTGTTAACATTTCAACTTTTTGTCACTTTTTTGTCTTCTTTTTTATACTTGATCTACCAAAAATGTTTTCCTTCAGAAGATGAATTACATTATTGCACTTTTTTCTATTTATCACTTGGAAATGGTAAGAGTCTTTGATGTTTCTGGATCTCTGGTCCCTAATTTCTCTTGCTTTTTATAAAATATTGTAATTTATTTAATAAAACAAGATAGGATTTCTGTGTCATTTTTATTCAATAAACAAGAATTCTGATGTTGGTAGAGTTTGTATATATACAATAATATACAATATATACAATAAACATTTTGGGATTGATGATCATAACTTCAAGAATGATGAGGATATAATTCAAAGAATAATTTTCTATTATTCAATTGATTGTCATTTGCTTTTTTGCTAAAATATATAGAATTTGCACTTATTTCAAAATAAATTTACATTTAATAACACTATCTTAATGTTCTATGATCTTTTCTGCCATGTTTTAAATAGCATGAATTTGTTAAAATGTAAAAGGAATACACAAAGAAATAAAATCATGCAAGATATAACTGAGAGAAAGAAATCAGTTTTTATATATATATATATATATATATATATATATATATATATATATATATATATACTATTCTATAAATGGGTATGCAGATAGAGTAATGATTATTGGTGCTGAAAGTAAAATCATTAAGCCTGGTTCAAATTATGACCAAGTCTGTTATATTCACTATTGCATTAATGTCCTTGAGAAACACATGAACTCATTTTTTTACCTTTAGCTATGGGCCAAATAGATTGGTCTCTTTAGCTTTGGATGGCAGTCAGTCTGAATTCAAATCATTAAACTATCTTTCCCAAGGATTCATTGCAATTAATGAATATTAAAAGAAAAATATATCTGTGGAGAGCCATGATTGCCTACATACATTTCTATAAAATATATGCTATATAATACATTTTGTAGACTTATATGGCTTTTATATGTAATCAGAAAAATATAGCAGCTGCTAATACTTTTACTTTTACTTAAACAGTCATTGTAATAAAATTGACATTTCCTTATCTACTGTCATACTATATCCAATGTTTTTATTATAAATTACAATCAAGATAACGGGCAATAGGAAAGTCCATAAAGAAATATTCTACAAAATTCTATCACCATATGAACCATATTTTCCCTTCAATTCTCTACTCATCTGTAAAAATATATTCTTGCATCAAAAAGAACTTTGGGGTATATTTATCTCAAATTACATTGCTATTAAATGATCATCATGATTACACATGAAATTGTTAACATTATGACTACCAATTGGCTTGACTACACAGAATTATGAATATGCAGACAGTGCAATGGTTAGCTGCTTGTAAAGAGAAAATGGTTAACCAAGTTTGAATTCTGGCTGAGTTCATTACATTCATTTTCACAATAAATACTCTTGGGAAGAGTATAAATCCATATCTTCTTCCCTCAGCTATGGGTTAAATAGCAAAACAGACTCTGTGCTCTCTAGTCTTGGTTGGTAACCAGTCTAGGAGAAGGACAATCATAAATTCAATGCTGGCATGTAGCTCTGACAAAGTGCATACATACTGTGGAAAGATTATGAAATTTATAATTAATTGTTGTTTAGGGTTGTGGACTGTGAACTTGACTGAACTCACAGAATTAGGCAATTCATTATTTTGTCTTTCTCCTATAGTACAGGAAATGGAAATTACCAAATTGCGACATACACCTGAGGAAAATTAGAAACCTGGTCAGTTAAAACAGTGATCGAAATAACAAAGAAGAGGATACTAGTCTAAATAAGAACATTACTTCACATTAGATACAATGCATTATGTTATTCATTTCTTAATTTCGTTTTTTTTTTTTAGAAATCTGTGCTTGATTTTGCACAAACCATTTTATTGCAAGATCTGCAATGCACTTTATGAATTATAAAAAGGGGTTTCCTGAAAGAGCAGATATTCAGATCTACAGCATTGCTTTCTTGTGTCAATTTCTTTGCAGTCTGTGAGGGAAGCACTGCAAAAGATTCATTACTTCAAAGGCAAAACATATTTATATGCAGACAATTTCTGCTTCCAAAAAGATCAAAAATGATCTTTGAAAATGGCTGTGATGTTTGTTATTTTATTTCTTTGAGAAAAGATACCATTTCAAAGATATCTAATCATCGGTGGCCATTGAAAAAAAAAGGAAAAAATATTAAAATTGTATTCATTCCATGCTTTTGCTTTTCATTTTTTGTGTTAATTGGATCACAGAGAGTTGAATTGGACTAAATCGATGTATTGTTATCTAATATCGATTGTTCACAAAAAATAAAAATATCGTTGTGTGCATACCTGAGTATGATTACACATGAAATTGTTAACATTATGACTACCAAGACTACTTAACTACTGTCAAGAGGTGAAGGCATTTTCCATCCGTATGAAAATTTTGTGCAACTTTTTTTCATTCAAAATTCCACACACATAAGTACATATACACACATACACATAACTCAAAATATGCACACACTCATACATACACATATACATGTATACACACATATGGTACAGCAAAAAAATTGCTTTTTGCAAGATATGGATTTTTTTCTCTTTACATTCCCTTATAAAACAGTGCTAGTTTCTGTCAGTGATTATTATTTTATAGGAATACAAGAGGACAGTTTTGGATAAGGGTTGCCAGATTGAGCTACCAAGTAGCAAATTTGGCTATATTTGAAAGCCCAGTACTAAATTCTGAATTGACTTTTTTTTTCATTACCAGTCTAAGTTAGTAAAACTTATTTTTAAAAAGTAGCTCCAAAAGTCAGAGAAATTTTAAATTTAGTAATTTATTTTCAGTAAGAAATGTTTCTTATTTTTCCATAAACATTTTTCTCTCCCCTTGGCAAATTCTCTTAGTTTAATTTTTCATTCATTTTTATGGATCATCTAATTAGGATTGATTTTGAATTGTAGAGACATTTACTAAGTACAACTTAGCTTAGTACAAGGCCATAGCAGTGGAGCACCCTATGAGGACCTCTGAGGTTGCTAAGCATTAATTATTAAAATTATACCAACAATTAATTTATTTGATATTTCTGTGCTGCCCATCATACTGTTGGGTTTACAATATATGTCGGTTGTCTCTGTAACTGTCATCAGTACAGATATTTACCAAAACATTTAAAAGAAATAAATAAAGATGTTCCAGGAGTAGTCAGAAAAATGTAAATGAAGGTTTTATTTCTTAGTAGAACATGCTAGCAAATTTCTTTGACCCTGAAAAAGAAAGCTAGCAATGTTACAAAAGTTTCTTTACTCATAGGTCCAGTATATCATGTTGCAAGAAGTTGTATTTTTCTTTACATGTCAGAGAAGTATCTGTTCTTCACAAAGTCTACTCCAAAACAGTCCTCTGTACAGACTGGGCTTTGCTGACTAGCCATTAAAGATCACATAGCTGACCAAATACGATGCCTACTAATTAAGGAAGAGGAAGGAAAATTAATCCCAAAATACTATCATCTCTGTAAAAAAAATATACTGTTAATCTTCCATGGGAATTTTAATCATGTAAATAACATGGTTTAGTTCAACAACATTGTTGAAGAACTTTTATTTGATGCACCCAAATAATTCTTCCTTTTGTTTAAAACACACAAAGTAATTCCCATCTTTTCCTTTTTTGACAGCACAAAAATGTCCAGCTATGAATATATTTGAGAGCAATGCTAAAAAGTGAATTTCAGTTATGATTCTCTTTCCATTACTCTGATCTTTAAGCCATTGAATTTCTGGTGACCAAATTTAGAAATTTGTTTATTCTCAGTAGCCAAACAAAATGATGTACATCAGATTTTCTTTCTTTTCTCTGTGATGTTCCTTTCTGTATTTACTACAGTACATCATTAAAGTTACGGAAGTGAGGAAGTTTTCAATTTGTTGTAATGTCTTCTAAAAACAAAAGATGCAGTAAACTAAATGAGTGGTGATTGCTGCTCAATTAGCAAAGACAGGTTTTGTTTCAAGGCAAATCAAGAACTGAAAAGCATTTATAAATCTATGATCAATGAAATAAGTAGCAGTGTTGGTTAAATTAGTCAAAATGTCATGTTTGCTAAGATAAACAAATGAACCTAACAAGTTTATCTCTTGTGATAATCTGTGCTCCACTTTGGTTCATTTCAACTACATACATCAGTGATAATGTTACACCAGTTCCATTTACATTTTCAGGTTACTATTCAATGAGAGATTTCCTCAATAAATCTTTGAGACTATTTACTGATAAATATATGTTTATTTCTTTGAGTTTCACACACACTGAAAATAAAAAATAGCATCTTTTCTCTTATGATCTCTTTGACATAATATTGTAAGTAATATCAGAAAACCATAACAAAGCAGGAAACAAATGGATGTTAAGGAAATAAAAATTATAGGCAAAAATTATTTTATCATAAGTTTGAATAAATGAAGAGAAAGAGCAAAGAGAAAGAAATGCTATCAAATCACTGATGGATTTCACATTTAGTGAAGGCAATTTGAAGTAAATGATAGAATTTCAAAAAATAGAATTTGGGCTTTTAGTAAAAATAATGTATTGGCAAAATAACAGGAACTGCATTCTGGATTTTCCTGAATGAAAAATAAGTACAAGAAATTCCTCTTTCGAAATGCTGTTCTTTTTTGAGAGTGGAGTTCCTTTTGCTAGATTGTAAATCCAAGTAAAAATGAAGAAAATATCTAAATATTTAAATAATTATGAATATGAAAATAACTTTTCCTCTAAATAAACTACATTCATCATTTGAAAAAAACAACTCGTGATCTTTTAATCTTATATACGTAATCATTTTCTTCGGGTACTGACCAATTATCTCTCTTTAACTGGAACCTTAGTTCCATTGAACTAAATATAAATTTGAGTTTTTAAATCAAACTAAACAAAAAGTTACACTAAGAACCAATCAAAATTATATATAAACCTGAAACTTATCAGCATTTTTGTCACATGATTGTACTTATTCATTTTTCCTATAATCATATATTTATACTGTAATGGACTGTGTGGTTTAAGTGTTGTTGTATTAGGAACACGTGCATTTATTTCCTGCTAGAAAGGTCCAACTACAAGAAAATAGCAGACTCTAATTTAGACCAACCAAAGATGAAAAGAAAACAAACAAGACCGATATATATATATATAAAAAAATATATATGTATATATAAATAAAAAGAAAGAACAGTAAGATATATAATCCGGTGTTCTTATAGATATTTTTATTTTTACAAAATAGTGCTGTGTAGCAGAAAAACCATATTTTAAATCAATTAATTTATAATATAAAAAAATATATGTATTAAACAACACAATTTTACAATGGACATAGACATTAACATTTGTGTGTGTGTGAACATTTGTGTTTGTTCTTTGGTGAATGTTTGTACATATGTGTATGTGTGTATAATGTTCACGGAATCTTCCCACTAGTGGGGAATTGCTGTCTTCTAAGAGAGCTTACATTGTAGATGTGTTCGCTGAAATGAAGAAATGAAAAACGGGAGGGAGGCAAGAAATCGTCCAGTATTAATAGTGTAAGGAGAGAGACCCCTAGTGGCATTAGGGATTAAGGAGGAGTCAACTCCGACAATACTAAGTATTCTTATTTAACATTTTTTTCTTTACTCCCACTACAGCAGTTTTATTAAGAATCTGCTTTCATCTCTCATTTATTTTCCAGTTACATATTGCTGAGAAACAAAAAAATTATCTTAATTCAGTTTACATATTATAGAACAAAGTCATAAGTAAACTGCAATCCATACATATTTTCTATTATTCTATACTTTAAGTTGATTTTCATATTGCAAAATAAATCTTATTTTCTGTATTCAAACCTGAACATTTTTGTCTATTGAAGTTTCTACCTGGCAATATATTTCTTTTTCAGCAGTGATTTCTCTTATGAATATCATCCCTTAATTTTATAAAAAACTGTACTTTTGTGCAAGTAAAAATTGATACTTATTAAGCATGGTATAAGGCCACAATAAGAAAGGCCACATTGATATTAATACACTATGGTATAGCACAAGCCCAAGACAATATTTATCATAAGTATCACCTTACACAAGCCACATTAAATAGAGCTATGTTAATATTTAGCAGGCATGGTATGGCACAAATCCAACGTATATCAAGGCATATAGATATTTGTAAAACTTTTATTATATTTCACTTTAATAATATCATGCTAATAAAATAAAAATTTATCCTGAAGAGTTTTATTCCTGAAACAAAGTTTTGATTAAAACAAAATTAAATTTTTTTCTGATGAGAAAATATGTTTTACTTCCAATCACGCAATGGTTTGAAAAAATTATTTAAAAAAAAAATAATCGCTCATTTCCAAAACAGTAGGGTTAAGGTAGCAGTAGGCATTGAACAACTATCATTAAAATATGTCTTAGAGAAATGGTTTTGAAAAAAATAGTTTGAATTTTTGAGGTTCAAGATGTACTCATAAACAAACCAATATTTAAAAGAGGCTTAAAGTGACTTGATAATCCACTAAGTGATTTGTATAAAATTGTAAATAAGATTCTACAACGTATGTATTCAAATTTACATTGTTTTAATTAAAAAACTTCCTTATCTACTGCCATGAAATTAAATAATAATAATAATAATAATAATAATAATAATAATAATAATAATAATAATAATAATTTAATTTCTTTGGAAATCTTGATCATAAATTCTAAGTATAAAAATAATTTAATTCATATTTACATCAACTGATCAAACTATATTTGAAATTAGGCAAACCATTAACACTAAACAGAGTAAAAATTATTCAATATTTCTGTTTATTTTAATTAATCTTTTGTGAGTTTTGCAATGTTTCAGTTAGGATTTTGTTAATTCACCAACAGTTCTCATTGCTTGCCTAACAGAACCATCCTAACATTTTTTGTTTGTCTCAATCAACTAAACTTTAATTTATTTCACTAAAACATTTTTTAATGCTTAAATTTGTTAATTCTTGCCTAAATTTTTGTCATAAAACTTCTCAACATCAGATTTTGGTCTTAAAAAGGTTACCGTAGAAAACACTGATGTCAAATAAAATGCTCCAAGTTGCTGAATTTATTGTTTGTCTTGAAGAAATGCAAATCCTTATAAACTGTTAGTTATGAATGGGTCAATAAATCCACTACTTTTTTTTCTAATTGCAATCTTCAGACACATGGAAGTTTAATCTATAGGAGAACTACATGAAATCAATCAGCAAAGTTACATCTCTTAAGGGAAATTCAATGAAAAGACAATGTTTATTACAAGTTGTTCTGTTTCTCTTCATTTGATTTATACGATCAACAAAATTTCCTTCCTTTGTAGTTGGCACTTTGCTTTCAACCTTTTTTTTCTCTCTTCTCTCAATTTTCTTTATTACCTGTCATTATTTCTTTTTTTCCTATCTCTTTCTTTCCTTTATCTTTCTCTCCTTTTTCTCACTCTCTATCTATTTCTTCTTATTTATTTTTCCTTCTCTTTTTTTTTGTTGATCTCTCATCTGAAAACTATTTTCCTCATCTTTTAACAGTGACATTCAATAATTTAAAGAAAATTATATGTTCAATGGTAAAGCAAAATAGCATTTATAAATATATAGCAAGTCCATCAGACTCAAAAAACAGGAATAGAGCCTTCCAAAAATAATGGAAGCAAAGAAAATTTAAAAAGATTAATTCTAAAACAACTCTTTTGATTAAGTGAATATGTAGTGAATCAATAAGTCTGTAGCCAAATGATGAAAAAAAACTATTTTACACAACATTTATTTCTGAACATAGTCTTCTTCCATCTGTTTGTGTGTGTGTAAAAATTGAGATATAAATCTGAACGAATAAATTGAAATGAGAAAATAGGAAAACTTATTTTTATAATGAATTTTGTTACTTCTGGAAGTTTTCCTATTTCATCATTTCAATTTATATATATATATATATATATATATATATATATATATATATATATATATATATATATATATATATATATATATATATATATATATGTATATATATATATGTATATATATATATGTATATATATATAATTTTTTGGCAGATTAGTTTCTGCATTTTGGTGTTAAAAGTGTAAAGGAACTGTCCTTACTTTGTGTTAATTGTTGTTAAAGCTCCAAGCTTTCAACTGGCTTCAGTCATTATCAAAGAAAAAAGAAATTAGATGAAAGTATTGTAGTATGCATCTTTGGACTGATTTTGGATTTTGAGGTTTTGAAGGTTTGTGATTATAACTGAAGCCATTCAAAAGCTTGAAACCTTAACAAGCACTAATACAAAAGTAGGGCATTTCATTTATGTCTTCAATACCTAGATGCAAAAACTTACAAGAAAAGCTTAAGAAAAAATATAACAGACATAAATTATATATCTTATCTGAATGAATATTTACTGCTAAGCACACTAAATAAACACACACATACACATGAGGGATGTTCTGAAAGTAATGCCTCCTATTTGTTTTCATGGAAACTACAACAGCTACAGGTAGTACAATAACTCTATTGAAAGAGAAAGTTTTCAGCCATAAGACAGTATTTTTACATAGAGTCACCACTATTAGTGGTGTAATTTCAGCTGTGCAGACCCACCCAAAACATGGTTACATTCCTATTATTACAGCTGCAACACATAAAACACTAAAAACTGTTTCTACATCCATTGCTTGGTCTCCATAAGGATTCAGCAAGGATTAATAAATGTCAATGGATGAAGTTTTTTTTTGTTTTTATTACTCACCTATGCTTCACACACAAACACACACACTTTATGCTAGATTCCATTTTAACAGATTGCCACTCAGCTCCTATCTGTAACAAGAACAAAAAATATTATGGGTGAGAAGGTTCAACTACCACTGCCATTTGGCTCTGATGGTTTGGGTCAATAATAAGAAATATTACTTTAAGAGCAAAATTATAATCCTGATTAAAAAATATGGGACAAGTATATTTGATCATATTTTGTTCAATTACTCTTTTGTTTTTTCAAAGTGAAGCAAAATATATGACAATAATATACAAAGTGTACTAAGTATATTTGAAATTATTAAATGTAAAATGTTTAAGTAAATTCATTAACATCATTTTGAATGTTCTTCATTAGTCATATCTAATTGCTTAAAATTTGATTAAATTTACCTCAATTTAAAAATAATTTTCCTGTTATATATAAAAAATATGTGTACATGTGTGCATGTTTATACATTTATAGATATTTAAAGTGAATTAACAATTCTAGGCTAGTTGGTATTTACTTTGCCTAAATCCTGACCTATGTGAAAGACATTACCCATCTTTCTTGTATATATTGTCACACTGTGTCTAAAGAATGAAATTCATTTTTGTTTAAAAAAAAATGTAACACTCACAAAAATGAGAAACTCAAAAGCCACATTACCCATCTTCATTGAGCAAGAAATTCTTACCAGAAAATGCTCAAGGATACTGAAGTTCCATTGTTTACAATTCAGAGAATTGGCTACAAATTTCATGTGATAGTCTCCATGGTGCAGAAAGCACATTCTGAAGAACCTAAAGTGATAAAAAACAGTAATAAAGTGATGAAAGATGGCTGAAAATGACTATTCTGAAAGCATTATAAAATCAAAAACAAAATTGGCACAAGAATTAAGAAATTACAAAATATTGTCTAGTTTCATGATTATCAAAGTTGATGTGACAAAAAAGAAGATTTTATGGCCACAATGATATTCAATAGTTTGTATGTATTTGTCAGAGTAATTAGTCTGAGCTGTCTATTACTGCTCCAGAATGCTTTCTCTGTAGATCAGGTGAAAGATTCACTTACCACAGGGAAATATGGAGCAGGTAAAATTATGGCACTGAGATGTCTGATGGGGGCAAGCTGGTATAATAGAAGATGTCCACTGATGTGAAGGAATATCAAAATATATTACAAAAAGTGTTGCTTCCAAGCCTAGACAAGTTGTGTGATGGTGAAAATAAAAGACTATTTTTCAAAAACAATAAGAAAGAAAATATGAAAAAACAACAAAATCATCATCTGAGTATCATGCTTTGTCCATCATATTTTAAAGGCCTGGTCAGCCACCTGATATTAGAGAACATAAGGGGGTGTAGGTTGAGGTGAAACTAATTGGAAGAAAAGGAATAATCATCGCTGTAAGAAGTAATCAGAGAGAAATGTAACAACACTGATACAGCACAATGTAAACAATTATCAGACAGTTTTGTCCAAATTTCTCAGTTTTCTAAAGAAAAACAAATGAAAAGCGATATCATACTCTGAACACAAACACTGCATGCACTGTTGTATAATGTCACATATTTCATGTGTTATTATTAGTTAGTATGCATATTAAATATTGTATATGCACTTTAAGATTCTGTCTCCTGTAGGATGCTTCTTTTGACTTCTAAAATCTTTTGAGTCTTTTCTTACAGTGAGTGCTGTATTGTATTTTGGTATTATCTACTAAGATTTGTCTTATGTTAATAGTTTTATTTTGGTTGTTTGTAATGTGATGATCAATATGAGCATAAATTGCACTACATTTTGACAAACGACAAATTATCCTACGAGAGAGTATGGCACATGTTTGGCCAATCTAAGAATTTAATGTTGTTTTTTGATTATTGATATTAGAGATGCAATCTCATAAAAGAAATGAAAATTCATAAACAAACATGAAATTCATGCACATCTCAATTAACACATCTGAAACAACCCAAGAATATAATTAAAAAAAGTTACTGAAATTTCTTTCATCAGAATTCAAAGCTTTTGTTATTATGACTGTCCTATCTAGCTCAAGCAAAAATACACACAGTTGAAAACATGTACATATGCATATTCATATACATGTACCCACAAGTACACACATGACTATAGGCTTACAGCTATATCATGTTGAAACACAGGTTCTCGTCTGATCACCAAAGTTAAGCAACATTGAGCCTGTTCAGTACTTAGATGGGTGACCATGCTGGAATACCAGGTGATGCAAGCTTGGATGTATGGATAGTGTAATTGATAATGGTTCAGAATGAGAAATTAGAGAGCTGAGTTTGAATTCCAGTCAGGTTCATTATATTCACTTACATGCGAATACCCATGGGAAAGGTTGATAAGCTGTAAAATACAAATCAAAATGTGTGGATACATACACACATTAATATATTCAACATTGATAAAAACTTTGATAGTTAAAATAATGATTTCAGAATCAAAATGTACAAAATATAGTGCAGAAAAACATCTTAAGCAATCACTTTATCAATCTCAAAAGCCTTTGACAAGGTGTGGCATAAGGGGTTGCTACACTCTCCAGCTATAGTACCTCCAGCTATAGAAGTAATTGTAATTACAAAGTTCTTCTGATTGGAATTCCTTTGCAATTATCAAGTCTTTCCTATCAGAAGGTCACCATTAATGACCAGTCTTCTGAAGCCCATAAAATTAATGCAGGTGATCTCCAAGGCACTCTCCTTAGTCCTATCATCTTTGTACTTTAATGATCAACCAAGGAACATTCTCAGATCATTAGTAGATATCTATGTGGATGAACTACAATGCCCAAAATGTAGATGATCAGGGATTGGCTGCTGATCTATTCTCTGATCTAGCTCTAACAGCTCAATGGAAGAAATCTGGTTTGTAACATCTAATACCTCAAAAACTATGTTAATATCATTCCATTATCATCAAGTAGACATTGAATTTTCTTCAGTCATGATGAACACTTGTGCTGTCAATGAAACATCTATTGGGACATAAGATCATCCCAGATCTCAAGTGAAATTCATATATATGATCTATTTTTACCAATGGATCATATATATGCTGGAGAAATAGCAAAAATATATAGATACTGGAGAAATGGTCAGTTCCTTGTGCCACTCCAGAAATTAACTCGCTCTTCCTGCCATACTCTATCTTTACAAGAGCTAGATCAAAACAGAAATGGAGTATGCCGCATATACAGAGTTGTGAATCATTGTCATTCTCTTCATATCCTATTGGTAAGAAAGAAGTTCCTTTTGGATAGCTTCTTTCAAAGAACCACTACCTTGAGCACAGATGCTTTGCTGATCATTACAGTCATAACCTCTTTCAGTCTAGGGTCAACCATTAACCATCCTACATCCTCATATCTATATGACAACATCACTCAGTAAACCTCTTACTTTGAGTTGTACTTTGTATTTGATGAATATTTTAGTAAAAAAACTGATGTTGATTAGAATTGTTAAAAACAGCTTCATTCAATTAAATTGTGAAGAGACAAAAACAAATTAGCAGTTCTGTTCAAAACCATTCTTTATTTCTATCTCATAAATTACCTAAATAAATATTTAAAAATTAGATGCCAATAATTGTAAATAGAAATGAGTTAATTTAATAATAAAAAAGACAAGAATATTCATGAATTTTTTAGAAACTATCAAAAGAAAAAGAAAACAAGTTTGCTTCAATGTCTGTGAAAATAGAAATAAAAAGGTCAGTGATTTTGAGTTTTTGATTTCTTATGATGATGATGATGATGATGATGATGGCTGCCATTTTCCCATTATCTCATTGACCTTTGCTTTGTTTCTCAACTTGAGGACCAGTTTCATTAACTGAGAAGAATCATACTAGCATTGTTCTGTCTTTCCTTTTATCCCAAGCCTTTTCCTCTAATTATAGTCTGACTTTTAAATCATATAAACAGTGGCTCAAATGGCAGCTCAGTAGTAATTAAGTGGTACCAGATAATGAGTAAGTTGATTGATAATTCTGCAATTCAAACTTGAAATAAATGAGAAAAATGCACTGACCACTGAAGTGAAGAGAAAGGAGAGGAAAGAGACATACACCAAAGAGAAGGAAAGCTAGAAGAAAGGAAGAAATGTCACACAACAGATAAAAGAAATGAAAGTATAAGTTCTCAATTTATTTGCATAAATGTCACTCTTTTTCTGAGTAAACTGTCAAGCCTCTTTGTGCATCTATCCCTGCTCAAAGGGACTTGACAGTTTACTGGATACATGCACAAAGAATGACATGAATTTGCATGCTATCATGCTCATATTTTCTGAATTCTGGAGATGAGGAGTTATTTGCATGCAGATTTTCGCCTTTGTCTTTGTTGTTATCACAACATTTCAGCCATTGACACTGGCATTCATTAGTTGTTTGTCAATCTGGATAACCTTCAGGGAACCCTTTATTTAACCTACAGAGTTAGATTTTTATCACTCCACAGATAATGTTTATGGGTATCTTGTCTAGTTAACATTTAGTACTAATGTTATTGTTCCCAATGAATTTAAGTACACACTGCCAAGCCCAAGGATTGAATTCACAAAATGGGGTGAGCAATAACTGAGCAGTACTAAATAAGTACGAAATAAGATATTACTAGATATAGCAGAACATGAACAATCTACCCCTATAGATTAAATAATATGTTCAGTTATCCACATTGACAAGCACCTGATGAATATATATATATATATATATATATATATATATATATATATATATATTAGGTTGGTGCAAAAATAATGTCGTTTTCTCATATATGTTACTATGTGAGAAAACGACATTATTTTTGCACCAACCTAATATATATATATATATATATATATATATATATATATATATATATTATTAATTAAAGAATATCAAACACTTAAAATCTCATAGGTAATATTTTTTATTTCATGAGATCTCTAAAAAAGTATCTCTCAATCTTCAAGATCTACAAATAAATCACAAAAAAATCTTTTCATTTGTGATTTGTTGGTAGGTCTTGAAGATTGAGAGCTGCTTTTTGAGAGCTCTCATGAAATAAAAATTATTACCTTAAGTGCTTGATATTCTTTAATTAATAATAATTTTGCTCTGTCTTTTGACATAGAGCTCTCTCTCTGGATCTATATCCTCCTGGAAATTCCATATGGATTACCATGTTGTATCATTACTATATATATATATATATATATATATATATATATATATATATATATATATATGTGTATATAATTCATTTGTTGTTTGGCTTTTTGATGTAAAATATTTTCATGTAAGCTATTTTGATTACAATATTTTGAATAATACTACAAGTTTTGGACATAAAAATTTTACATTATTAAAATTTCTAAAATATATACAGTAAAAATATCTAAAAAAACATTTAATACAAAATTTATAATCTTCAAAACAATTTCATTTTTATCATTTGTGTTTTGTTTACATTTATTTTACTTTGTGTTGTACTAATTTATAACTCCTTTTGTCACAAATTATTAAAATTAAAATTGAAATATATTAGTTTAAAAATATTTTGCTAATTATTTTTTTTCAATGGTCATACATTCTCTTCTGATTTTGCTAAAAGGAAAACAAAATTTCTATTTGTACAGAATTATAATTTTATGATTTTTAATTTCAGGTTTCATTGGTTTTAAAACATTTATTTATTATTTTCAGGTGAAAATAAATTTTGGTACAAATTATACAGCTTTGTAGACTGGAAGACAATGATATCTTTTATTTGTAAGTTTTCAAAGAAATTGGAAAATCAAGCACATATTCATATTAACTTTTCTCTGATCAAAAAAGAATCAATTTGTATATGGATTTAGATTTTAAATGTTCTTGCTTGTATTTTTCCAAAAAAGAAACATTTGTAATTTACACAATATTTTAGATTTTGTAGGAAGGCTTGGAACTTTGAATTTTAAACAAGTATTATTTAGCCATAACCTAACTCAGATTTATTCAACAGTTCATTTCCTTCTAGTGCTGCAATCAGATCTTAGTAATGAGTAAGAAAAATTTACTTATTCACTCTTTTGTTATAAACACTAAATAAACTTGAATGTTTTCCAACCTGAGAAAAGCCTTAAGGGTCAATTTTTCCCCCTTGGATTCTGTCAGAAGCATTATTGATTGGTAAGCTTTTATTTGCTTGAAACAAATTCAAATGATTTATAAAGATAGGCATTATTTGCTGTGATTCTTAAAATTGCCTTGAAATAGATTCATACTATGTTTGTACTGTTTTAGTATTTTAGTTTTAAAGGTTATTGAAAAAGTTCAGCCCTCTTAAAAGCACATTTACCTATATTCTCCACTTTAATATATAACAGGAGAAAGTTAATAAAACCAAGTACAAGTTTGAGGCTCTAAATTCAGAACTGATAATACCCTTGACAGTTATTGTTTGGTGAAGCTGAGATCTCTACGAGAGGACACAAGAAAAGAAAATTTCTTCTATTTTTGAAGATGTTTGTAAACATTGATTCTTCTGAATAAAACCTGAAATAAATCTGCTATTCACACAGAATCGTTTTACATGGTTTGTTGATTACTAAATCCACAGAAAACTTGACATGCAATTTACCAGAAGAATAATTATCAACTTGTCTTATATTTTATGTTACAAGTTAAATAAAACAAAAAGGCAATTTATATTTTATACATTCAGCTTATCTCCATTTTTCTTGTTGATATAAATATATTTTTCTCATTTGTTATTAAGTTAGTTCAAGTTGTAATAATGTCTGGGCATTTTTTGTATCCCAGAACATGGAGACATTACAAGAAATTTTTACATTTACAAGAAATGGAATGATTAACTTTTTTATCAAGATCAACCCTGACAGTGTTTCATTGATCTTCCAGTCAACCAGAATCCAACAGAGCCATTCCACTTGATCAAGCTTAACTTATCCATTCCAGACCCTCCCTCATCATTGCCACCACTGTGACCAATGCCAGCCCCTGTCAGTGCATCTTACCAGGAAGTTTGGCTTCAACATCTTGGCACCACATGACCACCAGCCCATCAAACAAGTGTCAATTTCAGCTATGAAGAAAGGTGTACATCAAACCGTGACTTCTCCCGACTATCCATGCTTGCATTCTCTATATCCACAAAGTCAGATTCTGAACTTCTTCTGACTCTTCATACTTGCATTGGTAAAGTTGAATTGGTAAAGTCAGATTCATGACTTCTCCCAACTCTTTACACTTGCATCCTCTGTATCAGTTTTATAGCTTTGCTAACTGCTCCATGCACCATTCTTTGCAAGCACATAACCTTGGCAACCAATACATCATGCCAGGCTTTACCACCAATCAACCCATCACAGTAACTTTGATTGATCTACCAAATGTACCTTACTGGGCCTTACCATAATCACCCCTGCTGGCAACACACAGTTCATTTAACTCTTTGGCCTCCTCACATGACCACCAAAGGATCAAACACCTCACCAGTGTAAATTTCAACCCTGAAGAAATGTATACATCAAACCCCACCAATGACACTACACTTGGCGTCACTAATCTAACACAAGAAATCAGTCAGCTCCTGGCCCTACCAACAGTACCCTTATACTTAATAGCTTTCTTTATCAATGTCAACTAAGGAACCATATATGAAGAATTTTTGCCACTCTTCATGCATCTATGTACATATTCTGAATTTTGACCAATACATGTTGAAAATTTAAACCTTGTTTGTTCTTTTCCTTTGCAACCAAACACTCATTATAGCAACATGAACTTAGAGAAATAAAGATTGGTTAGTCTTCTTCCTTGACTCTAAAAAGAAAGTAATTTTCAGACATGACACTCACTGATGCTGGCAAATAGATTTATTACTATGACAAGAAAAAAAAAAGGTAGATAATTATGGTTAATATCTCCAACATAGGACTCAAAATGAATTATTACAAATTGCTAAATTGCATTGCTACAATAAGTAGTTAGCTTGTTTAAATGATGTACATTCATTTCATTTCATGCAACATTCTTTGCATGATCAGTATTTACAACAAGTTCAAGATATTAAAAAATTCTTCTATGATTTCATCAAATACAACCTGGAAATGCTGTTTTGGATGAAATATACAATTTAACTGAATGGTGGTGTAAGCCAGAGAAAAAGTTTTCATGTTTAAATAATGGTCCTATATGTATGCAATAGTTTGACTATGCTGGAAATATTTCCATAAACCTAAAAAGGAAGAATTCTTGTTATTCATAGTGGTATTGGTTGTTCAAGCCAACCTAAGTTGATCATGCTATCTCCAGGGCTTAGGTTGATGAAGGTTACTTAGTTGTCTCAGTACAAGTTTTACTGAATTACATGATAGCACAAAAGACAAGAATTCACAGTAATCAGATTTTTTTTCTTCTCTTTCTATTAACTTAAAAATGTCAAGGTAAGAAGTTACTTTGAATTTAAAATGGAAATTGTTCAGAATTTTATTTTATTTTTCTTTGAAGGTGATTTGTTACTGTAATGTTTTGTTAGAAATTTGTCCAGCTAACCGGACTATTACCCTAACCACCTTATCCATACACATGAGATAAGTGAAACAGAAGTTGAATTTTATTTTTTTAAATTCAAGTTCTGATACTAGTCTTGAACTTTTTGACTCATCACCTGACTATCAACCAGTTATATTAGCAAAGCTATAAAGAACAATGACATGAAGAAAGTGATTCCTTGCCCAGTAAGGAAAGACATGAGCAACAGATGTCCCTGGAGTATCATCCAGCAACTGTTTGCATCAAACAAAAAATAGATTTAGGGACACAGAACATCAGGACACCAAATAAATGTGACCAGTTAAAAAATATAAAGCAAGAAAATATTAGTGCTGTTATTATTGTACCATGCTAGAGCTGCCTCCCTTGATATGTGCTATTTGTACATTCTGCTATGAGTTAGTCCCATGGGGTGCCCTCTAGTGGCAGGCTCTGGGCAGCCATTTTGCATTCATTTAATGTATTTTATTCTTACCATTCTCTTGTGCGTTTTCCTTTCTCCTTATTAACTGGGTAAATGTAAATATTTTAGGTATATGCGAAAGTAGGTGGGAAAACAATGGAGATTTTGTCAGTGACAAACACAGTCATATATGCATTAAGAGAAAAATATGAGAGAAGAGCAGGACTCATATTAGAACAAGACATGAAGAAATGTGTTCTGAGTGACTAAGACCTGTCTGATAGAATTATTGTAGTCAAACTGAAAGATAAAACTTTTAAGATATCTATCACAGTTGTAAATATACTGAGAATAAAAAGTATAAAGAAATTGAAAATTTTGACTATACACTAAATAACACCAATTTGAATGAGGAACTTGTAATGAGTATAGTGAAAAATGGGTTCAATGGTGTCTGGTGAACACCTGGTTTCAAGAACACTCAATGAAAATGGAGAAGCCAAAGAAGAGAATCAAAGAACCAAATCAACTAAATAACCATCAATAAGAGATCCAGGAATGCAATTTTACACTGTAAAACATACCTGAATGCCAACTTTTGGAACAACCACCTTTCCGTGATATATAATCTTAAGGTAAAACTATGGAATTTGAAGAGGGCTAAGACAGTACCCAAATTGCAATATGACAACTCCTGAATAGCCAAAATTTTAAAAAGATGTATACTAACAGTATTAAAAGCAGGTACAATGAACTAAATGAGAATGGGGATTTGAAATTGGACATATTAAGAGAAGATTTAGTAGTATCAGTAAATAAAATCGTCCCAAAGAAGACTAGACAAGGTAAAAAAGGAATGGATGACAGATGAAATTCTCATGATGATGAAAAAGAGACAGCAAATAATGCCAAGGTATGGAACAGAATATAGGACCTTGCACAAAGAAATTAGAAAGCAGGCAAAAGAGGAATGACTCAAAGAAAGATGTGAAGGAAAGAATGTGCATCCAAGATAAGGCAGATGTGCATAAATGAATAAGAGAAATAAGATGACAAGAGACATGCTTATTGACAGGATGCTTAAAATCAAAAGAGAGATTACTGATAATAGAGAAAGAAAAGTACTTTAAAGATGGAATAAATGCATCAGAGAAAACTCTTCCATGACCAAGAAAGAAAATTGCAATACACAAAAATATGGAAGTACCAAAAATATTAAAATCTAAAGTTAAATCAGCATTGGTCAGGGTGAATGGGTAGAAAGCAATAGAACCAGATAGAATTGAAATAGAGATACTGGCAGCCTTCAATGTTTTCAGTATTGACAAAATTACAAAAATAATAAATGAAATATACAACATTAGTGGTGATATCATGAAAAATCTAAATAGATTAATTTTCATAGTGCAACCTAAGAAGCCAAGTGAAAATGGATGCAACTCCATCATGCAATCACCATAATGTGCCACATAACAAAACTTACCACCTGAATTCTGCTAAATAGAGTAGCAAGCAGAATTAGACTATAAATATACAGAAACAGTGCAGTTTTGTTAAAGACACTGCAATAAGGAATGCAATATTGTATCAGAAAGAGTAATACAAATACAAAAGGATCTATACATTTGTTTTATAGATAATGCAAAAATGTTTGATAAAGTACATCAGAAAGAACTGTTTGAACTACAAGGTAAGCTTCATTTATTTGGGAATGATATTGGAGCAATCCAGAACCTATACTGGAATCAAACACCCTGCATACAGGTAGAAAATAAATTCTGTAATTGCCGTATATAATTGTGTATCCTGCGACTTTTGAAGACCTAATTTTTAAGGTAATTTGATGACAGCAAATGCATATATAGCTTGGTCAATGGTGTATCCAGGTCCAGCAGTATATTGCTAATTTTATATCTCGTGTATGATGTGCCACCCTGAAAATTAGCTTCAAAATCAGGTTTTCAAAAGTTGCATGATATGCAAGTATATATGGTATACAAAAATAGAAAGGGGCATAAAACAAAGATGTGTTTTTTCACTTTTTAGTGAGATGATCCCGAAGGAATTAGAAGTCTTTCTAGGATTCATTAATGATGGCCACAATCTTAACAATACAAGATATGCAGATGACACAGTGTTGATAGCAGACATAGAAAGGAAACTACAGGAACTCTTACAGATGGTAATAAAGGAAAGCAAGAAGGAAAAAAAAAAAACTAAACATTAATTGTAAGAAAATAGAATACATGATAGTCAGTAAGAGATGGGAACTATGAATTGGAGATAACAAAATCATGCAAATACAAAAATTTAGATAACTAGGAACAGTTTTAACAGAGGATGGAAAATGTGATACTGAAATCCTAAGGGACATTGTAATAGCAAAACATCTAAGTAAAGTATTAAGAAAGATTGTGTAAGTATTAAGAAATCTTTGTCAGAAACAAAGAAAAGAATACTAAACTGTCATGTAATATCAGTCCTCCTATATGGCTGTGAATGTTGGACAATCTCCCTACAGATGAAGAAGAGACTTGAAGCAACAGAAATGTGGTTCTACAGAAGGATGCTGAGAATACCATGGACCAAACATGGGAACAACAGTGAAGCTTTATAGAAAATAGAAACAAAAAGGGAAATTACTTTGAATCAGAAAAAGGTTAAAATTTCTCAGGCACATAATGAAGTGAGAAGGCTTGGAGAATTTGGTACACACAGGACATATTAAAGGCAAGAGGGGCAGAATAAAGCAGTGCCTAACCTACCTTATGAGCTTGTGTAAATGATAGCAAAATGACAAAACTGATTAAAAGCCCCAAAGAACAGGAAATTGTGAAGAGCCAGATCTCCAACGTCCTGAAGGGACACAGCACATATAAAAGGAAGAATCATTTTATGTGAATGAATCCAAGCATCCATTTGTGTGCATGTGTGTTTTAATGCAGATGATTAATTATCAAAGAAGAATTGAAACAAATGTATTAGCATTAAATGGCTACTTGTTTGCAATGTTAGGAAAACTAAGTATTGATCCAAATGGTGGTAGGCAGGATTGTTTAAAGGAAAGATTTTGATCACATGATTACTTATCCTGAAATGAACTGACCAATGAAAAATGAGGATTCATTTACACATGGCCTGCATATGTAACTTCTCAAGGACTTTTACAGTTTGGTGGTTGTAATCAATTATTACCAAGTTCATCATTTTCATTTTATACAACATCGATTTTTTTATAGTTATTTGATACACTGTCAAGTAAGACAGAATTTATTACATTTTTCTAACAACAGGTGTGATATTATTTTGTATTCTTCACTTAGCAAAGTGTACCTGCAAGCAATCAGGTAACTGTATCATAAATTTGGATTGGTGATAATAATTAGCAAAATATTTGGAATAGAATTAATGTAGCAGTTTTCCAATTAGCTTTCCGTATATTAACAAAACAGAATCACATTACAATTAATTAATATTGACATCACTCATTTTCATTAGATAAATTGAGAACATAAAATTAATAAAAAGCTTTTTGAATCCTGTTGACCAATTATTAATTGATGACCTTTTAATGAAAAGATCATCAATTGATTTAAGAGACAGGGATTAAAATGACTATCAAAATAAGATAACTATGAAGAAATCCATTTCTCTATTCTGCTTATGGGGTGGGGGAAGGTAATCTTACTTTTACTACAAGTTATAAACCAGTGAAAAACAGATAATAATACAGAAAATTCAAATATCAATATTCATTTCTTCTAATCAATCCAAAGAAATATGTCTATTAAATGAATAAATCTATGAGCAATGTCTCTTCAGGATGTTAGTGACCATGGCTCTCCACAATTTCTTGTCCTTTGTAGCTTTTAATAAATTTTGTCTTTCTGCCATCTCTCTCAAATCTTTCTCCACCATCTATTTACCCAAGTTTGCTAGGTAGGTTGTGCATGGTTTTCCTCTGTTCCTCTTGTTTCTAATATCTCCTGTGACTATCAAATTCTCCAAGCCCTTTTTCCTCATTCTGTGAAAATTTCAACTGTCTTTTTCTGTTGTTAAATATAAGTGTCCATTTTGTACTATTTTTTCTAAATCATTTCCTTTGATCACTTGTTCAGCCCATGGTATTCTCAGTATCCTTCTGTAGATTCAAATTTCTGTTGCTTCAAGTCTCTTCTTTATCTGTGAGAAGATTGTCCAGCCATATAGGAGGACTGATATTATATAACAGTTCAGTATTCTTTTTTTTGTTTCTAACAAAATTTTCCTGTTTCTTACACTTTGCTTAGCTTTTATAAAGCATATTTTGCTATCCTAATGCACCTTTGGATTTCAGTGTTACACTTTCTGTCCTCTGTTAAAACACTTCTTAGATATTTAAATTGTTATACATGTTTGATTTTGATATTGCCAATTTCTAATTTGCATGTTTGGCTGTTCCTTTTACTAACAACCATGCATTCTATCTTGTTGCGACTAAGGTTTAGTTCTTTCTTCTTGCTTTCTTTCTTGCTACCTTCTGTAGAAGTTCTTGCAGCTTCCTTTCTATGTTTGCTATCAACACTGTGTCATCTGCATATCTTATGTTGTTAAAATTGTGACTGTCAATAATGAATGCTAGTAGGTCTAATTCTCTCAGAATCATGTCACTCTATAGGCTGAATAAGTACGATAAGAAGACACATCCTTGTCTTATGCTACTTTCTATTTTTGTATATTTACTTAATTTATTTTCTATCCATATGCAAAACAGTTTGCTGCCAGTATATGTTTTAGATTTAGAGCCACCTTGCAACCAATGCCTATATATTCATATTCACATTGAAAACTTCAGTCTTTCAAAGTATTTGTAGCAGAAGAGACAATTGAAAATCTGTTTTTTCGCAGAAACCTTTGCGCATATCTGATTTCTTCTCTGTGCTATGTCTTTTCAGGACATGGGAGATCCTGGCTCTCCACAATTTCCTATCGTTTATTGCTCTTAGTAAAGTTTGTCCTTTTATTATCTCTCCCAATCCATATTTCAGACATCCGTTTACACAAGCTCATTAGGGGTAGGTTACTTGCTGTATTCCTCTGTTCTTTCTGCCTTCCACTTTTTCCTGTCCTTTATAGCCCTTAATAAATTTTGTCCTATGAGTGTCAGATTCCCCAGGCCCTCTTTCCTCATGATGTACCCAAGAAAATTTCAACTTTTCTTTATGATTCTAAATATAAGCATCCTTTTTGTTTTTATTTTCCTGAAAACGTCATTACTTACAAGTTCAGTCCATGGGATTCTCAGTATGCTTCTGAAGAGCCATATTTCTATTGACTCAAGTCTTTTATTCATCTGTGAGGAAAGGGTCCAACATTTACTGCCATAAAAGAGGATCAATATTGCATAACACTTTTGTACTTTTTCTTTTCTTCTAATGAAAATTTTGTTTCTTAATACTTTACATAGCTTTTTGGAAGGCATCTTTTGTTATTATAATTTGCATTTGGATTTCAATGTCACATGTTCCATCCTCTGTTAGAACACTTTTAGATTTATAAATTTTTGTCTTGGGTTGATTTTGGTATCCCCAATTCATAGTTTGTATTTTGGGCTGTTCTTGTTGAAAACCATACATTCTGCAGTCTTACAATTGATGGTTAATTCTTGTGTCTGTTATCAATATTGTGACATCTACACATCTTATGTCATTAAAATTGTGCCCACTAATAATAAACCTTAGTAGGATTTCTAGTACTCTCAGTATCCCCTCCCTGAAAAGGTTGAATAAGTCCAGTGAGAAGAGACATCCTTGTCTTATGCCCCTTTCTATTTTTGTATAATTACTGAATTCATTTTCTATCCATATGCAGGTGATTTACTCCCAGTATAAATTCTGGACTACTCTAATATCTTTTCAAAATATATCAAACTTAACTAGCAGTTCAAACAATTTTTTGTGTCCTAACTTATCAAAAGCTATTTCATAGTTTATTAAACATTGATATACATCCTTCTGTATTCTTATTGCTCTTTCTGATATCATTCTGAGAATAAATATTGCATTCCTAATCCCAGTGTCTTTAACATAACTGCACTGTTCTTTACCTATTTCCAGTCTAATTCTGTTATACATTCTATTCCACTAAGCTGATTGTCCAATGAAACTTGCATTCATTTGTATCTGGTATCTTCAGTAGTGGTTTGAAATGTATCTCGTAAGATTACTAATGTTGTATATTTCATTATTTTTGTAATTTTTGTCAGTACCAAAATTATCTAAAACTGCTAGCATCTCTATTGCAATCACATTTGGTCCTTTCTTGCTGTTCATCCTGGCCAGTGCTTTAGACCTTAAAAAACACTTTTGTGTATTGCAAGTTCCCCTCTTTTGTTGTGGAAAAGTTCTGACATATTTGTTCCATCTTTGAAATATTTTTTCTTTCTTGATTATCAGCATTCCCTCTTTGGGTTTTATGCATCCATTCGATGAGCACGTTTTTCTTCTCTTATTTCTCTTATTCTTTTATGCATATCTAACTTATCTGTGATGTTTTATCCTTTTTATTTCTGCAATATTTTACATTGTGCTATTGCTTTTTCACCTGCCTGCATATGTTTCTAATTTCATTGTGTAATATCCTATATTCTGTACCATATCTTGGTATTGCTTGATAACTCTTTTTCATCATGCCAAGAGTTTTATGTTATCCACTCCTTTTTCCTTGTCTAGTTTTACTTAGAATGATCTTGTTTGCTGATATTACTAAAGCTTCTCTTTATGTGATCCACTTTGAACTTCCATTCTCACTTAGTTCTTTTGATTCTGTCAGTATACATCTCTTTGCAATTTGAATGCTTCTTTGGCTTTCTTTAATTTATGTAGTTCTACTCAAAGATTACATATCACTAGAAGTTGGTTACTCCTACAGTTGACACTTGAATATATTTTATAGTGTAAAACTGGATTTTGGAATCTCTTATTGATCATTATGCAGTCAATCAGGCTTTTTCATTTATCCTCCTGTGCTTCTTCATATTGATATGTGTCTTGGGTGTTCTTGAAATCATCTGTTGGTTAATACCTAATTGGTTGCAGATCACCATTGGATCCATTTTTCACACATTCATTACAGGTTCCCAGTCTGAATTTGTTAAATATTTCAAAAATCTTGTCCTTTCCCTAATTTGGCATTCAGCTTTCCCATGGTGATTGTAATTTCCTGCTATTTGGTTATACTTGTCAGAATCCAACTCATTAGGCTAACAATCTTGTACCCAAGACAAACTTGGTGTCAATCATGTCACAGTTTGATTCTTTGTTTATATTTATGATACTACACATTCCTAATATTTTTTGAAGATTATTAGTTACATGAAATCTCCCTCATCAACAAATAAAGGTTGCCTGTAGACTATGACATGGCTAGACTCAAGATAAGTTATTGTTATTAATATGTTTCCTAAAGTCACTGATACAAAAATCCAATCAGTGGCTGGCACAGGACTTTAAATTAGTTTCACAATTCCAGTCAAACATAACTCTTCTCCCCCAAAAGTCATGTATCTTCATTGCAAAGTAATCAAATTCTCAGGTAGATATGGTTTAGGAAAAGAAATATTACTTATTCATTATTGGTCCAACAATTAACTTCATTCAATCTAATATCATTTTTATCCATCAATCCTGTATTCAGTAAAAAACAAAAAAATACACATGTTCAGTAAATTAGATTTTATAATTGAGACTTAGTTAGAAAACTGATATTGTCTGACCAAATTCTTCTAAAAATAAATCTCTACAAGTAGTGGTGAAGTGTTTAGTGATGGTTGAAATATGTTATTCATTTATATCACAGTGTTAATATTTCTGTTTGTGCATATATGTATATATTTTTATGCCAACATGTCACACACACATATGCATACACACACACACACACACACACATATATATATATGTTGCACACACACACACACACATATATATATATATATATATATATATATATATATATATATATATATATATATATGAATGCATTTATGTGTGTAAATCCTATTAACTTTAACTTCAACATCAAAAGAGTGATTCTGCAATGATTACCAATTGTCTATTTAATAACTCAGCTGCTTTAATCCTGTAGGATGTGCAGTTACAAAGTAAAACAAATATTTCAACATTCATTTTTTAACAAAGTCTAAAAAATGTAAGTGTGTATTTTCAAAATAAAGATAAATCCCCCCAAAAATTCTATACTCATATTTCAGGTTTTAATGGTTGTCAATTTCAAATCATTTACTGGTTGTATTTAAAAATATTCAGTTGTGAGTTAAGATTGACTCTTCTAGAAAAAAAATTTTAAGAGTGGTAAAATAAACACTTTCACAGTTTTCTCAAGTCAAAAAAAGAAAGGAATAGACATTAAAATAATACTTTTGGTAAAACAAAAAGAAATAAGATCAAGATTTCTTCTCTGAAAATTTCCAAAAGATAAATGTAGACTTACTAAGATAGAAATAGGTATTTTTGTTTCTGATATTAGTTCACTTGGGTTACAGTTATGTTCAATTCATCAAGTTCCAAGTTGTTTTTCAATGAGAATACTCAATAGCATTTCATTTTGCTGTTTGTCATATTTCTATCTTGTTTGTATCTCTGATACATAATGAAATCTTGTTAACAAGAACTTGCTAGTTCCACATAGGCATACACACTTTTTCTTTTTCTATGTTCATTTATTTACAATGTATGAGGGATCATGGACAGCTATAGTTAAATGCATCTTCAAATATAGAATCTCCCTGTCAAATTTAACTGAATAAATTCATGTATTGTCTGTTTTCATCTTGGCTGATGTCCCAAAGCAGAAGGAGTTTAAATCATTACAATTATGAAACACTTCACTTTCGATATGAAGGGCACGTAGGAATGCTTACTAAATTAGACAAAAAACATTTATAATCACATATTTCTGCTCTAAGATGAAAAATGAATTTGCATGCCAAATTATTTAGAATAGAAATAATATGGTCATCTTATCCTTTGGTGAAAACTTTTAAAAAATATATATTTTTAAAGAGGTCAAATGTAAGAAAAAAATGTTGCTAATATTATATCATAGAAGAGGATAAATATGTTTTTGTTCAATTTGGGTTTATTCATGGGAAATATTTTTAAACAAGTTAACCTCTACTTTACTGAAAAGAGATAAAACTGCCATTATTTAATCATTGAGGAAGAGATAAATTGGCAGAAATCTCACAAGGATATCGATTTGTGTTACTTGATATGTTTTTTGTTTGTTTTTTTTTCCATTTGGTATGAATTGAGATAATAAACATTTGTTTTCATGTCTGCATTTTGAAATTATTTCTGATCTTATGTTCAGTAATTTCTATTGCTGGATGTGGAAAATTATTGCTACTTTTTGTGGAGACAAAGTAGGCATTTCTTTGTTATATTGTTGTAGGTGGATGCATATTTCCATGTTTCCCAGCTAATTTTTACGCAATGTTTCTGTCTTTTAGTTACCATATGTACGTGGATAGTGTAGTGCTGTTTGAGTATTTTCTGTTGAAGAAAGAGAGGCTGTGGTTGTATTTTCTTTGCTTGAATGGCCCCTCAGTGTCACCAATGTAGTACTTTGTGTTTTTGCTTGCACTTACCTAGGCTTTATATATTATGTTCGTTTGTTGGCAGTTTCCTTGTAGTGGGCATGTTGTTTTATTTCTACAATTACATTGGGGGCCCTTGATTGTGTTATTGCTACTTGTTACTTTTTCGTTGTGGCTTTTTATTATTTGCATTATATTTTTAGTGCAGCTGTCAGAGACAGACAAACTTTATGAATTTCTTTATGGCTCAAAATGTAAATATAAAAGCATAAGTAATTGATGAATTGAATTGAATTTGAAATTTCTTTCTTTTCAAAATTCTTATCACCAAAGATGATTTTTATTTTTTATGAACCAACATGCAGATGTACATCAATTTCTCTTTTATACTCCTGCACATTTAAATATGGTTAAAGAAAAGGTTTCATTATTATCCTCTCATTTACAGATTTGGATCTGCCTAATAGCCTGATGATGTGTAGGGAGTGCAATGGGTATTTGCATGAAAAGTAGAATTGGTGAGCAGAGATCAATTTCTGGCCTCATCTGTTGAATTCACTTTCACACTAATGCCCATAGGAAAGGCATGAATCTATCTCAATAGGCTCAGGAGGATCTTCCTAACCTTTCTTGCCAATTTATTCTACTTAACCAAGTCTGGCACATAATATTAAAAAATTGCCTTATAATAGACCAAATGCAGAAAAAAAAAGCATTTACCCTTTAAATGCCCAACTGTATGTCTATTTGTAGAGTAGACAGATTACTTTCATTAATAATAATGATGATAATATATTATTATTAAGGATTGTGAGAATTTAAGGATGGGCCAAAGAGTTGGTATCATTTGACCTACTGCTAGAGAGTAATGGAGGAAATAAAACATTCCCTTTACAATGAAACAATGGTTAGCAACTTTATAGGCCATAAATATTGTAGTGATTCAATCCTCACTGCATACAATACATGTAAAACCTTGTAGCAGACTAATTTGGCAATATGAAAAGCTTGTTTTGTTTATCAAGTAAAAGTATAAGACATTTTATTCATTTTCAACTTTAACTAATTACTGTTATTCCATTATCTTCTCCCATCTTTCAGTCAATTTCATAATTCTATCCTCCCAGAAAATATGCTTGAGATGTTTTTGTAGTCTTCCAAGGAATTGACATTTGTTTTATTAAGAGAATTCTGTAATGGTCAGAATAAATGGTTATTAAAAATTCAAAAAGTGCAACATTTGGTAAATATGAAAGATGAGTAAAAACTTAGCCAAACTGTAACAACTTTTGCCTGTCAACCAAATATGTGCTGTAGCAATTATCATGATAGAACATTACAAACTTTCTGCTGTCTTCAGTTGGTCTAACAAGGTGCAGTATTTGGTCAAACCAATCGTTTTGTTCTCTGGAAGAAGTTCAGAACAGTGGACTTTCTTCCAATTCTACCATATATGCAGTATCATTTTGTTTGGATGAAAACCAGCCTTTAAAAGTAGTATAGACAGTGATATTTTTCTACTTAAATTACTTAAATCCTATAGATTTTGCTATTTAAATTATGCAAAAGCCAAACATCAAACCAAGATAATTTAAATGATTTTTGCAACTTATTTACATATTTTGAACACATTGACCATCTCATGTCTTATATAATTTTGATTATTCTTAAATAATATGTTAATTTTATTATTATTAATCTCAACTGCTCTATCTAATTGTGGAGCATTTTAGGGGCAAGAAATCTCTAGCACAAGACTTTACAAACTACTTTTGACATGCTCAGTTATTAATGTTACTTCCTTCATAACCTGCACAAGTACATTTTTCTGTTTGGGTTGCACTTTAACCTTTTTTAAAATGAAAAAATACAAAACATGATATGCTGAATTTGTTAGCCATCTTTTTCCATCTTTGATGTTAGAATTAATAAAACAAAATATGCCAATCTTGAAAAAATGTTTTTAAAAATGTTGATATAAAATGCCATAACCAGAAGTAATCTTCTTGAATTAAGTCAAAGATAAATGCTTCTAATGCCATCTAACAATAAATGCAAAATAAACATTTTAGCCAACTCAATAAATTCATCATGATTTTGTGTTATGCTCATGCTAATGATTGGGGAGATCTTGTCTTATATTAATTAGACTAGACAACAACAATAAAAACTCTTCAGCTGCTTCACAGACAATTAATACTAGACTAAATCACTGATTCTAAATCTGTACTAGAGAATTGTCCTAGGTTTTGAGATATGCACATAACATATTTATGTTCAAGATAAATATTATATATATATATATATATATATATATATATATATATATATATATATATATATATATATATATATATATCATGTATTACAATACACTTGTCAGTTTGGGATTCACTCATGTCAGTTGTATAAAACAATTTTGGGTCTCACAGAGCTTAAAATGATGCTGATTTTTAATAACGAACATGCATACATCAAAGAATGGAATGATGTATGTCATTTTAAGAGGCACTTCTTGCATTTTCATCTTGTTTTTTTCTTACATATCTCAATAATATAAGCAATGTGCATGGAGAGAGATTCAACAGGAAATAAGAAAATTGAACATATAATATGATGAACCAGAGATAGTTTTGCTCAATACTGCAAATTGCTACAAAACCAAAATATTAACCTAAAAGCTTGAGTCATGATATTAAATAGCCTCATCAGATTGATACTTTCATCTGGATGTCATGCTTGTTGTCAACCTCATTCAAAAATATTTAAAACCTCAGCCACTTTCTCAGATCAATCATTAAAAATGACTTTGAGTGAGTGAAGCCTGTGTATCTTAGTGAAGACCATATGTCTTTAAACCTTGTGGACTGGCACAACAGAATCACAAACAAAGAACTTTACCAGAAACCATATCACTTGAAGACATTTAACACCAACAGCAACTCAAATGGATATTACATGTAATTTGAAGAAAATAAAAATTATGATATCAAGATATTCACATTCTACACTACTTCAAATAAAAAGATAGGAAAGAAACCCCCATCAATAGTGAAAAGAACAATAACAGCTACTGGACCTGAGAAATGATCTTCCAGTTCACTCAGCGACATTATCAAACTATTTTCCTCTCTGCCTCTTCTTTTGCCTAAGGTGTTACTTTTTAGGATATAGTAGAAAGATTGTTGGCTTTTGTAACAAGGTCATATCATTTCAAATTCCTCTACTTGATGGTGATTAGGGAGTCTTTCAACTAGCCTGTCTGATGGTGGCAAACCTATTTTTTTCAGCATTAATCTCCATGCCATATCTGGATAATATTTCCTCCAAGTTCCTCACCTTATTGACAAGTTCCTCTTTGCCAGCTATATGATCTATGTTGTCTATAAAGCAAAGGTTTGTGATGTTGCAACTTCCAATGCTAACTGTAGCCTGGTGTTGTTCAAGGGCACCACTCATGGTGCATTCAAGGAATATATTAAAGAGCATAGGTAACAGAAAATACTCTTGGTGTACCCCACCTGTTATGTGAAACCTGTTTCCTATGGAGCCCTAGAACATTACTGCACTTATTGTACAGCTGTTGAACAGTATAGATCAGCTTCTTATCCATGTTATATTTGTTTGTTATCCACAATGTCTCATGCCACAATCACTCAACTACTTTTTGAAGCCTATAAAAATACGGTAGAGGTTGTTTTGGTGTTGTGAGTACTTTTCATACAGAACTTGAGTACTGAATAAATATTCTGTAGTGCTTTATCTATGGCAAAATCCAGTCTGTTCTGAGATGAGAGTGAATAACAAATCTGTGGCTAGAAGAGATACCTAAAAGTATTTTGAAACTACTATTTGCAAATGTTTTTTTGTTGCTGCATGGCTTAGAATTTCATTCTATATAGTAAAGGTGCTGCTTGTGTTGAAACAATACTCAATGGATATTGAGAAGAATCCTTCCATCAGAATGGATGCATGTTTTTTTCCTGAATTGATATTTGCCTTGCAGATCAAAAGCTTTGAATAATAAATGCTACAAACTGCTTACTACGCCCTTAATAAAAATCCTTGATGTTTGATAGCGAGCTGCAAATTGTTCAATCAAACTGTTTGGTTAGACAATTTCCAAAATGATACCTGACTACCATTTGCAAATTGAGCAGATGAATATTCATTTGAAAAGACGCTAGTGAATCAAATCTCAAAATATTTGTCCACCATTTCAATTACCCACAGCTTTTTCTACCTATTGCTGCTATTTTCCAATAGCAAGTTTTTCAGTTTAACATTTTGTCATTGAAAAACACCTTTCTAATAGCTCAGGTCAACATGAATGAGATACAGTGGTTACCTTTCCTTCATTATTGAATTGCATGAGTAAACTGTTCAGAGTTGAAAGTGAATTCCTAATTTTAATGTAATTTGGTGCTGGCTTATTAGTAATGTGTAAATAATGCAATGGATAGTAGCAACTCAGAATGAGAGAGCAGAGCTTGATTTCTGTAGAGTTTGTTACATTCCTTTACATTTCTCTCCATCTCTCCCCCAGCTATGGATTAAATAGTAGAGCAAACTGGGCTCTTCAGCTTTGGTTGGTAACCAGTATGAGAGGAGAACAACTCTGAATTCCAAAACTGTATATAGCCCTGACGCTAATGAAAGTGTCATAGAGTTCACAAGGATTATGATTCTTACTTTGTCAGCCTTGGTTAGCATTATTAGTAGGTTTTTCGAATTGTTTGCATAATTATTTCTCTTGTGTTTTTATAGCATACTGAGTAATTTTCAATGAGTATATTTTTTTAATAAATATCAACAGATATCAAATATGACAAAAAATGGTAACTAATTATATTTTTTTAATCATTTCACCCTAAGCAAATTGATAATGCCACTAAGATACAAGGGCTTACTGAAAGTGAAAGGAAATAAGGAATAAGATTAGAAGGAACTGGAAACCCAATCCTAAACAGGAAATAAAGGACAAACCTCTACTTCTGTTCAACAGGGAAGGAGTGTGAACTAGGTGAACATATCTACTATTATTATATCATATCTATATATATATATTACTGAGATTCTGTTATATTTTTTGAAATTATAATTTTATACTTTGTAGCTTTCATGCTCTGCTTACAAAGTGAAATTGGCAAATTTTTGAAGCATCATGTTTTTATAATTAAAACATCTTGTTTAAAGAAAAATAAATGTTTACTGTAGATCTAAAATTAACATCACTAAATGAAGAAACAGAAACCAGGAAATTCAGTATGAGAAAATTGTTGAATGGGGAAAAGTGAAAAAACAGCTAGATAATAAATTTCTAAACTTTTAATTTTATCATGAACCAAAATAATCAGTTTTCCATTCCAGCTGGCCATTTTATAATTGTTGAGTGTGACCTAGCTGAGATGAAATTGGGGTTAGAGAAAAGATCAAACATAACATAACTGGCAGATGATTAGAGGTTAGGAGTTCAAGACTTTTCATAAAATATTTGCATAAAAGTGACATCAGTGACTGTAGTCTGAATTGAAATATTCTGTATGAACGTATATGAATTTATGTGCATGTATATTACATTATATGCATGTATTGCGTTTAAATAATGAAAAAGTCAAAGTGGCTTATTTGAGGCATTGCCCTTCTCCTTTCAGTGTATAAAATATTTCAAAGCTTGTAAAAAGAAACAGAAAGGTGGATTTACAAAAGATCTAGGGTTATGGTTGTGATTTCAGGAAAATGAAAATGACTTTGGGCTGAAACAAAATTACCAAATTTTTCTCCTTGCAAAACAGCTGATTCTCATGTTCTTGTTATCTTGATGTGTTCCCATAATGCAATTAGATATTGGCTTAATCAAATGTCAAGCCCTTAGGCATTTTCTGTTTGTGACTGAGTCAAGAAATTTTATGAATGAGTTGACTTCAAATGAATAGCAAATAGTCAAGAGAAAGTAACATTCTCATTGTTAAGATTTGACCGGAGGTTCCAATGTGCAATCAGTAGTTATTTTTACATATCATTGAATATTGATACTTGAAAATTGTTCAAACATAATTGATGTCATGAAATATAAATTCTGACAATTTCATTTAATTATTGTCTCATTATGCTAGACTTTGCTTTTCTACATATAACAGAAGTAGTCTGTTATAAACAATTCTAAACTTTTTCTCACAGTTACATTTTACAAATTACTGCTGTTGTGCCTAAGTTTTCAATTTTCAATTTCCCTGCCCACTTTACAAGGACACAACAAATAGAATTCATGAAATTGTATCTAGAAGTGATTCAACAAAAGATATTTTGTGCAGAAATTACCAATCTGTTTATCTAATGGATTTTATCCCAAATCTCTGAATATCTGTAGCTCTTCCTTTTCCAAACATTACTTGTATGGTTTCTTCCTTTTCCCAGTTTTTATCAGTCAGCATTTTTTATTGTTTCTTTTTTCTGTAGTATTTTTTCATTACAATCTCCTCTTTCATTCTTCTGTTAACAATATGGTGGTCTTCAGTGTTATTAATGGAAGAAAAATAACTTATGCTTTGAAATTTTCTATATAAACTGAGGACAGTCTATTATTTTTGTCAAATTGCTAGTGTTGCATATAACCACACTTATAAATAATTAAGTAATAATTATAAATAGAAAAATTCCAGTTTTTAGGAAAGGTAAAAATTCAATTGCTGTCCAAGATTAAGTCATAAATACAATTGAGCAAATGAAAAAAGTTGGACACTTAGCAAATAAACAGTGTGTAGAGGATTTGGCCAGAACAATGAATATGAAAAACAAATGTAAAATGTACTTCAACTAATAAAAACAATTGATGAAATTAGATTCTAAAAAATTCTGTGTCATTGGTGAGAAAAAAATACATGAATTTGAAAATAAATGCGAACATGATAATAATATTTGAGAGAAGAAAAAAGAAAGCAGAATAAATGGATAGACAAATGTGAAACTTTTCCTTATATTCAAAAAATTTTACTAATTATTTTGTTGCATTTAGCCAGCTAGAACTTATTGGCCAATCAGAACAAAATCCAACTATTTATGTTGCTCAGTCTCTTGAAAAGAAGCAGGGACAGATATGGAGTGATCATCTATATAAGGTCCATTTTGATGTGTCAAATCACTCCTCTCACAAGGCTGCTCATGCAAAATCAATCAACTTAAGTTGGAATGATTGTTATTTATAGAAGACATTGTTTATTTGTTTTTCTGCTCTAAATTATAACTCAACTACAACTGACACCCAAGAAATTTGTTACTGTGTCACAAAAATAATCACAAGTCAAACCACAACACAAGCCTGCATAGAATCAGCAGCTCTGACTACTTGATAAACACATATTTTTCCAATATTTTCATGTAAAATTGTTACTAATTTCAGGTATGCTAATTTCTTTTCAACTTTAAACTCTTCCTTTATTTTAAAACACTAGTTTCCATTTTCATAGCTTTGCCTAAGGAACCAGGTGCAAATGAATGTGAACTCCACTGAACATTCAGCCTAATGAGCCACATAACAAAACTCAAACTCATCCAAATTCTAATAAAGAGAGAGCACAACAGAATTAGACCAGAACTAGGACAAGTACAGTGCAGTTTCATTAAAGATACTGGAACAAGAAATGTGATATTTATACTCAGGATAACACCAGAAAGAGCAATACAAATGCAAAAGGATGTATATGTTTTAAAGATTAGGTAAAAGTGTTTAATAAAGTACATTGCAAAGTACTGTTGGAACTGCTAGTTAAGCTTGATGCATTTGGGAAGGAGATTAGAATAATCCAGAACTTATATTGGGAGCAAATTACCTGCATATGGATAGAAATTGAATTCAGCAAATATACAAAAATAGAAAGGGGTGTAAGGCTTCTCACCAGACTGATTCAACCTTTACAGTGCGGTGACTGAATGAATTAGAATTCCTACCATGATGAATTATTCCTAAGATATGCAGATGACACAGTGTTTATAGCAGATGCAGAAAGAAAACTACAGGAACATCTACAGAAGGTAGTAAAGGAAAGTGAGTAGAAAGGACTAAAAATCAATTGTAACAAGATACAATGTATGGTTGACACGATAAAAAAAATTAAATATCTAGGAAGTATTTTAACAGATGACATAAAATGTAACACTGAAATCCAAAGGTGCATTGAGATAGTTAAATATGCTTTCCAAAAGCTAAGCAAAGTATTAACGAACAAGAACAGGAAAAGAGTATAATATCAGTCCTCCTATATGGCAGTAAATGTTGGACAATCGCCTTCCAGATGAAAAAGAGACTTGAGACAACAGAAATGTGGTTCTACAGAAGGATGCTGAGAATATCATGGATGGAAGTGAGTAAGTTTTAGAGAAAATGGAAAGAAAAAAGACACATACTTTGAATCTGAAAGAGAAGTTGAAATTTCTATAGCACATGATGAGGAAAAAGGATTTAGAAAATTTAACACTGACATGGTAGATTTTAATAGCAACAGAGGAAAGCAGTGCATAACCTACCTAGCAAGCTTGTATGGATGGTTGACAGAGCAGGGAGATAGCAAAAAGATAATTTATTAAGAGCTACAAAGGATGGGAAATTGTAGAGAGCCATGATTGTCAGCATCCTGAAGAGACACGGCACAGAAGAAGTCAAATTTTATCTGATGGCCTGCAAAAATGTTAATAGCATAAGATTAAAAATATAAGTAACATCAACACATTCATGAATATATGCTTACTCTCTTCCTAGCTGGGTCACTTTCCTGTGTGTGTATATATATATATATATATATATGTGAGTATGTGTAGGTATGTATTGCTGCCAAAATATAGAAAATAAAACTTGTTGCCATGTACAATGAATTGTTTTATATAGATGAAAAATATAACTACTTACAGGAAAATCTTTTTATGCCAGTCTGTGTGTAAGTGTCTATATGTATATATGTCAAAGAAAATTGTCTTCTGATAAGTAGTTTTATGGAAGGAGGTTGTCTTCAAACCACAATTATATTTACAAATATTAGCTTCATAGGCACAAGGTCAAACAGAAGAGAAGTAAGAAGATTATGCTAGATAAATCTTCCAATTGAAGGGGGGCTGCGATTAGCCTTGAAAAATTACCATTTCACAATACTTTTTACCTGAGCTTGAACACAAATTAATGGAACATTTGTGACTATCCCAGTCACAAGGGAGATGACTCTGCATTATATGATTATTTTATAATGTCCAAGACAAATTACAGCAGATATTTCTAGAGCCTGAGAAATTTTGTTTATGAAAACTGTAAATCCTTAATCATAAGCACTTTTCAACTTATTTCTGGTTAGAATTAGTAGTTTGTCAATCAGAAGAAAGTCAGAAGGCACTCACTCTGAGTACAAACCTTCAGGAAATGTTAATGGCTAATGGTTGGGATTATTTCTGCATAGAAGAATTAAGTAACATTGCTGCTTTGCATTTACTTCCATATAAGACACCATTTTGTAATAAAGTAAAACAAGAAAAAGGTGGGAATGTCCAGCCTCTAATTTGAAATCATTAATGTCCACTTCTAACATTGTTGATCAACATAATAGAGGAGGTACTACTCTCCATTTCCAAGCCACTCTTATGTTTCTCTCTCTTGCCATACACACAATATGTATGTATGTGTGTGTGTGTGTGTGTGTGTGTGTGTGTGTGTGTGTGCCTGTGTGTGTGTGTGTGTGTGTGTGTGTCTGTGTGTGTATGTCTGTGTGTGTGTATACAACATTTTCAAATAATTTCATCTAAATGAAAAAGCTTTTTCCCGAAAACATTTGAACTACCATACTTATTTTTAATAAATTAAGCTAAACCACAAACTATTTTAATACTGATAATCTTCCTCATGTATAAAAATGTTGAAACCAAAACCTGAATGAAATTTAGTATTTATTTAAAGGGTTATTTTAACAAATATCCTCAAATTTGTTTTTTGATCACTACATTTTGGCTGATTGGCTTCCTACCCATTCTCAGCTGTTACATTCAATGATGTTTGTTTTTCTCCCTCTTTTCTTTTCACTCATACCTTTACATTCTCACTGTTCCAAGTGACAAATGGTTCAGCAGGTGCTCTTTTTATTTAATTAAATTATTTTAATTAATAGGTTTGGACTTTAACTTTGTGCTGTGTCAAATAGGCAAGTATTTTGTTGAAATTTACAAGAAAACAATCACACTTATGCATTTTTATGATTTTAAAAATATTTTATTGTAAAGAAAAATTAACAAGCAGCCTTAGTAATGCCAATATTGTTTGTTTTTTATTTTATTGGATGTTCATTTGATCTGTGCTTAACATTTAAAAGTTTCCAAATAAAATTTCCTTCTTAAAATATTTTTTACTCTTTATTCAATCTTTCAAGAATTTTAAAATTGGAGTTTGTATATTTGCAATATATGCTTACCTTTTTTTGTAAATATATCTTTTGAAAGTTTAGCATTCAGAATGATCAATGTTTTCAAAGGTTGACTAGCTTCTTTTCCAAACAGAAATTAATTGGCATCATAATTGCCATCCAAAGTACAAGAAGGAGAGCCTGGCATGAGGAGAAAACAAAATATTTCAAATGAAAAATCTTTTAAAAACAAGTTCTTCTTTTAATAAATTTTTATTCATTAAAAATCCCCATTATTTCCTTCCACTTATTCAAATAGAGTGAAAAAAGAAAAAAAATGTAAGAATTTATTTCTCTTCAAATTGTTTTATTGATCACATTTCATTTTCTAGTTCGCACAATTGTTTTACAAATCAGACATTTTGCAGGTGGAAGATTTCATTGCAGTTTATGAATACTAAAGCACCTATAATTAGGCCTGTAGAGGTATTATTAATTCGATTTCTTTTTCTTGTTCTGCATTAAATTCTAAATAGAAGCAATGTTTTAATTTGTGTGATTTAATGCCTCTATATTTTTCAGTGTAAAGAACAAAGTCGGAAAATGAAAGATCAGAAAAGTTACTTTTCCTAAGAATTCTTGGCAGGGACACTTTCCAGATATTTTAGGTAGTTCTAAACTATTTTGATTACATAGAAACTAGATAAAGACCAACCATTCTTCCCTTAGAAGTTTTTGTTGTATTAAACCAAATAATTCTAATATATTTCTTCTCAAATGGAGAGTAGACATCCAACTCTTTGCACCATAGATGAGTTTTCATTTGTTTAAAATTAACACTAATTCTGGAGAGATATCTGAGACAAAATCTCCACAAGCCATTTTTTTGTTTTTAAGAGCTAGGCTTAATTTCTCATGTATAGACTTTTATGTTAGTGAAATTTATTTTATAACATTTGTTTAATATACATTTTTAAAAATCATTTCATTCAAAGCAAGGCAATAAAAGTCACTAAGGTGCAAGGGGTTACTGAGAATGAAAGAAACAGAGTGGACAATAAAAGGACAGGATTCAAGAAGACAGACAATAATGATTGACATTGCATTTAAATTTTTGAAGATTCTAATTGACAAGAAAGGAGGAAGCCAAAAGAAACTTCTACAATCAAGAAATATGAAAGAAGAAACTTAGCATGGAACTTACAGTTACAACTAGTAATTGCAACAGTGAAATTATGAGAGCTTGCTGTCAATCTAGTACTATGCTTAAATTTGTTGTCACGATACCAAAGAGAAAAGCTCATCAGAACAATTACCATGAAAATATTTGTAGAAAAGACACAGGTATGTCATGTTACAGAGGGTAGGAAAGTGACTGAAACCAAGATCAGGACTGATACTTTTGTAATTTCTTCTTTGGATTTTGTCAAAAATCTATAGATATATATCAGAAGCACCAGATGTGACAGAATATTCAATGCATGGACAAACATATATGATATATGATATATATATATATATATATATATATATATATATATAAATATAATTTTAAGATATTCTCTATTCATGGGTACAAGTACTCAATATCATATGTAAATATAGAAGTGTTCATTGTGTTTTACTTTAAATATTTTTATATGCTGGTCAATGGTGCATTATGGGTAGTAAGGTCTATTGTATTATCCTAAAAGTTATTGGATAGTTGGTAATGGTTATGTTTTGAATTATTCTAGAGTCTATTGAGTAGCAGTAATTGTGGATGTGAATGCAGTGATTTGTAGCTGTTTTATAGTGTTCATTTTTTACTCATTACTTATTGCTAACTTAATTATTTGTTGTTTATTATTATTACATTTATTTGCATTTATGTGTTCATTCATACTTAATTTGTTATTACTTTATTTATTCAGATTTTTGTTTATTTTATTTATTTTTCAGAGTTGGTTATCTTATTTGTTTAGTTTAAGCTAGTTTTGTCTAAAGTATGTTGCATTATCTGTGTTTTGTTTGGAGTATATATTTGCATTTATTGTAATAGTATTTTACAAGGTATTCATTTATAGTTTTCGGTTTTTAAGTAACGTGTTAAAAAATTGTTTTCATGCCTGTATTTTGAGAAGTTCTGATTGTTTATTTAATAATTTTTGTTGGTCTGGGAAGGTGATTAGAGATATTTTCTCCTTCAGACAAAGTTTATAGTTTTTGGACTTATTGTTGGTGGCTGATACTGTTTTCTTTATTTTCCATGGTATTTTTAGTGTAATTTATTTTGTTTTTTTAAATTTTCCATATATGTTTAGAAAGCATTGTACTGTTCACATATTTATTATTTGTAAAGAATGTATTGTGTGCATAGTTTCCGTTTCCAGGGTCATTCAATTACTTCTATATATATTTTTTTCATTATTTGATGATTTTACAGTGGCTGATGATATTACATTGTTTTGCAAGCAGTTGCCATTTAAGAGGTATTCATTCTTTACTCTGAAGTTAAGGTAGGTTTAGTTTGTGTGGGTGGTTTATTGGTTATTTTTCTGTTGTGCATTTTTATTATATGTATCATGTTCTTGGTGCAACTTTAGCTGATTTTTATTGTTTCTATTGAATATCTTGTGAAGAGTGCTGGATTGGGGGATTGTTTGCTTATGAGTGTAATGAATATTTTTTTCCATTTGCTTTTCCATTTTTATTGTATGATGGGTTAAAACAAAATGATGTTTCTTTTGTTTGTTTGTTTTTTATGCTGTGTGGTGTGTATGCAAATGTTGCCCAAAATACACTAGCATTTAGTTTCATAAATACATTATCATTTACTTTAATAATCGTTTTGGCTTTGTTGAAGATGGTTTCCTTAGAAGAATTGTCAGATAATCAGCAGTTAGTTGATTGTGGGATCTGCTTGATTATTCTTGGTGAGTGGTTGGAAGATGTATGTATGTAAACTGGTTTGTTGTTGGTTTTTCTATAGTTGATATATAACTTTCTTAGATTGAGTGTGACATCTAAGAATCTCCTTTTAGATTTGTTTTTATGTTGAATTACATATTTTTGAAAAGTTTTATGGCTATTTTTCTGGTTTTGTCTGTTAAAATTTCTTAAGATTATGGGACAATTGTCCCTGTAGAGGCCTATATAATTTTTATTGTTTATTTTACTTAGTAAAAAATATTTATTTTAACAAAATATTTAATACAAACTAAGTTAAAGACAATGTAATACATACATATTAATCTGTGTGTGTGCTGAAAAATCTCTTGGTTCAAATCAGAATCACAGAAAAATATTCAGATGTTTGATTCAGATGTTTGATCATAGGTCAAGCCAAGAACTTTTCAAGAGAACATGCATGAGCTCACTCTCTCATTTCAAAGACAGTGCAGTTTAGCATATCAACTGAAATGGCTGTGATCTCTTTATGAATGCTTTGTTTTAGTTCCACAGCTGTTTGGGGCTTTCCCATCCAGCTGTGAAACTAAAACAAATGTTTGAAATGAGAGAGTGAGCTTGTGGATGTTCTCTTCATGATAGTAACAATCTCAGGGATGTAATATTGAAATCTTAGATAATATGTTGAACTCCTGTATATCAGTTATGTAATAAATATATTTGATACTGTATGTCATTTTTCTAGTCCAAGATACTTGCATTTAAAATGTGTCCCATCGTTATATAAACTGATGAGACAAAACATTATGACCAGTAATATTTGACAGGTTCATGTCAGGGTCAGAGCTATATAAGCAGAAAATAAACTGAACTAAAATAAGTATTTTCCAATTACTGCATCTTCAATACAAATAATCACAAAACATTAAATTCTTACATTGGTTACACAAGCACTGCACTCCCCCAAAGATTATTTCTTTACTCATCAAAAGTGCATTTCAGACACATATCATCATATCAAAAACAACCAAAACAACTGTTTACATAAGACAAATATTGAGCAGATAATACTAAAATGCCACACAGCACTCACAAGACTTCAAAATACTCAAAGCTATTATTATATAAAAGAAACAACCTGCATTAAATAAAATATCTTTCCCCCACAGGAGATGGCATTTTAAAATGCATATAAAATATTTAAAATACATATTATGTATAAAATATCCATATATGTGAAACCATTCTACATATGATATCACTTATACAATGCACATAAGTCTGTGTGTCCTGGGTACGACGTTAAACTGCATCCAACAGCAAGGCCTCTGATCAGGAGGTTTTGAAGAGCGTAGAACCACCTCTTAATTGCTGATGTTCCCAGGTCCACCCTGACCCAGGACGGTAGCACCTGTTAAGGTCCCAGCTATGGGCAAGTAGTGAACTCCCAGTCTAGCCCGCGTCCTGGGTATGACGATAAACTACATCCGAGTCCATGGGTATGACAGTAAACTGCATCCGAGTCCATGGGTATGACGTTAAACTGCACCCGCGTTCATGGGTATGACGGTAAAATGCATCCGCGTCCATGGGTATGACGATAAACTACAATACATCCACATATTAGGTATGGCGATAAACTACGTCCAACAGAAAGACCGTTTTTGAAAAATTAAGGTTGTCGGCTATACGGTTTTTTGGAAAAGTAGTATTACCAGCTATACTTTTTCGAAGGAATAATATTACCAGCAGTGTGTTTTTGAAAAATTATATTACTTGTTACCTGTACCAGCTATACGTTTTTGAAAAAATTATATTATCAGCCATACATTTTTGAGAAAATAATATTACCAGCTATGCGTTTTTGGAAAAATAATATTATTACCAGCTCTACTTTTTTGAAAAATAATATTCCCAGCTATACGTTTAAAAAAAGAAAAATATTACCAGTTATTTATGTCTTTTAAAAAGTTTTAACAAAATCTTATTCAATGGAATTTTAACTGGAGTCAAAACACTGAAAGGATGTTGTTTTTTTCTTTTATTTTAAAAAAAAAATTAATGTTGCCAGTTATACGTTTTTGAAAAAAAATAATGTTGGCAGCTATACTTTTTTGAAAGAATGATGTTGCCAGCTATACGTTTTTGAAAAAAAAATGTTGCCAGCTATACGTTTTTGAAAAAAAATAATGTTGCCAGCGATACGTTTTTGAAAGAATGATGTTGCCAGCCATACGTTTTTGAAATGTTGCAAGTTATACCAAAATCATTTTCGGCATAAAGTGATCACTAAACAAAACAAACAAACATTTGAGACTGTAATATTCTGTTCCCAACAAATGCCAGAATGTACTTAACAAAATCCTGTCAATAATACCCACAACATTAAGTTAATGACCGTTACTATTTCTAGTTACTGTTTTGTATTCCAGTTGGAACTAACCAGCAAAAATCTTAAGTCTTATTGGAAATTCTGACCAAAATCTGTGACTGAAAACTATTATGAATGGAAGAATATTTTCTAATCTTTATTTTTCCTTTCTTTGCATTCCTCCAGTATATTTGTACTTTAAGAGCCAAAAGAAATGTTTCCTTTAGTTTGCAAAACTTTTCTGACAAATAACAAAGAAACCTTTCAAAAACCTTCAAGCTAAAAAAAAAAACAACAATTCAGTAAATTTTATTTTATTTTTGAAAAGTTGGAAACTCAAAAAAAAATATTGTACTTTAAATTTACCATTCTTTTCAGAAAAAGTTTTGATTTCTTTTTTAATGGACTTTTTTGTAAGCCCTTAACATACTTTACAAAATTCCTGTTCAGTAAAATCTACATAAAATTTTTTGTAATTAAATTCTTAAAGAATTTTATTATCAATCTTAAATTAATCAAATTGAATGCATATATGCAGCTATGCAATAAAGTGACATGCTTAAGTGGATATGTGTTGCATATTTCTGTACAAATCGATAATAACTGCTTTGTTCTCACAGATTTTACCATTTTCTCTTCTTTAACAGAAGCACAAATTTTGCAAATCAATGCAGTTAAAAGAAAGACACTTGACTATACAGGAATTTATTTTCATCTCTTTTCTTTAAAGCATTTATTATAAATGGATTAAGAGAATAGATTTCCCTTTTACCTTATCATACAGTATTACATATAAATCAATGTCCATAGCATAAGGATGAAAACCATTTCATAAAACATTTTTTTCAACAATTTCTTTCTTTGTGAATACATTTAATCCACTGCCTCTACTAATTATAGATCAAACTTTCGATGAAAATTTCTGATTAAAATTCAGTTAATTGTTAGAGGACAGACTTATTGATCCACTTTTGTACATAAGCAAAAACAATACAGAAGAGAAAAAATAATTCTGATTATATATTTAAACTCTTCAGTGATAATTAAAAAAGGCAATCAATTCATAATCATTGAGTTTTCATGTCGGTTCTTTTATTGCATTTCTTGCAGTAGTGCCCACCACCTTTTCAAATATAAATGATATTGGTGTACCATACTGGGTCATTTATGGCATTTATTAGAGCAATAGAATTGGTTGGCAGTGCCCATCTCCTCTCCAAGTATTTAGGATTTGTTAGGCTATTGGGATAAAATGCTAACTCCTTTGTGGCATTTCCTGATGCCCTGGGATTACATGACAGTGCCCATCTCCTCTCCAAATATCCATTACCTGTTAAATCAATAAGACAATATGTTTATTGTATTTCTTGTGGAAATTACTTAGCAGTACCCAGTGAAATATTATCTTTTTTATAACTGATTGTTTTTTTTTCATGGCTTATTAACCCTTTGTGGGTTATTTAAACCCAAAACATTTTGGATTGTAACAATAATTCTTTTTCTAGTGATATTGCCTTAATTTTTTTAGAATAGCAATGATTTTTCCAGACATCTTACTGTTTAACCATAGCTGGTGGTAGAAGAGATGGATATTTGTGCAAAAGTGAATTTAATGAACTTGACAGATCTATATAACACCAACTGTTCAATAAATATAGTACCATATAATATCAACACTGTTTAGCTAAATCTATATGTGGTTTATAAAACCAAAAAGTTTTTAGTTTGATTGAATGTATAAACATTTAACTTTGCTCTTTATTGTAGAATATAAATATCATTTATGCATACACTCTTAGTAATGACATTCATTTTTGGTTAGAGGAATATTTGAAAACTTTCTACTGGAAAGAGAATTTCAATAGGGGTTAGTTAAGCAAATTCAAAAGGTCATCATAAAATTAAATCATCTTGAGAAATTCTTGTGCAAAGTAGTTAAGGTATCAGTGATGATTCGTTTTTCTTGTCAGAAAAAACATTTTCATTTTGTAGAATGTTTGTTTTTTTTTTTTTTTAAAAAGAAATAAATAAATTCCAAGTGTCTAATAAAACATTTCACAAATCACAGATTTTCCTTCATTCTCTCATGAACTTGTCAATGGATGCTTATATTTTTCTTCCTGAATCTATATTACACAGAAAATTAATGTCAGTTTAGAAGAAAAAAAAATAAAACAATTTCACTTAAGGGGAGATAATTTCAGATTTACCAAAATTTATACTTCATATTTTTTTATATAACTAATTAATTTTACTTCTTGTTTGTCTGTTATGTGATTCCTAAAATATTAATTGTTGGAAATTCATTACTAAAAAGCAAAATAAATAAATAAATAAAACTGATTTTCTGTTGAAAAATCTAATTTCATCATTTACATTGGTCCATACTTAGAATGTTGCTGCCACATAGGGTCTGGTGCTCCTGCTATTTATCTTGAGCCCCTTGATACGATTCAAAGAAGAATCTACAATATTATTGGTCCTGATCTGGAAGCACAGCTCCAGTCACCTTCTTACTGCATTAAGGTTTCCTTTCAATGTTTTTTCAATAAATACTTTCATGGTAATTCTTCAAATGAGCTCTTCACTATGGTACCTAGAGTTTTTGAATTTAAGTGCAGCACTAAACTGGCATTGAGATCTACATTGGGTTGATTTCTGATAGTGATTTTATTGCTTTATAGCATAAAAAAGTAAAAATAGCCTTTGTTTTTTATGTTTTTACTATATTCTTTCATTGTTTTTAACATCATATCTTTTATTTTATGTAAACTTTAAGCCCTATTTCTGATGAAAATTTATAAATAGTAAGTGTCTTAACGATTAAAAATAGTTTTTACTTTTGAAGTTTATATAGAGTCATGGTCAAATTAAATAAACACTTTTTTATTTTTATGTGATTTTATTCTTACTTTTAAGTGTTGTTTTAATAAATTTGAATGAAACCTTTGTTTTATCCAGGAAACAACTTTTTTGTAAAAATATTTTTGAAAGAAATTTTTAATAAGTTAGTCCAACTTGAAAGAAAAGAAGAAATTCAAGTCAGAGCAATCTAATATTTTTGTCCTTAACAAAACAGAAAATTATTATTTCATAAATACAAAACTAATTACCATTTTCATAATGTTTGAGCATATAAGTAATTTTGAAAATGACATTACACTTAGACATAAGGCAAATGGCAGGTTGAGTATTAGAAAACTGAAGTTTCAGTTTCTCAGTTCTGTGTAAGATATTTCTGTTTTTGCAATCTAATATACAATTTTTTAAAAATTGTATTTGTATCAAGTTCCATTTTAATAATTAAGACAGTGTTTTAATTCAAACTATTTTTCATTCAACTTAAAATGAAAAAGACAATTCCCAGTTGATTTCTAAAAGAGAATTCCAGTTTGATTCCTTGGAAATAAATTGGTATCAATCAGTTTTATATCTGGTAAATTCTTTTTTTGAAAAGAATTGGAAAGATGATTTTTTCCCATATTTTGCTTAGTTTTTACCTTACTAAAATATCAATATATCAAGTTATTTTTGTCCAATTCCTTTTGAAATGGTAAATGTTATCCTTTCCACCTGTCGATGCTATTCATGCTGATAACAATTCTGTTCAAATCTACAGATGTGTTTTTTCTTATACAAGTCATTATTAGATTTAAAACAGGTTGAGAAATTACTTTGAAGGTTTCATTATTTTTATTGTTATTAGTAATATTATCTTTCAATTTTTATTAAAAAAAGCATTGTCAAGAATTATTACTTTTTGACTAGTATTTCTTTCATCTTGATTTTAGTTGCATTTCATCACATGTAGTTAGGTCATCAGTCAGCAGCCATCAATGAACAAAAATTGGAAATAAAGCATAAACAATTTACTAATGGCTGAAGATTAACCAAGTGATTCTGAGATATAGACTTGGACAAATAGTGTTGAAGAATAAAATATCAGGCAAGTGTCTGCATATTGATGTAGCCATAAGAATACAAATATGTACTTTTATAGTGATGTGCAGAAATAAATAAAATAGCAATTCATTTGATACAAACACAGATATATGACATATTAATGTAGATGCACTCAGACAGACATAGATACTGTGTATATATCATAATTCATACAAATAAAAAAATAGTATGTAGTGATGAGGTGATTTTTTATCCAGCTGCTGATTCCAACAAACAGTACAGATTGTTTCTGCTATTTTTGTTGCAGTGTACAGAGCATAAGAAGTTGGTAGAATTCTCTCATCTATGGAGAATGCTACAAATTCATGCACTCTTCAACACTCTCAAAAAATAAAATAAGGAATTTATTCAGTTGAGAAATAAAGTTAGAAAAAAAAACATAAACATGCAAATAGAAGTTTGATATGCAAAATATTTTATTCCTTTTTTTCAAAACATATATATATATATATATATATATATATATATATCAGTTGCAGTAGCATGAAACTCGAGTAGCATTTCTTTTTTAGTCATGTTTCTGGGTAGTGTAACTGCTCTGTCTTGGTCATTTAATCAAAACAATGTCTATTTCTGTTTAGGTAAGTGTCTTTTGGTCTTTTAACAGTTTGCTTACTTTTCTCATTTATTGTTTTTTAGTTTATTTAATTTATTTCTTTGGTCACTTGGTAGGGTTTGTGTCAGTTTTACAAATATTTTGGTTTGTTATGTGCATGAAGGATGTATAATAGTATTTGAAAAAAAAGTGGAGATGATGAGAAAGTGGAAAAACTTATAAATGATATATTTTGCTGAGGTGTATTGGGTTCAGGTTCATCAGGTTAGAATGAATCAGAACTTTGTCATAAAAATGACTTTGGATATATATATATATATATATATATATATATATATATATATATATATATATATATATATATATATATATATATATGCATATATATTTATATATATATATATGCATATATATTTATATATATATATATGAATGCATATATATATATGTTCAAAGGGAAATAACTTCTGGCACAGTCTCTCGTGCTGCAAATCAAGTACCCTATTTTTGCAAGATGGCAAAACTTTGAGAACATTTTATTTTTGTCTTTTCTCACCTTTTGGCTTGTTTACCAGAAACCAAGAAATAAACAGTCTTTCTTAAGCTATCCTTATTTTTAGAAGCAGGTAAATGTCATAAAAATTGAAATATTTTAAATTCTATAGCTAATGACATAACAAAGACAAATTTGGATGAAAATAGTGATTATATAATTTTCTATTTCACTTCCAAATGGGTTAATTTGTTTTACTTTATTTCAAAATGGCTTTGATCTACTCCAAGCTTTGAAGCATAAATGTTCAATTCTATTTCATTATTTCATCTTTTTGATTTCTTAAAAATAATTTGTGTTTAATCTTTTCCCAATTCAATTTAAGAGTGGGGAGAGAATGAATTTATTAATTCATTCTCCCCAACTGCCAAAGTAAATTCAGTTGGGAATATAGTGCAAAAATCTTGAACATTAATCACTGTAAAATACAGGTTTTATCAACATCATGGAAAACTGACTTTCAGTCATTTGCAAATCTTGATTTTTCTTTCCACAATCTTGCACCAATAATAAATGGTTGTTATTTAAATTGTGATTTACTCTGAAACATTATTTTGAAGCTAATCTCCAAACTGCTCATAAGATTACTTCAATAACAGGAGAACTAATAGAAAAAAGAAAATGAAACTGCTGACTTTGGGGCACAATCAGTGTGAATCTAAATATGGCAAAGTTTTTATTTGTGTCTGGTGTTGATAAACAAAGAAACCTTATGGCCAAAGTTTTTCTGAAGAAGCCCAGTTAGCACTACAATGATTGTCCATTTTTACTCCTAAAGCAATTTGTATAGAACAGCACAGCTTGAAGAAGCTGTATTGTTTCTCTCTCTTATTCTATCTTAGATCATAATTAAGTGTAGTTAGTTTACATGACTGTTTATATTTGCTATATTCAAACAACCCATAGACTTTTAAACATTGATCATTCGTTGTGCATTCACATAAACATCAAATGTCTGGTTATGTACTAAATTCCTTCCTTGATCCTCACTGTTCTATAAATTCTTTCTAAGCATAAAGAATATTGCTTTTAAAGAAAATTTCTCAGAAAATAAACTTGTTAAAAATACTTATTGAGTTATTTTCCCTTTTCTAAAGATAACAAAAGTTTGATCAGTCTATCTCTAGTTTGATTCATATCGAAGTTAAAAGTTAGCCCTGCAACCAGCAGACAATTAGATTATCAATTTAGCCATTGTATCTTCAAGTACACAAACATCTGATAATAGCCACAAACTCACTTGTTATATTCAGATAAATTTATTTTCATTATAAATCAGATTATCAAGCAAACCTTCACAGTCAACTTAAAGTAACTTTAATAAAGATAAAACATGATCTATATGAAAATTTGTATCAATCAAATAATTTGACAGTTTTATTTTGAAGCATGGTTAAATGAATTCAGAAAGCATTTCAAATGTAATGTTGAACATAATTTTGTTAGGATTTGTTCTGATTAACTCCAAATTGTTTGATCATCAGTCACCATTTATCAATACTTCATATTAAAATTTGGATATTTAATAAATCTTCATTATCACTATTGTTTTGTCACAATGTTTTGTTATAGACACATGTATGGTAGCATGAAAAAACAAATGAAACAAGTGTTTCTGGTGTGGCAAAAGGAAGACAAGAATTGTTAATGCAAAATTATACTGGTCTACAATTTTTCACGAGTTGACTACTTCAGAAATTAAATGTGCTAATTCTTATGTATTTTGGCATACTGAATTCGAAAATGACCTTTAAATTAGATTATTGACTCTAGATTTAGAGATATTTAGTCAATTATATTAGGTTGGTGCAAAAATAATGACGTAATAATGTCATTTTTTGAGGTATTTTTAACGTCAAAAAACGACATTATTACGTCATTATTTTTGCACCAACCTAATATCAAACATGAGTACAAAAGATGTCTCCAAGAAAATGTTTTACAAAATCTGCTTTGATATTCTGTTCTATGTAGGCTACCAGAGCAATAAACAAACACATCAAGATGGCAATATATGTGTACTTATTGAATAAAATAGGACTGGAAAATTCTTCAAAAGTACATACATGTGCAGTTATTCAGCAACCACATGTCACTTCTTAGTCTGTCTTTTGTAATCTGCAGAAGGATCATCTCTGGTCACAGTCCAACAATAATTAGCCTGCATTGATGGACTCTGCCTGCCATAATAACTTTTCTCTATTACTGCAATGTCATGATGAAATCATTCACAGTGCTCATCACTCACAATACCACATTTTTGGAGAGAAAAAAATCAAAATGCAACTCTAAAAAGTGAACCTACAATAACATGTTACACTCAAGATGTTTGCATGCTTTCAGGAGGTCTTCCACCAGTTTCCTGTAATTTTCTGCATTCATTACCCAGAAAGTTGGTTGCCACCATAAAGCTTTCTATGCAGTAATTTCCTTTCACCATAGAGTACTCTGTCAAAATTTTCATCCAAAAGAAGTTTACGAATCTGGGGACAGAAAAAGATGCTTTACTTTTTCTTTGCTTCACTTATCCTGAGTAATTTATTCTGCACATACTTGAATACTGCCTTTGTTTTGTCCATAGCCTTCACAAATTTTTTCATAAGACCAAGCTTGATGTGAAGAGGTGGCAACAAAATTTTCTTTGACTCAACTAGTGTTGGATGCTGGACATTTTTCCTTCTAGGTTCCAGTGATCGACGCAGTGCCTAGTTTCTCTTGATGCAATGGGAACTTCTGTCTCACCTAGCCCATTCACAAAGAAAACATCAGTATATCCACCTTGCAGTCCTAGCAAGATAACAACAACTTTTTAACCTACACAATGTTGTCAGTAGTTGTTTCATATTGTCTTGTATTTCAAGGAATCAATAAACATCCTCCATTCCTATGGATTATAATTGATAAGTGATTGCATAAGACCACTGGTATCATTTGCAGTACACAAAATCACCTTCCATAAGGAAGAATAGGACTAGATCATTGTGATGATCCTGGAAATGAAAAATCTGTACATCACCAGCTAATAGATTCCACTGCTGTAAGCTGGAACATAACAGTTCTGTTTTACTCTTAAGTTCCAAATCTATGTCTTTTAGATCTCTTTGAGTTATGAGGTGTCATTCAAAGATGGATGTTGGACAATAATCTTGGACTTATGAAGTTGAAGTTTCAAGCTTTGATTTTTCATTTTCTTCCAATTCATCCGACTCAATTTCATACAATTCCAGTGCTTCTGGGACTGGTATGTCTTCATTAGAGGGACAGGATGCAAAGCTGATGAAATGTTTGGATATGGCACTATTTCTTTTTCTTTGACGGTCTCTTAGTAGTTGGAGGTACCATGTAGAAGTAGCATGATCGGATGGCTCTCTCCAAATTATGGGTAGTGAAAAACGTACAGATTTTTTTTTTCATGCTTAGCCATTGACCGAGACTTTTTTTGCCCAAGTATTACAGCATATGTGTGGTATCCACTTCATATCTTGGCCTACAATTTTGTACCTAAAATATAATTGGTAAGCATAACAGGTGTTGTACTTCATTTTGAGATGAAAAAGTCACTTTGTGACACACATAGCAGAAGTTGTTGGCTTTGTTCATTCATTCAATGGGCATTTTTCACAGGTCAATTAAATGTGGGAAAACCTGAGTGGAAAGGAGAATAATAATAACCTTGAAATCTAAAATCTATTAACAATTTGACATTATTTTTATCTCTTGTACCCCAAAATTTGCTAAGACTGGATATCTTTGTTTTTGAAGCTTTCATGTTGTAGACCAGTGTTATTTGTATTGTCAATACAGAAGATGTGAGTGGAATGTCTGTAATGTGGGCAAAGGAGGCAGCTTTTGAAAGAAGTGTAGATTTGGAAAGGTTTTGAATTTTTGTTTGTCAAGTTGATTGACCAAAATTATGGGTGGTGACCCTGAAAGCTTGTCAGGCATCAATACTAGTTGTGATTCTGTGTCATTTATGAATGGCATTTTTAAAAGCAAATGTCTTGGCCCTGAGCTCATATTTTGTTCATGCTTTTTTTCTTTGGTGGTAACATTCATGATTGACTTATTTTATGTTATTTTATATTTTTGAAGGGATTTGTTTTGTGGGCCAGATGTAATGCTTGGAGACCCTGCACAGAGAATTACTTTTTTTATTTTGGGTTTTGCTTTCTTAATGTTCACAACTGGCCAACATGTTGAGTGAACCAGAAAGAGACTTAATTTGAAGCAGAGTATAACAGTTTCATTCAATGAATTCTCCAGAAACTTTTGTTTGATCTGGGGTTAAGCATTTTTTTATCTAAGTGATATCAATATTCAAACTCAAATTAATATCTTTTCATAAATGTTTTTTTTTGCTTTCTATATTTTCCTACAGAAATTTTTGCCTTAATTTCAAATCACATTAAGTGAAAAACAAAAGATATAAAGAGAAAAGTCATAAATTACAATACAAGGAACATCAACCTAAAAAAGGCTATAGAATAGGATGAAATATGAAATGGAAAATAGCAAAACCAAGAATATAATTAAAAAAAATCTATTAATTGAATATTAACACCTATTCATCTCAAAGCCTCAGATAAAACCAATGAGTAGGAGAAAAATCAAAAACATTCATTGAATATAAACTCATCTAAAGATCACAGACAAAATAAACAATAACAAAGATGGTGAATTCAATGAATATTAACAATATCTCGGATCAAAATTTAATTTCCAATAGCAGTTATTTACTTATTTTTGGTGTTGTAATATTTACAAACTGGTTTACGACTCATTTCAAAAGTTCTAGTGGATAAATATTTTCAAATACAAAATGAAATCCACTGTCATTAAAGAAAATCATTTGAAGAAAAACTGCTTTATTTTCTTTTCTAAACATTTTATGTCAATTTTATTTTGATTATAAGCGAATTACTTCTGAAAAGTCTGAAAAAATGAATTAGAAATTCTAAATTCGATTCTGTTCATTAAAAATGTTTTAGTTAAATATTTTGTTTTCACTTCTATCTTAATTTGTTTTAAATTTTCATTTTCACAAAATGAAAATTTATATTCTTTATATCTTCAGGTATTTTATTCTCATTAACAATTTTCCTTACAAATCTTTTTGAGATTATATTTCCAGTGTTCTTTAGATAAACATTAAATTTAATACAACCAACACTTGATCAGAAATTTGTCAGTTGAAACATTTTAAACTTCTTTTTGAACTTCTTTTTGAACAGTTTGTGTGAATGCAGACTTGAACATATTTAGAAAATGATTATGAATTAGTGATAATTTTAAATTGAGATTTCTCCTTTTGCATTGTCATAAGTTAGGCACATCCAGGGATAAGTATCACCTTGCATATAATCCAATAAAGCAATAGCATGACAATAGGAAAGATATTTAACATCTGAAGAACTCAACAAATCTACATTTTTAGAGGGCAGCCTCTTTAGATCCAATTTTGATCAATTCTTTTATAGTGGAAATCAAAAATCTAATTCCCAAATTTGAGTAAATCTTTTTCATTAATTTTCTTATTAATTGAAAATAGGGGTTCTGTGTCAGTGCTTTTACCATATTTCCAACCTGAGTTATTTTTTTTGAGTTGCCAACTATGTTAACAAGAAACATTGAGAATTTTAAAAAAAAACTACTACTTCTCCTTGGTGTAAATTGTAGACTTTGCAAAAGAAAATGAACAGGAAAAAAAAAACAAGTTCATTTGATGACAGTCAGACAGTAAATGTGCAATTTTCAGATAAAGGTCATGTAACTAATAGTGGAAATTTTAGACATTTTTTGTAAGATATTTGTTTTCAATCAATATAACTAACCTGCACCGATTTCAAAGAATTAAAGAAATCAGTGACAAATAATATTCCAAGACTCATCAAAATTTTTATTTTAATAATTTTAGAGTTGTTGACAAAAGAATTTTAAAAAGACATGGAAGCCAAAGAAATTTCTATTGCTTCTAAGATGGCAGAACATTTTAGATTATTAATATTTAATTACAATATTATTTTTATAATATTCTTGACATCACTCTTTTCATACTGTGATAACCTCATAATCTTACAGAACAAATTAGAAACAAATTTTAATACTTTATTCTGACAAATACCTTTTGTTTTACATTTTAGTTAGTTATTTCCTCAGGTTTTGTTGGATAAACTGAATCATTAGGTGAAAACAATGAAAAAAAAGACAATACTTGTGGATAAAACATGGAAAACTTTATGAATAAAAGGTATTAATTGGGAAGTCATTTACTTGTAAGGTATGAGTTCCATCCCTATGTTAGGTAGTTTAAAAAGTAATATACTCTGGCTCTAGTAAAACAGCCAAACAACATCACAAGCACAAACCAACTAATATGAGATAGTCTTGAACAGTGGAATGAGAACAATCTACCTACATGTATTCAATAAAGGGTATGGCTTGAAATTCTTGATGCATTAATAATTATAATAGACACTGATGAAAATGATTGAAGAGTTTACTACCCATAAATGCACTGAAATTATTAGAAAAATAAATTCTGATTATTTAATTCCTATTTCCTAAATATTGCCTTTTAACATATAACATATGTAACATGTGACATATATATTATTCATAACTGAAAAAACTTTTTACTATTAATACTCTATTTTATTGAATACTTTGTTTTAATGGTAAACAGTTTTCTTAAAAAAACAGCTTGCCTTAAAATCATTATTCTCCAGAAATACACTGACTCTTGTTTTATTTGGGGTGCAAAATGCATTGTTATATATTTTGTTATATACATATATATCATATCCTAAAAATGTGTAAATATATATATACATAGGTAAATTGATGTTCATAGCTTAATGATGAGAAAGCATTGTATTTTATACAATGAATATTTTATTATTCAACATTAATTCTCTTTACCAAATCCCAGGGTTAATATTAATCATATACATCAAATATTATACAATGAATTTTTGGAGCAAAATTCAGCTAATGACTGCATCAGGCTTATTGATGTACTTATTTCGGTCAAGTTTGTTAGATTCACTTGAGCACAAATACCCTTGGGAAAGGTATGAATCTATCTCTTCTCCACCCAACTATGGGTTGAATAGCAGGATAGACTGGATTCTTTAGCCTTGGTTGTCAACCAATCTATGACAGAAAGAAATGGCAACCTATATATTTATATACAAACTAATGATGGGTTCAGCTAGTTAATTTTTACATGTGTCATGTAGAAAATGGTCTACAATAATTCCACCAAGCTCCCACCCCATATACATACATTATACATACATTATATTGACAACATATTAGCAAACAGGTCAGAAAATTAAAAAAAAAAAACTGAAAGAAACTGTGTGAGAATAACTGTCCTACACTTTATTTACAAACCAAACTCAATATCAATAATATTTCTCAATGTATTAGAAAATGTCAACAGCCATAACTTTACCACCTTTCTTTACAAAAACTCATTAGCAGAAACTTTACTTAAATACAAAAGTGAATGTCCTCTAAGATACAAAATAGATGTTGCAAAAACATGCTTTACCAAGCCAAAGTAATCTCTTGAAATATTAATCTATAAGGAACTAAGCAAAGTTAAGCAAACTCTAATCATCAATAATTTCCTTAGGCCTGGTGTTGACAAACAAAAAAATTAGTCTTAACAAAATTTAGAAATAATGTAAGACCTCTCCCTGATGCAAATAAAAATAGATACATCATTAACTTATTCTATCATAACCAAATATGCCCTAATTATAAGCAGGATGAAAAAGCAATTAAAAACATAATTCACCAATACATATCACTCAATGATCCTAACAAACACCCACTCTAAAAAGTTTAAAACATGTAATTTAATTATAACCAACAATCCACACACCCCCATGTAACAATGTTGCCTATGAATTCTCATGCCCTCTGTAAGATTCCATTAAAAAACAGCATTAAATACATCGGAGCACACATGCACAACACACTTGCAGATTGACCTGTGATCTGTCGAAACTAAGTGCAATCTGTGTACACACTGTAAATGAAAAAATACAACTATCGACACTAGAGAAATATTAGTGAATAATACCAAAATACTCCACAGAACCCAATTCAAGGAGAGACTCAAAACCCTAAAAGCTATTATTATACAAAATAAACAACTTACTTTAAACCACAGGAGAAGGAATCTTGCAGTACATATGATATAATTAAAGTGTGCATTTTATTAATATAAGAAAAATACAAAAAATAAAATAATAAAAAATACAATAAATCTCATTCTTTTTGTGTGGCCTTGTTCCAAATAACCATTACACACGATATCACATTAAACTATTTCAAACTTTCAGCTTCCCAAAGAATACCAGGATGTAGACAAAGTAATTCTAACTATCACATGGACACTACATTAGTGCTTGTGATAATCAAAAGTAGTTGAACCAGAAAATATGAACTTCGGGCAGAATATTCAACGTCTTATTTGAAAATTGGAAAAATATAATAAAAAATGAAACAGACCTTCTTGCAGTTCATTTTAATCAAACTTGATTTGACATTATATATATATATATATATATATATATATATATATAGAGAGAGAGAGAGAGAGAGAGAGACCCACACACACACACATACATACATTATAAAATAGCAAGAGGATATGAAGACTGTAAATTAAAAATTAATTTCCTTCTCAGGAAGCAAGTTGTAAATGATTGTACAATTAGCAGATTTTAATCCCTGATAATTGGAGAAAAACAAATTATATGAATTTGAGACTTGATTGCAATATTATTATTGGCTTACTTTTAATCAGCCCATCAATGAAGAGGTTCGAGCATTTTAGGCAATTATCAGCATCAAAGGTTTAAAGCCAAATGAGTTAAATCTGTAGTTTCATAAATTTGCTGATAAATATTTTACTTATTCATGCGCAATAAGTAAAATTATTGCAGTTTCAATAAACTCATAAAATTAGAAATTACTTTTTGTCAAAGAATATGAAAAACAATCTATAATGAAAACTAAAACAAAGAATTAGCTGTAAATAAAATAAAATTTATTTCTACAATGATTCAGAAAAATGGATTTCATATTATTTGCCCTAAATTCTCTTAAAATTGGACAGTTTATTTGATATGCTAAAATAATCTAGGATTTCACAAAGAATTTTTTTCTGTAAAATTTTCAAAATTTGAAGATCTCTAGCCCAGATTAAATACTTCCGTTTCTGCTTAAAAGTTAACAGTAGCTTCAAAATCAGTATCTTGTTGTGATATCCAAGCTGATAGAGTTTTTGGAATCTTGTGGATTGGGAAACAATTACACCAGCATCATTCCAGACTTTGAAAATTTTACAATTGGCAAATTGATTGGAAATAATCCTATTCAGCTGATGTTCATTTATAGCTGTTGGCTTGACTTTGGAACTGCACTTGGGCCGTTTTGAAGAAATTTGTCTTGTTATTTTCAAGACAGCAGTCTGAGAGCAATCTCCCTTTGAATTTTGCCAGCATCCCACAATATATGAATGAGGGTTTTTTTGTGTCTCTGATATATCCTTAAATCTTGCCAGTTATGATGCTAGGAAACAATATGCTAAACATTGAAGATGACACTCTTTTTATAGCAAGAATTTAACATGGAAAATTTACATGAAACAAGCTCATATGTAAATGATTAAATTTCATTTGTCAAGTGGGGGAATGCCAGATTATTTACATATAATGAATTTAAGCAAGAAATATGAAAGTTATTGACAGGAAGGAAAAAAAAAAGAAATTTTCTTTTTTCTGAATTATGGTTGTATATGGTAGCCAACATTTGGTGGGCACTATTTCCCACTTCAGTTGCTACAATTTATCATACAACAAACCTAAATATATTCACAGTTTCATCCTTGTCCAAATCCAAATCTATAACAATTTGGGTTAAAATAAGGATATTTATCAGTCACATTACAACAATTATAAATGTGAAAAAACACAGAAGTCAAGTGTTCTCTCTTGGCAACAAAAAGTTGAATCATAAACTTCAGATCCTGACCAATAGTGAGCTATCCTCTTGCTTGACTAATAGTGTAGAGGATGAGTATTTTAATTGCAGTTGCATAAGAATTAGACAGTACCAATAATTTTATTTATTAATCTCCAACCATCATCAGTTGATGTCACAGAAGTTTACCTTTGTTTCCAACAGCTGAATCAAAGTTTAAAATTTCAGATCTTAAAAAGTTTCTCCCTAACTCTAATTTTTTCGCACATCCTTTTTTAAGAGGATTAAAATATAAGTCAGATTTTTTTAAGATATTTAATATTTTATAGCTATCAGACAGAAGAGTAGAAGAATTATTTTTCTTTTGTTTTCTCTCTTACATCTCTCTTTTTCCTGTTTAGAAAGTGGGCCTTATCTAAGTGAACATTTAACAAACTGCTGCAGGTTAATGAAGTTCCTTTTGTCTCATTAAGCATAAGAAAGAAATGTATTACTTATACCTATTAAATGAGTGTTGTTTGTTGCTTACCACTTGAGGGTCTGAGTTAAAAGGAGGACATTAAAAGGATTAAAAGTGGATGTGGATAAATAACAAGCCCTGTTGTATTAAACAAACAAACATGGGTAGTGACTATGCACTCTGTCCAAAGAGTTTTATCCAGTCGGAGGCTCTATAATTGCTTTTAAATACTGTGAGAGTGGATCAGAAAATGGAATTTGGGTTTCAAGCAGGAACTCATCTAATTGGTTGATTAAGATTTATTTTATTTGAAGAAAACAGGAAGTGGATGTGTGGAGCCACCAAATCAAAGAAGTATTTTGTCATTTGACACTTCCATCACTGAGCTGTTAATTTCAGACTCCAGCAGTTGTAGGAGGTAAGATATGCTCTCTTCTGCAATGGCTTTTAATGTTTTTGTTTTTTTTTACTTTTTCCATTCCCCTTCTCTTGCACTCACTCTCTACTTTGTTATTTACATTTCTCTTTATACTTATACTCCCTAATTCTGTCCTCTTTTTCTGTTTTCTTTCCTTCTCACTCTCTCCAATTCTCTCTTCCTTTCTCTTACTCAGTCTACTATTACAATGTCTCTTGTAATAAATATTTTGTAAGCAACAAAAATAATTTCTCATAATCTTTAACAAAGTCACAGTTAAGTGCACTTACAACTGCATATTTAAGTAAGAAATACATTCATCAACAATTGTATATTCTAATTATGGTCATTTTCAAGAATATTCAGAAATCAAAGATGGATATCTGTTCCTTTGTCTATACCAAGAAATAGATAAGAACTGTCTAACATTGCCCTTCACCTTGATTATCTCAGTCTTGTGTCATTTTTTATTGGCAGCCAACTTGATGATTTACAATTGAATTAGAACAATTTTGGGCCTTCTTTAATTTTTCTTTTTGCTTTCTCTTTCTTTTTATTCTCTCATTTGTTTTCCAATCATTGTTTTTTTACACACTTTGCTATATCACTTTCTAGAATTTCTGTTGTTTAATTTATTTCTTTATTTTGCCTTCTCTTTACTTCCTTTTTTCTTGCTAAAGCAGATTGAAGGGATTTTTTCAAGACTCTAACTTTGTCAAATTTGAAGAATTTGTATTGACTTTCATTGAGTGAAATGTTTGCTCTCATTTATCAGTTAATAAAATAACTTCTCAAAAAAGAAAAACAATTAAATTCAATAAACCAATATTTAAAAATCATGTCAGAACCTTTTCATTAAACACAAGATAATTATTGTAATATAAAATGAAGAAAAACTTTACTAAAAAATTATATAATTATACAAGCAAAAGTGAAATCAGAAAACAAATAATGTGCATGATTTTAAGTTAATCCATTTGCATTGAAGATAAAATTCCACAATATTTTTAATCAAATGAACATTTTTCATATTTAAATTCATCTTTAAATTATCACATCACTTAAGAGCTTGTTTAAAATTTGTTTTACCATCAGTGAAACATGAAGTATTTAGTTTTTTATATGTAACAGTAAGAAAAGTATTTAAAAAAACATAGTTTTGCATTGAATTATAAAAAGGTTTGTTTTATACATGACTGGTACATTTTGTGTGTGTATGTATAAATGAATAGAGATTTACATACATATACTTACATGAATGCAAATGAAAATAAATATATTCTGTTTTATACATGATTCTATATAAACTTTTGAGATGGGCTTCAGAAATAAACCTTGAGGACAAATCTGGAGCCAGAGTCCCTAAGACATTCTGATGTCATATTCAACTTTGTTCTGGTAACTCCTGCAATGATCTGGTGCAAGGATGAGATCGGAGTTACTGTGAAAAACTCATTGTTGAAGATGGTAGAACCCAGTAAGGATGGATCAGAATGAATCTACTCACTTTGATCACATACCTCTGATGGAACTCTCAAATTGTCAGCACTTACACTCCAACTTTATACTCCTCACAAGATTTCAAAGATGAGTTTTATGATCAGTTATCATGGAAGATATAGACCTTTCAGAAAGAGAGACAGTTGCTAATACTTAGTAACTAGTTGTTTGGGATAGCATGGAGTTGGTAAATTGAATGACAATGACCAACGACTGCTCAAGCACTGTGTGCTTCATGACCTATACATCACCAACACATACTTCCAGTCCAAAGTCCAGCACAAAGTCTCCTGGTGACACCCCGACTCTAAACACTGGCATCAGCACTGACTGTGATATGGCTCACTCCCAGGTTTTCTGAAAACTCAAACTCCAAAGAAGATGCATTATGCCAAGCCTCTAGGTAAACAGCATATCAATGCCACCATAACCCAAAACTTAACAAAATTGGCAATATTCATCAAGTCTCTGTAGGACGCATAGCAACCCTACCTAGAGGAACTGTCCAGTAGAGATGGGATACACCATCTTCCACTGAACATTTTTGGGAGGAATAGGAGTAAGACACTGGACTGGTTCAAAGCAAGTGTGAATGAGCTCAATGTGGCCATCAAGAAGAAGTGTGTTACATTATTGGAGTACAAACACCAACCTACTCAGGCAATGTTGCAATCTTTGAGGACAGCCAGAAACAATGGAAAGAAGATAGCCAGATGCTGTGCAAATGCAAACTGTCTCAAGCTGTGCAAGAGGATACAGTTATCATTCAACATTGGTGACATTCATGAAATGTATAAAGGTATGAAGAAAGTCATCAGCCTAACCAAATGCAAAACAGCACCGCTGAAATCCCAGGTTGGCTAGATTATCAAGGACACAAAAAGCAGATGGAGAGATAGGTGGAGCACTACTTGAAACTGTAAGAAAACTAAAAGAAAAGCAGTATTTAAGATGATGCACTGGACCCAGTATATTGTCTAATAGTCATGGAGAGACTGAATGCATTGCCAATTGCTGGAGAGACAAGCAAAGCTATCGACAAGTTACCCACAGGAAAGGCACCAGGACTGGATGGCATTCCACCAGAGGCCATCAAATGTGCAAAATGTGTCCTACTTGAACACATAGTGAACTGCAACATAATCATAGATTGTAACAATTACAGAGGAATTTCTCTGCTGAAAATAGTCAGGAAGATCTTTGCCCATGTGGTCCTCAGAAATTACTGAAAGGGCATATCCTGAATCTAAGTGTGGTTTCAGGTTAGAGTGTTCCATGATTTATATAATAATCTTCCTTCAAAAACTGCAAGAGAAATGCTGAGAGCAGAGACAATCACAGTACATTGTCTTCATCAACCTCACAAAAGTATTCAATCTTGTGAGCAGGGAAAACTTGTTCAAGATACTCAACAGAATCAGTTGTCCTCCAAGACTCCTCAACTGTCATGTTGTTTCATGCAGATATGAAGGTCTTTGTACAATTTGGTAATTCTTATTCAGAGGCTTTCAATATATGCAGCAGTGTGAAGTAGGGTCGTGTGCTTGCACTTACCTTATTGGGCATCTTCACAGTCGTGCTGAATCATGTGTACAGAGCTTCAACAGAGACTGATGTTATCTAACTGCATACAAGAACAGATGGAAGGCTGTTCAGTTTGTCTTGGCTGAAAGCAAAATCCAAAGTCTGTGAGGTGCTCATTAGAGACATACTGTTTTCAGATGATGCAGTTCTAGCAGCACACTCTGAAGAGCAACTGCAGTGACTCATAGATAATTTTTCAAAAGCCTGCCAAGAGTTCAGTTTGACCATCAGTCTGAAGAAAAACAATGTGATGGGCCATGGTGTTGAACAGCCTCCCACCATCAAAATCAATAACTAATACTTGGAGGTGCTTCATGAATACACAACCATTTCAGATCAGATACCCTCTCTCTAGACATCTTTCTCCACCAGTGCTGGCTTCACTGGCTTGGATATGTATGCTGTCTACCAGATGGCGGGGATTCCAAAGGTTCTTCTGTATGGAGAACTGGCCAATGGCAAAAGGGGAACATCATTTTTACTACAAGGATGTCTGCAAAAGGGACATGAGGGGGATTGACATAGACATCGGGAGGGGTGGGAAGAAGTTGCCAATGATTGCTCAAACTGGAGACATGATTTATACTGAGTGCTGGAGCAATGAGAGGAGAAACAAAAGCTTGTCACAGAGGAGAAGCATGCTTGATGGAAAGAAAACAACAAAGTGACATTAACGGAGAGTGTCTTTACATGTATTCATTGCAATCAAGACTGTCACTTCTGCATGGGTCTGTACAGCCATAACAGATGCTGCACTCCCATCAGCAGCTGAGGCATAACACTTTGAACACAGATCCAAGGTTTCTCAAGACTGACAGATGCTACACACTCACACAAACTTTTTGTGTGTATGAAAATCAATAGAGATTTATATACACACATACATGTTTAAGTAAATACATATACACACCTATATCTACACACTAAGCCATACAAATCAGCTGTATCTGGCAATATTATAGTCAGAAGAGAGGAGAATACATGATGATGTATGTAAATGTATATAATGATGCAAAATTTTCAAATATTGTAGGTGCCATAGTCAATAAGTAAAGACAAAATATGAAAATAATTTTGTAGTTGAAATTATTTTTCTTCTTTTTGTAGAAATCAAAGCAAAGTGAAGAAGAAATTAAGAAAATGAGTTCCAGTGTTTTAGTTTTGGAAAAGTGGGAAAGAAAAATATTTCAAAATTCAATTATTGAAGGAAAAAGTAGATAAAATTTGCCTTTCAATTTCCAGTTTATTCAAGTGATTTTTATTTTGTTTCTTATCAATTTAAGAAAAGACAATATCCATCACTAAGCACAACACACATGGGCCATCTTTCTTATATCTGTTTAAATCAAAAGTTTGATTTGTAGCTGAAATAGTTGTTCAGTATTTCTCTCCAGTGCCTACAGTCAGTGTTCAAGCCAAGGTCAATGCAAAATTTCAAATACTGATTTTCAAGGCAGATAAATACACTTGCTTGACTTAATACATTTTTCTGAGCCTATTTTGTCCTTGTAACACATAGCTTAGTAAATCTGTCAAGCTACAGACAATTAAATTAAAACCAAAAAGACTTCTAGGTATTTTTTATTGAAAATAAATCTATAGCCGTTTTTCAATATATTTTCTTAAAATGGAATTCAACTTCCTTTCCTTCACATCATCATGGCTGATAAACTATAAAACCAAAAGATGGAAATGAACAAAAACAAATTCATTTTGAATAAAATGTCAAAAGTTTCATGCATCAAACTGAATCAGAGTTTTCAAACATTTTGCGTTGGCAACAAACTTTTGTCAAATAATTTTTTGCAACATTACTTAAATCTTGTTTTTAGCCAAACATGTAATTCCTAAAAAAATTTCTGAAAAATTTAGTTAATAATTAAAAAGAGATACAAGCTTTATAAATTACCTAATCAGTAAAGCATTTCATGAAACTAATTTTTTATGTTTGCTCTCTCTCAAATAGTTTGAAATAGGAATTTGCATAAGATATGCAAAATTTGTTAATCAGGAGGCAATAACATATTTTAGGGAATGTAATTGTTCACTGAAAGGAATAAATGTTGAATATTTCTTTAATTTTGTAAAATTCACTCAGATAAAAGCTCAGAGAAGTCTAGGCAAAGTTTAACTTGAAAATCGTTAGTCTTTGAAAATATAAGTGACTATCCACAGTGTGAAAGGTGGCTTTTCTATTTAGAATGTGTAGCTGATTAGTTAAAAGAAATAGAATTCAATGATCTTGTCAATATCATCTTTCTGTTTCTATATCAATTGCCATCCAAAATCTGCTGAAGATTCCTTCAGCCTAGGAAATTTGCTTGTCAATGATGTTTCTGAAAACTATCAAGATTACCATGATCATATTTCAACTGTCAAATTATCACTGACTCATAAGCACCATCAAATTTTACAAGTATGCTCTCTTTCTCTTTATTATAATTTCACAGCCTGTGTCTGGACAACATCTTTAAAGTTCTACTTCCAGCAAATGGATTCTCATAAAATATCTTGAAACATTTATGCAATAACTGAACTTATCAAGTTTAGAACTTTAGATTTTATGTCTGCTTATTGCATTAAAGAGGCACGATGGCCAGGAGGCACAGTGGAGTAATGGATAGCGACTCAGCTTGAGGGATTGGAGAGAGCCGAGTTTGAATTCCTGTAGAATCCATTACGTTCACTTATGTGCTAATACCCTTAGGAAGGGTATTAATCGTCTTCTTCTCCCCTCACCTATGGGTAAATAGCAGGACAGACTGGGTCCTATAGCCTTGGATGGCAACTGTTCTACTGCAGAAAGCAATGGCAACCTACTGCGATAAAAAATTTTCTTCATCATTCATGTATCGAAAGATACATGATTGCCTAAGCATGTATCACGCATGGCACATAACTTACTGACTGATTGCACCAAAGACAAGTGTAATTGACAAAGACAGTTAAATAATATATTTTAGATGCATCAAGGGTAGTCTTCAGTGATGCACTGTCCTCATCGCCAATTTCAGGTTTCACATCACATCGGTTCTGACAGCAGCCCCGACCTGATTCAAGACGAGTTAAGTGACCTCCTTGAAAGCGTTGAGCTACACACCGCAACATTGCAAAAAAAAAAAAAAAAAAAAACGCCAGCCAATGAAAACAAGGCTTTTCACGCTCCTCTCCTATATAGTGTTGTCTTTTTGCTTCATCCGGTTTAGCTTTGATCTACTACTTCTGGAATCCATAATGAGGTGAGCTGCTATCTTTGTTGCATAGTTTAATCCAATGTTTTACATATTAAATACTAATCCCATAGTGATACTAACTCTTCGACTAAACCTACCCACATACCCAACCCAAATCTATCCTATACTAGCACTTTCTAAAACGAAATTCGCTATTCTATCAGGTCAATCTGTAAGTCTACATTTATCTTATACTCTTATTCAAATAAAATCACACACACCACCAAAAAAAAAAAAAAAAATTACATACATGTACGTTTCTGCATCTACACATAAATGTAAAAATACGCACACGCACATGTAACGGCACACATACATAAATTCTATCCCCCATTTACTTTAATTTCGAAAGGAGTCACTACAAAGTTAACACATACAAATTTATTTAGATTTCCTTTCCGGTTTGTCACTTACCGACTAAACTAATTCGCTGGCCTAATAAAAATAAATAAATAAATAATTATACTATCTACTCAATTAAGTAACCTATACACATATTTACTATCTGTTACATATTTCTCAAAATAAATCTAACCAATTAGTACTAGCATCGACTCCCGAAATTTCCAGACTATTATTACTATGAAACTATATCTTTCTCTCTTATTCCATTCATGATAAATATGCAATTAGGCATTAATCTGGAAATAAAACTGAGTAAGCGCTAACAAAAAACCAAAGTAAATAAATAAAAATAACAAAATAAAAAATAAGGGCAATCAGTAACCGAAAAGCAAAGAAAAAAATCCCTATCCATCTCCCTCCCACATACGCCAACTATCCTCAACCCCTATCCATAACAGTTCGACTATCCTAACTTACTATATTGCCTCAGTATTCCCTTATAACGTATAACATGTCTCCTAATTATGATGGTGAGTTTTTCCCTTATCGTCCTCATTAGTTCTTCCATGGCTCTGATCTCTTAAGCCAAATCCATTTTGACACAGTTAGAACTCTGTTGGTAATGTCCTTCAGCACTCTCACCCTACCTGCCCCCACTATGCCTATTTTTGCTAGGGCTCTGCACAATGACTGTCCAGCAAAGCCCCAGCAACAAACTTCTACAGGGTCATAGTATATCTTTCATGACTTCTGCTGACATTGTTTGACAAATTTTTGGTATTTGGACCTCTTTCTCTCATTAGCTAGTGTAATATATTCCTCCCATAACAGACAGTTCCCAAATAATGCACTGCTTTGTATTGTCGAAGTGCAGTATCAGATCCGGTCTGAGCAATGTTACAGCTATGTGTCTGGGGAACTTCAGCTGGGTCTCTAGGTCCACTATCAACTGCCAATCGTCTGCGGAAGATAACATGCCCGTTCTCTCTCTCCTCAGTTTTTCTTCACTTCAGCTTTGATGAAGTTAATCTAATTCAATTTCTTCTCTGGTTGATGCTTACTAGCCCTTATAGCTTTAGTCACCCCGTTCACAATTGCTTTGAGTGCTTGGTCGTGACGCTAACATACCGACCATAACCCAAAGCTTTTGGGCAACTACTGAGGATGTGTTTTAAGGATCCTTTCCTTGCACATAGTTGACAGTTGGGGGTCTCGCTCTTCCCCCATATATGCAGCTTCATTGGGCTCAGTAGGACATCATATACTGATTTGATGAGAAATCGAATCACACTAAAATTATTTTACAGTAACACACTTCTACACCCGCACTGACTTCTTGGATGAGTTGCGTCTTTCTTTGCCTTTGGCAATGTTGGTTTGTGGACAGAGGAAAAACCCCAGTCATGCTTTGCCTTTAGCTATTGACCCCAATATAGCTTTATGCCTAAGTGTCTCCTCCACCACTCACAACTCTCCTTCAGCGCTCCATTTCTAGATCTTGTCTGAATTCCAGCTGCTGCCACTTTTGTATCTTTAAATTCTGCATACTGCAGCTGTTCTCTCATTCTCGTGACTTTGAATTCTTCCACAAGGCTGCTAAAGGGGAGGTGCAACATGTTGCTGTTCCCATAGAGGGCTGCACCACTTAAGCATCTCGGCAAACCCAGCCACCTTCTCAAACGTTTACTAACTGCTCTCTCTAACATTTCCACAGTGGTAATCAGAATATCTTAGATGAGCAATGGCCACAATATCCAGGGTAAAACTGCATGCTGGAAGAGCCATGCCTTAAAACGTCCTGGTAATCCAGATTTGTCAATCTTCGTCAGCCACTCATCAAGATCTTTTATAGTCTGCTGGATCGCAGCTGTGTCCTTCAGAGTGCTGTTGAAGGTCTTGCCCAAGCTCTTAACAGGCTTTTCACTCAGAGTAGAAATTGTTTCTCCTGCAACTATAAACCGGACTTTCTCCATGACCTTGCCTTTTTTCAATACTAATGACCTGGATTTTGCTGTCTTTAAATACTTTTTCACCCAAGTCATATTTTCCTCGAGACCCTTTAAGAGCCACCTACCTCCTGTGACACATGTTGTTGTCACAGTTAAATCGTCCATATAAGCCCTTATCGGTGCTTTGCGGGCTCCTGATCTAGACACAGGGCCTTGGCATTCCACCTCGGCTGCCTTTACAAGCATGTTCATGGTCAAGGAAAATATGACATCAGACATTGTACAACCTGGGATGATAACCTTTTCCAGGTCTGCCATTCTGATGTTGTTGTACTTGAACCTACTCTCAGTCAGAAATTATCATAGTAGTCTACAATGAGATCACATACTGATAGAGGTAAATGATGTCTATTTAGGGCTTCTTCCACCAGTTTGTGTGGCATGGACACATAGGTGTTAGTGATCCAACCACAATACAGTCAGGTCCTCTTTGCTTTCCTTCGCCTCTCTCAGGAGCTGTGTCAGGACTCCTGTATGCTCAAGGTAACCTGGTATACCGGCTACCCCACCCTTCTGGGATGATGTGTCAATGTAGCCATTTCCAAGAATGAAATTTGAAAGGCATCTTGACAATAAACCGAAAAAGATCTTCCTTTCGGTGTTGAGTAAGGAAATGACTCTAAATTGGTCCAGTGACTTTGAACCTTCTTTCTTTGGGATCCATACCCACTCAGTGAATCTCCACTGCTCCATGGTCCTGCCTCTTCTCCAAATGACTCTTAATATTTTCCACAAACTTTGTAGAATTCCCTTACACCGCATGTACAGAATGTAAGGTACCCCACACGGTCCTGGTGCTGAAGAGGATATGGTGGCTCTCGCAACTTCTTGAATTTCTTTTGAAGTGGGCAAGCAGGTGTCAAATTGGACCACTGGTGGCTCCTGAGGAATTAAGCAGGTGTGTATAACATGTGATATCAAAAAGAAACAAAAATCAAAGGTGCTATTGTTGCCAAGAATTTTTTCCTTTTTTACAGAGAGAGAATCATTTGTTAAAGTTCATTTTTACTTTCTGAGACCAGAGGAAAAAGGAAAATTCTTAAGTCAGCTTTATAACAAGATGTAATAAAAAACAACATGGAAAAAATTCAAGAATTTAAACTTATTTCTAAATATATGTCTGTGTTTCTGACATGAATAATTATTTACACTCTTTATATTTCGGCCATTGTATGCTCTAGCATTCTTCAGGTGATTGGAATTTTGAACTGTACCTTTATTTCATCCACTAGGGTTGATTGTTCTAGTTTCACCATCCATGCCTCTTCTGGATGTCACAGTATCAGTTATCTCCCTTTAACTCAACTCTCCAAGGACACATGGCCCAGTGGATAAAAGCATTGATTGAATTCAGTTACTTGAACCAAAGAGTTGTGATTTCAATACCTGGCTATAGCAGGGGTGAACAAAAACTTAGAGCATTGAGTTGATGTGAAATAACTGATACTGACACATCTGGAAGAGGTATGGCACATGAAACTAGAACAATTTAGCCCAGTGGATGAAATCAAGAATTCAGTTTGAAATTTCAATCACCTGAAGAATGCCAGAGCATACAATAACCGAAACATAATGAATATGGCAACACAGATGAGGACAACATTCCAAACCATGTAAATAATGTAAATTATTTCTAAATAGTTGATTGTTGCATATTTTGTTTTCCAACCTCTGATATTGAAAAGGCCTTATACCTAACTTATTTAAGCATACACAGGAGACCAAACTTCTTGATACCCTTTTTTTTATTTTGTATATTTTTATATTAGCCTTATAAAATATTTTTATTTTTTCCTTAATACATTCAGCACCAAGGATTTTTCTGATGTGTATTAATCAGAAATAGAACAGTTTAGATTCCCTTGAGATTAAATAACATTATAGAAAAATGTGGAGGACAAAATGAAGACAATGTGTGAATTTCTAAAAGGAGGATATTATTTAATTAATGTCAGTTGGTTCTTAACAGAAAGTAAAAATGTTAACCTCATTTGGTGTTGAATATATTAATAGAACAGTTAATATATATTAGAATATGTTCATAGAAAGATTGGAATATGAGAGACAAGTAATGAAACCAACAAAAAAAAAAGGGACTGCCTCATGGTTTAGATAAAAACTGATTTCCCATTTTTGCTACTAGAGGTTAGTGTTCAAATGTAGATATGAACAAAGATGTTGACAATTTCCAAGCAGGCAGATTGCCCACATTTAAGTTTGACATTTATGGTTCATGGCTAAACTCCCATTTAGCCTTGAACCATACTCAATTATGATATGAGAAAGGAAGATAATCACAAAGAAAACAGTTCATTTTGTGTCTGAAAGAAGTGAGAAATTGCCATTGACACACAGTCAATATTCAATCTGAAGCAGAAACTAGGATGTAAAATGCTGATTTTCAAAGCAATTACTTCTTAGAATAATGCTGCAACACAATCTTAACTCTTTGATTGAGTATAATAATAAAGACATTTAGAAACAAAGTGAAAATATCAAAAGATTCAGAAAAAAATTGAAGGGAAAAGAAAATAGATGAAAAGATTTCATATTTTTCAAATTTGGTTAATATCAATCACTTACAGTTATTCAAAATTTTCTTTTTATTAAAATTTTCCAATTAGTTTGGTTTCTTTAAAAATGAAAATATATATGGATGTATATATCTATATTTAATATTAGTAGATCTTTGACAAATTATGATCAGTAATACTGTGGAAGTAACTTAACATGCAGGGTGTGTCAGAAAACCTGCAGAAACTGCTCCAGTCTCATCTGCCACATGAAAACATCTGAGAAAATGAAATAGAATTTACAGAAGGCTCTGTACAGAACAACTTAGTTTACCACATCTGCAATAAGCATTGCAAATCACTTGCTGGCTTCACGAGCCATTGTTATTGTTCTTATGAGAACAAAAAACATTTATCAAACTTGTCAGCAAGGGTTATACTCATTTAACAAATAGACAACCATATATGTTTATATGATAAAAATATATAGTTTTATAGTATGCTATATTTATGAGTAAAAGTGCTCAATATCGGAGATAGAGTGTATATAAAAGTGGACACTGATGTCAACACCAAATAGGGATACTGTTTTATACTTGAATGCAATCTTCAGGCCATGTGTGTTGTGTTTTGGCATGACTATTTATATATGCTGGCAATGGGGTATTATGTATAACAAGGTCTATTGTATTATCCTAAGAGTTATTGAATAGGCAGTAAATTATTAATATTGTGTAGGAATAACTGTGGATCCAAATGTGATTATTTGTAGCTATTTTCTTTTAACTTTTTACTCATTGATAATTGATTACTTTAATTATTTGTTGTTTATTACTATTACATTTACTTGTGTTTATGTATGCATTTATAGTTTGTTAATTTGTTTATTTTTTGTTTAAAGTATTGGCTTTGTCTAAGGTCTATTACATTATCTGTGTTGTATATAGTGCATATATTTGCATTTTTATGGTGGTATTTTTGAGGTATTAGTTTTTAGTTTTTGATTTTTGTGTAACATGGTAAAAATTGTTTTCATGTCTGTATTTTGAGATGATTTTTTGGTTTAATTTTGATTTGGTTTTTAATTTCTCATATATTTAGAAAGCACTGTGCTGTTTGCATAAAGGATGTTTTGGATGTGTAGTTTATTTCCAGGGTTCTTCAGTTACTCCTATGTATATTTTTCTTCATTATTTGCTAGATTTCTCAAGTGCACAGGCCAACAGATGTAATACACACTGTGGAGTTTTTCAAATATTGGTATCTACTAAAACATTTGAATTTAAAATGTATTTTTAATCCTTTCACCCTAAGCAAGGCAATAATGCCACTAGAATGCAGGAGATTACAGGGAGTGAAAGAGAATGAGAAGACTTTAGTGAGGAGAAAGGATCAGGATTCAGGAAGAAAGATAGTGATTAATATTGCGTTTAAATTTTTGAAGATTGTTGGTGCCAGGGAAGCAAGAAATCATAAGTTCCACAGAATAGACAGAGTTTTTTGTTTTTTTTTAATCTTGGTTGGTTACTAGTCTAAGAGTAGAACAACTGAATTCCAAAACTAAAGGAAGGCTGTTTGGTGACCTAGTGACACACTATGTACACCAGTGTACTGTATTCAGTTCTTCCAAATAAGTGTAGTTGATTCTGCACAACCCTTCACCACTACAATCAAATCATGTATGGTGTAGTCAGTATTCAGTTCAAGGATCCATAATTGTTGGACCCACATACCTCAAAGGCAACATGATAGTCCTTCAGTGTCCATATTATAAAAATGTGTAGAGAAGGAAATTTTGTTTATGTATACTTATTTACATATGGGAATATAAGTATTGATACATACATGTACACTGTGTGTGGCTGTGTATGGATGTATAACATCCATATAACATATATATATATAGTCAAACCTAGTGAGCCAAACCTACCCAGGTTTCACCTAAGCGGATCATCAGGGAAAGCTGGCTAAAGAGGCAAAAGAGAAACAGCATATTTATAGGTGACAATCAAAACTATACCATGTGACCAAAGAAAAAAAGAATAGAAAAACAAGACAACACCGGGGGATTAAGATTTATTCAAATGACTAAAAGGTTTGACTAGGTCTGCTCTACGGTTGTATTGAGCTCTTTTTAGTTGTTTACTCATGTCAGGGTTTTATCTTTGGGCTTTGAACCTGTGTCTGTGCGATTTTCATGTTCCTGGCTCTTTCTTTTTTTAAAACCTTTTTTTTCCTTCGAGATTGATTTCATTATTGCCAAATCAAAAATTTGAAGGATTTTTGAGACAAGTATAGTTACCTATATATATATATATATATATATATATATATATATATATATATATATATATATAAATTAATGAATGAAAAATTCAACTGACTTTGAAGCATTGTCTTCTGGTGATATACTAGTCAACATTTAGGCATATACATATAAAAAGACATCTCTTTTTATTTTATATAGTTTATTTCTCTTTCCTTCCCTTTATTCTTTCTCTATTTTAACCTTTACTCCCCTTTTATTCATGTTTTCCTTTTTCCTTTTGCTTATTTCCCTTGTTTCTTCTTGCGCAAGAGGCGCCATTTCTAAATTCTTATAATAGATTGAAAGTTTGCCTCATTGTCTGTTCAATGCAAATATTACCTGCAGCTGACAATTCGATGCTTCTAATGGATCTTAATATCTATGAGAGGCATTCTTTTAGAATCAATAAGATATTCCATGCCTGTCCCTCCATAGATTTTACCTCCTCAACAAATGCTCTGTGCCTGCAAAAACAGAACCAAGACAGACATTCATACATACTAACACACTCTCTTCTATGAATGAAACAAACGCATAAAGACCAAATCAAAATTGATTTTGACTCTTTGCACACACATGAAAAAATGAAATAGAAATAGCTACACAACTAAAAATTAACCATTTACATACATGCAACATTAGGCAGTAAAAAGAAAATCAGCCAACAACCAAAATTCAAAGAAATAGGCAAATTTTAATATTTTTAACATAATCCAAGTTCATCACATGGCTATGATTATGAAGCTTAGAGTAAAAACTGAACTTACAATCAATGACTTCTAAAAGTAGCACATTAAAGACTACTCCCAAATAGAGTTTCTCATAAACTTATTTGCTAACCTATTAGGAATCTTCCAAATCGTTTGAATGAGAAAATGTGCTGACATAAAGATGTGTTTACACACAGATCTTTACACAGAGAGACTAACAAAGAGTCAGTTATATGTATTCACACAAATATCAATGGGTCAGACATGTATACACACAATCACAGAATATATACATATATGCTTAGACATAAAAACATTCACATCTAAACCAACACATCAATACTAAAATGACAAACTGACATTTGTAATGTACATAAAATTTCTCATTTACTTCTACATATGTAAATATGCAAGTATATAGAAAATGCTTTTACCCAGATAAGCTTCTTATACTCAGAAATACATACATATATTTATATACCTACACAGTAACTGCACTAAAATATATATGTAGAAAAGGCTTTTGTCTATTAATACAAGTGCTTTCCTGTAAATTGTGTAGATATCTTTATATTGATGTTCATAAGGATAATGTGCAACAAGTGCTGAAAAGTTCTTGACAGACCCAGTTACCAAAATATGACCATTATTTTGTCATTGTAGCTGGAGAGTGATCTTTTATATTGTCAAGTGCCAAGTATACTGGCATTTATTTTTTAGTTTATTTCAAATCATTGACTGAACTTGGTCAACAGAAAGTTTGGAAGAAAAAAACCCAAAATAAATCCATGAGTGTATGATACAAACATTAAGTTACAAGCAACTGTCATGCTTAACTTTGAAAAAGTGGAGCACCTACTTCCAATGTGGAGATTTTGAGACCCAACTTTCAGCACAATTTGATAATCCTTCAATGGTGTGAACTTCTGAAATTGCTGATCATGTTCATGACCTGATTTTGGCTAAACAACAAATCTTAGCTAACAGAGTTACTAAGACAAGTGATAGCCTGGAAACATAGTGGATTTATTATTTATGAATGGAAAGGTATGCAGAAGGTGTCAATGAAGTAGGAGACAAAATAAAGGTTGATCAGAACATCTACAAAATAATTTTGCAGCATTTGCAATGACCTAGTGAACTGTGGAGGTGTATCTAGGCAGTAAATATTCATTCAAACAAGTTTTGTTAAAAACCATACATAATATTTTAAGATATTTTACTTTACGGTTTAATTTCTATAATGGAATTGTCCAAACTTCATGTATGTTCTTCTTAATGCTTGGAACCTTGAAAATAACAAGCATAAACTGCCAACAATTCCTTTACACCTTGAATATCAAGATATAGAAACTAATCAGCCAACAAAAAATTTTAAAATATAAAAGACATAATTTGTCTTATCTTTAACAAAACTTGTTTGACTGATCATTTTTAAAACTCCTACTTGTGACTGTTAAGACTATTATAATCAGGAGATCAGTCTATTCAGTGTCAGCGCTTGGGTTTTCTATAGTTGAAGTGATATAAAACCCAGACATCAACAGGAAAGGTTATAGTTACATTTTTTGAGGATAAGGAAGGTATTTTGATAACTGACCATCTTCAGAAATGCCAGTTAATGCAAATTACAATAACTTTCTAGGCCAATTAAACAAATGCATTAAAAGAAAAAAGAAAGAGAAGTCATGGAAAATATTCTTTTTACAGGACAGTCCACTTGCTCATAGAGTAGGCAAGACAATGGATGTTTTGAGGAATTTGAGAGCTGAATTACCAGATCTAATATTTATGGTTTCCAAACCTTGAAAGGATTTTGAAAAGGAATATTTTTCAATGATTCAGTGGTGACAGCAGTGGAAGAGCAGTAATTCAATGACCAAACTTAAGAATGTTTTAGAAAAGTTAAAAAAAACTTGAAAAATGATGTGCTATGTGAACTGAGCTTTAGAATGAATATAAAGAATAGTGTTATACTCCGTTGCAATTAGATCTAATTCTGAACAGAGAACAGCTTTACCTTGACTTGTTTACATGGCATTCCTTTCACAGTCGACCACAGTAACATCCACACCACAGACCAGCTCTAACTCAACTTGTTTACATGGCATTCCCTTCACAGTCGACCACAGTAACATCCACACCACAGACCAGCTCTAACTCAACTTGTTTACATGGCATTCCCTTCACAGTCGACCACAGTAACATCCACACCACAGACCAGCTCTAACTCAACTTGTTTACATGGCATTCCCTTCACAGTTGATTCAGCGACATCCATTCCATAGAACAGCTATACCTTGACTCATTTGCAAAACATTTCCTTCACAGTCAATGCAGTGATCTCTGCTCCACAGAACTGGTCTCCCAACACTCGCCATCACCTTGGCCTACATTGACTCATTTACAAGGTATTCTCTTCACAGTCACCCCAGAAACCTCCATTCTACAGAAGAGTTCTATCTCAACTTGTTTACAGGGTATCCCCTTCACAGTCGATGTAGTGACCTCCATTTCACAGAACAGCTATACCTCAAATTGTTTACAAAGCATTCCTTTCACAGTTGATGCAGTGACCTCCATTCTATAGAGCTGGCCTTCCAACACCTGCTGTCACCTCAACCTACCTTGACTTGTTTACAAGGCATTCCCTTCACAGTTGATCCCACCAACCTCTACTCCACAGAACAGCTCTACCTTGATTCATTTACAAGTCATTCCTTTTGCAGTTGACCCTAGCAACATCTGCTCCACAGAGCAGGCCTACCTTGACTCATTTTCAAGGCATTTCAGTATCCTCTGGTCTACAGAATAGGGCTACCAAGACCACGCCAATCTAACATCATTCCGCCTCAACACAACAGGTTGACCAACCAACAAGACAACCTACAACTGTGACATCCATCAACCAAACATGCACCAACCATATCCTGTGACCTTGGCCACGCCAGCATAAGAAATGGTTCAACTCCTGACACTACACATACACCTGATTGCTATTCCTATACTCTCTACCAATAATAAACATTGTTTCACTCTAATCCTTGGTATTCCTTTCTCTCACTACCATACATTTAATATAACAATAGCATGTACTTTTCATGACTGTACCCATGTGACCATGTCTATAAATATTTTTTTAATACTCAAAATGTATTTCATGAATATATATATATTTAAAAATATTTTTTGTGGTACAAAACTTTATTACGGCGTTAAAAACAAGAACGCTTGGATGTTAGAATCAAGCAACACGTGCCTGCTAAAATTTATAATAAAAATTTTTTGATTGGTGATACCGTTCGAAATACATACGGGTCATCTATAGCGGATCATTTCATAAATAGTCCTGGTTGTGCGGTGGACTTACTGTGAATTGGTTTTCTATGTTGTCCACTTCACACTCGTTGTTTCATCTGAAGGTGTTGGAGACGCTGTTTATCAAGTCTGGGCGACCTTCTCTTTGTAAACAGAGAGATTGTTTGCTTGGGCTTGCTCTTCTGGGTCTCTAGCATCTTTAGGTGTTACAACTGTCCCTTCCGTTCATTCACGTCACCCATATATATTTTTTTTTTCTCCTTGTTCATAATTTTTCCCCCGTTTACAGCTCTGAAGAGAGGGGGCGAAACCGGTCGGCTGGTATTTTATTTTAATAACATCATGGTCCAATGTAAAAATATTCTTGTTTTTAACGCCATAATATATATATATATATATATATATAACATTTTTTTTATTTTTATATATAAGCATCAACACAATACAATCACAAAGATATCCATGCCATCATATTTTCAATTATTATTGATGAACAGTTTTGATGGCTGAAATAGTTGTATATTTGCATAGGAAACCAGCTGTCAGTGTTCCAGCCTAGTTAATAAAAGTATTTTGAATGCTGATTTTCAAGGCGGGTAAGTATATTAGAAAAGTGTTGTTCATTTGGTCTTGTGTCACTCATGTTAAATCTCTTATGCATAAAAAGATCCATGGCTAAAAGCAGCAGTAGGGTATGGCCTCTGGATAATATCCAGATCTTATGTCTCTGGCAAAGAAAATAAAACTGTTAAAGAACCCCTTCACTATTTAACTGTTCTTGATACATGAACCCCTTCCCCCATGAGTGGGTGGAACTCTATCACATTTTTTGCTTTGTCTCAATGGAATTGTTTGATGCACTATATAGACAATGGGTCTATGGCTTTTTGCCTAAATGTAACAAAACCAAACAATGCATCAATATTGTTTTTGTTTCAGTTTTATAAAAATATTTATTGATTTTGAGAATATTTTGTACAGAAATTATTTACAATGTAAAGTTGTGGTTAAATTATCCTGAAATATTATGTATATTGATGGGCATGTTTTAAAATGAATGTTTGTGAAAAGAAAGTAAAATGTGTCTGATCAAACAACTCAGACATAAAATATGGAAGAATGGATTAGCTCTCAAATTGCAAGATTTTCAGCAACCTGTGTATATATGTGTATGCATGGATATTATTAGTAAACCTACCTATCCTAAAAACTTTTTATAAAGAAACAAAAAAGAAATTAATATTGAGTTTTGATTTCATAAAAACTAATGAAATAGAAACAGTAAATATGAAGAATTTAAATTGATGTCATTTTGTAAGTAACCAAACTTACTTTAATTTTTACAGTTAAAACTGCTAAATCATTGTATCCCTCAAGTCATTTTAGAAAAATAATATTTTTTTACCTTTTCATTTTATGAGGATTGAAAGGATTGGTACTAAAAAAAAAATTTACAAATTATTTCAGAATTCAGGAGAACTACAGAAATGATGACTTTTGGTACTTTTTTTTGGGGGTGGGGGTATTATTTTTTTTTGGGGGGGGGTATTATTTTTGTTGGGGTGGACAGAATCTCATAATTGTATCATTTATTTAAAGGAATAACAAATTCAGACAAATTTCCAAATGCATTTGGAAACAAATACAAATAATGGTTTAAAAGTAACTGATTTGAATATAGAAAAGTTTATTTACTTCAAATGGGATCACTGAGTAAGAAAAGTTTCCATTAAATAAATAATAATGCAAATTTTCATTCCGCAAGTAGATAAAGATAGGATGAATGCAGTAGAGAGGGAGTTTATACGGTGTGCAATAGATAAATTGTCACCATATTATATTTTTAATTTCACGCATGTGTATTTTTTTTTTTTTTTTTTTTGTCAATAACACAGTATAATAGGGTCAGTTGGGCACCATTTGTGTGAAAAAGACACAATTCACTCTGCTGGAAATTTGGAAACAGCATGCTGTATTGCTTAGCATTTGCACCAGAAGCACCAATACAAGCATCTCAGAGTGTTTGGGTGTCAATCTGAGGACAGTGCAGAGGATTCGGAAAGAGCCGGATGAGTCTAATGGTGATTACAAAGGGTACGGCAGCTCGGAAAAATCACTCTGATCATTCTGATAAGAAAAGAACTCCTGAATTTGTTAGTGATGGCCTCAGTCTCAACATCGAGGCCTACATCAAGTGCCTTGAGGAGGTAGTGCTGCTCTGGGTCAAGAGGGTGGCTACTGAAAGACCCTATATCTGGCAACAGGACTCTGCACCATGCCACACAAGCAGGAGGATCAAGTCATGTCTATCAGACAAATTCTGCAACCCCCTTGATTATTATGTGTGGTGCACAGTTAAGCAAGAGACCAACAATGTTCTTTGTAACACTAAAGATGAATTGAAGGATTATGGCAGAATTAAACCAACTTAAACAAGGAAACTGTCCAGAAGAGTTGCAGGAAATTTTGAAGTCATCTAGAGCCCATGGTGAAGCCAATGGCAATTTTATTGAATAAATTTACTCTTTAGTATTTTGAGATATTTTTGTATAATTCATTTTAATTTTTTCATAATTTAGACAACATAACACCCTGTATATATGCCTGTAAGTTCAAAATTGTCCAAATCGTGTTACAGCATAATTGTCCATCCCATAAAATGTTTAATATCTAGAAAACCACTAAATTAGTTGAGTTTCTTTGTTCCAGGTTTTCTGATAAGATGTTTAGCCACGTAAACCAGACAAAGCGAAAACATCTTCCGTTTTAAATTTAGACACCCCCACCGTACCCTGACTTGACATCTATGAAAGTAACTCTATACTGATACAAATTATTAACACTCAACACCCTAACTATTTTAAACAATTTGCACTGGCTGTTACCATGGAAATTTTGATTTCAATTATGAATATACTATTAAAACACGTAAATTTCAGAAATAAGTTATTCCAAAAAAAATTTTGCTTGAAGATGGAACAGAGCTTACTTTAACTCAATTTAATTCAAATAATTATATTGAAGTTTTCGGCTCTTGTTTTGAAACATGAGACCTCTTATGTAGCGTATTGGAATCATATTTTTAAATAAATAATTATATTTATGCTCTACTTTTGTATCGAGCACTATTTTAAAAAAATAATAACAAAAATACTAAAGAACTTTGGATTATTTACCTAACCAGTTCTTTCCTATTTTCTATATATTTTCACACACACACACACACACACACACATATATATATATATATATATATATATATATATATATATATATACATACACACACTTTAATAGTGCCTATAAAACTGACAGGATTATTTTTGTATGGATTAACACTTAACTTGGATTAGAATATCTGTCTGCTCAGGCTAGAATGAAAGTGTCACTCCCCAACTCATGCCTTATCTATTACAAATATTTTTCAATTACAAACATTTTTCAATTAGCTGGTAAAATCCCCAAATAAAAGCACTGAGTTTATAAGAGTGTATATGTGTGCATTAGTATATATATATATATATATATATATATATATATATATATATATATATTAGTGAAAAAAATGACAACATGGAAAAGGTTTCATGTGATGCATTTTGTCCTTTAAGATAAAAGTGATGTTTACAAGTATACAAGTATACATGCACACCAAGTAAAGGTGATGCTGAGAATTTTAATTTTTTTTGAGATGGGTATAACCTAAATAATTTCATTTAATTTCTTTTTGTTCAGTTTTCTATTATTGTAATAATAGATTTCCCAAGAAAAGTGAAATGTAATAACCTGGATGCAAATTTACTGTGGATGATTTAGTCATTAGAGCACTTTCTATACATAGTTTCTATATGTCTTAATAAAGTGCTTTCTCTTAATTAGAGTAAAATTCTCAGCATCCCCTTTCCTTTGTGCACATATGTAAGCACAAAAAAGAAAAACATCACTTTAGTCTGATAAAGTTGCATGAAAACTTTCTGTTTTTCATTTTTTATTCTTAAAATTGTTCTTGATATATATATATATATGTTGGTATTGCAGACAGCCAAGAGATAGCCAATACAGGAAATACTGATAGAAACAAATATGCTGTGATATTCTTATTGAGATATACAGTGTGTGGCTGCAGTAAAGACACCATTCAAAACCCTAGATTTTATCTTGGCTTAGACACAAATAAGCCAATAACAGTAAATGCACAACTATTTTTAATCACTAAACTATATAAACATTGTTCTTAATTACAAATGTTGCTTTTATTTTACAAATTTTCTTGAATAAATCTCCTGGAAGTTTTTCCAAAATTCAAAAACTTTGAATTGAACAAAAAAATGAATGAAAATAGAATTAATATTTTTAATATAATTTTTGATTTCTGGAAATGTTATTTGCAGTTATTTGGAAAATGGTAACATTTCTGGAATTCTATTTACTGAAATCTATATCATTTGCTATTTTTTACCATCTCTAGCAATTTTTACCATACCTGGACATTCTAATAATTTCTGAAAACCTTTAACATTTCTAGTAATCTGCATCATTTTTGGAAATCTTTACCATTTTGAATGAAGCAGCACAGGATTTTGGTATTTTTTAAGATCATAGTAAAAATACTATGATAAATGTCAACACAGAGAAGCAAACAAATTAACTTCCTATTAAAAGCTGTTTTCTTTTTGCCAAGATAGAGGGATAACTTACCCTTTCTTTTTAATTGTATACTTTCTTTTGTTATTAATAGATTTATTATTGTTGTAATATTCAAAACATTTTGCATAAACAGAGTACATGAAAATAATGAATTATTCAACATTCTTTGGTTCAATGTGTCATAACATGACAAAAATAATTACCTTTGGATTTAGCCATTTATTTTACATGCTTGACTTGTAAATGTTCAAAGTAGAAGTAACCTTGAGTATTTTTTTTTTAAATTATAGAAAAAGTGAAATTGCAAGAGAAAAAAAATGAAATCATTACATATAGAAACGTGTGCATTTTATCAATGTCACAACCTACAAGCAAAGACAAGCCAAGATTTCTTTATCATAGCTGAAAAATTTCTTTGATACCAAAAAAGACGTTCCACAGAATCTAGAATTGACAAACACTTGATTGGATGAAAGCTACTGACTTAAGAAATGAGAGACATTGATGAAAAACAGACTGATAGAAATTTTGCAAATTTGGAATTATTAAAAATATAGACAACTAGAAATGTCTTCCTAATCTCCAGACCCAAATCCCTGTTCAAACTCTTTACATTTTCCTGTCTTCTATGCCTTGTCCCCATTGTCTCTTCACTTTCTTCATCTAGCTATATGGTATTCTAAACTACAGACCTAATCATGATGTAATAAAGGGCAAGAACAGCAGGCCTATTTCAAAGGTTTTGAAAACTTGGGAGAAAAAATAACTTACTGAAAATACTTATAAAGACATTTTGATACATACTTGGATATAATCCAGTGTGTTGAAAGAATATATTTTTGGTGTTGGGCAATTTCAAATATTAAAGACAAAGAAGCATAAATTTCTAATAAAAGATATAATCCACAATGATGAATTTATTAAAATCATTTTTCCTATACAAAAATGTTTATGGAAGTTTCAAAGTTTTTTTTAACTGGTTCTTTATTAAAAGTATTTGCAGTTCTATGACAAAAGACTAAAGCTTTAACTCACCTGTGTTAGTCAACTGGAATGTAAATTTCCATCTTTTTGTCTATCTCTGACTTCCTCCATGTTCTTCTTTTGTTACTGACTATGTGTGTGCATGTATGCAAATTTGTTGTCCTAGTTTACTCGAAAAGAGGTTTTAACACACAAAGAATTCCTCTAGCTGACACATAGTGGAAAGCACACAAGTTAATAATGCAAATGAAGAGTAAAATACTTTTTAAGTAATGAAAATAATAATCCAACCAGGAAGTGCTTCAGGAGTGGGAAATAGTAAGACTTGCAAAGAAGTCGAGAATGTTAGAAGTAACAAATCAAGTGATCAATTCAGACAGTTGAAAGGGAACTGGGTTTTTTAACAAAGTACAATAGTCAATGCAAATTAAAAGTATTTATATAAATTATTAATGCCCCTCCTCATTTCAGCCCTTACACATACACTTTGAGTTAAGGTAAGTAAATTAATCTATTAATATTTTGCGACAAATATAAATACTGCATATTTTTGTTTCAACAACAACAAAAAAAGAACAAAGTTAGAAATGAACATGTATTTTTTTACAGTATGATTTTTTTAAACTTACAAATCTTGGTCATTGCTAATAAACTTGTAAGATGTTTGTTTTATGAATCAATGCTAAATCATGCATTTTTTTAAGCATCCCCACCAAGTACTTAACATATGCATATTTTAATTAATTTATCACAAAAAAATAGCATAATGTATGTACTAAAATTTATTGACTTTCAAAGGATTTTGTATTTATTGCAATGTTTTCAAATATCAGAGTATAAAAGTAGGTATTATAAACTGAAACTCACATATGATATTTTCCTGATATAATATGCCTGAATTTCTGGAATGAGGTGTTACTTACATTATATTCTGACTAATGTCCTCATCTTTGTTGCTGTCACAATATTTTGGCCATTGTGTTCTCTGAGATTCTTTAGGTGTCTGTTGATCCAGGTAACCATCAGGGAATTTTTAACTGAATCCTTTATTCTATGGGGGTGGAGGTAATTGTTCTCATTCTGCTACTTATGTCCAGGGGTATCTCACCTTGCTCTTTTAGTACTTATCAGTAATTATTCACCCTGTTTTCACTGAGACTAAGTCTAAGAGTCTGTTGTCCAAGAATTGACAATTACTATACCATCAAATTCACAAACCAACACTTTCATCTCATATGCTGTTGTAACACGTGACAATCCTAAACATAAAACGTGGATCCTTAAAGCTAATATTCTTACCATCTGTCTGATAGTGCTGCTGTTGTCTCACTTGACTTTCTTCCCTACTGCTTTTCTTTTCTTGCTGCTGCTGCTGAAGCCTTGTTGTCATTTTTCTATTAATGACCCCCCGTATGATATTTATTTCTATGCTATGAGGCTGTCATAGCCTAGATTAAATAAAAGGTTCAGTTTGAGATTTCTTGAAAGTTACACAAATCAACAGATGCATTAAGGCCAAAGGGTACAATGGTTGAAATTTTGAAGACATTAGTCCAAATGTAAAAAAGTAAATATATTCTGAAACTTTTTGCCAATATTGGTTGGTTAATACCAATTTTGTGTAAACCTTGACTTTCATAAAATCTAACATTGTGAATAAGAATAAATCCATTAACCTGCACCTTCAAACTTCCTTTTCCTTCCCCATTTTGTCTGGAATTAAACTTTCTATTTTTGACTTTCAACAATGGAAAATTTGATAAAGATCTGGTAAATGGGTTTGATAAAAAAAACACTTAAAAATTGTTAAATGTTCACTGGGATTTTTGTGCCTGCTTTTTTTGAGAGTGTCAAATGTAGCTCAGATGAAATGGATGCTTACAATAATGATAAAAAGCTGAAGAGATACAAAGAAATGAAGGCAGTGACTGAGTCAAAGGAAAATGTGAAGAATCTTATTTATTTTTTAGCCCTTCACATTAAGATATGTAAAGCATACTTCAGACTGTTTATGTAGCAAAATGTTAAATATTTGTTGCTAGTTTCTATAATGTTCAGGTAAAAATAAGTCACTACTTTGTTGTGGGAATCAACATCTTTGATATGAGTGTGTGTACATTGTATTAGTAAATATTTAAGGGCTCCTGGAACATTTGTCCTGAAAACAATATTGGTGGACTTATGTGAGTCTTGGTAAAAATAATTAACACAAAACAATGAATTTAAAACAAAATGAAATTATGTGCATGTATTAACAAAAGTAATTGCATGTGTACGCAATTGTGATGAAAGGAAAAAACATTAAAACTAGCTCTAAGAATGTGCTTGTTCGAGTGTGAGTATGAAATAAATGTGCATGATAGACATGTGTATGCATGTGCATGTGTGAGAATTCTAATGTCAACAGAGGACCAAGGAAGTGAACACGTTCCAGTGACAGCATTCTCTATCTACGTTGAACTACATCTGAAAGCAAAAGATAAAAATAAAGAGAAAGAAATAATATGCTAGCTGACAGGTGTTTTTGACAAAGCCAAGTGGGGTAACCCACATATTCTTTGGACCAATTAATATTTTTGTTTCAAGGCAAAGTTTTAGAAAGAGCAGCATGCATGATGATACAAGCATTTAAGTTTTGTTACAAGACAAAGAATTGTAGTAACCAGAAAAGCTTTTCCAAAACAATTTTTCTAAAATGAAATTCAATAACATTACTACTACTAGGCACACTTCAATATGGTGTAGCAAACTTGTCTTGCTAGATCACTTATAAATGAGTAGCGAATTCTATCACTACATGCTTGCAGCCTTGTGCCACATTGAAGCTATACTTAGTAAATCAGTACTACTATTAGTAGTAATAGTTACACTGTCTATAATGAATGGTTCATTCAGAGCAGTCCAAAAAGACCCTTATAAGAGATTGAAAAATTGATACTTTGATCAGCAAATTCTATATTCATTAACTGAGGGCTATTTCAAAAGCAATACATTTTAGTTTTTGTTTGTGTTTGAGGAAGTTCACTGCAGTACTCTTAAGAAATTTGTAGTTTGTGCTCAAGAATGAAAAAATCAAAACTCAACCTCAGTTCCTTTATCCTTATTGTGAACAGTCCAGCTCTTTTACTAAATTTGTCAAATCATTTGACTAGTTGTATTTGCAACTTTATCTTCCACCCCCACTCACCTCTGGTATGTTTTATGAGCTATTCAAAAAAATTGCATCCCAATGTAACAACAGAACACCCCCAAAAAGTGCTTCCCTCTTTGCTTAAGCTTTTTCAAATGCCAGCTTACAAATTTTTAAAAGTAGGAGCAGGATTCTGGTTGTAAGACAATAATTGTTTGATCTTTAAACAAAATGTGTTGACAAGTGAGCATATACCATACTGGGGGAAAAAAGTATTTGTTATATTTTTGCATAATGTAAAAAGTAATATTTTAACAAAATCTAATTAGATAATCCTTAAAGTTACTATTTTTCTTCAAAAGAAATATCTGGAACTGATATTGTTTTTTTAAGAAACTTAAAATGAAATGTTTTATTTCTATTTTGCTGTCCATCAAATTTGCTAATTGAACTGGATGAAAGGGAATTATTTTGGGGGGTTTAAAATATCATCTTTAAGGACATATAAAAAGATTTAAGCACATCTCATGATGACTGCAAAAATCAGTTAATACGTTACCAAGTTTAAGATGTCTGGCATAAGGCACTCACAAAGGATCAAATTCACTACATGTAAAATGGATAGCAAAGCAAGCATGCTAATCATTCTACAATGGTGAAGACATCCCTGATAGTTCAACAATATTGATTTGTCACCATATACATGAGAAAAATTTAGTAGAAAACGGTTGAATTTAATCACCACATTAAAGCCTCAGATATTTTTTTTATTAAATGTTCACCTTATACAATGCCCAAGAGCCACTCCAAGTAAATTAATGAATGAGGTGTGTGATAAGAGAGTGAAATAGGAAGGGAAGATTATGAGGATATAACAGATAGATAATGATTGACCACAGACCTGAAGTTAAGATTGTAGTGTGTGTAGAAGTATTCACACAGGAGTTTATTACACCAAGTAGCAGTTCTTGGGAAGAAGCTTTCAGAGTGGAATGCTCTTCTTACCAAAGGAATATGTAGGGAATGAAGGTGATTCAACCCTGTTGATGTAGCAAAACAGGTCTTAGCTGTAAAGGTCTGAACTGGTGACACTAAAGAATGGAGTTCATCTGAACATTTACCATGAAAGTAGCAAGAGGCATAATTCTTCAATTGCGTATTTAAATTGTGATTGGAAATTCATATTTAGGCAAGAGAAGATTAAAAACATATGAATATATTTGAATGAATGGAATAGTGACTCTGGTTATAATTAGTATTTTCTTGATTAGATCCAGCAAGATTTTCAAATTATGGCAATCATAAAATTGGTACACTATTTTTAATATATGATAAAAACAGTAAAATAATTCTTTTAGACTTTAACTGATGTCAAAATAACTAAAAAGAAATGTCTCACATTAAAAGCAATCAAAATAATAAAGATAAATGTTTTTGTCATTTGCAAAATTTAAATATAAGAAAAAGTGAGATTTTGGAATAACAGAAGAAAGAAAGAAAATCCATAGAAATAATTGCAAAGTCTTAAGGCCACTCATATTTTTAAAATTGGAAAACATCGTAAGGAAATGGCCTGATGCCTCTTTAAGAAAACCAAATATATTTGGTTCTCATGGAAATAGCAAGGAAGCAAAAATAAAGTTTCTGTATTAATTTTTCCTCTGAACATTCAAAAATATTTCTGATGATTTTATTTTGGGTGACAGCAAATTGAAAAACAAGCTTATTTATGCATTATTTACTAGAAAATGTTTTGTATTTGTTTAGTCTTTGTAAATTGACTTAATTTTAAAATAATAAGAAAGGAACATTTTGAAATTTTGAGAAGCTTGGAAATTTTTTTTAATTTTTCAGTTTTTAAATTATTTTTTTAATCCTGAGCTTTGTAAATTCAATCATTTGTCTTCAAGTTATTCATATTTCAAACTGATAAAACCCAGCTCTTTATAATAACTGAGATGGTTTAAATTACTAGAACAGAACATGAACTATGGACAGTTCATCCACAATTTTGATCTTGATCAATATCCTAATTGGAAATTGCAAAAATACTATGAAAAGTTATATAGTCCTTGTTGGTTGAATTTAACAAAGCTTATTTGGATATATTAGGTTGAGTCATAACTAATTTCCATTTTTATGAACTTCTTCAAAATATAAAGTACAATTACATTTCATTCAAATGTATATTTACTATTATTTGCATGAAATTGTTGCCCCCTTATGAAGAAACTCTTTGATACCTTTTGAATAAAATTCTAACGGTGAAATTTTTAACAAGCTCTTCAATCGGATTTTCATTAAGGGAAGTTTTCCCTATCAAAACATTTTGCATCATCTTGCAAAAGGTAATCAGTTTGGTGAATATGAGAGGGAGGGTGGAATAGACTGAGCATGTTCAAAGAATTTTTCCTGTGTTCTTGCATACATACCCTTGTGTTGCCATAGTGAACAACATTTTTCTTTTAATCCACTGTGTACACTGCCACTGCTGTGTAAAAACTAAGGCATATTAGTGTACTCCAAAGTTATTCTTAACTGCCATATATAATTAGAAGTTATGATAATACATTCATCATTACAACTTGTTACCAGAATAGGAAATTACTTAATTGTCAACCTTGTGTATGATATGTATATATTTGGATGGCACAAGCAATGATTGTCTTCAAAACTCAAAACTGCAATTATCTTATGTTCCATGAAGAATTTACTCATGATCTTTGAATACACAAAAGACTTTGTATAGAATTTGGAGAAACATCTGAAAACTTTATTGCAGCCACTTATGTTGGATCTTTTACTGAAGGAAAACAATGCAGTTTTTGAATATTATTGCTTTAATACTTCCAACATGCTAATAATTACCACATATATAAATCAGAACTCATTAAGATATTCATCTTTATTGTTTTCAACACAAAATTTCAATTGGTACATTCTCCAACTTAAATATCCAGTGATCAGGCTTTAACAATTTATTTTTAAATAAACTATTTACTGGATGATATATATATGTAAGCAAGGCTGGAAAACAATAAATGAAATAGTTTAAAAGTAACAAAGACAAAGATACTTGTCCACATCAACCAGAGGATAACAGCAATATTTTATCTGAGAACTTTGGACAATATAAACAGTGATTCAAAAACAAAAAGATTTCTTGTGTCTGGTTCCCAATCTGAATGTTGAGAAAGAAATTACTCCCTTTAATTTGATAACTATTTTGATTTCTTTGAGGCTTCCCCATCTGTCTGGGTGCTGCTTGACAACAACCACATTTAGTCATGTATCAATCATATAAAATTTAGAGATGGACAGATGGTGTGTTTGAAATGTGACAGCCACAATGCAAAAGGCGCACTTGCATAAGACGGATATGAAATGGAGAAAATGCAATGAGTCAGATTGTCTGCTTAATAATATGACCAGGATAGTTAAATGCCATCAATGCAAAGACAGTTCACTTTGAAAGATGCTTAAAGCTTTACCTCACATATATTAATGCTTGTAATTCACTATATTAATGCTTGACATGCTTGTAAGCCTTACCTGACATATATTAATGTACATACTAAGTGTATAATTACATACCTTTATCCATATATATATATCTATCTATCTTGCAATCAATCACACTTTCTTTATAGCTAGTCTGTGGGTGTAAACATGCATGTACATCAATATATATATATATATATACACATATAAGAATCACTACAGTATTGCAGTTGTCTTTCAACACATAACAATGTGTCTCCTTAGGTGATTGTAAATTACTGGCAATCATTATTGTAATTTACAATTGCCTGAGGATATGCATCATTATGTGTTGAAACATAACTGCAATTGTGTAGCGATTTTTACATGTTTTTGTTGTGATATCCTAATATATATATATATATATATATATATATATATATATATATATATATATATATATATATATATATATATATGCAGGTGTACACCAACCCAGAAGTAAATGAATGACAGATAGAAAAATGTTGTGACACATTTCATTCAGAAAGAATGTCTTCAGACAAATAATAGTTTTATTGATGAAATCAATATTTCTTTTATGCATATACCATTGAGATTCACATGAACCTTTTTGGGAGAAAAATCTACCCAGGACATCCTTATTCCAAACACCCCTCCTTATTAAATATTCAGGAAGTTTCCTCCCACTCATTTAGTCTGCAAGAATTCTAAAACAAAACATTTAATTACTGAATATTATTAAAACTTTGAGCCACCTTTTATTCCAGCTACCCCATTTGTTATTTAAAATTTAAGTGCATCTAAAAATTTTACACACAAACACACACACATGTGTGTGTGTGTGTGTGTGTATGATAATCATTAAATCATTACTTTTACTGTGGTGGATGGCATCAGTGAATCAGAAAAGTTTTCAATATTTTTCTTCCTGTTTCAGTCAGTGGTCATTTATTTGACACTTATTCAGAACACAGATGCTGAATGTCAAATCACTTGTGTTCATTAACTTTCCATCTAAGCCATTTACTTTTTATCAGTAGAAAAGGGATAACATCTCATTAATTCCTTATGTGATCAGCACCCTAACTAATGAATTAGGTGCAATTTTTAACATCAGAATAATCAGATTCTGAAAAAATAACATCTCATAGTAAAGATAACACATAAGACCATTTCTAAAATGGAAAAACATAAATATAGTTTATAAGTGTATAACAGATACAGATAAATTTTAAAATATCCAAGATATGCAAGGATACAAATGCACTGATATTAGGTAGAGAATCATATGGCCAGAATTTACTTTTTTTCAGACTGTCTCCTTTCATGTGAGTCATTTGATTAATTAGAGATTTGTTCAGAAGAATGTCTGAAATTTTTAGCAAATATTTCTGTCCAAGGAGGAGAACTGAAAATAATTTCAAAATCTTTCAATATTATTTAATTATTTATAATGACAAACACAAAGTCTACAAAATCCACAGAAGAAAAATAGAAAAATCCATGTATAATAATAATCCCAACAACCCTGATCTAAAATTTAACATCATCTCTAAAACAATAAGAGATATAGTTAGCAACAAACAAAATAACAGCAGGATAGAGGCAGGAATATAGAAAATAGGTTGTACAAAATGTCCAATGTTGTACATTGGCAAAACAAAATCTCCAAAAGAGACCATGAGCATTACTGATATGCTGATTAACAACACTTTAAATGCACTGGTAGTTCACTGTAATACATCTGACCACAATTTCAATTGAATGCCATTCTGATCAGGAAAGAAAAGGATTCACTAAGAAAATGTATTGAGGTTGTGTTGATCTCACAGATTTTGACAATAAACCTAAGGCTAGGATCATCCATAATATCACTGATCATCACAAAAGCAATATTAGTATAATGCAGTATACAAATTAATAGAGGAAAGACAGATCTACTCAGTGGGTTAATTTCAAATCGAACAGACACCAATGAATTTAATATAAAAAACAAAAAAACATTTACGTGGTCCTCGGATCTGATAATTTAAAAAAATCATTATTATTAATATTTAAGCATTATCTTTACAGTTTTCGCTCATTAACACCTGAAAATGTAAAACTTAACACACATTGTTGAAATGTGTTGTCATTAAAAAGATTTTCCACTTTATCCTATTATCTTTGCTTTTGTTTCAGATTCTATTCTACATCTTTCTAATACACATATCTGCTAATGTACAAAAGCAAACATTTGTGCCAACATATAGACACATGTATACTTTTGTGATGTGTCCATTCAGAATATGAGTTATTATGGCACTCCACCATTCATATGTTTTAAAGCTGTTAGCAATGTATATTTTTGCTATCTTTCCTAATCCCTGTCCTGCTATCTATTTACAGAAACCCATTAGATAGGCAACTCACTGTTTCACCCTGACCCTCTGGACTTCAATGTGAGTATCAAATTATCAAAGCCTTCTTTCTTCATTGTGTCCCAGAAATTACAACTATCTTATTTTATCCTAAGTGATTTTTGTTTTGATTTTGTTCATTTGTGTGTCTATATATATATATATATACACACACACACACACACACATATATATATATATATATATATATATATATATAATTATTTATTTAAAAATATGATTCCAACATGCTACATAAGAGGTCTCATGTTTCAAAACAAGAGCCAAAAACTTCAATATAATTATTTGAATTAAATTGAGTTAAAGTAAGCTCTGTCCCAACTTCAAGCGAAATTTTTTTGGGAATAACTTATTTCTGAAATTTACGTGTTTTAATAGTATATTCATAATTGAAATCAAAATTTCCATGGTAACAGCTAGGGCGAATTGTTTAAAATAGGTAAGGGTGTTTGGTGTTAATAATTTGTATCAGTATAGAGTTACTTTCATGGATGTCAAGTCAAGGTAAGGTGGGGGTGTCTAAATTTAAAACGGAAGATGTTTTCGCTTAGTCTGGTTTATGTGTCTATGGAGATTTATTTATTTTTTTATTTTATTTCTTTATGAAAGGGATTTGTGTATATAAAAACTGCCATAATATTTGTTTTTTGATGACTTCATAAAGGGTTAATTATATATATATATATATATATATATATATATATATATATACATACATGCACACACACACACACACACACACATATATATATATATATATATATATATATATATATATATATATGGTATTCAAGGACTGGTGTGGACATGTGTTAAAAGCACCCAGATGTCCCAGCAAAATATACAGCTTCTCAATCAAACCAACCCCATGTGCTAACTGGGCTCTGATGAACAGTGAGAGTTCAGTGCCAAAAAAACTGAACCCCCACTGCCTTGTGGGCTAAGGTACTTGAACCAAAAGCTAAGGGTGAGGTAACCCAAACTGAAACCTCCAGAAGAGCTTAAGTCCTGTTAACTGTGGCATGCATGACCAATCAGTGTGTCTACCAGTAACCTAAGTCCCAGTCATGGGTAAATGACATTAGTGGGTAGAAATAGCTCTGGTTAGCTGTGATGAAGGAAATCCATCTAGGAGAAGGAAATTTCTAATACAAAAACCCACCCAGCATGCGACCATTTCCACTGATCTGCACATAGGTGACATAAGGCTTATCCTAACATTATTTCTCACAACAATGCATTGGTGTATTTGCTGAAGCCTTTTGTGACTGAGCAACCTTTTCAGGATAGTACTCCTCACCCAACGAATTTGGGAGGGGACAAGAAAATGTGTCCTAAATAAAGCTACCTTGATCTGCTGGTTAACCTCCTGTCACTGACAGCTGTCCATATCAGCAGGAACAGGAGATATTATGCAAACATGACACTCACTTCAGATCTGTTGTTGGAATGTGAAAACACTTATTGACAATGGGAAAAGACTTGAATGCAAGATCGCAATTCTAACCAAGGAATTTCAGAGATATAATGTAGACATTGTTTTCCTTTTTGAAACCCATTTTGACTGTAGACACGATATTCTTTGCTAGACAGCTTATAGAAAAATGTATTGAACAGTGTGTGCCACTTTGTCAGGTTTTTGTTGACGTAACTAAAGCTTTTGACACAGTGAATCATGAGGTTTTCTGAAAGGTGCTCAGAAAATTTGGCTTTTATCAAAAAGTACATCTGCTTTTATTGAAAAGTTCAAGCAACTACATTGCTGTATGAAAGGTTGTGTCAATTTCAATGGTCAGCTCTTAAAGGAACTTCCCATTGATAATGGAGTAAAGCAGGGTGATATACCTGCACCAACATTGTTCTCACTTTACCTGATGGCTGTATGCATTCCATGACTGTGATACAGGTGTCTATATCAGATTTCAAACAACTGGAAAAGTTTTCAACTTGAGAAGATTCCCAGTTAAAACCCTTGTTAGTGATAGATTTATTAGGGAGCTTCTATATGCCGACAATGCCAACTTAGTTGCACACTTTCTGGAAAAAATGCAATCACTGATGGACTGCATTTCTAATCCTTGTACTTGCTTTGAACTAACAATCATGATTACGAAAACCAAAATCATGTACACTCCTGTTTCTGGTGATCTTTACCTGGAACTTGACATCTCTGTCTATGGGAAGTGTCTTGATGTTGTCAAAAAGTTTATCTACCTTGGTAGTACATTATCTAATAATGGCTCCCTTGATGCAGAAATCAAACAGAGAATAAGCAAGGCATCTTGGTCCTTTGCTAAGCTAGAAGATAGAGTCTGGTCAGATGGTGATCTAACTTTGGCAACTAAAGTGTCTGTGTATTAAACATGTGTGTTGTCAACCTTACTCTACACCTCTGAAACCTGGACCTTGTATCAATCTCATATAAAACAGCTTGAAAGATTCCATCAGCACTGTCTCAGACATATTCTTGTTCTGAAGTGGGACAGCCATGTTCCAGATACAGGTGTCTTGACCAAAGCCCAAACAGTCAACATTGCTACAATTATGGTTAGGAACCAGATGAGTTGGGCTAGTCTTCTTGTTCTACTTGATGACTCCAGATATCCAAAACAGCTGTTTTATGGTAAGCTTCTTTCTGGCAAGTGACCCCAGCACAAGTAAAAAAAATGATTTTGAGATAGTGTCAACGAGAGTTTAGCATATTTTGGTGTTCCTGTTGATGATTATAACATCTGATTGTGGCCAGAGGAAGGGTGTGATTTTCTAGGGTGCTGAACTTTTTGAAGCAGCCAGAGCAGATCGAGGAAAGCTCAAGAGAGCATGCAGAAAACAGGAACATCTGCTGGCCAATTGTAGGGAGGTATGGATCTGTGAGGTGTGTGACCAGACTCTGCTGTCAAAGGCAGGCCTGGTTATTCACATGAAATCACATGAAAGCAAGCCAAGTACACTTGTCCCTCCCACACCATGCTTTAAGTCCCTGGATGGGAACTTTTCATGCTCCGACTACTCTAGAGATTGCTGATCAGTTACTGGTATCAAGCATCACATGAAAGTTCACAGTGAAGCCAACACTGTATCTGTTGTCTCAACCAATGCCAATGTTCATGAGTGCTAAATCTGCTCCAATATGTGCAAGTCGCTTGCTGGACTGAAAAGTCATAAACTGGTTCGCAGATGGTCAATCAATGAAGGAGTCATAATTGTCTGACATGATGTCACAACAATCAACATATATATATATATATATATATATATATATATATAATTATTTATTTAAAAATATGATTCCAACACTACATAAGAGTTCTCATGTTTCAAAACAAGAGCCGAAAACGTCAATATAATTATTTGAATTAAATTGAATTAAAGTACCAAGCTCTGTTCCATCTTCAAGCAAAATTTTTTTGGGAATAACTAATTCCTGAAATTTGTGTGTTTTATAAGCATATTCATTATTGAAATTAAAATTACTATGGTAATGGCTAGAGCAATTGTTTAAAGAAAAGGGGCATAAGGGTTAATAATTTGTATCAATATCTCAGTTACATTCAAAGACGTCAAGTCAGGGTAAGGTTGGGGTGTCTAAATTTAAAGCAGAAGATGACATCGTCTAGTCTGGTTAGGTGCATATGGAGATTTATTTATTTTTTTATTTAATTTTTATTTTTCTCTGAAAGGGTTTTGTGTGTATAAAAAAAAACTGTCATAAGTCACTAACATTTGTTTTTTTGTTGACTTCATAAAGAGCTATTTTTTTTTTATTAGGGCATTTAAACTATTTATTTAGACTATGGAATTTAAAAATTATTTTATTGTTTGTTTGTTTTTATGCTAATTATTCAATGCGAAAATTTGATGATGTTGGCAAAAAACCATTAACTCATGTCTATTGTTTAATAGATTTTTATTATTTAGAAACTTAATAATGTGTAGTTTTTCATGTAGGCATAAAGGGCATGGGCATATTTTCCACATATTATAAAAATGAATTTTTTGCATGGTAGTGATTCAGATGTCTTTCTTGGACTTTTGATAAGTGTTTATTTACATATTGCATATAGTTCTCTTGTTAATATTTTGCTTTTTTCATGTCGTACGATGTCATGCAAATTATTAACACCTAACACCCCTCCCTATTTAAACAATTCGCCCTGGCTGTTACCATGGAAATTTTGATTTCAATTATGAATATGCTATTAAAACACGTAAATTTCAGAAATAAGTTATTCCCAAAAAAATTTCGCTTCAAGATGGAACAGAGCTTACTTTAATTCAATTTAATTCAAATAATTATATTGAAGTTTTCGGCTCTTGTTTTGAAACATGAGACCTCTTATGTAGCATGTTGGAATCATATTTTTAAATAAATAATTATATATATATATATATATATATATATATATATATATATATATGTATTTATGTATATATATATATATTTATTTATATCTATATATATGTATCTGTATGTATATATATATATATATATATGTATGTATTTGTGTATATATATTTGTGTTTTTGTATATTTATATATATATTTGTACATATATATGTTTGTATATATATATATATATATATATATATATATATATATATATATATATATATATATATATATATATATATAAGGTAAAAGACAATATGAAAACTTTAATATTAGCCAACATGTTTCATCCAATGTGGACTTTTTCAAGGCAAAAATGAAATGAATTTATTAAAGCAAAGTAACTATTAACAACAAAACAAAATGTCCTTAGCAACTGGAAGAATTTAGAAAACACTATTATATTCATATTGTCAACTGAAAATTATGTCAAGTACTGTCATGTGGGGAAATAGTGTTTTATTGTTGTGTCGATGGATTCATCCATTTTCTTTTTCCATTTTCTGACAGTGCTTGACATAATTTTCAATTACAAACAATATGTCTGCTTATTTTTAGCATAATCCTTTCATATTCATGGATATTTTTCCATGTATTACAATCAAATGAAGCAAGAAATGCACTGTAACAGTGAAAATCATTTTTATTTCCCAAGTACTTTCCATCCCTTTCTGAGATCATCATAGCTCATATTACAAAAATTTTGGATTCCCAAGTTTTTTATTACTGTGATTGTTTTTTGGCAATTTTTTACATGATCTTTTGAGACAAATTTTTTGTACAATAATAATTTTTATAACTTGGAAATAAATTTGGGAATAATCAAAATTAATTATGAAATCTAGTGAAAATCACCCCTGAAATAAAAATAATTGTTTGTAGAGAAAGTATGGACCTACATACATCAACTTACATGGTGGCAGAAAAATTATTGTAGAACTTAAAAGGTGAGATTAAATATTAATGCAATACTTAAATGCAGTGATAATTTCTTTAGTTCTTCTGTAGTTTATTGTTGCTTATTGTATACGGCAGCAGTATGCCTTGCAAAAAGAATCTCTGCCCACAGAGGAACAGATTGCAATCAAAAGAGCCAGGGCTGCAGTGAGGAAAAGAAAGTCCCATACAGATGAAAACACAGATCAGATAGCAGCCAGGAGAGCTTCCAATGCTGAGAATATGCAAAGACTTAGGGACTCTCAAACTCCTGAACAAGCCAAATGCCTAATCAAGAGCCTTTTGCAGGAGCTATCTTAAATGCTGCCTGATAGGGCAGCTTTTAAGCTAGTATATATATATATATATATATATATATATATATATATATATATATATATATATATATATATATTATAAAATGGAATAAAGAATAAGGTAAGAAAATGAATCTCAGTCTAACATGTTTCACCTTTATTAAGGTTTCATCAATAATCAAGAAAAAGAAATGAAAATGCAAATGGACACAGTTCTGGAATGTTATAATTTTTGGTAATTCTCATTGGTCAGACATACATCACATGTGTAAATGCAACAGATAATATATAAATATGTATGAGAAACATTTAGGATATTAATGTGTGATAGTGTAAGAGTGTGTAAGTAAAGAAACACTTGTGTCTGTAGGTGTATGTAGGGCGGTAATGTTAATTCATGTAAATGTATAAGTGTCAGGGAAGTCTACAGATGTCACCCTTGTATTTTGTCAGTGAAATGTACCAACATATTGGAAAATAATTTTGTATATATATTGTTACATTTCAAACAGAACCATTTGCATTTTGAAAAAATCTTTTCTCATTCTAACTTTCTGTAACTGAGTTGAACCAATTTTGTTCCAACATGAAAATCTCTGCTACAAATAAACATTGACTGAAAAGACTGTATTCTCCTTTAAGTGAAAAGATTGTGGTGTCCTCAGTTAAGGATACAGTCTGTCAAGTTAGATGAAGATATTTCAAGTGGAAGAGAAACAATAATCTACTCAAGAATCCTATATTGAAATAAACATATATCAAGGCACACATACACACACACATATATATAGAATATGATCTGAAGATTACTTTCAAGCATAACACACTGTCACCAGTTGGTGTTGACCTGAGTGTCTACTTTTATAATTACACTTGCACTTTATAATTACTGTATCCTTGTTATTGAGCACTTTTAACCATAAGTATAGCATACCTCAACCTATATCATATATATATATATATATATATATATATATATATATATATATATATATAAACAACACACAAAATTTCAAAACTTTAGAAATTCAAATATATATATATATACATATATATATATATATATATATATATATATATATATATATATATATATATATATATGTATGTATAAAATGTGCATAAGTTGTTGAAAACATGTGATTGGGCGACTGTCGTTATTTGATAATTAATGCACTTTTATATTTTCAGGACATCAATGGTGAACTATCAGCTAACACATGAAATGAAATGACATGCTGTAATTTTTGTGATACCATGCAAAGCACAATGATGTTGACATTGTAACTTTTTGGGGAAAGCCACCAGTTTGTGCAAAAAGTTTGGAAAATCTCCAGCATGTATGTGCTGTCTGTAGCAAGGCACAAAACGCATTCACAGCATTTAGACAGTATCAAGATACCAAAATTCATACAGCAGGTGAAGAACATAATCAATGCAAATCCAGGAATGTCTGTGAGTGCCATTGCCAGAGACCTCCAGTTATCTGAGTGCATAATCCACAATGTGGTGCACAAGGACATTTGGTACAAGTTATATGTGATAAGGAAAGTGCAATTCATGCCATCATACACATGAGAACAATGGTCACTTCAAGCAAAACGATTACTGAACAAGTTGAAACAAGAACCTGACATCCTCTGGTGTTTTTTTTTTTTTTATCAGGATTAAAAAGTGAATTAGAGAAATGACAAATGGCTATGTACGGATCCTTCTAATGTCTCAGAATGCGCATAATTTTTCCTGCTTCTGTGATAGTTTTAGGTGGGGAGTGAGTAGTGAAGGAAATATCCTGCTACACTACATCTTCCAACAGGGATTTTGGTTGAATGCTGCTCACTACGTTGAGGTGCTGGAAACTGTTGGGAAGTCCTCTATAGACTTTGTATGTGATAGAAGGCCTTTTGTGTTTTAGTAGGACTCTGCACTTGCTTTGGTGACCCAAGAGTGGATGGTGGCCAATCTGCATGACACATCACACCAAGCATGTGGCCACCTAATTTTGTCAAACATAAATACCCTTCACTATTACATGTGGGGTATTGTTAAATGGAAGACTAATCAATGTTTATAAAATACAACTACCATTACCTGAGTAATGTTCAATATCAATACAGATCATGTGAGGAATATATGTTAACTGTTTTGCTTTCACATTGAAGCAATCTTTTGTATCAATAAATTTAGATGTCATAGTTTTTCTTAGTCACCAATGTGCCCTAAAATACCATATATATATATATATATATATATATATATATATATATATATATATATATATATATATATTTCAATAAAGGTGCAATTAATTTATAAATTCATTAATCATTCATACAAAAAACAAATACAGAGGTTAATGATTTAGTTGGCGATAATCCATCGTCGCAAACAATTCAAATAAGATACATAAACCCCGAACCTGTACATGATGATCTGAGGATGTCTGTAGGAACAGACGAAAACTTGTAAAAATAAAAAAGACCTTATGCAGGTGAAATTTATAAATGAGGATCATATCATTCATGTACAGGTTCGGGTTTATGTATCATTTGAATTTTTTGCGACGATGGATTCTCGCCAATTAAATCATTAACCTCTGTATTTGTTTTTTGTACAAATGATTCATGAATATATATATATATATATATATATATGCATGTATATATATACATATATATATATATATATATATGTATGTATGTATATATATATATATATATATATATATATATATGTATATATATATATATATATATATATATATATATATATATATATATATATATATATGTATGCATGTATATATATATATATATGTATGCATGTATATATATATATATATATATATATATATATATATATATATATATATGCATATGAGAGAGAAAATTGTTCTCTTCCACTGAAAACATGCTGATTCCATTCCCATACAAATTCACATGCCTGTGCCATAAATGCACTGTAATTCTTTACCAAAAAAATATTTAAATGAAAAATAGGAGTTCAGGAGTCCTACACTTTTCAGGGAGGAACCCCTTCATTTAGGAGAAATCTTTCCTAAGTCTTAATTTTTGAGCAGGATCTATTTAGCATTGTCATATTTAAGGCAGGAGTAGAAAGATTTTAATCTCTTAGACACATCTTTTTTTTTTTTTTGTTGCAACTATGATCATTAAGTCTGCCTAAAAATAGGAATAGCTAACATTAAAGAAAAATGCTTCTATTCCTAGTTTCCTTTAAGCTGCGCATGTGTGAGTATACGTGCAACATTTTGAAACCAATCTACAAAGGAAATTGGGTACACAAAAGCTTAGTGGTTTAAATTAATTTCATACAAATAATAATAATAATAATAATAATAATAATAATAATAATAATGTATTATCATTATTGGGAATAATCTCTTAACTGTTTCTGCCAAAATTGAAATGATTTAAAGTTTACATTTGCACAAGCATTCCTTGTACACAGTTTTTGTCAAGAGAATTTCCACAACATAAAAAAACTAGTAAAAATTAGTAAACCATTTCTTTATATAAAATGTGCAGAGAGAGTAAGAAACACAAGTAAAATAAATTATCATCAAATTAAAAGCTTTTATTCAATGGTGTAAACTGTTTAAGAATGTTATGCAGATTAAAATTTTGCAGACTTGACATTAGTTTTTATTTATACAGGCCTTGCATTTATAAGATTGACTATTTCCCTTTCTTGGACATCCAGCCCAGTTGTATTCGAAGCAAGTACTTTGTAGACAACTTTTCAATTTCTTTTCTTTGTTTCAAGATTTAAAATGACCTAGATATTTTCAATAGATGTCAGGAGATTACTTGACTGTGAGAGTCATTTAATAGCTTCTTTGGTCTCTTTGTTGAGTTCATTTTGCTATATAGTATGGAGTTTCATTGTCTATGGCAACATACAGTTGTGTTGAAATAACCATCAATAAATAAAATAATCTTGTAGAATAGACCCAGAAGGTTTAGATGATAAGTATTCAAAAAAATCCATCATGTATGATAAGCTGCAAGTGGTTCAATCAGTCTTGGTTAGGAAATTTTCAGATTGGTGCTCATCCATTGTTTGAAAACTGAAGAAATGATAATTCATCTGAAAAGATTCTAGTATATCAAAACTCCAAGTTTATCATATCAATTACTCACTACTTTCTGTGCTGAATATGGGTTAGTTTAGGAAGTGTCTTTCTTCTGGCTACTTTGTGATAAGAAAATATGAAGATACTGTATTGCTATCTTTATAATGATATGGACAAGGACTTGTTAATTAATCATGGCATCTTTATTAAAGACCATTTGAAGTCTCTTTTGGGATGACTTGATTTGATTTTGTGGCAAGATAATTTTCAACAAGTTCTTTCAACTAATGTTATTTTAAAAGAAAAAATTCTTATCCACAAGTATTTTCTGCTGCTAATTTATACATTTATATGCTAGAAAATAAATGACTATATAAAATATTTGCAGACAGATATAACAGATATAACAGGAAACTCCTGATGTATGTGTTTATCACTCATCTCTCTGTCTCTCTCTATAAATATATATATATATATATATATATATATATGTGTGTGTGTGTGTTTCTGAAGCATTAATGGATATACTTTTAATCCAATATTTTTATTCAAACTATATTATTGTGGATAATTTGTATTTAAGATAGATACTGTGTTTTCCTTTATTAATCAGCGTGTATTACGTCTATTTTAAAATAATCTGACTGAAGAGGATGTGTTTTCTTAAAAATGGGTAAATAAATAAATAAGAGATTATTCCCAATAGTGATAATACATTATTATTATTATTATTAATGCTTGCTATGACATTCGTCATGGTCAAATAGCAAAGCACACTAGATCTAATACTGGTTTTCCCCTACATAGGAAATATGCATCAAAATTTGAGGTTATACAAATGCTTGCACATATTTATAAAATGGTTGTTTTGCAGGCAAAATAGGAAAAGAGTGTTTTTGATAAACTTACTTGATAGATCTTTTACAGTTCATCAAGGAGAAAAATGTTCTAGCCTAAAATGTGCTATTATATGTATGTGATAAAACATGATGCTGTGTGTAACAGTCATGCTGATATTTAAATGTCAACTGACAAGCTCTAAAACTTAATATCAAGAAATTTTTTTGTTTCTTCATTTTATTGGTTAAAAAATAATGTTTGATTTGTGCTGATTGGTCAGATTATTTTATCATTTTGATCCTTCGATGTTCCATGTCCCTTCAGGACCATGGTGATCATTTTCTGTCCTTTGAAGCTCTTAGAAAATTTAGTCTTTTTGTTGTCTCTCCTAAACTCTGTTCTGCCATCCATTTACATAAGCTCATTAGGTGTGCTATGTGTTGTTTTCCTGTCCCTCTTGCTATCAATATGTCCTATCTGTGTCAAATTTTCTAATTTTTCCTCATTATATACCCTGAAAATTTTGACTATCTCTATCTGATTCTAAGTTTTAAGTATATTTTTTGTTTCAATTTTCTCTAAAATTTCATCATTGCTCACATATTTAGTCCATAGTATTCTCAGTATCCTTTTATAGAACCATATTTCTGTTGCTTCAAATCTCTTCTACAGCCAGGAGGAGATTATCCATCATTCACTGCCATACAGGAAGACTGATATTACATAACAGTTCAGTATTCTCTTCCTTCTTTCTAACAAAAATTTCCTGTTTCTTAATACTTTGCTGGGCTTTTAGAAGTCATCTTTTACTATCCCTATGCATTTCTAGTTTTTGGTGTTGCACTTTCTGTCCTCAGTTAATACAATTAGATATTTAGATTGTTATACATACTTGATTTTGGTATCTTCAATTGTAATTTGCATGTTGGGCTGTTCTTTTTGCTGACAGCCATGCATTCTGTTTTCTTGCAATCAATGCTTAGTCCTTTCTTCTCATTTCCCTTTACTATCTTAGTGATTTTACCATATTTGCAGTTACAGTGGTAATATTAATTTAGGATATTATCACCATTACATTTGTCAGATTTATGCTAAGCTAATGACACAAGACCATGACAGTTATTCATGCAATTCTAGTTATTTTTATATATACAAACACATGTATACTCAACAACACAATAGCACACATGTAGATGAGTTTTTCCCCTTGAGATTTATTTATTCAAGATTTTTCTATTTTATACTTATTTCCATCAAAATATGCTGTACAATTTAAATTCTCAGGGGGAAAATAGTATTATACTTCCATATGGTATTTCTAAAACTTTTATTCATTAAGTGTTTGGTTAATCTGAAGGCTGAATGAATTCTCAGTCCTTTGTGTTTTGTTTACCTGACAGTCATGCATTTCAATAGCCACTCAAGAGAAATTTATGTCATTATTCAATATCTATTTTGATGCATATCTTACTTTATTGTTGTTTTCTTGAATTTTTTCTTTGCAATGTTTTTAACTTTTGGCATTGAAACTTAAATTAAATTTTAGAATTCAGAAAAAAGTAATAACTTACATCTACAAGTGGTTAATATTCCATTCTATTAAGAAATAGATCTTATTCCTAATCCTTGCTTTCTTCTAAATCTCTGCAGTTTCACTTGAAGGTCAAAGAATATACTGAAGACAAAACAAAACAATGAAGATATTTGAGAAAAATTTGTAATAATACAAATATTTCATTGCATAACCTTAGACAAAGTATTTCCATCTCAGTTTCAGTTTTGTTTCCTATAAAAAATTTTGAATTGCTCCTCATACATTTTGGTAAATTGGAATTGATTCATTAGTAATTCATAAAAATTGGAAATAGGAATTGAACATGAAAGGTCAATATGATTAGCAATGACCATAAATTTGTTATTGACAAATTTTTATCTATGAAAATGATATGTGTACAGAATAAAAACTATAAGAAAATGTAATGAGAAAATATGTAATAAAAATATCTTCAGTTGAAAGTTATTTTCCTTGAATTTTCATTATACATGTGAAAATGTATAGAGGAACTCAAGGAAAATAATTTTCCAATTGAAAATTTTTATTTGACTCATGATTTTGCTTGCTAAATATTTTTGGTATTTCAATTTTCTTCTTTATGAACTCAGTGATAGATCAGTAGATAAATCTTTTTACTTGTGGTGGCAGACTATTTAGATGAAGCTATTTACCACTAGTTACAAAGGAGAATGTAGATATGTGAGTAGTGTAATAGATATTGGCTTGAATAGTGGAATCAGCAAGCACAAATTTTTGCCATGTTACTTGTGTTCACCTGAAACAAATGTTGTTGGGAAAGGCATGAATCAGTTTTTTCTCCCAGTTATGGGTTAAATAGCAAGACAGAATGGATTGTCTAGCCTTGGGTGGTAGCCAGTCTAGGGGAATGATAAATCTGAAACTATCCTGAAGAGAAATTGACTCCAGAAGGTTATCTTGCCTTGACATATTTAATGCTGCTACACACTTATGACTTTAATGGGATAAAAAGAGAACAAAATTATAGGGAAAGTAGAAAAATAATCAATAAGCACTGTCAAACCACAAACATTAAAATATTTTTTTTAAAAATAGACAAAATATTTAAAAACAAAAAAATGTAATTTTAAGGAAAAATGACTTTCATTATTTACTTCTAGCCTATTTATTGGAGGTCTTACCCTTCTCTCATTTTTTCTTTCAGGTAAAATCACGCTGAAGAGATTTCTACCAGAGACATTTTCAGTCATGTCCAGGAAGCCTAGATCAGTTTAGAAAGATTTAGTTGAAGTTTATTGATAAAATGTTTTACTATTCAAAAAGATTTCCTTCTGGCTTTATTGATCAAATATTAATAATGACCTTTGCAAACTACAGAAAGAAAACTGACAATCAATGAGTGAAATCGAGTTTTAGACAATTGCTTCCATTCCCCAAATTTTGGATTATCAAGAAATGTTTTCTTGATTAAAAGTACAAGTCTCTATACAACTCAAAATAATTTTACATTGGTACCAATAATACTGAAAATCTGAATTTGAAACAGAAAGCCTTTGCTCTTTGTATTCATATCAGTGATGTTTAACCTTAACATCAATGATTAATGCCTTTGATGCTTTCATACACATACAATTGCCTGGTCTAATTATATCTTACTGAGCATAGAAAATTCCTTGCCTGATATTTAGGGTAAAATTCCATAAATGGTATTGATCTCCAAATGATTGTCTGAATTGAATTAAATGAACAAAGTATTCCTCATAGATTTGCAGACAAATCAATTAAGAACTTAAAAATCCCTAGTTAATCATTTTACTCAAAAAAACATACTGAGAAAATTGAAAGGCCTCACTTTGTCTTAGAAATTTTCATTTAATAACATTGTCACACTTAGCTTTTCATATTCTCTCTTATTTGATTATTGCTTTTCTACAAATGCACAACTATGGTAGCTGTCTGTACATCTTGAAATGTTAGTTTTTCAATGGAATTAATTTATCATGCTTCAGTTCAGGATATCATGTCTAAAAATATTATTTTCAGGCTTTAACCAAATATTGTGTTTTTACCTATTTGATTTTTAGAACATTTGCTTACTTTATAAGAAATTTTGCTTTACAAGAAAAAAAGAACCCTGAAGAAAGTTTTTAAGACATTCAAAGGAATATCGTGTAAATATGAGAATAGGAAAGTAATGAACTCTGCCTACTCCTAGTTGAATAATGATTTCTTCATTTTATATGTAAACTTCAGGTCCATATCTATATATATATATATATATATATATATATATATATATATATATATATATATATATATATGTGTGTGTGTGTGTGTGTGTGTGTGTATCATTGACAGACAGTACAGTTTCACTGTATCACAGCTCCACAATGCGACTAGATGGCTGGATCAAAACCCAACCGATTTGGTGTCAGTCAGAGCTTCTACCACTCAACAGAAAGTATATATATATATATATACATATATATATATATATATATATATATATATATATATATATATATGCATGTGTGTGCGATAGAAACTATTAGGAGGATTTGATAATTATAATTAAGTAATTCATCAAGTCAGAAGAAACCTCAACAGAATGCAGAAAGCACTGAATGGGCATTTCGTCTAGTATTTGGGACTCATCAGCAGTGCGCATCCACTACCGAGAATTGAAACCCTGACAGGTTATCATGCAAGCGTCATACCAACTACCAGGTAGCATATATATATATATATATATATATATATATATATATATATATATATTAACTGATTTAAAATATTTTAAATCAGTTAATTTATAATATTAATGCTCTGTAAATTTACATTCAGCACTATTTGGTAAAATTAAAAAATATCTATAAGAACACCGGATTATATATCTTACTGTTCTTTCTTTATCTTTATATATATATATATATATATATATATACTTTATTATAGGTTATTACATTTGAACATGCATATTAATGCAAAAAAAGCTATCAAAAAAATCCTTTTCAGAAGAAGAGGAAAACAAAAAGAAAGGAGAAGAGAAACAAGATATATTGTTATAAAGTTTAGCCAATGAAAACTATCTAAGTTAAGAAAGATGTTATAAAAAAGGATTCAAATTTACAGGATATAATGTTAAATAGATAGACAATTTTTGATACAATGTATCCATACATGAGCAGTTTGAAGAAGATGAAACATATATTAACAAAAATTATACATAGTATATTAATAAAAGACACTTTAAGAAGTAAAAGAAAGAAAAAACACATAAATTATATTGAATTTTAAAAGCAGAAAAATTAGAAAATAGAAACCAAATATAAAAATAAAAAAAAATGATAAAATAAAACAATGGAAAATGTAACAATATCAACCTGAATTATATACTGATAAACCAATTTTTTGCTAACCAGTAATTTAAATTTTTATAAATTTTAACTATCTATAAATTCAAAACCTACAACTCTTAAATTCATAAATTTACAATTCATAAATTCCAAATCCATAAAATTTACAACTCATAAGCTACAAACCTATAAAATACACAATTTACTATACAAACCTTTAAATTTATAAATTCTAAATATAAATCATTTATAAATTTAAAAATTATACCAAACTTTTTATACTAGTAATTTAAGAGTAATAACTAATCTACCACATTACCTCAAAATCAAACTAAGGATAACTTTAAAATGTTTATAAGAAGGTTATATAGCATAAGAGAAGTGATTATTAAATTTAAAGTTTAGCAAGGTTGTAAAGTCAGAGCCGTAAAGTGCTTACAATTAACAGTAATTTCAAATCTTTGATTTAACAACTATTTGCTATTCAGAAGAAAATCTGATTATCTGCCTTTTCTCCTGTTGACATAGAAAACAAGGTTCATATAAAGATCTACTGGTTCTAGCTAGTTTAAGGATTTTCCCTTTAACCTTAGGGGTTTTACTTTCTTCTGTCAACTGTTGGCTACTGGCGTTTGTTTACATCCATTAATAATACATTAGAATTTCCATTTCTCTCTGCTGTGCACCATTAGCTTAGGGGTAGGATCTCTGACATGCCAAATTGGTAGTGTTTGAAGCAACTGGATGTCTAGCCACACTGATGAGCTGTGACACATACACACACACGCGCACACACACACACACACATATATATATATATAGTTCCTCCCTCAGCTGAAGCAATTCAGATTCAATTATCAAAGCTTCATATATGGCTGGGATAAATAGACAATACCGATTGAAATGGTCAGACTCTACACCAATTTCAGTTTAGTAAATATGGAGAATTAATGATTTGTATATAGAAATACTTAACAACTATTATTCTTAGTTCTTCTCTACTGACTATTGGTACCTATATAGTACTAATCTGTACACTTAGATTATTTTTTGAAAAACTCATTTGCTGATTCTTCCATTGACAAACAAACTTATTCTTATTTTAACCTTATTCCAGAAATGATGGTGTATCCACATGTCTCTCTCTACATGACAGATTTTAACACCTTCTTGTAATAAAAAATGAATAATAAGCAGAAAAAGAAAATTTTCAAATGACATCATTTTGTAGAATTATGAAAATGTTAATGAAATGATAAATATCTGAATGAACTAATTAATGTTGAAGCATTTTCATTTATGAATCTGAAAACATTTGGTAAATGGAGTCAATGTGATATCATAAAAATATGTTTATATTGAAAGTATTCTTCCCAGTTCAACCTCTACATAAATCTGGTGAACAATACTTTGTTCATTTTATTTAGTGGAAGTGCTAAAAGATTTCACCATTACATCTGAGACTTCTTTATTTAGTGTCAAAGAATGAAAAAAATACATGATGGCTTCCAACCATAGTAGTAAGCATCCATCAACCTCATAAAATAATGGTTGTGTCTTCATTGAATAAGATTAGCCCATGAACAGCAAGTTGTTTGTCTCAGCAGTTAGATCCCACATAAAGATCTTTTCTGCAGTTATTACAAACAAATTGATGTGTAGATTAAAAGCCTGAGTTAGATGTCTCTAATTTGAGTTGTTTTCTCTTTCCCAGTTATTGGTTTCATTTTACCTCATCCCTCTTAACTCCTTCCCAAACTTCATGAGTGTAGTCATCTTCAAGCACTTCACAGATGTCTGGGTCAATGCCTGTGAATTTCAGTTCATACTTTCAGACATCCCTGAAATGCAATACAGGATGACCTTCAGAGCGGTGTGCTGTAGCCAGCTCACAATAAATATCTTTTGGTATGCAACCATCATCCATTTGTTGCACATGACCCAGCCATTGCAGTCAAATCTGAGAGAGGAGATGATGCATGTTCAGGGAGTCAACATGGCAGTGTTGGTGACTTTGTCTCACCATGTGATCCCCAAGATATTTTGTAGGCAGCAAAGGTCAAAACTTTGTAAGCAGTTCTCTTGCCTGGTATAAGTCATCCAGGATTCACTGACATATAGCAAGGTACTGAGAATACACACCTACAATGGATAGTGGCTCAGATTGAGGAATTGGAGAGGCAAGTTCAAATTCCAGTCGAATCTGTTACATTCACTTATGTGCTAATACCCTTCGATAAGGTATGACTCTCCTCTTCTCCCCAACAGGACAGACCAGGTTCTATAGCCTTGGATGGCAACTGCTCTACTGCAGAAAGAAATGGCAACCTATTGCAGGAAAAAATCTGCCTCGTCAGTCATGTATTGAAAGATAAATGATCGCCTAAGCATGTATCACGCATGGCACATAACTGACTAACAGACATCTTGTTTGATGATCAAGGTCAGCTAGTTGTTGTCCCACAATTTCTTCCTTAATTTGGTCAGCTTTATAAATGCACTGGAAGAGGTTGTTGGTGATGGTAATGTTCAGATAAGTGGTTAGTGGCTTCAAGCCTCCATTGTCAATGCTGATTGACATCCTGACCCATGACATTGGTTTCCTTAATGCTGATAGTCAGCCCAACCTTCTGGTAGGTATGAGCAGCTGCTGGTAGTCATACTGAGCAAAGTCAGGGCAGTGTCATCAGTGAGCAACATTTTTCAGTTGATGACTGTGAAACATGGCCCATTTGACAGCCAAATTGAACAGCTTTCCATTACTTTGGGTATTTAAGTGGACTCCCTCATGCAGAGTGTTGGAATGTGATGTTCGTCAACAGAAAAAAAAAAAAATTGCAAACAAAATTGGTGTTAGGATGCATCTGAATTGAGTTCAGCTCTTCAAAACCATGCAGATTTTTTATATTAACAAACTCTACTTGAAATACAGTTTTCTCCTTTGTAACTTTAGTTTCTGCTTATTTTAGGTCAAGTAGGAAACAATCACTTTTCTCTTTTCAAATTAAACAATTATCCAAAAATTAAAAAAATAAGTATAAAGAAAAAAGTACCATTGATTGTATGAAATGCATTTCATATTTGAGGCTAAATGCTGTGTAGCTGAATATCTGAAAACATCATTAAAAATGTATCACTTTTAAGAAATATCCTATTCACAAAATGACTTCAGGTTTTTTTTTCTATTTTTCTTTATTCATTGTATTTGTTATTCCTTCTACTCATACAGCTAAATAAAATCCTCAAGTGATTTTCCTGCCATTCACAGATAATATATAAACAGCAATCATCTATCAATATGCAATGAAATTGATTTAAATAAACTTATTATTTAAGAATTATCTCCCTTGGTACATTTTCATTTATTTGTTTTTTTGTCTGAAAAAAATAGTTTTCTTTACTGAATCTTTCTTCCAAATAAAACTTATTTCATAATTTTTTTATATCATTTTTCTATTACTGGCATATTTCAAACTTTTTCTTCTCTCATGTGAAGATAGTTACAAGTTTATGTCAGTCAAATTCTCTACCAACCAAATTTGCAAATACGATAGAATGATACAATCAATAAATCTGTAGAAATTCACTGATTTTTGTTAAGGATTATGAATTACAAATGTTTTTTTCAGTTAATTGAAAAGCAACTTTCCAAATTATTGACCAAATTTTCTTTATGGTTTTAGATAATGAAACTTGTAAGAAAAAGCTGATAATTTATTAGAGATAAAAAAATTTAATAACTGACATTAGATTATAAAATATCATTGAAATGTCAGATCTTTATCAAAATAATTCCAATTTATCACAGAAAATTTAATTGCATCTGGAAATCTAAAAATAAATTTTGTATAAACGTCAAACATTCAAGAAAAGCAATCTTTTGTACACTTGCTATACTAGTATTATTAGTCTAATTATCATAACCATAATTTAGTGCAAGCTTCCATTAGTGACTTTTTGTCAAGTAATAAATTATGAAAGTGTTCTTAAAATTTCTTGGCTTTTTTTAATCGTTTCACTGCAAAGAAGGTGGTATATTCACTAGTATGCAGGGGGTTATGGGGAATGAAAGTGAAAGTGAAGACAGAGAATAGGCAGGATTGAGGAATAGACAAAAGATGAATGGGGTGATTGATATTGCATTTAAATTTTTTTTTAAATATTAATTATTAGGGAAGCAAGGAAATAGGAGTTCCACAAGTGGGTGGTGCAAGAAAATAAACAGTTGGAGTAGAAGAGGCAGTTGCATTTAGCTAATTCAGCAGTAAAAGGGAGGAATCTAGCTGCCAATCTAGTAGCACACTTAAATTCATCTATTCCTGGTTACCAGGGAAAAAAATCTTGTCAAAGCAGTTGGTATGAAAATATTTATAGAACAGAAGGAAGGAAGCCAAGCCTCATGACATCAAATGAGAAAGTGACTGAAGTCAAGCTGCCTTGTCAGGATTGATTACATTACATGTCCTTCTTTGGATTCTGTCAAGAATCTCTAGATGCACAACAGGAGCACCAGACCGAATATTCAATGCACGGATGAATGATAGATTCATAAATGGGCAAGATGGGTTCTGCCAAGAAAAATTTTCTGGCACAACACTTTTCTTGCAGTAGATGCAGCTACTGGTTTGATATAGTCACTCCACTTCATGTCAGTGGAAAATGTGAGGCCAAGAAATGTGTTGCTCTTCTGGAGTCTAGCATCAGTCATGCTGATGGGAGACAGAAAAGGTTCTCTGTTGTGGTTAAATGAAAGGAAAGCAGTTTATTTCTTTTTTTTAAATCTCTTATTGATTAGGATGAAGACTTTTTAGAATTCGTTCATATATTTTCATCCAGAAAATAGTAACATTTTAATCTACAACTTTAGAAACCAATTCTTTTTATGTTGGTATACTTTTGGTAACTGACAAATTTATTTACAAGTGACCAAGAGTCATTCAAGGTAGAAGGTTACTGTGTGAGATTGTTGTAAGGACATACAGGAGGTGGAAAGAGGAAGTAAGAAGTGTATATTATGAGGATATGTATGATAGATATAGGTTGACCCTAGATTTGAGGAGGTTAAAATTGGTGAAACATCCTCTCAGGAGCCTGTTCCACAAAGTAACAGTTCTGTAGAAGAAGCTGTCTGAATGGGATTTACTAGTTACCAAGGAATATAAGGAGAATGTAGACGATTTGATACTGTGAACATGGAATGGTAGGTCCTAGCTGTGAAGGTCTGAGCTGGTGCCACTGAGTAATATAACTCATCTAAGTATCTGCCATCGTAACAGTGATAGAGTAATGAGAGGTTAACAATGTTTCATCTGCAGGATAAGGGTTGTAGAGTGGAGAATAATTAATCATCTATAAGGCAATGTAATTACTTTGAATCTTTGTCATGGCTGGACAGTGAGGACTGGGCAGCCCCAGAAATACTCAATTTTTGTCTGATCTGTTTTCTGGAGTGATACAAGGAACCAACCATACTTCCAGAATCTTTAGTGATGTTACAAATATATGAGTTACATTTGAGGTCTGGAGTGAGTATTAAACCCAATTGACATTTAGGTCAAGGAACAACATTGAGACTACTCATCAGGAATGAAGCAAATTTAGGGTCTACTCAGTGGTGATAAAATGTTACTAACTATATTTTAGATGTATTGAATGATACAAGCCAGTCATTTCTCCCATTGAGCTGTAAGGGCTAGGTCAGAGAGAGAGAGAGAGAGAGAGAGAGAGAGAGAGAGAAGCAAAACACTAGTCATCCAGATATTTGGAAGTACACCCATACACTGTGATATCATCTGCATATACATTTTCTAACTGAAAATGTACTTAGGTAGATCATTACTATAAAGTGTAATGAGGCGAGAGCCTTGGAGGGAGGTCAGTGTTAATGTCATGTGTTTCAAAGGACTGGCTATTAACAATGACCTTCATAGACCTACCTGATAGGAAAGACTTAAAGATAACTGAGAAGACTGTTCCAGAAATTTCATAGCTGGTGAGTCTGTGTAGCAACTCCTTGTCACAGGCTTTTGTGATATGTAGGAGATTAGTATATTATCACACACTTCCCTGATTCTATGCATGATGATAGTTATGATCAGCAGTGAACCTAGAAGAGCAAAAACCTTATTTGTTGCTCAGACGGTTGTTTTTGTTGAGGTAATCAACATCTTTCTTGTTTATTATAGCTTCAAAAAGTTTGCTGATGGCACTAAAGAAACATTATGACAGGGACATTCTTGTAAACACCTGACACCTTCTATTGGTTTGAAAATCATTTCTTCTTTTGGCAGCAGTTAAACAGCTTTGCCTCTATTGAAAATTATGTTTACATTTTTGTTCCAGAACTCACAAGATCCAAGTTTTTTGTTTTCCACTTTGGCTTGGACTGCCTGCACATACTGTTTACTTACATGTTGCACACAGGAAAATTTTCATTAATTTGTCATAGAAAATTTTCAGTGAAAATTGCACAGAATTGGTTGAAATAGCAGAGAATAGAGTAAGCCTGTTCCCTTAATATTACTGTTAACCTTTTTACTTTTTGTATACATGCAGACATATTGTTTCAGCCAAATGTTTGTGCTCTTGCACTTTAAGCATATTTCTGGCCATTATCAAGATAAAAGTGAATACTATACAACATTAATTGTAAAAAAAGTCTTCAGATATGTGTATGATATTATCATAATGCACAAATGGCAAAAGCTATAATTATGAATTTAAAAGTAGTTAAAGCTTAAACAATAACATCCACAGTTTTCTTGATAATGGCCAGAAGTATGGTTGAAAAACCATGGATCACAAATGTTTGGATAGTATTTACACTTATTGGATTGAAACATGTTCTCTTTGACATCAAACAAGAAAGTTAAATAAAAATTAAGAAGACATCCCTTTTCTATAATATTTATCAACTTGTATTACACACACACACATCTGTATATCTGAATAAACACAAGCAGAAATAATTTATTTAGATTTGATATTTAAAAAATATATACATTGATCATTTTTATTTGGTTCAATTTCATAAATGAATAAAAATTACCTAATTACATCACAATGCTTCATTTTTTTTCTAATCATTTCACCCAAAGTTGGGTGATGCCACTAATATCAAGGGGTTACTGGAAGTAGAATAAATTGAGAAGACTTTAGTGAGGAGAGAGGACAATAAAAGAACAGAATTCAAGAAGACAGAAGACTGGGATTCATGTTGCATTTAAATTTTTGAAGATTGTAGGTAGCAGGGAAACAAGAAATCAAAAGAACTACACAGGTGATAAGTGTGAGAAAAGAAACTTATGGTTGAAGTTAAACAATAAAAGGATGAGACCTAGTTGCCAATCTAGTAGTATGCTTAAATTCAGGCATCAGTTGAGATACCATGGACAAGAGTTCATTAACACAATTGCCATGAAAATATTTATAGAAAAGACAGAAAAATCATGACAAAATAGTACAGAAATTGTCATATTTTGAAACTTGTTCAGTCTCCAAATTGAAAGAGCCAATCTCAAATAGCATTAAAATTAGGAATTCCACTTTCAACTATAAACCATGTGATTAAACAGTTCACAAATGAAGGAAAGATAAGTTCAACATCTTGTTCAGGTCCCCTGAACCATCTAAAAGATGTCCTTGTGTAATTAAATTGGAAATTGAATATAATTTCCATTGTAAACCCACAAAAGTAGAATGTCAAAATTAACTCCAATGTAGCATCTTTATTATTATAAAGTTATTATGACAACAACTAGAAGAATGTTACTTCTTAATGTAGTCAACAATTAGTTGACAAAATGATACTCTCAAGTTCCAAATACAAGTGGATGTTGGAATAGTAAGTGGCAGGTAGAATAAATGCTAAAAATATAAGTGCTTTGATATTTAGATCAATATCTGATTACAATGGGAGCTCATTGCATTAAGAATGAGAATGAAAACCATGTACACATGTTAAGATTGCACTGCAGTCATCTCAATTCTTACCAATAAACCCTATGACTAAGAGAATATTTCTAAAGATTTGTTATGGAATTGTCTAGGTTAGAACTCCTTGAGAATATTAATAAGCAGTTGGTGAGTTGGAAAAGGAATGTTATTTAGTATATATCATATATACTAGTGTATCATGTGACCTAATTTTGAACCTAATTTGATTACAGTAAATGGATATATAGTTTGGTCAATGGTGTAGCCAGAGCCAGCAGTATATATGCTAATTTTATATCCTTAAAATTAGGTTCAAAATTAGGTCTTCAATAGTTGCATGACATGCAAGTATATATGGTATATTTTAAAAAATTAATTGTTGGCAAGATGTCAGGGAAAGTCTATTTCAGTCTTGATAGACAGATGAGTTATTAGTTCCTTAATTTTGAAATAGCAGACTGGTCTACAGATTAGCAATTTAAAACCTTTGTTTGAACCACCCAACAGGATATTATTTGTTGGATTTTTGTTTCTAGTTTGGCTAACAAACCAGATTATTTTGAAACCTATTATCATTGTCTAACCAACTTTGTAACAACTTTGTCTTTCTTGCATCATAATCTTGGTATCTCTCATAAAAGCTAGAATCAGCATAATGCAATTAGGTTTAACATATTTATCTTCCTAAAAGTTGGAATTACAAAATTTTGCATTTTTGTGCAGTTTTGAACTTTTGTTTATTTCTTTTTACCAAATGGGGAGCAACTTCAGATTCAATGCTCTTCTGTTATTGTGTTTCATAGTTTTCTTGTAAATAGCTCTGATGTTCTAATATCTTTTAACAGAATCATTTGCACTTGCCACAAATTTTATGCTAGATGATGTTTATCAGAACCCAGTTCCTTGTTGACAATGCTGGCAAACTGAGAGATCTAAGTTCTAGCATTCAATATTAAGACAAATAAAGAGAATGACATGAGATGAAGTATTAACATGACTGGCTGATAGTGTAGAAGAGAACAACAAAGGATTAGAAAGGGTGGAAATATTTGTTCATGGTTATTATTATGCAACAACCAAAGTGTACCTAATAGACAATTTTACCTCACACCACAGGAGATGTCTTCTTTCGGTTGTTCTGTGTAGTTTTGTGAAGTTTTACTAATTTTAAATCCTGTTTACTTATGAATAATTGTGATTTTTGTAGAATTATAAAAATTTAATTTGTTTTGTTTTTTTTATTTGAAGAGACTTGACACAACAGAAATGTTACTCTATAAAAGTTTCTAAAGAATATTATGGACTGAACATGTGAATAACAACAAATGTTTTAGGGAAAATAGAAACAAAAAAGACACTTACACCTGAAATTAGGAAGAGATAGTTGAAATTTCTAGAACATATAATGACAAAAGAGGACTTAGAAAATTTTACACTGACAAGACATATTAAAAGTAAGAGGGACATAATCTACCTAAATAGCTTGTGTAAATGGTCGGCAGAATAGGGAGCTACAAAGGGCAGGAAATTGTGTGGAACCATGATCACCCACGTCCTGAAGGGACATGGTATATAGAAGATGAAAAAATGCAGAATATTCAGATGCAATATCAACTTTACTTGTCTGATCAAACAACTTTTGATCTTTGCATGTATTCAATATGAAGTTGAACTTCAAAAAGTTAGACATGATTGAATGCAAAAATTGTTCAATGCTGTTGGAATGAAAAAAATCAATTTTGTATTGCTTTGGACAAAATTCCTCTTATTTTGGTAGGAATAAAAAAATAAATAAAATAAAACTGCTAATTCTTGAGCTAAGGAGTTCTTTCAAAACAAATGAAAATATTTTTCTGAAAATCAGATATATAGATTACAAGATCATCTGATATAAGTATTGATGGAAATCAATTTTTCAATTAATATTCATACATACACATGCATAGACACACACACAGTCAATTTTTTTACTAGCATCAATTAGTTATACCCAGTTTGAAAAAAAAACTCATTAGTCAGTAATAATAAATTAATCTAATTACTAGTAATTACACCATAACAAGGTCCCCAAAACATACACATACACACGTATACACACATACACACACACACAACCAAAAATGTCCATGTTCATAGTTAATGTTATTAAGTGTTGTTTTTTTGTTGTTTTTTTTTTTTTTATTAATAAGGCTTCCATTATTTTTAGCCTTTTTTTGCATGTAGATGATGCTATTATATTAGTGTTGTCAAAAAGTATGTTACGAATAGTGTCCAGTAGGTCTCCATGAATATTTAAATGAGATCTAATTGAGCTATGGTCAGAAAGGTGTAGAGTGAGTCTGCATGTCAAACATGTTGTAGTGTGGCCTATATAATTATTTACAAATTTTGATTGATCAGGAGTATAATTGCTTAATTTAAATTTGTAGCATGGACACAATATCTTGACCGTGTTTTGAAAAATAAAAACATTTTATAAAACATGCATGCAGCAAACTATTTCTTAATTAACAGTTAAAATATTTAATCCTTGAAAATGGCTAAATGTATAGCAGAAAGCTCTCAGATAAAAAGTTTTTATATTCTAGTTGACAACACAAAAATTCTTTTCAAATCTCATAGCCATACACAACTCATAATTAGGGAAACATTGCTTTTTAAATATTATTTACTCACTATCAATCTTGCACTATTTAGCAGTGGAGATAGCATATTAAAAGTTTTCTAAAAATAGAAGTCATGCCCAGGTCAACCAGCCAAACATACCCACTGCACATACACCACACAGCAAAACTACTATGTAGAAACTGCACATAGAAATTCAGAAATTCACCATCCAAACAGCATCCTTGATAATGGCTATAGAACTATCTGAAAACACTCAGAATAATTATAACTATGGAAAATTCCTATATTCTTTAATCCCTGAAAAACAAAAAATGTTACAATGCTGGAAAAATTCAATTAAAGATTAATTAAATTTTCCTTGTCAGCCATTTTCAATGAAACATGCTTGAAAGCGAGGTTGCTGACCAAATACACATTAATATATATATATATATATGTGTGTGTGTGTGTGTGTGTTTAAAATTTGCTATATTTATAGGGGAAAACTGCTCACTATTGGAGATAGTATTTGTAGATATAAACAGTGTGAACATAAAAATTAACACTGTATGGTGACTGGCAGTTTCATGCTTTAAATAATCATCAGACCATCTTATGATCACTGATCCACAACATTGATTTCTGTATCCATGCAATCTATATTTATCTATTGATCTATCTACATTTAATGCTTGACCAGAAGAAGGTGGGATTGGCCTACCAACATCAATCTGTTTTGATAGTTGGATTAAAGTGGCCAAAATATGGATGTAGGTATTGTACTGATAGACTGTGAACTGTGTACATTCTCTGTGTATAAACATCTTCAGTATATAGAACAACTTGACTGGTTCTATTCATTCTTGAAATGTCTTATTTTTTGTTCTCATTAAAATGAGGTGTGAGTATATTTGTTACTTATGTTTTCTTTTATTGTTTGTGGTTCTTCAAATATAGACTTATCATCAGTATATTTGTCTTCATGGATGTGTGTTATGTTCAAACTATGAGCAAATGCGATGGAGATTTTATACAAACACACAATACAATGATAACATGTTCCCAGCTCAACTCACTCACCAAAATATTACTAAAGGATCAAATATGAGATTCCATGTTTGGAGAGAGAAATGAGAGGAGAAAGGAACAGCTACTCAATAGAAAATATTCCAAGAGCATATTTATATTTTTGATATAATCATTATCCTATTTTAATTGTCTAAATTCTAAAATTGATGCTCTGTTACTATTAAGAATCTAATTTATTTTCTTTTCTTCTTGCTTATATATTTCTTTTATAAAAAAATATTTTCCAACAAATTTCCAAATCAAATCACAGATCAAGTCACTTGAACCCATTTTTCTGAAAATATTTAAATGTTACATAAAAATAAAATTCACTGCCCATTCATGGTTTTTGATAATCAATTTTTTGTTGCATACAAATATATTTTTTCTTCTTGTGCTGTGCTTTTTTACAGACACATATTGGAAAATGAACATTTGTGTTTTTGTATTGAATAACCATTTCTCCATAGATTTCTTCCATGCCACATATCTCACTATACTCTAACAATTTTGAATGTTTATTTGAAGACAAAGATATTAACTGACAATATTTTCTTAATTTTATGATTGTTACAAGATATGTTCCTTTAGCATCGATATTATTAACTTATTATTGCCTTTTTAAATTTACAGACGTCATTTCAGTAGAGAATTGATTTATTTTTGAGAATATTTTACTTGTAATTAAGCACAGTTTGAATTTTTTCTCATGAAGACAGTTATGTTTTTGAAAAATTATTTTAAAAATACATATAAATAGAACAAAACTAAGTAAAATGAAATGCTTCCACATAGAAATGTCTTCCTACTCTCTTCACCTGAATAACATTGAATATGCAATAATGTATGTAGCCTGCAAAATTTTGGAACAGTTAGGTAGATTTACTCATGTTCTGGGGCTATAGAGTTGCTTGTGGCAAAATTTAGGGAAGTTTGAAACATTCCCGATGGGGTTTAAATGTGGTCAATGCAGGGGTTAAAGGAGTATCTGTAATCAAACCCAAGTGTTTATATAACCAGTCATGTCACCTATAAATGTAGTATGGCATTATCTAGTTTAGCAAAACACTGTTGGATTAAATTTCCTTCTTTTCCCCAGTAATATGCAATCCACTTGGTCAATCTTGTGACAGCTAGGCAGTGAAGACCTACTCTGTACAGATGACAGGTTAGGGGAAGACAGTATGAAGAGAAAATGCTTCCTTGACATTTGGGGGCAAAACACAACCTCTTGCAACATGATATACTGGATTTGTGAGCATGGAAAGACTTGTAATGTTCACTAGCTTTTCTTTTCAGGGTCAGAGAAAAGGAATGTAACACATTTTTTCATTTTGTCCCAAGCAAGGTGTTAGTGCTACTAAGATGCAAAGAGTTACTGAGAGTGGAGAGAAATGAGAAAACTTTAGTGAACAGAAAAGTCAATAAAAAAACAGGATTCAGAAAAACAGAAAATGGGGATTGATACTGCATTTGAGATGGGAAGTATGAGAATATAAACTCAGAATAGAACTTATGGTTATATCTAGCTATTTCAAAGTAAAATGATGAAACCTATTTGATAATCTAGTAGTAGTTCATGTGGTTGAGGTACAAAGGAAGAACAATTGCCATGAAAATATATAAAAAGCAGAGGGAAGTCACATTATGTCAGTGGGAAAGTGACAGAATTTTGAGATGCCAGGTCATGATTGATGATATTATAGACCGTTCTTTAGATTTTACTGAGAATCTAAATAAACCAACCTTTTTATTAGCAGACCTAGCAACTGATTCAATGTAATTGTTCCATTTCATGTCAGTAACAAAAAGAGTAGAAAAAATCTATATGAAATAGTAGATTTTTCCATTCATTTTCCTAGTAACTGAGAAATTCAAAATCTGAATGCCAGTGAGATTAGAGTGATGAAGTCACTTGACATGGTGAGCACTGAAGTCACAAAACACAAAAATATTCAGATGAATATAGATAGAGGTTCTGATCTATACTGTCAGATATTCTATATAGTGAACAACAGTCCTGAGAAGAAAGGAACAATAAACGAAAAAGAGATAACTAACCAAGTTTAATAATGAAAGTTAGAAGCACATATAAAAACAATTTGGAGACTCAAGATACAATTCCTTTGCCATTGGGATATTTTCACAAACATAGACATCAATGTCATGCATGTAGATACTAGAACCGTTTCAATAGAGAAAAGATAGTGAAGAACAGAGAATTCAGTGGTAGGGATTTTGAAGATATTCTCTTTCTATAAAAACCTTCTTAATTCTCCCCAGCTGTTTTTATTTTTTACTGTTAATGCTTACATAAATATTTGTACCTGTGGCAGATACTACAAAGGTTGCTCACATATATTTGGTATACTCAATACCATCACTACTGATAAGCATGACAAGAATAAAGGGATGTCAATAATATGCAGACTAGTTTCACATGTAGTCCTTGTGAACTCTACTAGAACACACCCAACACCATTGTTTCATACAGTCTCATTCATATGCAATCTTCACCATTTGCCTAAGTGTTGGAAACATGACTCATCTGACTAGACAGCACAGCATCAGCTTTCCACATTCCAACAGAAATGTTCTTAGATGGAGGTGATAATCTGATGTCAATAATGGTAACATCATTAGTGCATGAGTATGAAACCCTATGAAATGTAGTGATGGACTGAATGACATCAACATTGAAACTAAATGCTCGTGAGACCAGTAGTAATGTTCACTTGAGTGATGAGTGGTTATCTTCTCTGTAAGCTGCCAGTAGACCTATTCTTGCATTAATTTTGTATGAAATGCTCACATTTTTCACATTATTGATATCTGCCTGAAACTCATGTATAGGTTAATATTTGGGTTTAATTTTATAAAACTTCTTCCCTTTAAGACAAATACCTACCACCCCTCCCTGGCCCTTGTCTTGTGCCTTTCATCTGACTAAAACATTGAAATGGATAAATGCTGTATTAGTTTTTCAACAGGTTGGTCTTTTAGCTTTCACTGTTAAATTCAATTTCCTGTCCTTCCTGACTGTATAGACATGAACCCAGTCCACACCAGGGTTGATAAGAAATAGGTTATTCCCCATATGAGATAATTTTGGATTTTATTGATAATTATATATATAACAGACAATGAATGTCTATTATGTTTGATCATGAGCCATTCTAAACTTTGTATGGTTGCTTTAATTTTGGGTGGAAATAAAAACAAAACTTGCCGAACATTTGGATATTTCTATTAAGCTGTTCCTTAATCTAAGCTTTCAGCTCACATGTGGAATATTCAGAGAGGTTATATGGACATTTAAACAAAGATATTCACCATCAAACATTATATTCTTTTATGTTGACATAGAAGATTGTTTGTGTTGATAACAGTCACAGAATACCAGATGCAGGTTTTGAATTCATAATGTGGTTTTATGACATTGTACCACGTGAGAGACCGAAATATTAACAACAGAATCATATGTTTAGATGCAATGTAATGTGTTGTGACTAATTTGAAATGTAATTTTGTTGAGTGTTGGTTGCTTTGTTTTAATGTAGATGGCCTCTAATATCTGAAGGTTCTTTTTAATGTGTGTATGTGTGAGTATTGTTGTGTTATCAACTAATAGTTGTCTAATATTATGTACATGGCTGTGTTTATCTAAGAAATGTTGTTTAATAAAACTAAGATCAGAAATGTGACATGTAAGTCTACAGGAGAGCAAGATTGTAGTAAAACCAATATATGTAGTGGGTTTATTATTAGTATCAGAGATACAATCTTTGAACAGGCATGTAAATTGATACACTACATTGTTTTTTGTAGAGGATTTTGTTATGTGGTTGTAGGTTTATTAGAGACTATGAGGTCAATTATTTTAAATTTTTTATAATATATGATGAGTTTAACTTGATTATTGTTATTAATGTGTTTAACATTATGTTTTGAGTGTTGTTTCATCAGGTTTGTAATTATTATGCATTTGGTTACAATAATATATGCTAATATATGCTAATATATGCTAATAGTATTATGTTTATTTTGATGTACACTATTATTATAAATATTATCAATTTTGTTAGAGGTATTATTAAATTTATTGAGATACATTTTAATTTGCTGATTAATTATTAACAAGTGTTTGTTTAATTTTATGTAATTTTTTATAGAACATGGTTTTGGAAGAAGATATTTGGGTGTGTTGGATTAAGTTTTTTATAATGGCTAACTTATATCATTGGGGGCTGCCTATATTTCTCAGATGAGGTATTATGAATACTATTTACATTATTCAGACTATTGTCCTCACCTTTGTTGCCAAATTTATCACGACCTTCTTCAGGTGGTTGGAATGTCCTCAAGGACACATGGTACAGTGGATAAAGGCATTGGTTAGATTCAGAGACAGGACCCAAAGAGTTGTGAGTTCAATACCTGGTTAAAGCAGTGGAGAACTTGGAGAGGTGAATTAACTCCTGTTAATTCAGCTCTCCAAGTTAAGATAAGACATCCATAAGGTAAGTGACATCCATTAGACATGGCATGTGGAACTAGAACAGTCTACCCCAGCAAGCGAAATAAAGGTTTTAGTTCGACATTCCAACCACCTGAAAAAGGCCAGAGTATACAACAGCTGAAAAGTTGTGATAAATATGGCAACAAAGATGAGGACAATAATCCGAATAATGTAAATAGTTTATCATTGGGAGCATTCACTATTATAATTAAGAATATATGAGTTAATGCTAGTGGGTTCTTATATAGAAAAGTGTGCTGCAATCAATAAATACATCAAGGAATGGAATTTTATTATTAATATTAAGTTCTAGTGTAAATTTGAGGACAGAGTGACTATCAAATTTATTTTGAAGTTGTGTAATTTGATCAATATTTTTAGCTAAAATGAAAATGTCATCTGCGTATCTTATATATATAAAGGTTTATTAGTGTCATTAAGTATTTTATTTTCTAAATATACCATATAATTAGAAAAAAAGGGGGCCTAAAGGAAATCACATTGTAATACCATCTATTTGAGTATAATTATATTACCTGGGGGGGGGGGGTCATGAAAAGTTATTTGAGTGGTACATGCTAATAATAATTTTTTTTTAAATATTGGGGTTAATATTGGGTGGGAGAAAAATATGATTCTATACATCAAGGTTAATGATGTCAATCATTTCATAGATGGGGACATTAGTAAATAAATTTTTAGTATACAATCACGCTTCTCTCATACCCATCAATATTAAACCTACTATTTAAATAAACAATAAAATTCTATTTAACAATGTAAAATTTAAATAATGATCTGCTGCCCCAATACACTAAATGTATATATATATATATATATATATATATATATATATATATATATATATATATATATATAATTAACCAACTGTATATGAGGGCAGTGTAGAACTCATAACAAATGGAAAAAGACCTACCTTAAAATGTTTCTGGTCACATGACAAAAGTGCTCATTAATTTGAATGAAAGATGTTTTATTTCACATATAGTCAACCTATTATATTAATAAAGTCAATTTTGAAGCATTGAATTTATCCACTCTTTTTACAAGCATTGAATTTATCAGATCTGCTATCTTCTGAGATATCTGATCAAGTTGTATTGAGAAGCAAATCTTTCTGGATATTGTCTTTATTTTGAAAATTCAAAATGACTAGAACATTTTCAATGTGATTCATATTAAGAGACTGACTTGGTCATGAGAATTACTTGTTTTTGAACCTGTCATTGTTGTTTTTGCTTTAAGTTATGAACTACAATCTCACTGAAAAGTGTTTTAATTGAAATAATTAATGAATACTGGAAGAATCCAGTTATGTAGAATGAATATATAGTGTCCAGAAATTATATTCCCCATGTAGAAAATAAGAGTTGGATAAGGGCTTCAAACTGTTTTTCATACTATAAACATCTTGTCTTGTGATTCAAACAAAAGTTTTTGATTGCCAATCTCTAGATCAGGTTGCTGTTTGAAAATTAAATAAGAGCTGAGAAGATGACAATGTGTCAAAACTTCAAGTGCCTGCTTTCTATCTCCATTATTTTCTCAGCTAATTGTTGACTGCATTATGAAATGGCTTTCTTCTTTTTGCTCATATATAATAATCCTTATAATAATAATAATAATAATAATAAAGATACTGTAATGCTACTTTGGAGTTTATTTTGATATTCTGCTACTTTTGTAGCTTTACAATGTGAATTCAATTTCCACTTTCATTACACGAAGGTAAATTTTGGATGGTACATTTATGAATTGTCTGATTGTGTAGTTTAGAGTTGAAGGTGTGATTCCTAATGTTGATATTATTCAAGAACTGACACATTACACTTTCCAATATACACTGCAGGTAAAAAGTTTGGGGCCACACTTCATTTCTTTAAAAACACCTTAAAATGAGATATTTTTGCACTTCTTCAAAATAAAAGATAAAATTTCAATAACTACAGTGTAATTGCTTTTACTTTGACAAAAAAATAAGCAGTGCTTATTTAGTATTTATTTTCAGTAGCAGTTGTCACATTTGGTGCTTCAGCTCTTTTTCTGTCAACATTTGTGTCAGTTTCTAACTGCCTTTGTAACAAATATTGTACTTCATGCCTAAATATCCTCAGCTTCTTGGTAATTTCTCTTTTAGACTCGCTTTCTTTGAACAAAATTTCAATTTCTGACCTTACCTCAATATTTAAATGCTTTCATTTTGCCATTTTGTGCAAATTACTTCAAAATTAAAAAAAATATATAACAAAACACTTTGAAAACACAGTTGTTATGATATAGCTGTTTACAACAGTAGTCAGTGCTGAGTTAACAATTAGAAACTGTATTAACATTCAAGTTAGTTGAAAATTTCGATAATCTCAAAAAGTCTACTGATGGAGCATAGCTACTGAAATTTTATCTTTAAAAAAATACAAAAATATCTCATTTTAAGGTGTTTTTTAAAGAAATGTAGGGTAACCCTAAACTTTTTGCCTGTAATGTACCTTGTTTGAAAACTTAATTATTCTCATTGTGTATGAAATATATTTGAAAGTGATTGTTTAGTTTCTTTTTTGTTTTCATACAAATATTCACTATCAATTTTAAAAAAATGTTTAAATATGTGTATTTATTTACTTTTGTCTTGTTTCTATAATAAATATGTTCATTCTTATTTTACATTTAATCATCATAAAGCTGCTTTGAAAATGTACTTAACATTTATCAATGTCACTTTGAAATTTTCAGTGATTTTATTCATTATTTTTACTTTTGACTTTTTAAAGTGATCAGTATGTGTCTAATTTAAATGATGGTGCTCTTTAAACTAAGATTGGAATACTGACTTCATGTAAATCATGAAATGGACTGCATAAATTTCCTTTGATTTTGGTGGGAAGAAAAAATACTTGATTTATGAGCTGTGGCACTCATTCAAAACAAATGCAAATGTTTAGTAGACAAACAGATTTATAGATTACTATATACGCACACACACACACACACACACACACACACACACACACACACACATATATATATATATATATATATATATATATATATATATATATATATATATGGGAATCCACTTTCAGTACATATTTATATACATACACTTCTTTATTAAGCTTAGTTTAGTTGTACCCAGAGAGAAAAAATCATTACTCAGTAATAATAATCAATGAATCTAGCATGCTAACAATTACACCATGACCAGGTTTCCATCACACACACACAAAGGGAGAGGTGAGAAAGAGAATGTAACAATGATATGCCCACTCAATATACAAAAATTACCAATGACATAATTATTATTTTTTTCTAATTATGCAAATTGTAAAAGTGGGGTTCTATTACCATTTATTAAGAGTCTAATTTGTTTTATTTTGTTCCTTTCTTCTAATTTATATTTCTTTTATAAAAAAATATTTCCCAAAACATTTCCAAATTAAATCACAAATCTAGTCAATTGATATCAAAATTCTGTCTTGTCAATTTCTAAAAAATACCCAAATATGCAAAACTCAAGTTAGCACCAGTTAACCTCTGCCCCCCAAAAAACTTTCTTTTCCATATGAAGTGAAATGGAAGCAATGGCAACCTCATCCAGTCAGTGACATCAAAACAAAAAAATTATTGCAAAACATGAACATTAAACTTGGTCTTAATAATAATGTCCACTTGTTACGTAAAACATGCAAAAGTATCTAACTTCTTACAAATATCCATTTTGACTCTTCTCTCAAACCATGTGTGTAAAGCATTTCTTGCAAGTCAGTTTTTGAAAAGTGCTTCTTCAGTCTCTGAATTTATTTTATTCTTTTTAGTCACCTTTTGTCATGGTGCTTACAGTTTGACAGCATTCTTAAATTTCCTTTGTTTAACAAGTGAAATCATGACAACAGCAACATTCTTCTGATTTTCAACACTACCAAATAGAATAAAATGTTACTTTTATTCCACAAAACACTTTAAGGAAAAAATAAAAAAGGAGCATGTTGTTTAAGCCTGGATAATGTTCACCATTGTTGCAAATGGAGCATAAATTGTTAGGCATCAGTTTTTATTTTTTTTAACTTTATCTTTTTAGAAGAATAATTTGACTAACTGATTTTTCACAGTCTCCCAAAAGATCAAATTATAATCATCAGCATTTTCATGGAGAAAAGAAGAGGTAACAAAACACCTTTAAATATGTTAAAATTAAAATTATGTTCAATGGAAAAAAATAATATTTTTCAAGTAAAAAAGGTTTTTGCACAAGGCTTCAATAAAGTAGTATCCACTGAAGCCTGAATCAAAAGAGATATGTACTAATCTTTAGTCTGGAACAGAGCCTTAAAAAAGAGCTCTCAGCAAAAAATTTTCTATCATTCTGACTGACAATCTTACTAACATTGTTGCTCTATGTAATGCAGCAATTTCTGCAGGCCAAAGAAAGAAAAGTGATTGTTAACACAACTCTACCAAAATACCTACTATCCAAAGTACCCATAAGCCAAAATAACTCTTGATAAAATATATCTACTCAGTAAAAATACCTCTTGGTCAGAAATTACAAAATTTATTTTATAATAATTTGATCTTAAAAAATAAAATTCTATTAAAAACTTTTAAAACAATACTTTGATTTTGTTCCAGAAATATATTTCTTTTTTGAATGAAATTTTTTGCTTTGTTCTGCAGCACAGAAATAAAAGCACATTTTTATTTCCCCTCCCCCACTTTAGGATTATCTGACTTATAAAATGAAACCAAATTAATTTGGAAACCTTATAAAATGACTTACACTATTTTTGTTTTTCATAATCTAATTTCTATATGTTAAACCTCAGAAAATTGGTTTTGTCTATCAGATTTGGGGAAAAATGTACCAAAGTTGACTTGTGGTATGTGTTATTTTCATTCAGATAGTGAAATCCATAACTCTATAGCTGTGTTTTGGGACTGAAAAATGAGCTTATTCACTGTATAATCACAAACAGCCATATTTGTGTGTATTTGTGGATAGAGAGACAAAATATCTTAGTATATCACATATATTCAATTTGTAAGTTGATCTTTCCAATATTTCTGCAGTTTCTAAAACAATCTCATTAACAATAATTCATCTCAAAATTTCACACAGAATCAATCAAAATTTCAATCTATTCTTATACTTGTGAACACCATTTCCCTTTGGGTAAATTTTTAAGCTACAATGACAAACTTTTCAAAAAAGATGTGTCTCGTGCTATTTTGTGCTTTATAAAGAAAACAAGTAACTGAAAAAGTAATTGAACCATTGTTTATTTGTTGAAGCTAATATTTCAATAAAAGCCAAGAGAAAATATACCATTTTAGTAAGAAAAGATTTAAGGGTGATGGGTTGTCAAGAGAATTACTGAAAAACAATTACTTTGTGTCCAAAGCTGTACAGACTATCAGGATAAGGAAATATAACAAAGATAAGATACACTGAGGTGTATTTGGGTGGGATTTGTTGTGAATGCTAATTGATTAACTTAATTGCTAGGATTTGAAGGTAATTTCTAAGAATAATGAATCACCTTTTTATTGTAGGATTGTTTGGGTCTTGGAAACAAAGTTTAACTTCAATTTAGTAGTGTAATTTGATAGAAGCTTGATTATGGCTGATTTGTGGGGAGGATTGGAGGTTTCAAGGACATTCTTAATGGAAAGGTAGTTAAGGATTTCTAGCTTTCATTCTACTTTCTTTTGAGTTTATTCATCAGCCTTTAGTTTCTAATAGATATTTGATGAACTTAACATTAAAAAGTTGCTAGCTAAAGCTGAGGAGATTTTATTAAATTAAAATAAATACTACACCTTTGATTTTTATGGAAAACATTCTTGAAACAAAACAATTGATTTTTCACTTTTCCAAAGTATAGTTTAAATAGTTACCTTAAATAAGTGTTTGCTATCTTTTCCTGTACCCAACAAAATATCAGACTATAAAAGTCAATTATGAATTAAGAATACTGGGCAATTCAAGTCATATTAGAAATTTCAAATCTGATCTTCTTTGGGAAATTTTTCCAGTATAAAAATAAATTAATGAAATTATCAAAAGTGAAAAATAAATCCTGATCATCTGACATAGTTAAGTCTTTTTAGATTATTTGCTGATAAAATGAATTTGATTTTTACCAGTTACTCTGCATTTTTAGCTTTTAGCCAGATTCAGCTTGGTTTATTATATATAGAGGGTGAATCAAAAATACTTTTACAAACTTTGGGAGTGGGTTCCTCATGCCAAACCAAGGACAAAAAGTCCATATAAACATATGTCCACAAATCTTTTGTTTAAAGTTTACGGTAGATGCTGTTAAATGTACAGTATAAGATACAATCCAAAAGTATTTTAACAAATATTGGTTCCTGACACCAAAACAAGATAAAATGTCCATATAACTATATGTCCAAAAGGCCATCATTGTACCTCAATACAGCTACTCATAACAAAATTTCAAAATGTCCTCCACTTGCTTCTATATGACTGGTAGACCCTTTCAAATATTCCTCACAATGTTGAATGGTTTTGCAGGCTCCCATGAGATACTGATGGAGTGTCTCTGCATTATTAATGTCTGCTGCATAAACCAATTGTTTTAGGTGTCCCCACAGATAAAAATCCAAAGGAACTAGTCATCCCCTGCATATTCACAACACAGCACCATCCACCATAAACTTTCTTTAAACTTAATCACTCAAAACTGAAGGATTTGAAGACATATGTTTATGTGGACTTATCTTAGTTTTGGTTTGTGGAACCCACAGCAAAGTTTGTAAAAGTATTTTTAATACCATCTATATATATATATATATATATATATATATATATATATAGATAGATAGATAGATAGATAGATAGATAGAGATATAGATATAATTTTAACTGGGGATTAATAATAACAATAATGTCTTATTTCAACCATTTTTGTTCAATTGAATGTTTCATGAAGTAGACAAACCATTGAATTCCTAGATTTTTAGAAAATAATTAATAGTAAATAGCTAAAAAAGGAGTAAAAAAAATACATAATTTATGCTTTGTGTTATACATATGCTAATAATAATAGATGCTTAAGTTCATTTTCATCATATGCTTGAAACTTTATTTAAACATAAACTGCATAGTCATTGTATATCCTATGTTGTTTCTAGTTCCTGTGAATGCTACTCTGGCCTAAGTAGAGGTTTAACATTCTTGTGGTTAGTATGAGAGTTTGTTTAACAATATAACATCCATCTTTCTCTGGTAGAAATTTTTATTTTATTTTATTTTTTTCAAAATCACAAAGGTGATAAAATTTAACTTCCCAACTTTGTAGATCTCACTGGAGATATTTGTTGTGGGAAGGAGCGTGGTTATTTTTCTTGTTTGCTCTGGAGTTGGATGAATGTGGATTCTTTTTCACCTCAGTTGTTTGCCAAACTCTATCATTATGAGGTAATGTGTGTCTTGGCCTTGTTGATGATTTTTGCTGGACCTCAGGTTTTCATTTTCAGGTCTTGGATGTGCATATTCTGCCCTCTGAATAGTTTTAGTAGGGTGTGTGTCTCTATTGTTATATTGTTTTCCTTCTTTCTAGGCATCAGCTGGTTTTTGTTCTGGTTTCCTTCTGATCAGGTGGAGGATTGATTTTGTGTGGTAAGGTTGTTTAACATTTCCTTGCATTTAACAGCTCTAATGGGGACTTCCAGTCTACTTTAATGAGAGCAATGCAAGATATGGGTCCTCCCTTGTTTCTTGGCATTTGATGAGATTTTCAGCTCTCAAGTTTCTCAGTTTCTGGACAGATGGAAACATGGAATAGTAACAAACCACAATTAGGTGCCATTTTTGGTTTATAACAAATAGGTCTGCTTGTAATGTGTCAGGTTCTACTTTGTTTTTCAGGAGATATCATGTCTTCTTTTGGTTGCACATCTATATATTTTTGGTCTATATGACATTCTGAACCCATCTTCATTTTTTATCAATTCACTCAAAGCAAGGGGATAATGCCACTAAGATGCAAATGCTACTGGGAATAAAAGACAATACAAAGACTTTAGAAAACCCAATCCTAAACAGGGAACAAGGGATAAATATCTACTTCTGTTCAAAAGACTGAGGTATGTAAACTAGACAATAGGTGAATCTATCTACTTGTAACTAGAGGAATAAACATTATACTCCAGTTGGTGTTTTGTGTAGATACTTTTTATACATTCTTTCTAATGGTTCATGGTCCCTTTCTACTGTAAATTGTCTGCCATGTTTTGTGGAACTTTTCACATTCATACACGACTGCCAACATAACTCCCTATGCTGTCCCTAAACCTATGGTAGGTTTGTTTACCTGAAGCACTACTGGCTTGTTTCTGTCATAGAAGAACTCTGTCTTTCTGTATATTATTTCTTTTTTTTAATTGAAGTGTTTCTGATGGAATTGGAATTTCTTCATCAGTTCTCTAAGCCTTGTTGTATCATCTGACATCTTTAGAAATAATGAGTTCTGGATCATGCCAAGAAAACTATGCAGTTTTTTTTGTATCTTTTGGTGATTTCATTTTAGTTAAGGCTGTGACCTTTTCTGGGCTTGTATATCAATCTAAAGAACTAACATTCTCCCACTTTGATGACACATTACTCAGCATTCAGTTTGATATTGGCTCTCTTTGTATTTTCTGGAGGTTTTATCTATCTTTTGTTGGAAGACGTCTTGACAGACTCTGAGGTCAAAAGACAATTATAAGAATTTGCATTGGCTGAATGGGGAGTTAAATGTGGTGAGGAGAGTAGATTATTTATCAAGCTTAACATTCCAATATCCATTCTTAGAATAAAGCTTGTTAAAAATTTTTAGATCCTGCTAGCTATAATGTCTTCTAGTGTTGGTAACTTGGCTTAAGTTATTTGAGTCCAGGAAAATCCTTAGCCATCTCTCGGGTTTTTCTCTGACCATGACAGAATTTACCTTTTCTGTTGGTTCACTCATTTTCTCAATCATTTACTATTACTTCTAGCTCCCATTGCACCTGCTTTAGGGTAGAGGTTTTCAATATTTTGGGGGAATATCTGTCAGTGTATCCTTACTAGGAATACATTGCTTTATGCTCCGGTGTCCAGTTTGACCTTCAGTCTCATGACTGCAGTTTTGTTATTCAGTCATTTCCTTATCTGTTTTTTTTTTTTGCATGAAGCTCCCTCCTAGCAATAGTTTTATCCGTTAACATTTGATATAGTTGTATTGTTTCTATTCTCTTATTTTCATCTCTCTCATCATCATCAACCCAGTGGATATTTGTTTATAATAATGTTTATCCTTCCGTTCGCATGATTTTCTTTTGTTCCTGCACATCTTCTCCCACTGTGAATCAAAGGCGAAACATTTATTGAAATAACTGAATTCATGTATTCTGCAGCAAAATTTATATTTATTTAATTTGTTGTATTTTCCCTTGTTTTTCATTTTGTCTGTTTTGTTATGACATCAATTATTTCTGTTATGTACAGGTTGTTTGTATACTCAGTTATTCCATTTGTTTCCTAGTAGCTTCAAATACTCTTATGGTATATATTGCTTCAGTCAGTATCCCTGCTGATAAGTGATTTATGTACATCAGAATGTGCATATCCCCATATTTGCTTTAATAGTCTCAATATGTCTGCATTCAAGATCATAATAGTCATTGTCATAGTGATGTCCATGTTTCCTTCTTCTTCCTCTTCTTGTTTGTGAAAATTATTTTCTTTTGTTTTCCTGCTGTGTCCATTATTTCTCCTTTTATTATAGGGTCTGTAGGTTACAACTGCCTCATTTTCATTATATCTTCACTCAAAACTTTATTTACACATGCAATTTACAAACTGCATAGATACTGTATGTCCTGTGTTCTTTCTGGACCCTGCACATATTACTGTGTCCTTAGTAGCAAATTATTGTTCTTGTGATTAATATCTGTCTATATCTCCTTGTTAGTCACCAAAAGCCTTGTTCTTGCTTCACCTGTGAGTACAGAACAGATAAGAACAGTTGTTACCAATGAGACAGAAACAAGATGGGATCTTTCAATCATTCCACATTCAATTGATGTTAACTCCTGTCAAAGCTATACTAATTCTTTACCTATATCATATCTAATATCATGCAAAATTATCCAGCTGTGTCCATTTTTACAACTAAGGGAATGAAAAAACATTCAGTGTTTTCTAAATCTTTAGCATTTCCATTTATTTTTAAAGTCATGACTAATGAAATATGAAATATTCTTATGTACAAAATTCACTCACACATATATTTTTTCAATATGACAGCATTTTACATAAATTCCAAAATAGATTTTTAAATCCTTTCATCTTTGATTTCAATAACAGTTAATCTTTTGTACTCCAAGAGTTGAAAAAATGTTAATTACAAGTGTTACTGTAAATGTTTTGAATTCTGTTTAGAACTACCAGAAAAATATTTCTACATAGAAGCAGGTTGTAGAATGGACCAATCAAAATATAAGAACAATGTAATGCAAAGAATGAATTGGAATAAGAACTCAATTACTTAATTTTAAATTTATTTTATATTCAAAAACAAGTGAACTGATAAAATAATTCTTTTTACCTGCAATTTTCTCTTCACATCAATTTCCTGTGAAAATCAAACTTTTAGGACAACTTGTTAATATCAATAAATCTCCATAGGTGGCAGTGTTTCAGTTGACCTTTGAAATTGACATTCTACCATAAACCAATCAGATTTCTTGCAAATAGGTTAATCGGTTATAACTGAGAAGTCATTTGGCTGCCATGGTAGACTTTGACCTTCACAGCATCTCAGAAAGCTAAGGGGATTGGTACTGCCCATCTTCTCTTTAAATTAAGTCCTTACAAAGAAAGGTGGTACCTAAGATTTAAATATTTAATATTTAAAAAATGAAAAATTTTTCTTGACACTTTTATTTTAGTTTTAATTTCAAGTTAATAGATTAAATTTAATATTTCTAATAAGCAAAATACTTTTTGAAATCACTAAAAATGGCTGAAATTGACCAGATAAACAACTCTGTCAGTACAATGTAATTCTCTTTATTAAAAAATCTTTAAAAAATAAAATATACTTTTCTGAAACTATATTTGTCAAAGAATAGCTGATTGAAAGTTTAATTAATCTGATTTGAAACAAATATTACTTACTTTTACTTTATAATATCACATAAAAACAGTTTTTAACATGGAGGTGGGTGTTTTTATGTGGTGTTGACAACTCTCTTGGTAGACATATGTTTGGCAATTTTTTCTATGTAGGAATTACTTGATGAACATAATATGGATTCCATTTTTATATCATTTTTAACTACCCAGTAATTTTAAAAAATTAGGAAAGTATTCTAAGTAATCTAATATTTTATTGAATTTTAAGTACTGTTTCTTTATAGTCTTACTTACAAAGACAATGTTGAGAAAATATTAGAAAATTACCAATAAATTTTAAATTTCCTATAGTTACTGCTCCTATTTTCTGATATGGACATCAGAATTTACAAAAATCAGCACAAAAAGACTTAGACTCATACACACACACAAAAAAAAATTCAAAATTCTTTTTAAGTACTGTGAGTGGGGTCACCGAATTGTAAGCTTTTTCATTTATGTTTAGTAAATATAGTTTTTCGTAAAAACTATATTTACTAATCATGGCACTAATTACTTATTTACTAATAACAATATCACCTAACTGCTACAAATTAATACAGAATACTAAAAAATTTGAAACTGTATAAATTATTCTAATTAAAATTTTTTAAATTATGAAACAATTTTTGTAAAAGTTCATTATTCATCCAAAAAAATTTTTTCTTAAGACAATGGTGTTCATAATACGGTGCCCAATGGATAAATTATCATCTAAATTATGCAAAAATGAAAATAACAATGACATCTCATTTTAGCAGATATATTTACCAAAATTACACAAAAATATCTTGAAATACTAAAGATTAAATTTATTCAATAAAATCACCATTGGCTTCAACCATGGCCTCCAGATGACTTTGGAATCTCCTGCAACTCTTCTGGATGGTCTCCTTGTTTAAGTTGGTGAATGCTGCCATAATCCTTTCCTTCAGTTCATCTTTTTGTGTTTCAAGGAGTTTTGTTGATCTCTTGCTCAACTGTGCCCCACACATAATGATTAAAGGGGTTATAGTCTGGGTAGTTAGGTAGCCAGATGTAAGGGTGGATGTTGTTGCAGAAATTGTCTGACAGCCATGACTAAGTTTTCCTGTGGTATGGTTTATTGTCAAACATGAGGTCACCCAGCAGCCACTCTTTTGATCCAGGGCAACACTTCTCAAGGCATTTGATGTAGGTCTCTGTGTTGAGTCTGAGGCCCTCACCAACAAATTCTTTTCTTATCAGAATGAGCAGAGTGAATTTTCTGAGCTGAAATACCTTTATAATCACCATTAGACTCATCCAACTCTTTCTGAATCCTCTGCACTGTCTTCAGATTGACACCCAAACACTCTGAAATATTTGTATTGGAGCTTCTGGTGTGAATGTCAAGCAGTACAGCATGCCATTTCTAAATCTCTGGGAGAGTGAATTGTGTCATGGTGTTCTTCTTCTTACAAACAGTGCCCAATTGATCCTACTATACTGTGCAGTCAACAAAATAAAAAAAATCTATGCACATGATCAAAATTAAAAATATAAAATGGCAACAATTTACCCATCACACACTGTATATCTTATTTATGAAAGTAATTAAACATTTTTCTAATTAAATATGTCTTAGTTTTATTCCATTTTTTATCTTATGATTCAGAACTGATTTTCTGTAACTAGGGATCTGTTTTTATAAAACAAAATTGATGATTTAAATTCTTTAAGGACTTGTGTTTATAATTGATGCAAACATTAAGTCTTACAAAAATGAATTTCTTGAAATTTCATAAAATTAAATAATTAAGTTGGGGTTAACTGGTGTAAAAATTATATATATATATTCTTACCAAGACTTTCTAAAAAAGAAACATTACTAAAATAATTTCATTTATTTGTGAATAAATCCTGAAAGTTTCATTAAAAGTCCGATTTTTGCAAAAATTTCCAAATCAATGTGCATTTCACTGCAAAAAGATGCTAAAATTTCCCATATATATTTATGGTCACTTTATGCTGTAAGAAAAACAAAATTTTGATGGTTCTAAAAAGGATTAAAAATTTAACAATAAAAAATTTTTTGGTCTTTTCTCTTAATAATAGCAAAGATTTTGATAAAATTTATTTTTTAAGTTTGGGTTATTTTTTTATTCTTGTATGCTCAGTTTTTAGCAAATCTTTGGAGGTACCTACTTTAAATAATATTATAAATGGTCTAGGTTAAATGATACCAGTAAAAGTGAATATGACCTAACCTGACTGAGGTTCTCTTTACTAATATTGAGACTATTGTCTAAATATTGTGAAATAGAATTTAGCACAAGTAGAAGTAGATTCAGGCCTTTCTCAAGGGCATTAGATGTAGTTCAAATTATACACTCCTTTATATATGCATAAATATTTATGTATGCATTTTATATATATATATAAATATATATATTGATGCCAAATTGGTTGGGTTTCGATCCTGGCTTAAGGCAATTGGATGTTTAGCCACACTGATGAGCTGTGATACAGCCTGTGGATCACACACACAGAGTGTATACTTTCAGATACATTTACTATAGCTCAATGGCATTCTGTCAGTTATGTGCCATGCATGATACACACTTAAGCAATCGTGTATCTTTTCATACATGACTGACGAGGCAGATTTTTTTTCCGCAGTAGGTTGCCATTTCTTTCTGCAGTAGACCAGGTGCCATCCAAGGCTATAAAACCCAGTCTGTCCTGCTATTTACCCATAGCTGGGGGGAAGAAGATGATTCTTACCTTTCTCAAGGGTATTAGCATGTAAGTGTATGTTATGGATTCAATTGGAACTTGAACTCGGCTCTCTGATTCCCCAATCCAAAACACTATTATTCCACCTTGCCTCCATGGCATTAGTAAGATCTAAAATATTCTTTAAATTATTAGTCATATTTATTGATCTAGGACATGTGGATAGTGTAACAGTTATTGGGGCATAAAGTGGAATCAGTGAGCCAACTTTAAATTCTGGCCTAGTCAATTGTTTCCACCTTTAGGAAAAGCATGAATCTTTTTCTTTTCCCTCAAATTAATCTCGCTAACCTTTGATTATAACCAATCTAAGAGAAGGACTACTAATTCAAAACCACGCCAAAAGCACTTCACTGTCTTTCCCAAGAAGTCATATCAGTTCATGGGAATCTTGGAAAGGCATGATTATCTACATCCTAAAAGAACATGGCATTAAAAAAATTTGGGGCCTATAGACACATTTTTATCCAAATAATACTGCATTACATATAGGAAACTGATAATTAAAAACAAGATTAGTTGGAGTGAATAGTAATTCAAAAATGACCTTGGAAAACATGCATTTTATAGACAACATCATTGTGGGTTAGAGTATATATGTGCATTAACAATGTGTATACAATAATGATTATGTTATTTTTTGTCTTCAAATTGGGCAGCTTTTTGAAAATTGTAGATGTTAAAATGCTTTCTGCTTTTATTTTTAATGTCATGTACCTTCAGAATGAAGACAATCTATACATTCTCTTCCTTTATTATTTGCAAATTGGCATATATTATTAAGAAAGATAATGGAGTTGTTTCTCATTGCCTAATCCATAATTGTTTTAGTAATTTTTTCAAGGCTCAATTTAATCTATAGCTGGGCATAAAGAAAAATGAAACAGATTCATATTTTTCCTAAAGGGAATTTGTGCGAATATGAATGCAAGTTCATGATTTTATTTTCTGCACTGATATCCATAACACTACTTGCACATCTAGTATGTTCTATGAAAACAATCCCCCATCGCATCTAGTATACTGATCCAGAGAAAAATGTTTATTCCAATGTTTGCACAGAATATACTTACATGTTGCTTCCCTACATTGGTGTATACCAAATGTAGTTGTTAATTTTTGACTCCAATGTCTATAATCTTTTGTGATACTTAGATTATCTCCTTTGCACTATTGATGGCAGTGTTTTTATGACAAGGAACATATTTACTAAGACAGGAGATAAAAAGACCAATTCTATGAAAAATCAGAGTGTAACAATAATTGTGAAACTTAAGAACGCAACAAAATATCAACTTCTTATTTGTTGTCATTTTTTTACAACATGATTGAACTCTAATGAAATACTATATTAACTTTCAGACACTTTAATAGAATTCCTCTTTTTAGTCACAAGTATAAAAAACTAATTTACCTTGGTCCTGGAGATCTATTTTCGAAAGAGTATTCTCCCTTTAAAAATATATGATACATTGCAGGTCAAACGAATGGATCACATTATCTTTACCAAGTGGCCTGAAATTTGTAAGTGCAAAAAACCAACTTCTACAGTTATAGTGAATTTTTTACACAAACTGTTTGCAAGATATGGCATTCAGGATGCCACAGTCTCAGATAACAGTACACATTTCACTACTTATGTATTTAAAAAATTTTGTAAAATGTTCTTGATTGAACATATTACTACCCTGTCATATCACCCATGGTCAAACAGACATGCTGAATGGTTTGTGAGTACTTTTAAGAGAGGTTTGAAAAAAGCAAGTAATGAAAAAGTGAATGAAGAAGCTCTATAAAAATTCTTAAGAGTATATCAGATAACACTGAATTCCAATACATCAAGAGGCATGTTACCAGCAGAATTGATGTTCACAAGAAAAATTAAATTGGTATTCAAAAAGTTGCTACAAGGTCAAAAAAAGGACACAAAATTTTTTTAAATTGTTTAGAAAGTGTTTTCAGCATATATAAAAATGGAAAAGAAATGTGAGAAGATGGCATATTAAGGTCATGAATTCGAAAAATGATATATATGATGAAAGGAAAAAAATGAGAACACAAAAGACATTGGAATCAGTTAAAGAAAAGGTTCATTGAAGAAAGGTCTGCAAGAAAGGAAGAACCTTTGCAAGTATTGTATGATATTTTTGACATACCAACATACCAAGAATTCATTGAAATATGATAGGTGTCTGTTGTAATTGGAATTATCATGCTGGAACACTTGGAAGAAGTGATTCCTGTGGGCTATTGCTGCTGAACACACTGGTGTGAACCAAGAAGAAGATTTTGGTTTCACCTAGTATTTCTGAGAATGAACAAAAGCATCAATGTCAGCTTTAACCCAAGAAGAAAAGTTTGTTGTAATTATCTGTGGCTTTGGTTGGTGTAAGTGAAATAGACAATTGAAGAGATAGTTGAAAACAAAATCCTTGTGAAACGAGTGCATCTACCAAATCTTTTCATTATCAATCTTGTTTATATTTATTTTAAGAGAATCATAGCTAAGAACTTTCCAACACCACAGTTGAACAACTGTCCACTGATAAAAAAGATTCAATGAAACAGATACTGTAATTTTTAAAATCGAAGGCACAAGCATTGTTTCTTGTGTGTGTCTGGTCTGCCTATATGTAAAATTTCATTTTTGAAATTTGAAAAGGGAGGTAAAATTTCCTTTTGGAAGGAAACTTCTCCAAGTGATTAGTTTTATTCTGAGCCAGGACCACTATGGTGTCTAAAGAAAACAGTGCATCCTTAAATACCAAACCACATTTAGATGGCACAACATGCACAACAAATGAAATTAGAAATGAAAAGGAAAGAAAGAGCCAAAGGTAAAATTGTAGCAAATATTAAACTTGATGTCTACCTCATTATTTCCGTGAGAAAATCTCTCAGAATACCTGACTTTGTAGCTGAGGGAAGAGTCCTGAACTCATTAAAAGAAACAAAAAATGTCAGGATATTTATTTTTTCCTGATTTCTTCCTCTTGTTACGTCAACATTTTCTCAGCCATTAAATTTATTTTCATTCTTTCTTGGATTCTCTTTATTTCCTTCAAGCATTCTGCCAGCAGTCAATTGGCATATTAATCAGTTAAGTCTTCAGTTCCTGTATCTGTTTTCACAAGAGAATTTGACTGATTTCACTGCAGCAAACTATAGCAAGAAATCAAATAGCGCCATCCAAACTGTTACAGTTTCCATATTCACGTAAAAAGATATTCTCAAGTTTTTAAAATAAAAAACCATGCACACTATTTTAAAAGTAAAAGTTCTACATACATACATATTCCAACTTAAAAAAAATGATTTGCAAAAGGAATTCCAATCTAATATTTTCTAGGTAAAAGATATCTTTATATTCGCTATTAATGATCAATTTGCATTGCTTAGCATCACAGGTTCCTTGTGGATTAGAGACATTTTTTGTTAAGCTTGTGTTAACTTCACAAGAATATTTAAGTTTAATAAAAGTCTGTATAGAAAGAACATTTTTTTCAATTGCTTGTTAATGTATGAATCCTTGCAGGTGGATCTGCTTTTGTGCCTTTATGCAAGAATTTTAAAAATTCCAGTCCCAAATATAATAACAAATCTGGCCATAACTTTGCCCAGTTATCATTTGAGAATTTAGACAAATTTCAGCAAAAAGTCAACTTGTGTCTTTGAGAAAATGCCTCAAAGAAAGAAAAAAGAGAAAAATTAAAAGTAATCAACTATATTGATCTTTAATACTGATTTTTTAATATTTTAGAGGAGAGTTTCAATTTAATATTATTAATAGCTGTATAGAGAAATGTCACTATTAAAATGAAATTAGTAATATTTAATTACTTCCCACCAAATGTAAAGTAGGATTAATAAGATGAGAGGTACTGAGGATTAAGTAACGGAACTTAACGTAACAAGAAAGATAATATCTGAATGAAACTCTTCATTATTTATTTAATATAATATTTGATGAATAAAAAATATATTGATCTGGCCCAATGACTATGACTAAATAAATTATACAAGGCGACAATACAAGAATATTGTAAGTTTTCTTTGGTTTCTTCTTATTTGTTGGGGTCATGTCATAACATTTCAGTCTTTGTGATCTTCTTCAGAATTACATCCATTGTTTGCAACTGAACTCCTTGTGTACTTCCAGAAGATTGAATTTCTGAAGATAAAAATAATGTAATTCTTAAACATGCAAGCAAAAGAATTTTCTTTAATATAAAAGAATATAATTATAAAAAATGAGAGATGCATTTCTCCCTACATTTTAGGCAATATTTCCATGAAAATTCTTAATAAAATACACATACACTGACTTGCATGAATGCTTTAAAAATTGTATGCCACTAAGGTGTTTATTATTCTTTCAGTTATACATTAACAAGGATAGGTAATTGTAATGTAGTTTAATTAGTTTGTAGTTTTATACATGGTTGTAGTGGAGTAAATTAAATTTTAAGATTCTTCCAAGCTTTTGAGAAGAAAAGAGAAAATACTTTCAAAAAAGAATAACAAGAATGTAATAAACAAAGGAATCTAGATATTAAAAAATAAGTAAAACAAATTTTATACCAATAAATGCTACATACAAAAAACTGTTACAATTTTGAAATACTTAAAAGAGTAAGATAACATGAATATTCTGTGAATTTTAGGTTATATCCAAAAAACAATTTTTTTTATTACTCCAGCCTTCATTGAAAAGGTTGGAGTAAATGTATCCGTACATGAAAGTTTTCTTAGAAGAATATGAGTAGTGTAACCAACTGCTGCTAATTGTGAGTAAGGAGAATTTTATAAATTACAGTTTCCAAGTCAAAAGGAGTGTGTTGACCGAACAGTATAAGTAAGAGAATAGTAATTTGATCTTTCTGACATATCCACTTTGAAAGAAATGTTCTAAACTTACCTTTCAAATTGTATTTTGATTTTTATATATGATCTGGTGGGCTCATCTTGGCTCTGAAAATGAAGTTAGGTGTGTTCAAATTGTTAAAAAAGTATCTTAGTTATGTGATATGTTTATGTCTGTATGACTTGATGGTATACAAACATAAAATGTGATTTAGTGGAGGCACCAAAAAAGATAAGAAGATAGGGGCTGGATTTTATTTTATTAGTAGTTGTAATTGAATAATAATACCAATATTTTTAAGATTTATTTTTAGAAGTAATGAAATCAGAGGATTGACATTGGTTTATTCTGGACAGTGTTCCAGCTTGGAGCCTATGCATACATGTGTGTTCTAACACTGCTACACCTATTGCTGAAAAGTGAGAGCTAGATGTATGTTGAGCATGAGTTGCCCTGTTTCTTTAAAACTTTAGGGATTACAGTGATGACATTTGTAAAACATGTCATCTTCAGCCAGTTCAGTTCTTTCCTGTGATCCACTGATTAAGGTATCTGTAAAATGAACCGTGTGTGTAGACTTCCATTTTCTTTTTTTTTTCTTTTTCTTAGAACAAACAAATAACTCCAGGTGGGAGTGAATTATAAACACACAAACTATTTGAAATCAAAGTAATTAAACCAATGACTGAAGTGACATATTCATTCTCTTCAATAAAATCTGTAGGAAAATTATCAATTATTTATATGTTGCACTTTTCTCAACTTTTGCTTGTATCTTCTTATTTTCACTCTTATCCATTCCAATCTTAACTGCCAGTCCATGATCCTATCTGCTTCACATAGATTAGTTTCATATGCAAATAAATTGTATACATAATTTCTTTAGTGTTCTTTCTTTTCTTTTGCTTTATCTCCTCATAAAGAACTTAAATATATCATAATTTTTACATCTTTCCATTCTTAGTTGCTATTCAATCTTTCGTTGTTGTTTCTCAGTATTCAACTAGCAAACCTGTTCTCTGGCTTTCTTTTATTTCTTCCCATTACTCATCTTTCTATATTTACTTATTTATTTTTCCTTTCATCTGGTTTTTCTTTCTTACATTCACACCTTCTTTTCCTCCATCTTTTTCTCCATCACTTCTATTTCTAACTTCATATTACTATGTAGGTTTCTTGGTCAGAAAGCATAACTGATTCTAATTCCAAAATATACTACACACTGATCTTAGAAAAAGAGTAATAGTCATACACAGAAACAAGTAGAATTATAGAAAAAATTACATATATTCTTCATTGAACAAATGAAGAATTGTGCAATGAAGTATAATCCAAAGTTATATGAAATGACAGCCTCTTTATATCTGTCTTTTATTAGTGAAGGTTGTCAAATAAGTATCAGAAAGCTTAACCAACAAGTGAGACAAGACTAATGAAAAAGTATTGGAATAAATGATCACAAGTCTTCATTTCACCAACTCGAAACTCCATGTTGTTTGTCTACCTAGTCTAGTGGTCACAATGCCATTTGAAGATCAGACTAACATTTAACATTCACACAAGAATAATGTCATCTGTCTGGCTGATGGAACAATCTGTTGAGGTCGACTGTATTGCATGCCATTTGGATTCAAACCCACCGGCAATAAATTAGCAGAGATCATTTGAGATCATTCCCGATGGCTTTCTATCTTGTTTCTTCAACCGAAAACAAAAAGCTGACAGGAAAATCCGGTTGTCATTGATGGTCACAACGCACTTAGAGTGATCTTCATCAATAATTCAGGCCAACCTTTCAACAGGCAGAAATGAACTTTTCTTTTGACTTGGTCAACATTCAAATGTAAATCAAGGAAGATACTAGATAAATTCCACAAACCATTTCACTCCTTACATGGCATTATGAAGACTAAAGGAAAATAATCTACATCATTTCTCAAAGCAGGAATTGGTTTCTCTGATATGCTTTTGTGTAATAATCAACTAAAGAAAAATCTTGTTTGCTGTATATCTATCAATTGCACTTCAAATTTTGTCAATGCACAAAAAATAGCATTGGATCCAACATGACTTATATGTGTTGAATTAACAGATTAGTTTCAATGTTCTTAATTCTTCCAAAAAAGTTTGGGGAATTGCTTGATTATACAAGCAATTCATCTGTCAAGTTAATTAGTGTTTCCCAAGATTGGAATGAAAGTTCTGTCCAATTTTATGTATATTTTAAATGAAGATACAAATGTTTATTATAGAGATATTTAATCATCAATATAATCTCCATTGCTTCCTAGAAACTCATTTCATCTGTCAACATGTTTAAAGATAACATGTTTGTAAAATTCTTTATTATTTTATGTAAAATATGAAACTTACTCTTGTTCAATCTCTTCTCTTGATGTCAACTTTAGGCCACCCAAATATTTCTGCAAGTTTGGGAGAATATGTAGGATGAAGCAATTTTTTCCAACTGAGTTCCTCTAAGAGATCTTTAGTCAACCATGCAGCATGATGACAGGCATTATCAGGATAGAGGATTACTCCCTTTCTTTTCACTCAAGATACATTTCTCATCATCAGTAACAACCTGTCCAAAAAGGGCACTTGAAGTTGTCAGGTAAGCAATGACTCACAACAATCAACACATTGTTTGTGATCTTCTGAAGAGACAGGTTGTGTGAGACCCATTTTCCAACTGATGGAATCTTTTCAATGCTTTTCAATTCATGTAGGACTTTCATATGATTAATATCAAATTTCTCGCAACAACTTCCAAATCCTCTGAATTGAATCTATTTGGATGACCATCACTTGGCCCATCCTCTAGACGAATGTTCACAGATTTGAAATGGGGAAATACACCTCCTGTAGCTTCTTTCACTCAATGCATCAGCCCCATAAACACACTGGGTGGATCTTACTGTGTCGACACCTTTACGAAACTCATAGACTACAACATTTCTAATGTGTTCTTATTTGGGACAAACATAGTTCTGAACTATATGATGAATAATATTCTTATAATCTGAAAGAAAAAGTTATAAATTACTCATATATAAAGTGGCAACACTTTAATAAATTTTGTTTGACATGTTCACCTCAAAACTCAGACAAAAGACTGAGACATATACAGAGTGCAATGTATAAATCTCTTGCAACTCTTCTGGACAGTCACCTGAAGTTGGTTAATGCTGTTATAATCCATTCCTTCAGTTCATCTTTGGTGTTACAAGGAGTTTTGTTGGTCTCTCACTTAACTGCACCCCACACATAATAATTAAGGGGTGTTGCATTGTTAGGAGTTAGGTATCCAGATATAAAGGGTGATGTTGTTGCAGAAATTGTCTGACAGCCATGACTGCTTGTGTGGCATAGTGCAGAATATTGTTGCCAGATATATGGTCTTCAAACAGACACCCTCTTGATCCATGGTAGCACTACCTCCTTAAAGCACTTGATGTAGGTTTCCGTTTTGAGTCCCAGGCCCTGTGGAAAGATGAATGGAGGTACAATGCCACCTTTACTAGTGATCACTCCAAACACCATGATGTTGACTGGATATTTAGTTTTTATCACACTCAGTACATCTTTTTGAGACACAGAAAACCATCAGTTGTTTTATGTGTTCACCATCTTATTCTGGCAGAAATTTCTCATCTGAGAAAACCAAAAGCATGTTTCATTGGAGGGGGGGTGAATGATGCTTGATTTTTGTTCAAAAAGCCATATAGCATTGTCTTTCCTCTTGAACTACATGGCTTGGGATAAAAATTTGCCCTTTTTTCATCTTGTATAAGAAATACCAAATGTCTTCTTGCACTACCTGTCTGATAAAAAAACCCAGACACGCCTGTGTTCTTGGCTATTGATCTGATTAACTTGGAGGGATCATTGTCAATCATGGCCTGGATCTCACCAACAAATTCAGGAGTTTTTTCTTATAAGAATGATCATAGTGAGTTTTCTGAGCTGCTGTACCTTTGTAATCATCATTACTCATCCAATGCTTTCTAAATTCTCTCCACTGTCCTCATATTGGCACTCAAACACTCGGAAATGTTCATACTGGAGCTTCCAGCATGAATGCCAAGCAGAATAACATACTATTTCCAAATTTATGTCAGAATGAATTGTGCATGGTTCTCTTTTTCTTACAGATGGTGCCCAACTGACCCTAAGTTGACAAAATAAAAAAACAAACAATGTGCATGCACAAAATTAAAAATATAAAATGGTGACAATATACCTATCACACCCTGTATATATATATATATATATATATATATATATATATATATATATATATATATATATATATATATAATTTAAAGAAAACAGAGAGCTTTAAGGACTCATGGTTATAATTTATTTCCCCAGGGAGTTTCTTTTTCCCTGGCTCATCAGACCTCACTTCCAAGGATTAAAAAATGAATTTAAATTTACACTTTTGATGGGTAGTATTAAGTTGGGATTATCCATAAAAATTACCAAGATTTTCATTACTTAACTATATATATATATGTAACAGAGAGAGGTTGATGCACATTGAAGATGGAAAACACAATCTTCCGTGAAAGTTACAAATTGTGTCAGCGCTATTAATAGGAAAGAATCTACAACAATGATATATGAAACCTGAAACGGCGGATGGATAAAGAATAAATTTCAAATGAGGTTGGCGAGGACTTGTTTATAAACAAATCCAAAAGGGCAGGAGTTTAATTTGGGTCATTAAAAAAAAAAATAGACGAAAATAATATTTTTGATAAAAACATTTTGAAGTAAATTGGACTAGGAAGGTAAGATTAGTGTATGTTTACAATTTGTAGGTCTGATGAATTGGATTGTATTTACAATTCCAATGGAATAAATTATGACCATGGAATATTAGTGTTTAAGCCTTTTTATTATATATATATATATATATATATATATATATATATATATATATAGTAATATGTGCATATGTAGAGGTTGAGATGCTTGTGTTACTCTGTGGGAGGAGATGAGAGGATGAGTAAGCTGGATAGATGTATAAGTAAGTGGTTGAGGTGAAGATACTTTAGTGCAAGCATGATTAAATTTTATTATTTTACAAAGTTAATAGTTCTTTTTTCAACTAAAGTAAAATTTGTGCTTTTTATTATTTAGAGGAAAATCAAAAGAGCAAGCTTTTAACACAGTGGGACAGCTTCTGATTGGATAGGAAAGCATTTGTAAATATTAATCTTTATCTTACATCTAAACTGAAAGTAATACATGGGACCTCATGTGCAGAAATCAATTTGGTTCAATCTATTCTTGATTACCGAGGTGTCCACATTTGGCATGGTTTAGCATTTACTTAAGGTCTTCTGGTGGAAGCTCAACATTTCATGTATCATCTTTACAATGTAAACATTGATATTAAAAAGCCTAAAAACTATGAAAATTAAATTTCAGTCAAATATGTACAGGTTAACACAAATTTTTTGTTTTTCTTTTCAAGGATAACCCAGCCTCATTCTGGCTGAGATATTTCCAAGTAAAATTCCATTAGCTTTGGTTATTCAATTTTTAGAGAATTTTGTTTGAAATGACATCAATATTTTATTTCCTTTACTAAAAATTCCCAACCTGTTTGGATTACTCTCATCATAAAGCTGTGATCAAAAATAGATTGTGAAATAATAATTATTCATCCAGGAATTTTCCTCTAAACTTGATTTAATAGTTAATATTTTTAAAATTATTTTTTACAAAAGTTTTTTTTAATTATTACTGGATATTTGCAGAAGGAAATGTTTCCTGTAATAATGATGGCACCATTAAAGACTGAAATATGGACAGAAGATTGCTGAGTGAGCAATTTATAATGGATAATGAGAAAATGGTCATTTTCCTTGATCCAAAAATAAAAATTGTGGCAATCACATCATTGGCTAAATTTCTGTTAAGAAATTTGCATTTGCCAAAAGCACAATGTATTTTTATTTCTTTAGCTTTTTGCAAATATTGATAATTTATTCATCAATTTTCTGGTTTTAGTAAATTTAAAGAAATCAACTGCTAAACAAATATGGTCATTTTCCTTGGGACAATGTGATCTTTATTTTTAGAGGATGAACACATGATGACTAGGTGAAAGAAGAGAAGACAGAAATCAGAGGTTACCTTTCAAAGGCATTTTATATTGTTATGTGCTAGGTAATTATCCACCAATATAATATAAAGAAAGTAAATATATTCAATAAAAAATATCATACATTTCTATACATTTTCATTTTATAAAAACAGAAAAAGTTATTCAATTAAATTGTCCTCAGCCGCAAGTATGTCTTTGATGCCTGGTTGAGGAGTGACAACATGTCTGGACCAGGTGGTTCACATTTAAGTTGGGCTGAAATGTTGAAAAAAAAAAACATTTACTGTGTAAAATAAATTCATTTTTTATCATTAGACTATGAACTTACTGTTATATAATATTGTGATAAGAACATGAGTCTAAATCCCCCATACATAAAACTATTGTTTATTCACTTCTGAACTTCATCAGTTATAATTGTCATGAGGGTGTGTAGCTTTGGGACTTTCTTTTCAGTGTAGATCTCTCCGCAAGGATGTGGGAAACTGTTATTTTCCTTTTGGATGGAGCACATATATAATTGCTGATATCCAGTTGTATGCACATCCTAAGTATAGCTGGACTGGCCACCTCTTTACATGTTAGGGGCTCCAGGTCAACCTCCTGATGGAATTGGATTATCCGATGATCTGGCAGTACACTGAGCATAGTCTATTTTAATGTCTTTTAGGACAAGCATAGTACATATTGGGATTACCACAGATCAACTTCTCTTTATTGATATTAAATTCAATTAAAACCTATAGTATTTCCTGACATGAATCATATGGCAGAAGGCTGAAGGTTACAATGATGTCAAAATGTCGAGATATAACAACTAAGAGGAGTGTGTTGGCCTGAATAGCAATGCATATAATGTTTAGATGTATAGATCCCTTCCAAACTTTGTTCAGTGCTTGGTAATCTATTCATAATACTAACCATTATATGAAGCACTTGATTTTCATATATTTTTCCTTTTCATGCCAAAACTGCAATTTTATAAGCCAAGTAGGGTATGTTAATCTGTACAGAAAAGTAAAATTACTTATTCAGAAAACATTACAATTTTCTGTTTACAATGTTTTGATAAAAAAAACTTTTACTGAATTTTTTTATTTTGGAGTTTCATTTGAATTGGTTATATTATTTTGTAAAAACAACCATTGTATTAAGAAAAAAATTGAATTTATGATCTTTCTCTCAAACACAAGCACAGATGTTTGCGAATAGGTATATGTATATATCTATGAACATTCCAATGCACATTTTAAGTTATATAAATATGAAACTAGCATAGTACCCATAAAAATGAGATTTACATATGGATTGTCATTTTTGTCAAGGATCAAAATGTCACTCTTTAACAATTTGGCTTGGGATCAGAATGTAGTGCCTGTTCCATTTCCTTTATCATGTTGCAATACTGTGGTTCCATGGCACCATGTTCTTTTCTTCAGACACTTCATAGTCTAGCAGTGAGGGGAGAATTTCAACTCATCAAAGAAGAAGGTTGTATGACTCTGACATCTGTGCTACAATTATCAATGAGGTCAGGGCATTTTTGTCCTTGGCCAATATGCAAATGCTTAAGGACATCCTACATGAAACTGACCATGTGCCATATTCTACCATCATTGGGAAGGTAGATAAATACAAGAATAGAATGTAGTATTTGTGAACAATGTTACACCTACAACAAATATATGCAGATGACTGTACCTTGCATTCTATATATGTGGATTATCTAAATAAATATTTAATGTTATTTTTATCAAAATGAAGATAACTCCAAATGAAAAGTTCAAATCAGTCAGTTATGTGCCATACATGATACATACTTAGGCAACATGTATCTTTTAATACATGACTGGTGAGGAAGATTTTTTTCTTGCAGTAGGTTGCCATTTCGTTCTGCAGTAGACCAGGTGCCACCCAAGGCTATAGAACTCGGTGTGTCCTGCTACTTACCCATAGCTGTGCGGCCGGGGGAAAAGAAGAGGATTCATACCTTTCCCAAGTGCATTAGCATGTAAGTGAATGTAATGGATTCAAATGTAATTCAAACTTGGCTCTCTGATTCCTCAATCTGAGCCAATATCTATTACCCCACCATGCTTCACTAATATTGTCTCTCCTTCAAATACGAAATAATAAAGAAAATTTAAAACATTTTTATTTTAAAAATTATATTTTTAATTTTTTTTTCATTCAATAAATTATTTTGCTTTGGGTGCATGTAAGCCTTCTGACCATGAGATTTGGATTCAAATCTCACCATGGTCGATTTTCCATTGTGGTGAGTTGATAATATCAACCAGGGGAGATGATCCTAACATGACACACTGATGGGAAGTGTCTGATAACTACAACACAGCTAAACCCAAGTCTTGTGAATGAAATTGGGTAGATGGAACTGTTCAGAAGCCCTTGATGAAGCCCTAGCATGAAGACACAAATCATTGTGACTGTTGGTTTAATTATACTGGTTTGTTCAAACTGATGTTCATACCAGATTATGTGCTCTCTCTCCCAGAAACTGTAACTAAAGTCTGCTCAGCATAATTGCAGTATAAATCATATGGTGGCTCTGTGTGTGTTGAAGAAACACAAATATGCCTGAGCAGACATCTACAGCAGGGATTAGCTAGCCACTGTAGCAGACAGGCATACTCAGATATGAGTGGCCAGCTATACATTATTCAGTTGTCAACAAGAGTTTATCCATTCAGTCTTTTCATTTGGATCACATTAATTAAATTCTTGACTTAAGTTAAGGCTAAATGTGGGGAAATAGAGATTAAGAAGCCTTGAAAATATGCAACTATCTTTGCCAGCTAACAAGCCCAGAAAAGAAAGGACATCATCTTCCTCGTCCTTTATTCCTTGACTTACACTTTAAACAAAAAAATGCCCCAGACATCAAAGGATACTGAAAGAATTGTGTATACTATGCAGCCAGTATAAAGGCTCTTTACTGGCAACTTGAGTGGCCTGTCCTGGGTGAAACTCACCATTGAAAATGGCCTTTGAATGGATAAGGAAGATGTAAATTACTGAATGCTGTGACCTCCATTTATAGAATCAAGGCTGCTCAAAATGACCTGCAGAGACAAGAGCATTGATGCATACAAATGGTAGATGCATGAGCTTCAAATGAACCAAAATTAATTTCAAACAGAGACATGCATTTAAAATTTAATGCACATGTTCATAAGATTATAAATGCAATATGTTCTACACAGTTTGCTTATACCCTGTATAGATTTACAATTATCATGATTACAGACAATTGAATTTCACACTCCAAGAATCTGTTAGTGTCAGCAACAGAGACTGGGTAAAGTAGCTGATCCAAGGCTATATATCAAAATATATTTCAGATGTTTACATGCCAAGTGTAGCAAGCGAAAATGAGAACAGAATTCATACTTATCAATTGTACTGCCATAAAATTGAGTCTGTAGGTTCTGATTTGTCACCGGGAACAAATCAAACACTAAAAAAATCAATATTTCCATTACTTTGTTCTTTTGGTCACAGCCCATGTAGAATATATATATATATATATATATATATATATATATATATATATATATATATATATATATATATATTAAAAAGAAGAGAAGGGAGGTGCCACAAACGTTTTTGGTTGTAATGTGGATTTTTTTTTTACACATGTTTCTGGTCTGGTGATCGTCTTCAGGTAAAAGCGGAGATTTCCACATATTATTAAAAATAATTAATTTTTTCCTTATGTTTTTCAATGTTAAATATTGTTGACATGAGACATTCTCTGTTTTTGTGTTAGTAATCCGAATGTCTCTCTTGAATTGGCAGTGAAGAGTTCTGCGCGAAGGGTCATAAAACAATTAAGGTTAGTCCAAGAGAAATGATGAATTACTTATTGGCATTTTATCTTTTAATGTTTTACTGACCCCTGTGTGTTCTTAGATCTGTTTACATTTTCATGTTTTTCTGTCAGCATGCGTGTATATATGCGTGCGTATATTCTCCCTCCATACATATACTGTCTTACTACGAGGAATTAGTAAACTCATTTGTACACATACACACATACACACACATATGCACATACACACCGTCCCACCACAAGGAATCAATAAAATCGAGAATATTTAACATTGAAAAACATAAGGAAAACATTAATAATTTTTAATAATATGTGGAAATCTCCGCTTTTAACTGAAGACGGTCACGAGACCAGAAACACGAGTAGTAAAATTATGGAAAATAAAGCATAATATTTAAAAAAAAAAAAAAATCCACATTACAACCAAAAACGTTTGCGGCACCTCTATTCTCTTCTTTTTAATATACATAATCCTCTCACATTGGAACCACTACAACCTCTTTCTTTTATATATATATATATAGATACAGATATAGATATGTATATATATATAATAGCTGGCAAATTGTATTTGAGGATAACCGTTTATGAGGGCGGCTAGCCAATCCCTATTGCAGACGTTCACTCAGGCACATTTGTGTTTGCTCAACACCCACATGTGCAGACTTTAGTTACAGTTTTTGGGAGAGAGCATGCTATCTAGCATGATCAACAGTTTGAACAAGGCCAGCATGCTCAAGACCTTGACTGTGATGACTTGTGGTTTTGTGCTAGCACAGATACTGATGACCCACAAGTGTTCTGTCTACCTAATTTCACTCACAGGGCTTGGGTCAACCCGTGGTATGGTTTTCAGGCACTTTCCAAAGGTGCCGCACACTGGGATCAACTTTGATCCAGTCTGATATCATCAGGAAGTCGCCTTCCTGACAAATCGACTATATATATATATATATATATATATATGTGTGTGTGTGTGTGTGTGTGTGTGTGTGTGTGTGTGCAAGCCTGTTTCACTGTATCACAGTTAATTAGTGTAGCTAGACATCTGATTGTTTAAAGCTGAGATCGGAACTCAACCGATTTGGCATCAGTCAGGGATTCTACCTCTAAGCTATTGGCACACAGCAGAGAAAAGGCACCTTTTAATGTATAATATATGTGATGCCAAATCAGCAGCCAGAATGCTAAATTTATATATGAAGAACAATGTGTTATAAGCAGTAGCAGCTATTCCCTTTCCCTATAGTGCTTAATCGGCAAATGAGAGCAAGTCATCCACATACAACTTGTATCACTGTATCAAAGCTTATAAATGTGGCTAGACATCCAATTGCTTCAAGCCATGGTTGAAACTCAACTGATTTGGGTTTAGTCAGAGACTCTTCCCCTAAACTATCAGCACACAGTAGAAAAAGGGAATCTTTTAATGTATTATATACGTGATGCATATAAATGCCAAATCAAAAGCCAGAGTGCTCGATTCATATATATATATATATATATATATATATATATATATATATATATATATATATATATATATATATGCTATTTGAATTATTTCATTATTGCTTATTTTTCTTGATATTATATATTATCTAAATGTTAATGACTGAATGCTTTCAACCATGCTGATCATTTTCAAAATCTGGGGTTATGGAGACAAGTCATCTTTTTCTCATATTCCAATAAATATATTTTAAAACTCATCATTGCTGTTAGACTTTACAGTGATATTGTAGGCATGGGATTGTAAAGCAAGATTCTTTATTAGCTAAATGTATTGTAAATTATTGCATACATTTAAAACTGCTGATCGAAAGTTGAAGAATTTTAGTTTTGGAGATTTTTCTTTTATGGTTAGAGCTTCTAATATTTGGTGTTCTTTTTAAAGTTAATATTATACATATGTATATTTTGTGAATATTTGTCTCATGTTGGTCTAGATCTTATTACTAAGCAATATATGTTTAATTCCAATATGATCTGTGAAGTAGCAGATCAACCTGAAGGATAAAGTAGTGATTGTAGGTGTGTAATTGTTATATTTATCTTTGTTATTTGTGCATCATAGTGGGCGTGAGAAGTCATAGATTACATTTGCTGCAGTGCAGAAAGATTTTTGAGCTCTGGCATTATTTATGAGGAGGGTGAGGTTAAATGTTTGTAATTTTTGTACTGACCTGTTAATCTTACATATTTATGGCATTCAATTAGAGATGTGCATCATGCTTTTAATGGTTGCTTTATCTCATAGAGTGGGTGCTCTTGGTGGTAATCGAATAGGTTTGTCATATGTGTAGCAAAACCCAAATACACTGTTATGTATGGCTTATATAAAACCGTATGCTTTTGGCTTTTGGCCCTTAAGGTTTCTTTTCAAGAATCCCATTTCAATTCAAAATTTATGACAATACAGAGCAGCCACACTGTTTTGAAAGTAGCCATTTTCATTTCTCTAGAGAGAATGCCACTGCTTTAAAATGTGGAACCATTATGGGCATGATCAACACCTATTTAAATGCAATAGAACACAATATCTGGCAATAAAGGCACAACACCAATAACTTTATTATTAATTGGTGGTTCACAGAATAGTGAAGGAAATAAAATTCAGAAAATGTTCAATCACAATAGAAGTACAAGTATTAGCTATAAAAATGAATAAAAAATATCAATGTTTTATTTGTTGATTATCTCCTTTCTTTATGATGTTTCAGATGGTGTAGGTGAAATTTTACAAGGTGTTGGTACTGATTTATAATCTGTAGTGAATATAAATTGTGTTATTTTTCATATTCCATTTTTCTATAAAAATTTATGTTTAGATGCAAAACTCTTTTCTATCATTGTAATAACAATAAAAACAGATCAAATTTTCTATCAACTTTAGTTGCTATCATCATTAATCACTGAGAGTTAAAGTATTGTAAAGAAAAATAAGAAAACAAATATTGAATATCGTCAAGTGCTTATTTTTAAATTGCAAACAAAAATCAAGAAAAAATTATTTATAACTAGAATAACATGAATCTGTTCAAATAAGAAATTCCCTTTTCTGACTGATCTTCATCCATAATCTTTTATAGCCAATTTTCCTTACAGCCAAAACAAATCCAATTTTAAAAAAAGCCAAATTTTTCACAAGAAACAAAATAAAAATGTCCTTCCTATTCAGAACAAAGGTCAAAGTCAATGTTGTATGAACATGATTATTACTGAGAGAATAAAAGTCAGAAAGCTGAGAAAGAATATGTTGGATATTTTGTGAAAGGCTCCCAACATATTTTCTCACATTTATAATAATTCAAAGTAAAGAATCTCTCCTAATAATCAGTGATTGTTGTGGAATAATAGATATCAAAGAAGCACACAGAATGGTACCATGCTGGATATACATAGATTTTTTATGTAGTCTATTTAAACAGTGATCAAAAGAAAGAAAAATACATTTGATGTAGAAAAATGATAGATTACGGCTGGTGTTTGAAGTTAATTTAATTTTTTTAGATTTTATCATTGATATGCTTTTGATTATTTCAAATCATTTTTTAAATAGTGAAAGGTTTTTCCAACATGTTTACTGAAATTGAAAAAGACAGAGGCTTCTCATAAAAATAGTTTCTAGTAAATGCTAGGCTTTAAATTTTTTTGTTTTCATTGAAAAAAAGGAAAGCTTGTTTATGTACATTTCACAGAGCATAGTTTGTTTTAATATATTGAAAGAAAAGATTTTGCTTGAAAACTGACAAGTATTTATAAACATAAGTATTTATAAACATAAGTATTTATAAACATAAGTATTTATAAACATAAGTATTTATAAACATAATTTAAGTCCCAAAAAACTACTTTTGTCCAATGTTGTAGATTTTTAAAATTTTGGAATCATTTTTTAAAGTATTTCATTTCATGTTGTCTCTGGCTTCTTGCAGTTTATTGGTAATTCTTTAGTCCCCCAGCACTTCATCACAGACTGAATAAATAACAGACATATTTGTTATTTTTTTCTCCTCTCTTTACTTCAATGGGGAGGCACAGTATCATTTCTTGGCAAAAGATAGAGTGAGACATAGGGAGATAGAGAGAGCAGATGTCAATTAGTTGGCTAACTACTGGACTCCCACTTTACAAATTGTAGTGTCCTTATACTGCCTTGAAGAGAGTTGAAATAAAAAATATTTACTGTACAAACAACTTTTATTTTTAAATCTTATTCACTTAAAATATTTTTTAAATCAGATTAATTAAAAAATATTTTTAATATGCCAAAAAAATTTTTTAAATCATATTCACTTGAAAATATTTTTTAAAAATGCCAAAAAATACTTTTTAAATATTTAAAATATTGTTTGTTTAAAGAAAGCTAAAATATAAATAATTATTCTACAAACAACTGAATGAAACAGCAAAGCAGGATCTCTTTGTGTCTGTCTTTAACTTAAAAATATTTTTATTAAAAAATTGTCTGTTTAAAGGAATTTGAAATTAAAATACTTACTGTATAAACAACTCATAAATCATAATGTGCCAGACAGATGTACCATGCAGGCATGCAATCACAGTATTTTAGCATTATAAATATATATACATATATATATATATATATATACATACATATATATATATATATATATATATATATATATATATATATATGTATATATATATATTAAAATAATAAGAAAGAACAGTAAGATTTACTATCCAGTTTTCTTAGTAATTACTTCTTTTATTTTTTAAAAAGTGCTCAATACAAAAACAGTAGAGCATAAAAATTATAACTATTTTCTATTTTAAAAATATGGTTCCATCACAGGAATTACCATGTTTCAAAACAGAAACTAAAATTTTAAATTTAATTATAAAATTAAATTTAAAATCCTTAGCTCCATTCCATTCTCAAGCAATTTTTAGAATAACCTATTAACCAATTTACTTCACTTATAAGCACTTACAATCTTAATATTTTAAATTTTTAAGGTTACAGAAAAATTCAATCTTTTTGATAAGGTGTGTTTCAGTTTTAATTTCCTTAGACAACTTATGTATCAAACACAAGTTACTTTCAAAATCAGGTTAAGTTAAGGTTGGGTAAGGGTGTCTGCTCACAAACAATAACTTCCTTTTTTCGCATGTGTGTCGGATGGATTTTTCAATGATAAAAACTTTTTGGCATTTTTATTTGGCCAGTAGGCTGGGTTTTTCAATAATAAAAAGTTTTTGGCATTTTTATTTGGCCATTTAAGTTAGAATTTTATACACAAAGATTTCTTAAAGGGGTCATCTGAATATGAGTAAGTCGTATTTTTAATATTAAAATCTATTCCTAAAAATTTAAGGTACTTTCCTACTTCTAATAACTAATAGACGATACATTATTTTTTACAAATAAATACATTAGAATTACATTCATATTTTAAAAAAATTATTAATCAAAGATCAAGTATAAATATGAATATTTTATCTTTCATCACTTTTTCAAAATTAAACATTATTTAAGGAAAATATTTGACAGTGTCTAAAAAAATAGCTATTTCATTTCTTTGATTGAGTAAATTTTTATTTTTCAGAAACTTATTAATGTATAATTTTTCATGTATGCACAAAGGACATGGGTCATTTAATACCTCTAGCTCTTATTAATTTCCATTTTACTGTTAGTATTTATTTGTTTCTTTTATTCCAAAAATCGCTTGAGAATGGAACAGAGATATTCATTTTAAATTTAATTTTATAATTAAATTTAAAATTATAGTTTATGTTTTGAAACATGGTAATTCCTGTATAGCGATGGAACCATATTTTTAAAATAGAAAATAATTATAATATTATGGCTCTACTGTTTTTGTATTGAGCAATTTTTTTTAAAAATAAAAAATAATTACTAAAAACATTGGATTGTAAATTGTACTGTTCTTTCTTATTATTTTAATATATATATATATATATATATATATATATATATATATATAATGCTAAAATTCTGTTATTGCATGCCTGCTTGCATGCTTGTGTGGTACATCTGTCCGGTGCATTATGATTATGAGTTGTTTATGCAGTAAGTATTTTTTATTTTAAATTCCTTCAAACAGACAATTATTTTAATTAAAATATTCTAAAGTTAAAGACAGACACAAAGAGATCCTGCTTTGCTGTTTCATCCAATTGTTTGTAGAATAATTATTTATATTTCAGCTTTCTTTAAACAAACAATATTTTAAATATTTAAAAAATATTTTAAGTGAATATAATTAAAAAATATTTTTTGGCATATTAAAAAGTATTTTTAAGTTAATCTGATTTAAAAAATATTTTAAGTGAATAAGATTTAAAAATAAAAGTTGCTTATACAGTAAATATTTTTATTTCAACTTTCTTGAGTCAATTTTTTAATGCTGAAATCAACTTCAATGTTTTCTAATCTGAACTGTCAGTGACCAATGGGTCATGAGTAATCTATTATATATATATATATATATATATATATAATAGAGTGAGAGAGATATATATGACTTCAAATGTCATTTTTAGTGGATACCCATGATTGAAATAGTCACCCTGTTTTTATATTAAAGATTGATCAACCGGCACACTCAAGAAATCTTAAAGAAAATATGCTTTCCAATAGGATTTGAATGTGTTTTGTAGGAAAAACCACCAATTGATCTGACATGTTTTAGACCACTTGGCTACAGAGATCGGCACTGACCAGCAAGTTCTAATTTCACTTTTATAAAATGTACACTCCTGTGTTGAGATTTTTTTTCAAAAACCCATATCTGCTCAGTATCTGAAATGTAAACATTGCTTTCTTGTTACAGGAATAGTAGCAGGACAGGTTGAATAATGTCCAACAAAAAGTCCTGTACAATATTTCCTCCATGCACAAAAGGTGAATGAGATTTTTATCTTCTAATATTTAACATCATAATGGTAGGAGTTAAGCTTAGAATATCTCACTCTACAGACCTATATATATACATATATATGCAAATAACTATTACTTATATGAAGGCGTAACCTGCTGTCATCACTGGAAATTACAATGTGTCATTTGATGCACCAAGTTATCCTCTTGCAATACTACTGGTACCGAAGATGTGTACAATGGTGGTGTGAGGTAACTAGAAGCATGAATGCTAAATGTGCTGCTACAAATAATTAACAAAGGTCAATGTTGGCACTACTTGGGGTCACATTCTAACCACTCACTAAAAAGCTCTAATTGAACAAAAAGAGCATTGCAGTGGTCTCTTTCATTGGATGGGATGACATCACAGCATATGTCATTATCTATATCTCAGGTACAGATGGTGCACTGGTATGAGTGTTATTACATATCACATGATGGCTGAAAACTTTAAGAATTTTATCATAATATCTACTTTGCTCTTACATGTATATATTTTACCAAGGTCAAAATTCATATCATCCTTTCAGGTTGTTGCAGTTTTATTTTCCATCAATGTGTGTGTGTATATATATATATATATATATATATATATATATATATATATATATATATATATATATATATATGTGTGTGTATAGTTTGCTGCACAAGTTTCCAGCACTCTTTTTCAAAAATTAGATACTAAATACACAGTTGAAAACTGTTTCTTCAATGGGAACATTTTTCATACAACTAATATATATATATATATATATATATATATATATATATATATACATACATACCTGCATGCATGGATACATCTGTGTGTGAGTATATATATATATATATATATATATATATATATATATTCCTCAATAGATTAAACACTGGAATTTTTCTTGATTTTTATGACAGAATGACATTTTACTTTTCTTTTTTTCCTTATTTTGAAATATGACGCTCATCAGAATCACACGATTTCAGAACTTTTCTTTTTGCCATTTTAAATGAATTAGCACTTAACCTTGGCAAATTAGGCATTGTAAAATATAATTGGGTTTATTAATTTTTACTTGCTTTTCTTTTTCTTTTTTTCAAAGTGTCTTTTATTTCTTATAAGTTCAACTGCTTCAAACTATACATTTCATTTTTATTTAGTTCTTGTATAACAAAATTCCAAAAGTTTCAAGGAAGACTGGTGAATATTTTCAAAGCCTAATTTTCTTTATTGAGATTTGGGACATGTTTGATTAAAGCACCTTTTCATGCAGGCTGACTTGATTCCAATCCATAATATTCATGTAAATACTTCATTTTATCAATAATCAATAATGATCAATAATTATCAATAATCTGGATCTGAGGTTCTACTTTTTTTCCTTGTCTCTCAATTTCTCTTTTACTTTTTCTCTTTATGCACACACACACACACACACACACACACACACACAAGGGTAAAGCAAAATTCCAATACTCTGAAAGGTGATGCCTATTTTGACCTGAATACACTATATATATGCTAAGTAGTAATAAATATTTTGATAAAGTTTTTATTTTTTTCAGGTATATTGTAACAGTAATACTCATATCAGTGCACCATCTGAAAAATAATGTATGCTGCAATGAGTTGCATCATGGTAAAATTATATTTCAAGCAAGTGTTATGCTACAAAGATGTACATGTATTCCTTTTATTCAGTTAGAGAGTGATCAGACTGTAGTGCTTTGAGAGGTTGAATGGTCATTTAAGAAAATTGCCACACATGTTGGATATAAAACATAGCTGATGCTTTGATGTTGACATCTGTAGTTGAATCAGTTTTCCTTTTCCCATAGGCCAGATTCTGGACAGCTATACATCATACAGAGACTAAATTTATAAAGAGTGACATTTGGTAAGAACAGCAGTGGCAAATGACATGGCATCTACAGCATACAACAGCAAATGTGGCTCCAGTAGTGTCAGTCTATTCTTCTGGGAAAAGTGTTTACTTGCAGCAATACTATTAACACATGTCTCAAACCAGATTTCAACATATGCCACAACATCATATGGTATTTGTGGAGGGAGCATTGAACAGTGCCATGTACTGTGTGCGATAGATTAAATGACATCTAAATTACCTAAAAATGAAAATAACACTGACATCAATCCTGCATATGCTATGCCTTATATAAAGGAAACCATTCTATATTCCAGCATTTCTCATGGCAAATCAATTGATTGATTGATTGATTTTTTTACAATTTTTATCAACCCATTGTGGTTTATTTAAAGCTGGAACATATTTCAAATTGTAGAAAGTTGCTTATACTATCTGATGTTCTTGAGCATTCACTCATCTAAGTACTAATTGGGCTTGATGCTGCTTAACTTTGGTGGTCTCAATGACAAAGTAAAGCACACACACACACACACACACACACATATATATATATATATATATATATATATATATATATATATATATATATATATATATATATATGTATGTAAGAGAGAGAGAATGCAAAATTTGCTATATTTATTTATAAAGAGATATAGTCAGTATGGATATAGGTATAAAAACTTCATTTTGAATATTACTTTGCTTCTTTAAGTATTCTTCAAATCTGATGGCCAGTTGAGATACACACATATATGTGATGGGTATCTTATTATGGAACAGTTTTCAACATATTAATCTTACTAGATTCATGGAATCCTCCATATTTGCCTGTCACCCTTGAGGGAAAATGAACTTTTTTCCCAAACCAACTTTAACTAATCATCACTTCACTTTTTCAAACTTGACTTCTCATTGGTTAAAAGAACCCAAAAAATGTAGCAAGTTGCAACAAATCTTTTTTCACGCTCATCTATCTGGATCTGGATTGAAACCCAAAAAATCAATAAATTGGATCACTTCACTTGAGTCAAGTCAGTCAGTAACTAGGCTGTGAGAGATGCCAACAAACTCCATGCGCAGCAACATACTGATTCAACAACCACCATGTGTGCTGACATACTAACTCAGCAACCACCACTCTCTTCCAGCAACTCAACACAACCCACACAGCTATTGCTGTGCAAAGATACTTAAATTACAATTGACTAAAAAAGTGACATTACCTCTATGACATAGTAATTGTACATTTAATCAACCTCAGCATACCAGTCAGTAACTAAGTCTCTGAGTGATGCCAATAAACTTCACATGCACTAGCACACTGACTCAACAACCGCCACTCTCTCTCAGCAGTTCATCACAACTCAGAAAGTCTTGATGCGCGAATTGACCCAACTTACAATTTACTAGAAAAAGTGACATTATTCACTACCAAAGTAGTAATTGTATTTAGTCAACTTACATCATATCCGTCAAAGGCACATAATTCCTTATGACTTTAAACAATATTTACAATTGTCGCACACATACACACTAATATCTGAACCCACAGAAGTGACATTACACCTTGCAGAAAGCAAACTGTTTTAATTTCATAGACAAACCTTAACTACAAGCTTTCATATACCAAATCACCGCATGGTCACACCTTACAAATTTATCTCACTTATCACATTGAACAAGCAAACCTAAAATTCACTTGTGTATATCAAATGTATATAAATGTATGTTATTTGTTGAAATCTATAACTACGTTGTTGTGGACGCACATTTTTTAAGCCTTCACACAATTACACCTTCTGATACATCCAATTAGCTCGAATTCTGCAACAGACTATTCATGTTGTACTGTGAGATTGATTATCAATGAATGCTCCAGAATTTGGACCTTGTATCAGGCTAAGGTAAGCTTAGTAAATACCTATTTATAATATGCATCAACCTAGTAATGCTGAGTTTTGAACTTCACTCCCGAAAGAAAGACTGAAACTGGTTGTTCAAATTGGATATGTATATCCTGATGATGTGAAAAGCAGAATGATTTTATGTGGATCCTCTATCAGTTTGGGTGGTCACAATTTATGAAAATGTTGTAGTTTGTATGAAAATATATAAAAATCTACTCCACAATATTTTCATCCCTTCAAATTATACCACCAATTCTGTAATGTATGTTAGAGTAAATAATGCAGCCCACTATTTTTTTATTTAGTAATGTTAACAATAGAACATTTCTAATTTAAGGTCATTTGGCATATAAAGAAACAAATATACAAATAGACTGCAACTTATTTATCATAAGATCCTGGGCATAATGTAACCAATTATTTTTCACTGCTGTAAACATATTAAATGACTCTGCCATTGTTGTGGTTAGAGAAAATGAAAAATGGCCAACAGCATCAAATCACAAATTAAATTAGCAAAAACAAATTCCCAAAACATATAACAAAATACAACATATTAGACATTTTTGGTTCAAGCATAGAATTTTGATCTTCATATTTAATGTTGTATGTGTTATTGAGTTAACAGTAAATTGATTCCACTGTGTGATTGTAAAGAAATGCTTTTTGAGAGAAGAAATAAACATTTGGATGGTTTTTATTGTTAAATTTACACATGACTAAAAGAAAAATTGTTTCTGATTCAAAATGTATTAGGTATCAAACAGATAACTTTTTCATATATATATATATATATATATATATATATATATATATATAACTTTTAAAACCTATAAGCAAAAAAGATGGGATCTTTTTAGTTACTTCTCAGGTTTAACTTAGTCTGGCATAAGGCCACAACAGTAGAGCACACAACTTACTACAACTGTGAAACTAGTCTGTTAATCATCACCCTACAATGGATGCCCCGCAAAATAATATTTTTAAAAATAATTATTACATTTCTATCACTTCTAGCAACTATCATTACAAGTAGACAGGTTTTATTTGATAAATTCTTTTTGTCATATTACATGCAATATTTTAATATATTCTTATATAGTTAAATGTGTGCAATTCTTAGCTAAAGATCAATATTTGTTCAGGTCTCCTTCAGCTAACCAACATTAACTAGCCTCACTTACTCAGCAGTGAACATTGAACTATAAACACATGACAAATATTTAAATACTACATTGAATGAATTCAAATCATTATTAAAAATTGTAATGGATTAACAAGGAACAAAATGAAAGTATATGATAAGATTTTTAGAGATGAATACAAAAATGTTGATTACCCTAGAGAAGTCAAAATATTAGTGAAGGTATACAGGATGGTATACATGATGGTATACATGATGGTATACATGATGAAGTTGATGAAGAGGAAATTGGTTTGGAAGAATGCACATAATTAGAAACCTGAAAAATAAAGATCAGAATCAAAAGAATCCATGTCACAAATTAAAAGTAAAAACTTGTGACCACATATTTCCTAAAGTAAATGAAAGAATCAAATACTGCTTACCAGAAAGTGAGTTTTTTAATTGCCTGTAGAAACTTTGCCAGTTGAAACTAATTTATTCCTGCTATACTAACCTTAAACTGTTTTCACAAAGTTTAAATCACAGCTAAGACACTATGTATTCATTATAAAAACAATGACTTGTGACTTTGGGCTAACACAATCAGCAATGGCTTCTAAACAGTTCCATCCACCCAATTACACTCACAAAGCTTGGTTCAACTAGTGATGTGGTTTTTAATCACTTCTCAATGCTGGGATCATCTCCCAAGGCTAATCATATGAAGAAGTCACCTCCCTGACAAATCTAATGTGAGTTTCAAATCTGCTTCTTATTGTCAGAATGCTAACATTCTAACCACTCAGCCACACACACACACATATATTTATCCTACTATTACATGCATAGACACATGTACACAGACTTTAATAAGCACTAAAATAATTTTTGAAAAATTAGTGAATAAAAATATCATATATAAATTATAGTATTATATTGCATGATTATTGATTGAAAAAAATAGGCAAATATGGATTTAAAAAAAATCTAACCAATACCTCACACTTGGCATATAACTTGCCAAAATGTCTGTGAAAATTTCTTTCCTGCCTCTCCATACACCATACCACAACTGGACATGCAATCAATGTTGGGCAAGGATCAAATCTCCAATGCCCAATAATCCCCTGACCTGTAATTGTGACCTTAACCCCACCCCTACTCTTGAACCTCTTTTGACTGCATCTGTTACCATTCTGTTCTATTCCTGTCTCGCAAGTTTGGATTCTTCAAAACTCTTGCCTTTCATTGAACAGACACTCCAAATGATTGCCAAACTCTGAAATATTCCAGACACAACAATTCCAATAAAATAGACAAGTTTACACTGCAAGGTTTCTTTTTTCTATTCTAAATAAAGTAAAAAATGTGATTCTCTTTGGGGTTCTGAACTCATCTGATTAGGAGAAAATGTTACTTGCCACTAAAACTAACTTCTAACATTTATTTATGTTTTTTTTTGCAAGCAAATTACCAAAAAACAAATCAATTGTGACCTATTTGTGCTGACTTGTTTAAGGGCTTAAGTGACCGTGAAAAATCTGGAAACCAAAATATCCATTTCAAACTTACAACAAAAATACCTTGAGAATGTTATAAGCATTGGTTTACCCACAATCTTCAAAGTTAAGGAAGATAATGTGTGATCATTTTCAAATGGGTGAGATGAAGAAATATGGAAAAAGTCACATATTCCAACTAGCCTTAAAAATATTCATTGCTTTTGACAATTTCTGTTTGATTTTTAAATGCAGTGTAGCTGAAAATCATATGAAACCCTTTAATTTTCTTAAAATAGACCAATTAATGTCATCAATTAAAAATGGAATTTGACATCAAAGAACTTTTAGAATATTTGGAATTGATAATGAATGAAGAATTTTGGATTTGTCTCTTTTTTGCCTGATCTCATAATGCAGAAAGTAATGAAAATAAAATCACTAACAACTGGTCAAGTATATTTATGTGCTTATATTGGGCAATGCTTATTAAAAAAATGTACACACACACACACACACACACACACACACACACACACACACACACTTGCTTTGTTTAGAAGGGCCTGTCTATCTTTACATTTAAATTTGTTTTTGGCTGAGATGTACATATTATTGCACTGGGTTGGGCACTTCACACACACGTGTGTGTGTGTGTGTGTGTGTGCGTTTGTGTGTGTGTGTGTGTGTAAGAAAGTAGTCCTGGTATAATGTTACACACCCCTTAGAAAAGAAAGGATTGTTGTTACACTGAGAATTCCTGAAGCTAAGTTGAGGTAACATCGTTTTTTTTTTCTTATTTCTAAATCAAGATAACTATCAGACATTCATCAGGGGATTGTCTTCTTAATATAAGGAAAGGTGCCTTGCTATGAGTCAGTCTGTAAATCGAAGTATTATTTGTCAAATATCTTTTAATGAATATACAATGAATTTAATGTAAGCTAGATAAGACTAAGCTGTTGCAAAGTTACACATCATCCAGTCTGTATTTTACTGGCCTGGGTTTTTCAAGGCTGATTCTGGTTGCCATTACAGTCTGGGTTATGGTTTGTACTCATATTCTTTGGTGTAGCACTATGAGCATGTGTATTAATGCTATGGCTGTCAGTTTTGCTGATGACACCTTCAGAGAACAGTAGTTGGTCATGTGAGGCAATAAGGTCCTTGAAGCAGACATGTTTCTGCATGTTTGTTTCACTATCTTGTATCTGTACTCTATTGCTTGAACCAATTGGGGACTCCCAAGTTATATGACAGTAAGTGGTTACAGTGTCTGTTTTGGTTTGAACTCTCACAAACTTATCTGGTATCAGTGATAGTAGATAATAGGTTGTTTTGTTGTAGTGTGATTTTTTATTTTCATGGTAGCACACCAACTCTTGATTGAGGTTGGGGAGCTGTAAAGTTGATATTTTTGTTGGGTGTTTGGGTCATGATCTGGTTATTGAGAAATTCAGAATTTTTTGATTTGTCCAAGAAATTTTCAATACCCGCTTGTATTTATACTTTATAGAAAATATAGATATGTGTACATATGCTTCTGAATAGTTAGTGTGTTAGCATTCTTGACTATGAGACCTGGGTTTGAATTTGATCATGGTCAATTAGTCAAAAAGATGACTTTTTAATAACATTAGCCAAGGAAGATAATCCTAGAATATGGTACCCAATTGGAAAGTGCCTCAAAATTAGGCTGCAAGTTGACCCAAACTTTGTGAGTGAAATTGGGTAAATGAAACTGTTCACAACAGTCCATCATTGTACTTGAACAAAGTCACAAGTCCTAACAAAAAGAGAATATAGAATCCCTTTAATTTTACTTGACCATCTATCTAGAGATGGTGACTTAATAAGAGCACCCATCCCCCAGCAACTTGACTATATGCAAACATGTATTGGCCTAAAAGCACACAATGACTGAAATTCTTAATAAGAAGAAATGTCATAGAGTTTACAGTCTGCTTCAGGCAAAAATAGCACAACATTATGATGATATAAGCTGAGATGACAAAAATTTAAGAACAGTTAACTTATAGTGTGTAGTTTCTCACAGAATAACTGGTTATGTGATGTAGCATAGTTTATATATGGGTGGAGCTATTACATGGGTATATCTATCTATGCTCTCCATAACTAAGTTGTCTTTCTGAAGGGAATTTAGTATGTCCCATATATGCTTAATGGGATTTAAATCTGATGAACTTGGGGGATAATGGAATATCTAAAATTCAGATGAGTGTTCCTGGAACCAATCTGATATCATTCACACTCAACGAGCTCAGTGTTAATTTACTGGCACAAACTATCTCCATTGGGAAACATGGGGAACATAAATAAGGGCAATTATTCTACAAATGATCTGTGTATATCCCATCTGTTAAGACAGTTTAACTTGTGGTTCTTGCAAACTCCAATAGAACACATCCACATTAGAAACACCACTAGTTTGCTAACACTATGCTAATAGGTGGAATACATAGCCTCATGTGAACTCTTCCATATATAAACATCTGCTCAAAAAAGCTGAAAGTGTACTTATTAGATGAGTTAATATCATGCCAGTTTTTCAAATCAACTATCTATAATTGGAGCAACACTATCTTACTATCACAGTTTTGATCATATAATTGATTACCACACTGAACTAAGTATAGTAAATATTTACTATATGAATAGATTGATAACCAGAATGATCTAGAGAAACAACATACAGAGTTATACCTCAGCAATTGACTTCATTTTGTAATTGACTTTTCTTAAAACAGTGAAAAATTAAAAATTATTGCAGCAAAACATATCTGCATTTAAACAAAACCAATGAATCAATAACACTGGCTAAAATATTGATTTAATAAATTTTTTTCTGAGTTTGTATGAAAATGATCAACAAATTCACATATTTACTATTAATTACTACCCTCCAGGTGACCATTTAAATATCAGTAAAACTATTAAAAAGTCCTAGTCAGTTGTATTAACTGTAGATATATATATATATATTCAACTCTCCCATCATATTCGACATATGAGGTCAGGTCAGTTCCTAGGAACTGACAGCCCGACATAAGCACAGGTAATGGTTTTGTACTGAATCATCCACACTTTATATATATATATATAACTTAACAAATAAAGAACACAAAGTTTACGGCTTTAAAAGTAAAACAGTTGCACCATTCAACAAACAGCTATATGAATTTGAAAAAGACCTAGTCAACATTATCAATAACATCTCCTTCAAAAAAAGAAAATCCACTTCCAAAAACGTCTTGACCAAATAGTTAAAAGCATAAATGATTGTGATAAAATACTAGTTAAGTCTGACAAAACTGGCAACTTCTATAAATTGACAGCAGATGACTACAACAACTTAATTAAAAAAAACTTAACTAGGACTTATAAAAAAGCTTACAACAACAACATAAATATGGTTGATAGCATTAACAGAGCTAGTAAAAAAATTACTGATAAATTAAAAATTAGCAATAGAGTGGGCAAACTTGCTGAAAAGGAATGTTACATAACTCTTAAAGACCACAAACAAGATTTTATGCAAAGCCCTACTACAAGAATGATTAACCTTACCCGACCCGACATCAGTAAGATCAGCAAAAGAATCCTGGAAAGAATTACTTGGCAAATTAAAAACCACCTTGGATTAAAATTACAGATTAATACCAAATATGACATCAATTGGTTTACTAATATTGATAATAAACCTGATTGCACCCTATTACAGTTTGATATCGTGGATTACTACCTGTCAATATCGAAGGATCTGTTCACGACTGCCCTGGAGTTTGCTGCTGTGTATTCTGACCTGACAAAGGAAGAAATAGATATAATTCTGAGTGCAAAAAAATCTGTCCTCATTCATAATGGGGACCAATGGATTAAAAACAATAATGACCATTTTGACATCACTATGGGATCTTTGGACTCTGCAGAGTCTTCTGACCTTGTCAGCCTTTTAATACTGTACAACCTGACTGCGCACCAAGAATTAGATATTAAGGACATTGGGATGTATAGAGATGATGGGCTCATGGTAGTGAGGAGTTCTACTAATTTTAAAATAGAGAAAATTAGAAAGATTATATATAGTGAATTTAGAAATCTAAATTTCAAACAACAGTCTGTACTAAATTAAAAAGGGTATACTTCCTCAACGTAACTCTTGATTTAACAAACAACACATACCCACTTTATAGAAAACCTAATACTAACCTCTTATATATACACCCTAAGTCAAATCACCCCCATCCATAATTAAACATATACCCTCATCAATAGTGAATAGAATCAGCATTAACTCCGCTAATAAAGAAATATTCCAACAACACAGTAATTTTTATAACAAAGCCCTAAAGATTAGTAGATACAAAAATGCTAACATCAATTATAGAAACAATTGTACTAACCAGAAAAAAAACAGGAAAAGAAAAATCATTTGGTATACCCCTCCGTTCAACCAAATGGTTAGTATGAAGCTAGGACAGAAATTCCAAGCTTTAATTGAAAAACACTTTACTTAGTAAAACATTTAATAAAAACACCCTAAAATTAAGTTACAGCTGCACTGAAAATCTAGAAAGCATAATAAAAAACACAATAATAAAATCCTGAATAAACCCCTATGCCAGAATAGTATTAATAACAACACTACACTTAAATTAGACAAAAATAGTGAAAAATTATGTGATTGTAAAAACCTTTAAGATTGCTCATTGGAAAATAAATGCCATGTAAAATCTGTGGTATACCAATGTACTATCTCATCCATTGAGAGTCCTATTACTAATATGATATACATTGGGTCTACGAAGAAGGAATTTAAAACCAGATGGAGGCAGCATAAGTGCTCCTTCAACAATATAAATAAAAGAAATCAGACATCTCTATCTGAATATTTTTGGCTTTTGAAGGAAATGAATAAAACATCAAAAGTAAAATGGAAAATTATAAACAAAACTAGAACTTGTAAAACTTGGGTTGACCCATGCCCTTTATGCCTACATGAAAAACTACACATTATTAAGTTTCTAAATAATAAAAATTTATTAAACAATAGACATGAGTTAATGGTTTTTGCCGACATCATCAAATTTTCGCATTGAATAATTAGCATAAAAACAAACAATAAAATAATTTTTAAGTTCCATAGTCTAAATAAATAGTTTAAATGCCCTAAAAAAAAAATAACCCTTTATGAAGTCGTCAAAAAAACAAATGTTAGCAACTTATGACAGTTTTTTTTATATACACAAAACCCTTTCAGAAAAAAATAAAATAAAAAAATAAATAAATCTCCATAGACACGTAAACCAGACTAGACGATGTCATCTTTCGCTTTAAATTTAGACACCCCAACCTTACCCTGACTTGACATCTTTGAATGTAACTGAAATATTGATACAAATTATTAACCCTTACTCCCCTTTTCTTTAAACAATTGCTCTAGCCATTACTATAGCAATTTTAATTTCAATAATGAATATGCTTATAAAATGCGTAAATTTCAGGAATTAGTTATTCCAAAAAAAAAAAAATGTCGCTTGAAGATGGAACAGAGCTTAGTACTTTAATTCACTTTAATTCAAATAATTATATTGAAGTTTTTGGCTCTTGTTTTGAAACATGACAACTACATCCAATGTAGCATTGGAATCATAGTTTTAAATAAATAAATATATTTATGCTCTACTTTTATATCAAACACTATTTTTTAAAAATAATAACAAAAATACTAAAGAACTTTGGATTATTTACCTAATGAGTTCTTTCGTATTTTCTATATATTTTTACACACACACATATATATATATATATGCATGTGTGATAGAAATTATTAGGAGGATTTGAGATAATCATAATTAACTAATTCATTGAGTCTAGAAGAAACCTCAACAGAATGCAGAAAGCACTGGATGGCCGTTTTGTCCTATATTTGGGACTCATCTGCAGTCCACATCCATTACCTGGACTGTTACGATATGAGGCAAACGTCATACCAACTGTACCAACAGGCATATAAATATATATATATATATATATATATATATATATATATATATATATATATATATATGTGTGTGTGTGTGTGTGTGTGTGTGTGTGTGTGTGTGTGTGTGTGTGTGTATTGATATAATAGGAAAGAACTGTTAGATTGATGATCCTAAGTTCTTTAGTATTTTTGTTTTTCGTTTTAAAAAACAGTGCTCAATACAGGAGTAAAGCCCAAATTATAATTATTTTTTAAAAATAGGATTCCATCACAACACAGAAATTACTATGTTTCAAAACTGGTCATCCATATTCAAGTTTAATTTCAATATTAAACCTTAACTGTTGGATGACTGTTTTATTCTCAAGCGATGTTTGGAATAAGTAAGCAAAGAAATGTTTTACTCACTAATAGTTTTGAAATGGAGGTGTAATCTGGGGTTAGTTTTTCATTATCAAGGGTTTTTTGATTTGATGAAAGTAGGGGTGCTTTTATATGTAAAGTTTTTGGAGTGGTGTAAGGTTGGATTGCGTTTTTTTTGTCTGGCTATAATGGCTAATTTTATCAGGCTCTATTGTTTTTTTATTACTATCTGCTAAAACTCTGATTGATGTTATAGTTGTGGCCCTTTTGGGTGTTTATTTATTTGTTTTTTTGTTGATGGTTTCTTAAAGGAGCATTAAGATTATGATTCGGTTGTATTTTTAAACCTATTGTTTTAATTGAATTTCTTAATAGATTTTATATGTAATTAGTTATGGTTGTTTTTGGTGTTTATTTATTTGTTTTTTTATATATATATATAAATATATATATATATATAAATATATCAAGAAATATACTCTTAAGGTGTGCTACATTTATGGGATAAAGTGCTCAATATCAGAGATAGAGCGTGTGTAAATATAAAAGTGAACATTGAAGTCCACACTTAGAGGTGACAGGCTGTTTCATGATAGACACAATTGTCGGACTATGAGTGTTGCTTTTTTTCTCAGCTATTTATATATACGGGTCAGTGGTGCATTGTGGGTAGTCTATTTTGGCGGTTATTTTGCCAGAAGTTGTTTATTTGTTTATTTATTTGGGTTAGATTATTTTGCTTGTTTTTATTTATTTTATTTTTTTTATTTTTATTTTTATTTCTTATCTTATATATTTATTTAATTATTTTTATTTTAATCAGTGTTTTATTAATGTAGTAAAAATTTGTTTGTATTTCTTATTTAATAGTTTTGTTTTGGTTTGGGAAGATAATATATTATAATATAAAACTATTTATTCAATTTTGGGGTTGATTGCTGTACTATTTTGGTGGGAGCAGTTTTTAATTCATTTATTTATTTGGACTGATTATCTTTACTTGTTTTTTCTACCGATTAATTTATCAGGATTGGTTTGTTAGTTTATTTATTTATGTGGATTAATTTAGAATAATTTATTTTCCTTGTTTATTAATATTTATTTATTATACTGTATATTTTTATTTACTCTTTTTGGTTTTAAATTTTTAAGTAACGTAGTATTTTTTATCATTATATAACAGTTATAGCTATGTTTTTGGTCTGATTTTTGGTTAGATTTTTATAGTCTAACTAATATTTTGGTCATAATGGTTTGTTAATTTGTTTATTATTTATTTTATTTATTTGGGTTCATTGATTTTGTTTCTTTATTTTTTATTTATTTATTCTATTTCATCTATTCTAATGGGTGTGATTTGGTAATAAATAAATAAACAAATAAACGACTTCCGGCAAAATAACTGCCAAAATAGACTACCCACAATGCACCACTGTGCCGTATATATAAATAGCTGAGAAAAAAACAACACTTGTGGCCTGATGATTGTGTTTAGTGTGAAACAGCCTGTCACCTCTAAGTGTTGACTTCAATGTTCATTCATATATATATATATATATATATATATATAATGGAATTCATGAAAATTAGTTGGATATGTACGTTTTTATTTAATTTCCTTGCTAACATTTCACTGTATATGAACATTCTCAAAACAACTGAAAAATGTAAGGAAAAAATCTTTACCATGGCAACCCTGTTACTGAAAAATGCTTTAGCTACTAATAGAATTTAAAATAATTATATGTAAACAAATCCAATGATATTTGTACATAGGAAATATGTTAAAATAAAATGTAAATGGGCTGATTTGATAGAGGAAAATAAATAAAAAAGTTTTGGAGAAAAAATAGTGTGTATATCCAAAGAAAATAGTAAATATATATTTATAATTAAAAATATAATTTAATATATATTATTTAGGTGTTAAGGAAAGTATAAAATTTAATTCAATTAAAATTTTATTAAGATATTCAACCAGTGTCTACTTTAATATTTTCTTTTAGTATTATCTTTGCTTGAAAATGCTATATTATCAAAGCCTACATTTTGATTAGTAATCAAATTGTGATATCATAGTTGATTCAATAATTAGTTTAGATGAGTTTTGATGGATAAATTTAACCATTTTGGTATTTTTGAAATTGAAAAGATGGTTTGTATTTTGTATATGTGAAAATAAAAAATTTAAAATAGCCTTGATTGTTATAGGTCTTTTGTGTTCATAGATACATTTCTTAAACTTTGTTGAATTTCACCAATAAAAATTTTATTGCATTTACTACATTGCATAATATACATATGAATATTTGCATCACATTTATAATAATTCTTTTCTGAATAATTAATTATATCTTTTATGGTAGAAAATGTAATCCTGATAATTTTATTTACAAGGATTTTGAATATATCAGAATTTATTTGTGTACATGGATTTGTTAATAATGATTGAATAGTGATGTATCTATTAAGCATAGAATCTTCAGAAAAATCTTTTTTGCAAAGATGAAGAATTTAAATACATTAAAAATTGTGTTTAAAAGGCTACAATACCTTTTACTGCATACTAACTGCTAAAAGAAGTGTTTTAAATATAAAAATCAATAGTAAGTGCCAAAATAGAGAAGAAACAAGGAAACAAATTCAACTAAGATTTTTTTTAAAAAATGGAAGGTAAATCTTTTCCCTACAGAGGTTTAATGATTAGAAACCGATTTGTTTTTCAAATTAGACTTTTAAGATTGCTGCTAATCAGGATCTTAGAAGCAATACCAGAAGACTTATTGGTCACAGACAGAGCAAAATGATAGAAAAAAATTTATTAGAAAAATAGTTTAGTTTTTCCAGTAGTAAATTTTGAAAAACTGAATTTTGGATGAAAGGTTCTTCCTTCCAAGCATATTTAATCATGAATGTCATTCACTTTGTAAATCATTGTATATGCAGATTGTAGAAATGGGATAACAATATTCTAAAATCAATGAATAAAAGCCATGCAAATGAGGTCATCCTGTGTGTAAACAAGAAGTTAGATCAAGAAACAAAACAAACTTCAAGAAGAGAAAAGACAAGAAAAGTCTCTGAACAAAACTAACTGAATAACACAAAACATTTACAAGATTTTTTCATATTATTTTTAACTCTTTTGGGCTCTGAAATATGAAAAACTGAATAATAATAATAATAATTTTATTGAGTAAGTTTCCATTTGATTTGTTTATACCAGTGTCGCAAAAGTTAATTGATAAGATAGATGACATCATTATTTTTACTTATATTTTTATTATACTTTTTAGATTTCAATTATGCCATTAACATTTGTCTCCATTTTAAAAAGTTAGTTATTAGCTTATCTCTTCATAATCTTGGAAGATACTTAATATTTTAATTGATTTATTAATTAACAGGAGTATGTCCATAAAGTGATTTCACTTCTCAGAAGCTCAATAATATTCTCAAATTGAAAGAGAATTATCAGGTTTGGAAGGTAAATTTTATGATAGTGTAAAGTAAAGACTAATTACAATGTTTTGATACCAACTTTTTAAGAGTAAATGTTCTACCCAAAGAACAGGTGGGTAAAATATTAATGTTTGATTGGTCTCATGAAAGAACTAAATGGTGGGTGATAGGAAAAATATTTAATTTCTTTATTTGTCAAGAATATTATTTAAAAAAAAAACCAGAAGAATCTCAAGAAGAAAAACTGAACTAAAAGAAATTTGAGCAATGAATGACCTGACTTTTTAAAGAGATATTAATAATAAAAGGTAATTTTAATAATGTTTGAATGATTTAGTCTTTATTCAATTTATTTTCTACTAACTTTCCTTTGTTTCTATGTATTTTCTATGATCGACAAGAGATTTTAAATCATTAAAATGTTGGATGAAAATTATGAACTTGCAATTCATAAACTGATGTTATTTTAGTGAATCCTGATAAAAATAAAATAAAATATATAAACAAAAATAAAAAAGAATAAAAATTAAAATAAGGCATTTGTGCTTTCCTTTAAAACTTTTATCTTTCTCTTTAAACTTCTCTTTCTATACTTATCTCTCAATTAACAAGAAGGCAACCCTCAAATAAAAAAGTGGAAGAAGAAAAGATTGAACACAGCTGAAAAAACCTGGAAGTTTGCAGGTTCAAAGGAGAAAGGAACAAGTAGAAACTAAAAATTTTGGCATAAAAAAAAGTTTCATTAGACTGAGAAGTAAGTTAACAAACAGGTCATGACCAAAAAGGCCTTATCAAACAAGCAAACAATACACAATGATTTGTTGCCTTCTCTTATTGTTCTATCTGTCTGTCTATATTTTTCTCAGTCTACCATACCATAAAAAAAAGACAAAAACATATCACAAGAAACACAAATGCAGCAGGTTAGCATTAAAGTTCCACAATGGTGACCTCCCAACATGAACCCACCCATCCACATTATCATTAAAATTTCTCAAAGCAAAAACATAAAACTCTGAAAAAGAACTTCATAATTCATCCCATTTAATGGTAGCTTGAACTGAAAAATAAACTCCATCTACTAAAGTTCATGTTTCATTTCTCCTTGTTTCTTAGCACTTTGGCAAGAATCCAAGTCAGTACAATCTTTGAGATGTTCCTGCAATTCCAGGATAATATAGAAGATATTCTTAAGTAAACTTACATACTTTTCTGCTTGCAGAAACATCATGGGAAGAATTAAGTGTGCTCTAAAAATGGAACATTTACATGCATTTGGAAAGTTTGCTATTTTTTTTTTGTATTTCTTTTGATTTCAGGCTTCTGGCTTGATATCAGAAAAATCTGACAGACTCAATGTGGCATCAATTGTATTAATTCTTCAGAATAAGTATAAGTCTTTGATAAGGACTCTTAGGAAACATCCTCTCAAGTAGATGGCTATGGTAAGCATTCGGGAAATAATCATGTACAGATTATTACTGCAGCATTGTGATTATAATAAAGAGATTGCTAAAAATGGCTCTGGGATTATGGAAAATAGAAGTTTGTTTAAAGAAAGGGTTCATAATTTTGTATATTTATTCACCATAAAATATAAAGTACTAATACCATTCTCAAAAGTACATTTGTAGATGATTCATATGGATGAAAAACCAAGAAACGGTGCCTATAGTTAATAAATATTCATTAATATTTCAATGTTAAGAGAATTTCTTTGTTTCCCTAATGAAGAAGAACAAAAGAGACAAAGAGAAAGTAAAAAGAAATATGAACTACAGAAAGATGAAATGACTGCAAATTAGGTTATTTTAGAAGTGTGAACAGAAACATTAGGAAACTCATCATTATACTCATCCAAGGACTTTCAGATAATTTTTGTCATATTTTCTTTTTTATTTTGAACATTTCTATTTTATTATTCTTCAGTCAATTAACAAAATACATTAATTAGAAATTGGCTGCTCATAAAATTTAAAACATATATACACATATATGCAAGTAGAGCAAATTTCTTATAAAGGGTCTTGTCGATTTAGCACATTGAATTTAATGACAGTTTTTCTGTTAGGGGTCATAGGTTTGAACCCTGCTGGAGGGCACATCTTTTCTGTTTCTAATAAGATTTCTTGAATATTCAGGCTGATAGAGAAAAATAAATAAATATACTATTTAATTAATAAATGAATAGAACATCTACTCAAATATGAGTATCTACTAAAAATAATGTATATATGGCAAATTCAGCAGGCACCTGACCAAGTTCCAGATTATCTCACTTAATATGGGTATCCTGAAAAGGAGAAACAATGGGGTGGTAGAAACCCTCACTAGGAGGAGAGTAGGCATCTCTTCTGTTCAAGAGCACAGATGGTCAGAAGGACTGGAGGCCAATCAGGCATCTTCTCAAAGGCAAGAACTCCCACTATAAGTTCTTCTAGTGTGGAAACAAAGGTGGTGCCGGCATTTTGCTGGTTGAAAGATGGGTGGTGAAGGTCCTTGATGTCTATTGGCTTTCTGATGGAATCCTACTAGATATTTATTCTGTAATATACAGAATTGTGGCTGATGGAATCTTACTATTGAGGCTGATTGTAGGTGGGGCAGTTTTCACATTTCTCTTCCTCTATGCACTGCAAGTTGGTCATCCTGGCACAGAAAAAGAGCATTTCTATGACCAGTTCCAGAGCCTGGTTGCTGGAGTTCCATCATTAGAGATTTTTATATCAATTAGGGATTGGAATGGGCACGTTGGTGCCTGTGCCGGTGGCATTGAGAAGGTTCTTGGTGGTCATGGTCATGGTTATGGGGTGTGAAACACTAAAGGTGAGAGAGTACTGGAGTTTGCCTTGACAAATGATTTGATCACTGGCAACACTTGATTCTTGAAAAGAGAGTTACACCTGGTCACCTTCAGTTCTGACAGACATAGATCACAGATTGACTATATCTTATATTGCAAAATCTTCAGCAAGTTGGTCTTGGATGTCAAAGTTATACCTAGTGAGGAGTGCGCAGTGCAACATCATCTGCTAGTTTGCAACTTTAAAGTTTCTATACTAAAAGTCAGGAATCATAAGTTCAAACCACACCTTCAAATCTGGAGGCTTCATGATTTAACTATCACAAGAGAGTTCCAAACTGCTGACAATGCTAAATTAGAGGCCTTGCAGAGTGACATTGATGCTGTACCAAATCTGAAAGAGATCTGGTCTAAGCTGAAGACACATTTGCTGGAGGTGGCCAATGAAGTAAGTGGCACCCCCAAGAACAATGTGTAAACTGGAAACTTGGTGGAGGAATGGGTGAGTTAATGATGTTGTCACAGAGAAAAGGTTATGCTACAGGACCTACAGGCCTCTTATGAGGTAGGGTTTTGTTGCTAAAGCAAAGGTAGCCAAATGAGTTGTATGGCTTGCTAAGTCAGAGGCTGAGAAGTCTTCCATCTTGCAAAGCAAATGGACAGAACCAACAGGATGTCATTGGTGAGATTGAGTTCAGAATGACGTTGGAGAACTATGACTCAGTGATAATCAAAAGATGAAACCTTCGATTGAACATTACAGCAGGTTGCTAAATGTTGAGTTCAATTGGCCTAGTGATATGCTCCCTGAGATTGCACTGTTGCAATCCTCCTCTAGTTCCATTCGTAACACAGCACTGATTGGCAAAATGGTCAAGAAGATACAGTGTGGAAAGGCAGCTGGCCCATGTGATGTCATTGCTGAAATGCTGAAAGAATCTGGTGATAAAAGCATTGAAATGCTTAGGTTACTTATGGAATCAGTTTTCAGTAGTGGTGTGATCCCAAGTGAGTGGGAGGAGAGCTTCATTTTCAACCTCTACAAGGACATGGGTGATGCCTTGAACAAAGGTAAAAAAAATACATACATACATACATACATACATATATATATATATATATATATATATATATATATATATATATATATATATATATATATATATATATTTATACATGTATGTATGTATTTTTTTGCTTAAACATTATTTTAGATGGATACTTATATTTGAGTAAATGGTCCATTTATTTAATTAAACAGTATTTTTATTTTAATTACATTTACCCACCTAAATATTTGAGAAATCTTGTCAGAAAATATGCATCCTCCGATATGCAATATTAACTGACAAGATTTCTCAAATATCCAGGCCGGTTATTATATACATACATACATACATATATATATATATATATATATATATATATATATATATATATATAGAGAGAGAGAGAGAGAGAGAAAGACATGCACATTGACATACACATATGTATGTATGCATATATATATATAGAGAGAGAGATAGAAACACACAGATATGTACATATATATATATATATATATATATATATATATATATATATATATATATATATATATGTTTTATTTTATATATGCAGTACTTAATAGAAAACATATTCAGTTCTATGGACATGAGTTTGTGACCCTGTGTTTCATGCTTTTGTGATCATCAGACAATGGGGCCACATATATTTAAATACATATACACACACACATACATATATATATATATATACATATAAATGTATACATTGTTCCATGCACTTTCAGCTAGTTCTATTGTCATTATCAAGAATGTTGTTTTTCTATGGTGAATTTCTGTGTGCGGTTTCTATATATTTGTTTTGCTGTGTGGAGTATATGTGGCAGGTGTTTTAAGTTTTTGGGCAGCTAAAATACACATGCACACACACACATATATATATAAATATATATACACCTACACATATATATAGAACCCTGCAACTTCCTACTGAAAAAGTTGGTTGTACAAAGGGAAGGATAAAATCCTCTAGTGGACACACAAATGCAAACAATTACAAATACACATTATCATTTGTTGCCTACTTCACATACAAAATTCTTCACAAACCTACATACATAGAATTATCCACAGTTTTATTATACATGACACATGTCTGACCAATGAGAACTGACCAAAACATAATTGAAAATATCAGTGATTTCTATCTATTTGTCTGTTTTCTCTCAATCTCTGACAAAGCTTTAATAAAAGTGAAAAGTTAGATTGATATATGTTTCCTTTTTGTTCTTTTATTTTATAATCCTGTTGGATTCTGATACTTATTTGATCTACATTTGCTCTTCAACTCATATATTAGGTTGGTGCAAAAATAATGTCGTTTTTTGACGTTAAAAAATACGTCAAAAACGACATTATTTTTGCACCAAACTAATATATATATATATATATATAAATATATATATATATGAGACATGTTTCATTGAATAATTTAGACAAGTTTTGTCTACTTAATTTCAATTGGATCCTTTCATATTCACAGACAAGCTTTTTGGTGTCATTTTTAAAGGAAGAGAGAAAATTTTAGTGTTACATATTTTATTCTGAGCAAAATGTCATCATCAGGATGTTGTTTACTTCAAGACAAATATTGTAGTGTTCATTATTTTCAATGACAAAATTGCTGTGTTCATCTGAAAGTTAAAATTTTTACTTTTGAAGAGAAAACACTGAATAAGTACTGTGATGGCTTGACTAATGCTTCAGGGGAGGTAATTAAGTATGGTGTTGTTGAGAGTTTTTAAGAAATAAGTATTAAAATTATTAGTACAAAGCTAGATATTTTAAGCTTTCTACTGTAAACATTTTAAAACATGTGCAGTATTCATAATTAATCTTATTAAAGTTTAGTTTAATTTTTTAATATAGGTAGCTTTGAGAATTTTTAATTTATTTTCATGAAAAACTATAGATGTATTTTCAACAAGAATTTTTCTGAACTGTGAATGTGGACAGGTATGCTGCTGTAAATATTTAGAAATGTTGGATGCATTATTCAAATGAAAATTCAGCCGCTGAGACAATGTAGTCATAGTGTAGCCAACAAATATTTTTTCTCCTGGAGATACAATCAACCAGAGGACATTTAAGTTTATAAACAATGTTGGTTTTCTGTAACACATCAGTTGGTGTGTAAGAGTCTGTCCTGGAGATGTTAGTATTTATTAATTTTTTAGGATATTTTCATTTTGTTTATAATTAGAATGTATTTGGTTGCAATATAAAAGATTAATGTTTGGGATTGAAGAAATATTATATTCTATTTGCATTGTATTAAAATTTCTGATAGAAGAATTTGTTCATCAACAATATAATTGTGGAAGTCATTATTAATAAGAGTTTGTTTTATATTTTTTAGTTCACTGTAGAAAATCTGCTTTGTGGATGAATTAATTTTTGCACAGTTCATTAGGTTTTTTATAATTGCCATTTTATAGTAATTTGGACATTCACTCTTATAGTCAAGGGTGGGTGAATTTATGCTGGTAGATTTTTTTATATGGAGAGATAAGGAATTTATTGTTATTAGTGTTTGTCAATATATCAAGAAAAGGAATTCTATTGCTATTAAGTTTCTATGTAAATTTAAGGACAATTATTTTGAAATTGTTTTTGGAGTTGATGTATGTCTTTCATATTTGGTACTAATATAAGGATATCTTCGACATATCTTAGGTCGATGGAAGGTTTTTTTTTTAAATTGTTAAATATATTATTTTCAAGATTAAAAATATAGAAATTGCTAACTACTTAGACCCAGAACTGAACCTATGGTGATGCCGTCCCATTGTAAAGAAAATCACATTATATTAATTTTGAACATTTATTTCTTTTTAATTGAAAAAATAAATATCCCCCCCTACCAACCAGCAATGATTCAGGCCCCACAGATCAGTTATGTGACCTGGAGGCATATAGACTAGTCCTATTACTCAATTATTACTCCTAATCAAGTACCCATTACCTGTATAAAAGACACTAGTTCAGAGAATCCTTCAATAAATCAGAATCAAAACTCTCCACAATGGGCAAGATGAAAGAATTGTCTAAGGACATCTGGGACAAAATTGTATAGCTGCAAATGACTGGAATTGGCTACAAGACAGTTGATAAGCAGCTAGTTTGTATGATAATAAGAAAATGGAAAAAACACCAATTGACTATTAATCTCCCTCAGTCTAGAGCTCCACTCAAGATCTCCCAATGTGGAGTAAACCCGATGATAAGAAACATGAGGAAACAACCCAGAACTATGTGGTAAGAGCTTGTTGATGATCTCAAGGTAGCTGGGACAACAGTCACCAAGATGATCATTAGTAACACACTATGTCATAGTGGACTGAAATCATGTAGTGCCTGCAAGGTCCCTCTACTGAAGAAAGCACATGCACAGACCCATCAGAAGTTTGCAAATGAGCACCTGGATAATTCAGAGGAGGGTTGGGAGAAAGTGCTCAAATCACCATGTTTGGAGGAAAAAAAAAGCCAACTTGGATCCGAAGAACACCATCCCAACCATTAAGCATAGTGGGGGAAACATTATACTTTGGAGCTGTTTCTCTGCTAAGGGGACAGGACGACTACACCAGGTCAAGGGAAAGATGGATGGGCCAGGTACAGGCAAATCTTGAGTGAAAACCTCCTTGCCTAAGCAAGGACACTGAAGATGGGTGTTCCAGCATGAAAATGATCCAAAACATACGGCTAAGGAAACAAAGGAGTGGCTCAAGAAGAAACACATTAAGGATATGGAGTGGCCTAGTCATTCTCTGGACCATAATCCTTTAGAGAATCTGTGGAGGGAGCTGAAGCTTTGAGTTGCCCAATGACCTTACAAACCTTAAGGATTTGGCAAGGATCTGCAAAGAGGAGTGGGCTAAAATCCCCCTCTGGAACCTGTAAAAACTTGGTAACCAACTACAGGAAATGTCTGGCTGCTGTGCTTGCCAACAAGGGTTTCTTCACTAAATACTGACTTATGTTTTGCTATGGGGTGAAATACTTATTTTTTTATATTCTATCTCTCACTTACTAGATGGACCTACCCTGAAAATTATAGACTGTTCCTATTTTTGTAAGGTGGCAAACTCAGAAAATCAGCAGGGGATGAAATCCTTATTTTCCCCACTCTATATACATATTATTTTTGTGATCATAGAATCAGTCTTTGGGAGTGATAGTTAGCAGTACTTTCCATAATATTTAAGTGGAGGTAGATATGGATTATATTGCATATGTTTCTTATAATAATATCAATAGTTTCGCTAACAGGAACATTAGTGAATACATTTTCAACATCAAGTGAGACTATAGTTTCATTGTTAGGCTTTTCATTTTTTTAGAATTTGAATTACTTTGAGTTGATTTTATGCTCCATTTACTGAGAATGTATAGTGTGATAAATTGGTTGTTGATTTTTGTTAATTGTTACACAGGAGTGGGAATTTGCTATATAATAGGACAGAAATGGTAGTTTTGTTTATGATTTTATATTGCCGTATATGTAACTGGGCTTTATAATCACCCACAATTTTAGGATGTTTTAAACTGTCCTATTTGGCATTATTAGCAGTGATGAGTTTCTTAATTTTTAATTTTAGTTGGTTGGTTGGATTTCTGTTAATTTTTTAAAATTTTGTGTGATCATTGAGTATTTCTTCCAGTTTTGTGTTATAGTCTGATTTGTTTAAGACAACAAAGATGTTAGTTGTATCTGCTTTTTGATGATTATATCCAGATGATTACATAGTTTCTTTGCAGAAATTTGTAGTTGTTTTGTTAATATTTTTAAAAGTTTTTACTTCTGTTGAGTCTATCCTTAACTGCCTCACTCTTGAATAAGTCACAAAATTCTAGTGTTGTTGTGATCAGTTGTTCATCCATCTCTAATGGAAAAAATAATATTTGTAATTTATTTACAATGCAGAGCTGAGTGGCCATGGGTTAGATGGTCTAGTAATTGAAGTGTGGTCGGACTGGATGTATCAACGACGGATCTTGAGGTGCACCGGTTGTGTCGAAGGTCAGTCTGGTCATGTTGACAAGAAGTGGAAGTGTAGTGGTTCCGTTCTGTGCCGGGTAGGAATATATCAGCAATGGGAAGCTGCTCAGTGCTGAGCAGGGACGTTATCAGTGATGGTAGCTGGTCAGGGCCCAACAGGAGCATTATCGGCAACAGTAGCTGGTCAGTGGCGGGCAGGAACAG
>OZ010579.1:68911134-69131134 GCA_963932145.1 Acanthosepion lycidas
TATTTCTGAACAAGTTGGATGCTATGTATGACATCCATATGAAAGTCTTCATCTGATGAGGCTATTGAAGAACATGACTTGAGTTTTCAGATTAATGTTTTGATTTTATAGCAATTTGCAATGTTGGGCAAAGCTACCTCTCGTAAATTATGTTCAATTTCCTTATCTGTTATACTAACTTTATTAGAACTGATCCATGCACCAAGGTATTTGAAGTGTTTAGTACATTTTCTTCTTTACACTGACATTGAACATTGTGAAATAGCCACAATATATATTTTTAATGCCTTATCTCCTATCTTTGACCACTTAACCATTGTGGCACTAAAAGAAATGCATTCATCATTAATGTCCAACTTGATAAGATCTTTTGTCTGCTAATCAAACATGAATAAAAAAAAACTGATCAATTGATATCAAATATACACTTCTGTAAGCAACTGCATTACTTTATGCCCATATGTCTGTATGTGTAGACATATGTATTTCTATTTGGGTAGGCCTGCATGCTTATTTGTGTGTGTCTATACCTGCTTGTCTATGTGTGTACCTCTGTGTAATTATGTGTTCTTCTGTATATAAATTTATCCATGTGTTTTTGTACATTTTATTTCGTAGTGTACTTATGTGTTTATGGGATGGAGAAGGTAAATACATACATTTGCATTCTTACATCTTTTATTTGTTAAATTTTTCTTGTCTTCTATGTCATTAATTTCACCAAAATAATAAAATCTGACCAAAGCAGATCAATTATTTTCATGTTATGGATCTTTCAACAATATCTAATGGCCAAATAACATTCTTAATCATTTATCTGATTTATATCTTAAGCATTTTATAGCCTCCCAGAATCTAATTTTATTTTTTAGTCTTTCCATCCATGTCTAGAATTCTTGGTTATCTTTATCCTCAGTCACCACAAGTCAGCTGCCAACAAAAGTTTGAAGCAAAGACACATTTTTATTCATTTAAAATTATGGATCATTAGTGAGTAAATTATAGTCAATTACTTTCAATTTCTTTAACCTCAAGGTTTGTGGGTTCTCAAATCCAAAGCAATGAGCTGTCACAATAATTTTTTTGATTATGATGATCTCCATCAATAGCAGAGGCATTATTTAACAATTTGAGACACTGCAATTTCATTTCAGCATTTTAATACTCTGAAGATCCTCATGAATATTTAAAAAAACCACCTATGATTTGTATATGTTTTTCTTTCTAACATGGAAGCCACAAATTCATAATTCATTTGCTTAAATATAAATTTAAGTTAAAAAAGAAAATTCAAAAATATCTCAATTTTTGTTGGCGCTTCATTAAGATTCAAACTCATTTTCTTGATTTTATTTTAAGATTCATGTTTTTTTGTTTTGTTTTTTTTTTTTCAAAGGAAGAAAGCTGCAATATTTTAAGAAACAATTCTCACATGTTTAGGTTTATGGTAACTGCACTTGAAATGTAGGTATTTGTGTGTATATATATATATATATATATATATATATATATATATATATATATATATGGTTGGATAGATGTGAGCTTGTGACCCTGGGTTTCATGCTTTAGCGATCGTCACCATATATGTTAGCTCTATCTCTGATATTGAGCACTTTTTAATAAGTACCGCGCATATAATATATAAATAATTATACATATATATATATTTATTTATATTTATATACACACACTTTTCACATATATATATATATATATATATATATATATATATATATACACACACACACACACACACACGCACACACACACATATATAATCTCCACACATTAACTTGGCTTGGAATTTAATTTATAATTTTATTTTGTAGATTTAAAATCTGAACTTGGAAGATGTGTGTGTGTGTCAAAAGTAATCCTTATTGAAAATAGGCCAAACTTCAAGGAAATGTTTTTATTTATAGAAAATATTTTAACAAACACTTTATGAATATGTGTCATATTTATCCTCATTATTTAATTACTTATATTGTATCTTGAATGTATTTTTATCAAATTACCTTTTACATTTACTTCTTGTATCTTATTTATGCTTCCATTATTGACATCTGTATACTTAGTTATTTTCATTACAGAAATTATTGGAAAAATTTGTCAGCACAAATTAACTGAATTATTCAAAAATAGTATCAATCAGTATGAAAATAATATCGTCATCAAAAATACAGAAGTAAATCAAGAAAATATTAGTCTAACAGAATCACATGAATGAGTGCTAAGGTTTCAAGTTCAATCTTCTTCAAGTATGTGTTGACTATATTCTTTTCTTCTTCCTTTTCATCATATAAAGAGAATGAATCAGCATTTTTGTAAAATAAGTAAATAAACTGATTTTACACTTTAAATGGAAATCAGTGCTCAGAAATGGTATCAATTAATGCCTCTGATATTCCATGCAAAGGTCATCAGATCTTGACCTTTGAATCCTGAGAACCTATTTGTTTTTAGAACAGAAATTAACCAAAGGATCAATTCCAGTTATTCTCTCTTTCTCTTGTTTGCTGATATGAATACGGAAACCTTCATACTCAGTACAGTCATCCTTTGGGTTGTATTGTTTTAGTAGTGGAGATGAAAATTAGAAAGGACTTATGACATCACCCTGAGAAAGAACAAAGAATTTATTGACTAAAACCTTGTGTTAAAAAAATTGACCATGTGGAGAAACTATTTGGAAAATCATGAAAACCAAATAAAATTATTTATTCCTGAGAGGCAGAAAATTATCCTGAATAAGTTCCTGAATATTTCTGTAGAACAACAGGAGATACAAATAATTACAGAAATGAGGGGTCAGTTTTCAAAAGGTTTAATTCTATAAGTAAAAAAAATAGAAATTTGAGAATTTATAAAAGGACACATGGCACAGTGAATAAAGGCATTAGTTAGATCCAGTGACAGGACACAAAGAGTGTGAGTTCAATACCCAGTTAAGGCAGTGGAGAACTTTCAGAGGGAAAATTAACAGGAGATAACTGATAACTGACATTCATCAAACATGGCATGTGGAACTAGAACAGTCTCCCCCAGTGAGTGAAATAAAGGGTTCAGTTCAACATTCCAACCACCTGAAGAAGGCCAGAGCATACAACGGCCAAAACGTTGTGATAAATATGGCGACAAAGATGAGGACAATAGTCCAAATAATGTAAATAATGTTATAAAAGATATTTATTCTTTTTCATCATAGCAGCTAGTGTTGAATTATATATGGTCAAATTGTGGTCAAACATTGATCAAATCATAACAATATGAACAGATAATAGAATAATCAAACTTTCATTTAATGATTTATGTGATAATGTAATTAAAATAGGCATTCTGTATACTAAACATGGTTGGTAGCAACTGGTCATCAGTATGTTCTCAGATTAAATAACGAGTCCTTAAAATTACTAATTCTGTGCACTAGTAGGTTAATTATTAGGTGGAGTTATGGTATCAGATAATCATTTCTGTAAATAAATTCAGCCATCAAATTTTCAATAGCCTTAGTCATGGTCAAGCAGTGTGGATTAAATCAAAAGAAATTAATTTAGAAAAATTACTTTTAAAAGGGTTGAAAATAAACTCAAGATATTTTTATGCAAATTTTAAAGCATTTTCATATGATTTTCTATGAAATATAAAATCCTCAATTTTTGTTAGAATTATGAGAATTTAACATTTTGATGAATTTTCTATATCCATACCACCATATTTGAGCAAGCAGATATTGTCTCTATTCTTTCTATAAATATTTTACTGTGCCTCCAGACAATGCAAAACATTAGAGATAGGTTATCTCTTTAGAATTTATAATTTGTCTATAATGCAATAAACTCCACAAATATTATATTCTTTAGATATTTCTTCGTTTGAACAAATTTTGCATTTTCCATATTTGTTGTCAAGTGGTATTTTTAAAATTATATGACAGAATCACGGGCAACAGAATAACATGACAAGCATTTTTATTACTTCTATCTAATCAAATTCATTCTGAAATATCAGTCTACATTTTGATATGAAAAAAAATAAAAATTAAAGTTTTCACTTTATTTTTTCCTCATTTTCCAAATTCTGCATTTGCTGGTTTCAGATGTACCTTTTTGTTATTGTTGCTTCTGACATTTTTCAATTATTTGACTCACAGAATGAACAGTGAAAAGCTTGTTTTTCAGAAAACAGATAATAATTCATATGTAAATGTTAGTAACATTTCCACATTTGCCAGTTAAAATCAACAAATGTTGAACACAGACAAGGAATCAAGCAAAAAAACAAATTTTGCAGATATTGAACAACATTTTGAAACATCTGGAATTAGATACAAACAGTAAATACATTTTTATAAGAAAATGTTTACTCCATGTAGACTTTAAGCCTTGAGTTTAAAGTAAATAATAAAAAATTATCAAATTGAAGAATCAAATAAAGATGACCAATGTTCTAACCACTGAGAAGTAATCAATGCTCAATTGATTAAAGGTTAGTTAAGTTGGTAATTGAGGACCAATAAAGTTGGAATTAATTAAATGAGATGTGGTCACTTTAAGTGTGTGTAACCAGATTAGACAGAAAAATAGTGGTCACTTGTTGAAGGATTAGCTGAAGAGAGCCAGAAAAGTGGTCAAGTAATAAGAATCATTAGCAATGTGAGTAGTTATGGTGTGGTCATTATAAAATGATCAGTTGATGATTAATGTTATAGATGATCAGCAGGTTGTGAAAATGGCAGTGATCACTTGAGAAATCATAAACTGAGTTCATTCATTCATGAAAATAATTTTAAGAATAATCATTAAAGAAAGGTCAACAGTTGAATTAAAGTTAGCTTGATTTGCAGGAGATTGATCACTCAAAATGTGAACAGCAGATAAAATGTCAAAGAAATGGTCAGCCACTGAATAATTTGTAACAAGCTAATGGATTGAGCCTTTGTCAGCAAAATATTGATTATCAACAATGGTCAATGAAAAATATATTGAAGAAAAAGTTAAGTGACAGTTGCATAGCTAACAGCTACCTGGCAAATTTACTAATTTGTCAAATGGATAAGAGCTCAGTCAAATAGTCATTCACAGAGTGATTCGTTAAGGAATTAATCAGTAATTGCAGAGTGAGAAAGGGTAAGATCAGTTAAAGTTTGATCAATCTTGAACTTGAATTAGTCTGTAAGGAAGGGACCAGTCAGATCAGCTAAGGTTCTTGGTGGGTCTTTTACCACTATATCATCTTGTCAGCAACCTCTATTGTGCACTGATAGGGTCATTTTGAAAAGGTCATTGTATCTTTTCTATATACATCCTTTACTCTGCTGATAAGTTTTCCAAGCAATAAAGATATAAAGAGATGATAATCTTCCATTTTTGCAATTTAGCTTGCCTTCCACAGGTGGGTTTTTGCAGACTCAATACTTCACATTTGATTTGAGTAATTAGTAATTATTTGAGTCTTAGTAGTAAAATGTTAGGTAATAATTTAGCATGATCAACTCTCAATGAATTGAAGTCAGTTTAAAATTAATTTTACTGCAACCAATTAAATGTGTAAAGTTCAATATAATTTATGTTTTAAAATATTTAACAATCAACTTAAAGAAAATATTTTGCATTATATGCATGCATATGTGAATAGTAATAGCCTGAATAACCATTTCAAAAACAAAAGCACAATTTCTCAATTGAAGAGACACCATAGACAAAAGCTTTTTCAATTTTATACAATAGCCTCTTGTCTGGTTTTTCCTTGGAAAGAAAAAGGTTTTTAACATGTGTTTTTTTATGCACAAGACTCATTAAAGTTCAACCAGATTTATGTTCTGTTGGTTAGGGCCAAGAATATGCCAACTGTATCTCTGTGCAGAGGGGTAAGCTCCTTCAAAAAGAGACCCTCTGTTTGCTTTTTTGACTTTTGTGCAAACCAGGATATAAGTTTATCTATCTATTTATCAAAATGACAGAACTCTGCATTAAATAAACTGGAAAATGTTGATATGCTATAAAACCAATCAACCAGTCTTGCTAAAAATGCACTTTGAAAGTTTAACTTTTATTGTTATGAAAAAGAACAACAAAAAGAAGTAAAGTAAACATTTTCAGAGAATGCATAGAGAAAAAAAAAGAATTCCACAAATAAAAGTTGAATAAACAGAATGAAGCTTTTAAAGAAAAACTGACGATGTCTTTGTAAGATGAATCATAACTGTTCATAAATATTTGTGTCATTAAAAGTGATTTTTAATAGTATTGTTCACCTAATAAAAGGCCCAAGAGCCACTTAAGGTACAGGGTTACTCAATGGAGTTGTAAGTGCATAAATGTAGGAAGAAAGAAATGTATATTAGGATATATGATACAGTAGGGAAAATAAGTAATTCGTCGCCTGCTGATTTTTTGAGTTTGCCACCTTACAAAAATGGGAAAAGACTATAATTTTCAGGTTAATTTCATATTGAAAGTAAGATATAGAATATAAAAATATTCTAGAAAATCACATTATATTAATTTTTGATCATTTATTTCTTTTTTATTGAAAAAGTAAATATTTCACCCCCTACCAACCAGCAATGATCCAGGCCCCATAGATCAGTTATGTGACCAGGAGGCATATAGACTAGTCCTATTACTCAATTATTGCTCCTAATCAAGTACTCATTACCTGTATAAAAGACACCAGTTCACAGAATCCTTCAATGAATTAGAATCTAATCTCTCCACAATGAGCAAGATGAAAGAAAGATGAAAGAATTGTCTAAGGACATCAGGGACAAAATTGTATAGCTACAAAAGACTGGAATAGGCTACAAGACAATTGGTAAGCAGCTAAGTGAGAAGGAGTCAACTGTTGGTGCGATAAGAAAGTGGAAGAAACACCAATTGACTATTAATCTCCCATGGAGCTCCATGCAAGATCTTCCACTGTAGAGTGAACCTGATGATAAGAAACATGAGGAAACAACCCAGAACTATGTGGCAAGAGCTTGTTGATGATCTCAAGGCAGCTGGGACCACAGTCACCAAGATGACCATTAGTAACACACTATGTCGTAGTGGACTGAAATCATGTAGTGCCTGCAAGGTCCCTCTACTGAAGAAAGCACATGTACAGACCCATCAGAAGTTTGCAAATGAGCACCTGGATAATTCAGAGGAGGGTTGGGAGAAAGTGCTGTTGTTAGATGAGACTAAAATTGAGCTTTTTGGCATCAACTTGACTCACTATGTTTCGGGAAAAAAAAAGCTGACTTGGACCTCAAGAACACCAAACCAACCATTAAACATGGTAGGGGAAACATTATGCTTTCAGGTTGTTTCTCTGCTAAGGGGACAGGTTAACTACACTGGGTCATGGGAAAGATGGATGGGGCCAAGTACAGGCAAATTTTGAGTGAAAACCTCCTTGCCTCAGCCAGGACACTGAAGATGGGTTGTGGATGGGTGTTCCAGTATGACAATGACCCAAAGCATATGGCTAAGGTATTAATATTAAGGTAATGGAGTGGTCTAGTCATTCTCCAGACCTTAAATCCTTTAGAGAATCTGTGGAGGGAACTGAAGTTTTGAGTCACACAATGACAACCTACAAACCTTAAGGATTTGGCAAGGATCTGCAAAGAGGAGCAGGCCAAAATCCCCATTTAGAACCTGTAAAAACTTGGTAACCAACTACAGAAAACATCTGGCTGCTTGCAAACAAGGGTTTCTTTACTAAATACTGACTTATGTTTTGCTATGGGGTGAAATACTTATTTTTTTTATATTCTATCTCTCACTTTCAAGATGGACCTACCCTGAAAATTATAGACCGTTTCTATTTTTGTAAGGTGGCAAACTCAGAAAATCAGCAGGGGAGGAAATACTGATTTTCCCTACTGTAGATGTTGACTCTACTTGAAGAGGTTAAGATCATAGTTATCAGGAAAGTACCTGCTTGGGAGTTGGTTCCACAAAGTAATAGTTCTTTGGAAGAAGCTGTCTGAATGGAACTTCCTCTTTACCAATGGAATACAAATGAGGATGACCTTAAGTATATGACATGGTGGAGTCTAGCCATGAATGTCAGAACTGGTGGAATTAAGAAGTATAGCTCATTTGAATATTTCCGATAGTAATATCAAAAATGAGAAAGTTGAAAGGAAAGACATATCTAGTAAGAGCTTCAGAAGGAACAAAGAGAGAGAGAGAGAGAGAGAGAGAGAAAGGAATAGAGAAGGAGAAAAGAGGTAGCAATGAACAGAGGAAAAGGAAAAGAAAGAAAGAGAGACAAATAAGGAAAAAGAGAACTGTATATGAAAGAGCAATAAAAACCAACATTTATTTCCTTTTTATAATAAGTAAAAATGCCCCATATCCCAAAATAATAATAATAAAGAAATTACCAATTAAATATAATAAATTCTGAACTACATTGTCTTTATGCAAATATTGTTACTACAGAATATTTAGATATTCCAGAAACCTGATCAGATTCAGATTTAATTAACAAGAAAAGCCATGTGGAGACTTGATATATTTTATCACATTTTGTATCCGGCACAAAACAGAAGAATGCCTTTTCTATGAAAGCAAATCAATAGAAAGACATTTTTCTGTCTTGTGGACAATATACATACAAATTTCCATTAGAAAAATGTTTTTATCAATGGCTGAGCAATAAGAAATAAATGGAAAATGTTTAATTTGAAAAGAGTCAAGAAAGTTTAGCATTTATGAATCATTACTAAAAAGTGAGAAAAATAAATTGGTTGTCCAGGCAGACTGACATTTCAGCAGACCAAAAAACCAAGATGGCTAGAAAGATTATCAAGCTGAAATGTTAAAAAAAAGAGTAAGTAATATATACTCTGTGAGGAAATGAACAAATGATTGGTCATTGTGCAGAAATAATAGCTAAAATATATAAAATCTTATCCATTTTAAAGACAATAAAGCTTGTTTTATACTTATTTAGGGAAAAAGGTTTTGATCAACCCAAAAGAATTCTTTGCCAAATGTTTATTTTATTTCAGACAGATTTTACATTAATAACTGACAATGGCTAATGCTTTGCTTTGGTTATTGTTTTAATATTGCTCTCTAGATAAAAAAAAAAAGAAAAAAACATGTTTTTCTAGGAGAGTTGCTTAGTAGAATAAGTGTTGTGCCAGTCTCTGCCAAACACTAGATGCATTTACCTTGTACACTACAAAAATACATGTAGTCACATAGGAGTAATAAGTAAAGATCATGTGATTTGAATAATAGAAAAAGGCATGGATGGGACAATATATGAAAGATAAAGAGATAATAGTAGTAAGAGAAAACAAAGTGTTAAAAGGAAGTTTGAGAAGAAATAAATGCCTTGAGATATTGTTCTGATTTTGACTTGTCATGAATAGATATTTTGAAATTTTCAAACCATATTAGTTTTTCAGTAGCAATTTGTGGATAAACTGAGCCAGTAACTTAGAGAGTTACATGATATACCTTTAGGAATGGGCCAGCAATTAAAAAAAGTCACATAATGGGTGATTGAGTAGACAAAAGAAATAGAGTAAATAGTAGCAATTGATTAACGACCCAAAATCATGAACTTAACAACTAGGTGACTGCATAAGTAGATAAAACTTTATTCATTCAGTAGATATTAACATAGATTAAAACTGTCTGGTTACAGCCTGTCAATGTTACTGGTTTGTATACATCACTTGTATTTAAGGTCAGATGAATTTCTGTGTTTACGTAGATTTGTTTTCAAGATGCTTTGTGATTACACACATTTTTGCACAATATAAAAGTTTATATATTTTACTTTATGGTAGAGAAAATTGCTACATTTGAAAAAATTGCTTGTAAAATCTGTTTAAATTTGGTTTTCCCACATATAAGTAAAATCAAAAAGGTTATAGAACAACCCAATCATTTGAATTGTTGAGAAAAATGAACACTCTGCACCTGGAAACAACAGAAGAATATAATTATTTCCTCAAAATTGATTTTGAATCAAAAGATGTAATTTAGTTAACCATTCATAATTTGGTAAAAAGAATTTAAAAATGTAAACTCATTTAAACACCATGATTTTGAAATTTAATGTTTTTTTAACTTATGTGGATGGATAGGTACATACACAAACTTCCAATGTTCTTTAATTTGTTAAACCCTGAGACATGACCATTTGCTTACACACTAATCTTGGAAATTTGGGTTAATTTTCCTATTTTAAATCTGCCTGTGTAACAGAACAAATAACCAGTGAACAGCAGCAAATAAGTTGTATAAAAGTGCTCATTCAATATTAAGTTACCCTATTCAACTTAAGAGTTGATTTGCCCTTAAAAATCCACTTATCAGCTTAAATGGTAGGCTGTGTAGTTCTTTTTAAAGATTAGAATTTAAAGTGTTTTACTAATAAATGCATATTATATGTCCAATGGGTTAAGTCTGGTTCATATCTAGCAAAGATTTAAATTTTTTTCTTTTCAGGAAAAGGTGTTCATTATTTTTATTGATTTTTATTCTGTAAAGTTAAAGACAGATTTCTTATAAAAGTAATGCTTAAGAATATGTAACAAAGAATTGGGTCAGCCCTATAAGAGACTTGGAGTTGATTGTATGTAGTGCTGTAAGCACTAAGAGTTGCGTCCTCTTCCACTGTTTCGACTGTTGAGAGAAGACCTTCTACTTAGAGGAGGTGGTACTGACTATATGCATATGAATGATACTAGGCAGGTATTAACCAATAGTCAGCATGGGTCTGGGACTGAGATAGCTATATAACATCAGCGTTTTTCTCAGTCTGGAGCAGTGCTCCTGATGTGTGGACATCAGACAAGATGAACACAGAATATAAGTATTTTTTTCTGGAGATGATAACAGATTTTTAAATGAGAATGAAGAATCTTCTGAAGAGAATGAAGATCAGTTAAATTGGCAGAATGATTCAACAATGGAAAATGACTGAACAGTTTTAATTCATGAGAAATATAAAGTTGACTGCAAATTATAATACTTATGATAGAAACAATTTTATTTTCCTTTTTAAACTAACAGCAAAAATGGTGGATAATTTTATCTATAGATCACATTGTTTATATAAAACCTTATATATAAACTCCACAAAAAGAACAATATCAGTATTGTCTTAATTGTGTTTAGTTAAATTGAATTCTACAAGTGTTCCATAATAAAGTCTTGGTTTAGCAGTTACAATTTTCTCTCTGGTAAAAAAAGAAAAAGTAGAAATGTTATATCAAATATAAATAAAATTTTGCCAAAATCTCAAACAGGAAAAATTTGAAAAGTTTGATACTGTGGAGAAATTGTTTAGGAATTATTTTACAAAATGCACAATCTTTTAATTTTGTCTAAAGCAAAGTATGGTTAACCAAAAATAAAAAAAACTTAAAAACTAATTTTCAACATTAGAGTCATAAAGAGAGGAGGACTTCAGAAATTACTGCTAACTTGAATTAAGGCAAGCTGATCAAAGTTTCAATGTAAAATTATTCAGTATCAAATATTTTGCATAAAATTTGATATGAAAAAAGCAAAAACCATTGAACAAGTCTTTTGGTCAAACAAAATAACATTTGTTATGGTCAGTTATCCACAGAAATTACAAAAGTTAAAATGGTTTGGCTAAGCAATTAAAAGTGGGTCGATAATCTATTCAATAAAAACTAATCAGCAATAATCAATATTTGATCCATATTCATGTAGATTCCTGATTATTTTAATATTCATCTTAGATTTTAAAGATGAAAGATGTTTTGCAAAATGCATAATTACATTCTTGCATTCATATCTACATAGATTTATACTTTCACATAGATACATTGATACCTATATATATATATTCAAATTTAAAAACATATTTTTGTATATATATTCTTGATGCATATATATGCATATATAACTATAATTATGGACATAAATATTAATATAAACATTTATATATAAATCATGTATATATGAATCATAACCTATTGTAGGAAAATCTTTAAATGCACTCTTTCAACATGCCTTGATCCAGTATGGAAGAATAGGTTCATAAAAGTAACATGAGAACAATATCTCATGTTGATGCACAGTCGGCAGCATTGGAGAGTAAGCATTTTTTTTATATGAATCATGTCATTGAAACTTTACTGTCTTTCATCTGATTGTTAGCATTCAAAGATCAAGTATTAGGTTGGTGCAAAAATGATGATGTAATAATGTTGTTTTTTGATGTATTTTTTAACGTCAAAAAACGACATTATTACGTCATTATTTTTGCACCAACCTAATAAATTCAAAAACATTTGTGGCATGACAATAGTAGTCAAACAAAAGAGATCTTCATTTTCTGTTCTCTCTACTTGCATAAAACCTTAACACCTAGTCAATGATTGAATGATTCAATTGAAATGAAGTTTTTAAGGAAAAAAAATGAATAAGACAAAAAAGAAAAAATACAATTCTGAGGATAAGAAACAATATAGACCTATGAATTGTCAAATAATATATCATCCAAAACATTGTGTTAATAAAAAGATGAAAGCATTGTTTTGAATAATACATAGAATAATGAAAACATATAAATTGTTTTTCTCTATATCAAAATGTAAACATTGTGTAACTGAATATGTTCTTTAATGCCAAAAATTCAACTGTAAGAAAAAAAAAAAAAAAATGCTTATTCACATTTTTGGTGAAAATTTATTTTCTTTGACACAAAATAAAAATCTGTTCATTTCAAAGATATTAATTCTTCTATTGCAGAAAAAATTGAGTCAGATGTTTTAGTAAACTTATAAAATGAATAACAAGCCAAAGAGATGAAAAAATGATAAAAACAAAAAGCATACAAAAATTCTGTCTGAGAAAATATTTTCAGTCCATCAACATTGAAATATTTTTACATATTGGATTAACTATTCAGAGTTTAATTTCCGTTCACAATTGGAATCAATCATCATTCATTTCATCCTATTAAATGTTTAAACCTGAGTTAATTAAACTCAGAGAAATACATAAGATCCAATCAATTATCTTCTCTTTTTATTTTGCTTGAATTTGAGTAGGATGAACAACTAATTAAATTCTCTAGAAGCAGAAATATCACAAAACATACAAAAATAATGTAGAATATATATATATTATTAGGGTTAAATGATTTATTTTTAATCCAACATTTTTAGTACCTCAAACATTTTTAGTGCATGCCCATGTTTCAAATAGATCCTTATTTTTTAAAAATTTTAAACAGTATCACACCTACCACCTGCACACCTGAAAAAACTTAAATAAAATATGCTCTCTGACAGGTTTTGAACCAGCATGCCTCATTGTAGGAGAACACAACCATTTGATCCACCATACTTTAGACCACTTGACCACAGACAGTGTCACCAACCAGTAGTGTATGCGGACTCAGTGGAAATGGGGTGAACAATAACCGAGCAGTATTAAATAAAGACTAGATGAGAAAAATTGAATCCCATAGATAAGGACTCAGTTTCAAATTCCATGTAGGTTACCTGGATTGATATACCAGACCAGAGGGTACAGTGGCCAATACATTGTGATACCAACAACAAAGATGAGGACAATAGTCAATATGTAAATAGTGTAAATAATAATTCCTTATCCCATAAATTTAGAGAGAAGGAGGTAAATGTAAATAAACAATAAAATAAATAAGATAATGACAATTTGTTGGAAGGGTTTTTAATTTTTTTCATTCTTACTTGTTTTATTTGAATTAAATTCTTCAGGTTTCATTTTCATTGAATGGCCAATAAATTATTTCCTGTTGTTATCTCCATCCATTTCTGGAGCTTTTCAAACTTTTTCATTAATTTCAATTCAAGCTCTAACATTTTGTAGATGCAAGTGTCTGTGTAGTGTATTTTCTTAGGTTCCTTTCTTGCAGATTCTTGTATTTCAGAAATGTTTTCCTTTGCTTGATGCATAAATAAGATGATGAAATTATTTTAAATTAATATTCACTACCTAGCAAAAAACATATTGGCCTACTCATCTCAAGCCATTGCCAATGAGTTTCTTGGTTACTGGATGCTCTACATCTATATCTACTTTATGCCAAAGTTGATATCATCCAACAAATAACTTTTTAAAATCCATATATTTTGTGTAGAAACTGACAATGTACATAGCAGTACATTTGGTAACCTCTGCAAAGACATAATATGAAGAGCCAATTTGATATGTTTACTCTTTCTCCAATACCTAATATTTTATGCCAAAAGGATAAGGCTGAAGTACTGGGTACCATAATGGTTCTCAATCCAGAAAATATAATCTGGAAGCAGTTCAAATTCCACTTGAGATTTTATGTTAGTTTGACATTAATACTCTTTGAAAAGCATGAATCTATTTCTCCCTGTTTTCTATTCAACTACCAGCTATCTTAACAAAACATTTCAGCACAGAAGTTGATAGACACAAGTGGAATTAAGCAAGAACTTGAGCAAACAACTCTCCCATAACTACCTTGCTACCCAGGCAGTTGTAACAGTAAAAAGCTCTTACTGCCATAGTCAACATTGACAAGATTTAATATATAGTCTGCATATGTGGAATAGAATCAGTTTTATAACCATGTCTTGAAGAATTTGGAGAGCAACTACATCAAAATTGAGTTCAATTTAGTGAATTTGTTTTCCAATCTGTCATCAAATACATTGATTCCAACTCGTGACAAATATAATTGCATAAAACTTATAAATATTCAAAGATGCCAATTCCTTACACATCAATGACTAACCAGATTCATATGAATATATTGAGATTCATAAAAGAGAGATAAGGTATGTTAATGATTATCATTTTTAATCTCTCTTAATGCGTAATTTTTATGTAATGACCTTTTATACTCATTTTAAAAGGACAATGATTACGCTTATCTTCTGATAACTTTCTAACCATTTCAATAATTTCAGCAACTTTTTTGGATACTATCTTTTCTACTATTTCCAAGGGGATAGTGATCAGCATGTCCTCTCAGCTGTTGAAGCTGTCTACCCAATTCAACTGGAGTGTGGTCAGCATTTTTTCTTGGTTGTTGCTTTTGAAAGGAACAGTGCTTATGCCCATCTAAGCTGTTGATGCTTTTCTACCTATTTCAATAGAAGAATGCTAAGTATAACTTATTGGCTGCTGCTATCTTTTCTACCCACTTCAAAAAGACAGTGCTTAGCATATCTTCTCAATTGTCAATACCTTTCCTACATACGTATTTTAGTCATCAATATTTCTGGCCTTATGAAAATCTTATAGTGACATTTTGCTGAGAACATTATCTATGATTTGTTGCCCTGGAAACTCAAATGACAGTCAAATATCAGACATCATTCATCAGTTGCTTGAAGCATGGGAATATTTTTCTTGTCATATCCACAAACATTCTCTTCTCATCCAATTAACAATTAATAAAAGAAAGTTTTGATGCTGAAGCCAAGCAATCAGTTTTATTTCATTTCTCCAAAGAATGTCTGCATAGAAAGAATTTGAGGAAGCATTTCCCTTCAGAGCCCAAATGGTTATATTTAGTTTTCAATGGATGAGAAGGCAGACAGTTTTGCAGTCTCAAGAGAGAGACAAGTCATGAAGAATTTGGCAAAGTACTGTTCTTCACTATTCAAAGATGATGTAAAAAGAAAGTGAGTTCTTTCTGTTGAATGAAAGAATGGGGATTCTGGTATGAATGATTGGTTTCTTTGATTTCTCTTGACAACTCTGAAAATATAATGGACAGATATTGCTGCCTTCTGTGCTGCTTGAGAAAAGAAGCAGAATATTGCAAACATTTACTTCAATGTGAACAATGAATAAAATCATGAGATCATGTTTTTTTATTGTCATCACTGAAGTGAGTAAATCTTCAAAATAAACTTGTATCTAAAGAAATTTGAAAATGTCCTAATGGGAAAGATTGGGTTATTTTTCATAATACATGTGTGAATTTTTGTCTGGATTTGTCCATTATTATTATTGCACACAGATTCTTTCAGACTAGTGTCCTCATCTTGGTTGTCATCACAATTTCAAATGTTGTACTCTCCAGCCTTTTGCAGGTATTTGTCCCTTCTTGATAGTATAAGGAATATACTCGATTTAAAAGTTCTAAGTTTCACCCAATAAATTATTCATCATAACACATGGCTGAGTGGATAAAAGCATTGGTTAAGTGAATTGAATTATTGGCAGCAATGAGTTCAAGCCCTGGGTAGTGCAAAAGGTAATAGTCTGTTTCACTTGAAAAAACAAGCAATCTCACAAAGAGAAATTAATTAGAATATCCTTTAATCTGGATAGCAGAATGAGAAATCTACCTGAATAGATTGAATAAAGGATTTAACAGTCCAAAATTCTTAAAAGTATACTAACAGGCATCTGAGTAAGGCTACAGGTTACAACAGTCAAAACAATGGGATAATAACAACCAAGATGAAGATGCTAATCCAAGCACATCAGTAAATAGTCATTTGTGATTCAACTTTTGTGTCATAAGCTGAGATAGTCTTAGAATATTCTCTTGGCTTTTGTAAAAGTAATTCTGTTTCTTGTTTAAATCCCCAAATGTACAACATTAAATTTTTTTAAAAGTCATAGCCAAAGTCATAAATGAGACTCTCTTTTATTGTTGATAGTATTCTTCCAAAAATACATTTCTTGTGGATGTCAAAAACTCCCCAACAATATAAAAGTTATTGATTTTGCTTAATGAGATTTGGTCACTTAATCAATAATTGATCAGGAGAGTAAAATGTCTGATCAATAAGATCAAAGCCACTGTCATCCATAATGACCAAAAAAGTATGCCAAGCCATGTCTTGTTGTTTGCATTATTCTGCACTTATGCTTTCAAGAAGCTGCTTCAACAGAATAGCTTTTCAGAAACTCAGAAGATAGAAGTTAACTTCTCAATAAAGAATGAAATACAGACTTCCTTTCTTGGACAGCAAGAACTTTTATGTTTTGACTTAATAATGTTTAAATCTTATTCTTAAAGTTGATACTTTCCTTACCACTAATTTTATGAAATATACTAAAAAATGGATATTTATTTTTCTGAATCTTATGTCTGTATATATTCTTGAGCTTTTGTTAAAATTTTAGTGTCAATGTTTATTAATGTTTCTTGCAGACCATTTGTTTGCCATGATATTCAAAGGTTTTCAGAGAACATCATTACTGGTCCAACTCTATATCAAAAAGTCTTTGTCATCAATTTCACATGCCATTATCTAAAAAATAATTTTTCATCTTCAGTAAATGCTAAAAAATTTCATATAATTTCATACTATCTTCCAATTTTTCTTTCCTCTATTTGAATTCTGTCCATCAATGAAGATAAACTCAAATTTCATCAATATTATCATTCAAAATTAGTACAACAGTCAGCAAAAGCTATGTTTACCAAACAGAGCTAACTATATTAATTTGGTGATCTGAAAAATAAAAGTAATAGTGTCTTATACTTCATGACTGCTGATCATCAATAAAAGATTTCAGAGTTTACTTTCATATTACATTTCCTCACAATTTTGGTCATCATTAACAAAATCATAAATTGAATTCTTGGCAGGAAAAGAATCCTTTGGTAAATGATTATAGACTTTCTTGCAAATATATTGTAGCTAAAATATCATACTTATGTTTTATTATAAAAAAACAAAGAATGACAATGTGCATTATAAGATAAAAATCACAGGTTTTACAAATTGGTTTGCCCTGGACTATTGAAGCTAAGCAATAATGTAATTAATCAATATTGAATGGGTAAATAATAGACAGTTACAGATACCAAAAAAAAAGTAGCCTCTGCCTTTTTCTTAGTCTGTGTGACTGAAGACCTTATTTGTCATATAAAATATTGAGTATTTCTATTGATTGAAACAGAGAAAGAAAATATTTTAATGAAAACTATATTAAAAACTATCAGGCACTGACCGCTTGCTATCACTTCTCAAAGTAAGATATATTCACTACTTGAAATCTTTGAAACAAAAATTTTAAATGAACATTTCATTCATCAATTGGCTTGTTATAGTAAAGGAAAGTTTTACAAATAGATGTCAAATTTGCAAGTAAAATGTAAATTTCAAACATTTTCTGCACTATATAAGATGATATTCCTAAACAGAATTATTTTTGGTATGAAAATCAAAACAATCCTCAAATTAAAGAACAGAAATGAAGGACAATTAATTAATAATATGCAAGTTAGTTAAACCTGAAGAATGATATTGCCTAGAAGTAGATAATATATAATGCATATATTAAACTTTTAATGTGTAAATTCCTCTCTCTTGAGTGGTACACACATTCTGATATTTACTGGTCACAGGGATCCGTCCCTGCACTGGTAGTACCACAGCTATAACTAGCTTGGACAAGCTATGACTAGCTAAGGCCAGTGGCCTGAGTGAAGATGCTCAGGTCCCCACATTAAAAACTGACCTTGTGTCACAACCTAACCTCATGGGGGATTGAGTAAATACAAATTACTTTCTTGAGTAGTTATATAACACCCTATTTATCATCTCTCTTTGGGCAGAGTGTGCTCAGGGGCGGCTCTGTCAAAGGACAGAGTAGCAACTGAGGAAAATTGTACCGAGAGATACGCAGCCCTGGGGATCAGCTGCCTGAAGCCACACCCTCTCATTGCATCAGAGCAAGGGATCAGTGCTCACACTGAGGCCAGTGCAACTGACAGTTGCTGGGTTTGCATACAATTTTTGTTCCTAGCCTGGGTGTACGTGCTTTGGCTCACCACATTAAACTGACTTTGTGTCCCAATCTGATCTCATGGCAGGTTGAGTAAATACAAATTACTCTCTGGTAGTTTGTAATATGTTTATTTATCATCTCTCAGTTGCATTTCTGTCTTTGGGCAGCATGCGCTCAGGGGTGGCTCTGTAAAAGGACAGAATCTCAACTGATGAAAATTGTCCTGAGATGTCCCTAGCCCTGAGGAACAGTTGCCCAATGCTGTGCCCTCTCATTGCACCAGAGAGAGAAATTGGTGCTTGTACTGAGGTCAGTGCAATCAATGATTGCGGGGACTCGGGCAATATTTGTTCCTAGCCCTGGTGTACTCACCAGGCTCCCCACATTAAACTGACCTTGTGTCACAACCTGACCTCATGGGTGGGAGAGTAAATTTAATTTACTTTTTAATCCCAAAATTCATGTGAGAATTGAGTTCCAATTTCGTATTTATTAATACAGATTCCATAATATAGGTTTTACTTAATTAGCTATTATGTTTCTTTAATTCTTCAAATATTGATTGTATAACTGATTCTAATTTCTATTTTACCATCTTTACATTATATTAATTTTATCTTATAAGTTGTCCCCTGTTCTGTCACCCATGAAATAAAAATAATTGTTTGTACAGAAAATAAAGATCTATGTACATCAAATCATCTTTAAATTAAGTGGCAGTAAAAGAATTATCATTGAACTTTTAAAAGGTAAGCTTAAACATTAATTCAATATTTAAATGCAGCAATCAATTTTGAGTTCTTTTGTAGTTTATCTATCACATCTACTCCTCCCTAGCTATTATGATGATGGCCAAACCAAGAGTCATCCATGGGAGCTAGCTTAAATGCTGCCGGATAGTGCAGCTTTTAAGCTAGTTTATAATAAAACGAGCATTGAAATTTTGGATACAAAAGGAAAATAAGAGTTACTCCCCTTGAACCATGAAAGCAACGATAATGGCTAGTATAATATATTAATATATATTTTTAACCTTGCATAATCTGGCAACTCCGAATCTGAGCTGAATGAAAATCGTTCTCTGTGCCTAAGTTTTCTAAGGCTTTTGAATGAGCTATGAATCTGAAATCAGACCAGTGGGAGCAGAGGAGTTGCTTGGACATACACACAAACATACACATATACACTGTACTTTATATATAAGATTAAATTTTACATCTTTCTTTGAATTAAATTACATGTTGGCAAAATATTATTCTGTCAATGTTACTCTGAATTCCTGATGAAGAGAAAAAGATCTGTTATAAACATTCATCACTAATGCTTTTAAATCCTGACTTTACTTTTGAATTATCTTTTGTACATTTTCTTGTGTATTATTTTTTTTATTTGTGAATTTGAAAATAAACATAAAAATTGTGCAATGCTTTCCTTAACATACAAATTGTTTTCTAATTCCTTTTTGAATTGATGATTCTCCTTCTCAAAAACACTTTCCAATTAGGTTACTGATTTAGAAACTATTACTTCAAACTCAAGCAATGAGGAGAAGAATTCTGTAGACAAATCTTTTATGCTTCATTCATTTTTGAAAGGCATTGGCAAATTATTATTAGCCATTCATTGTTCTTAGATTATTATTCTTTCAACTTAGTGATCTCTGCATCATCAAATTAATCTATCAATAACAGAAATTTTCAAATTCATAGAAATTCCTTAGAAAAGTTTGAAGAAGATCCTTCTATAAATTGTGAAAGCAAATAGTACAAAGAATCATTTCTTTGACTTTTCTGAAGAATATTTACAGTAACCTTAGGGTTTTCAGAAATTACTTTTTGTTATTGACATATGTAATTGATATTTGTTAGATATTTGGCCTGGATTACCATTAAGACTTTTCATTGAAATTTTCATAGATGCTGACAAGTAAATATTCAATTTGCTTCAACAAGAATTTCCTTTCCAAAAAACAAATATTAAAAAAGCCTAATTAATTAAACAATGAAATATTTTAAAAATTAAAATGTCACTGATGTTGCATCATAAAAATATTATAGATATAAATTTCTAGAAGCATTAAGTAGCCAGATGATATTTATAGAAATCTAAAAGCAATAAAACATATATCTAAGAACAATAATAGAAAGTAAGCACTTTGTGACACTTCCTGGTGCTCTAATAATTATACATACAACTGTCCTCTTCATATTCCACTTGTTCTTTGCCAAGATTCATGTATTCAAACTTTTTGTCTCTTTCACTCTGTGATCCTTTGGGAGAATTATTCCTATTCTCAAACAGATCATTCTTTCTTTATGATTGCTAGATTTAGTCTCAATTTCAATTTACCACCAAATTTTTAATATTTATCATTTCTAGAACAGCTTTTGTTTGTACCTATATCATTGGTCTACATTTATTAGTAGTAGTCATAATAGTAGGATTAACATTCAATGGGTTTATGTTTTCAACAGGAATTTTTTGTAAAAATGTCACAGTAATGTTTGTAACTGTTCTTGGAATCTTTCAATATTAGTCATTGTTTTAAGATGTTGGAGATAAAATTTCACATGTTATCAAACTGAAAATAAAATTAAAAAAGCCAAAGTAGAAATAGTTTAAAATCACCCCATAAAGACATTTCTGCTGGAAAATGCAAAGTAATCTGAAGGAAAATGTAGTAAATATTTTGATAGTGAATTTAAAGAAAAATGAATTTATAGGCATCATTTTAATCCTGCCTATCAGTAAAGCCACTGCAATTTCAGGGTTCAATATTCAGTCTAAGTAAAGCAGCAAGATCCATGCTGGTTCTAATTGCTTCATCAGGATTCTCTCTTGATTCATAAAGAAATTAAATCAACATGTTCACCTTTCTAACATTTTTGACCCTATTAAGTCAACAAATTTGTTCCCTTATATTTATGCAGCTACAAATAAGTTCTATTTTCTCTGGGTCAGGTTACCATATCTGGACTTTATCCAAATTTGATAAAAGATAAAAGTGTTATGTGAAACAAAATCACTGATGCTTACAGTTAAATGCATGAGTAGACAATGTCAAATTTTATTATGCTTGTCAATGTTTTCACAATAAAATTAGTATTAAGCAAATAATATATTTAGATATATGTATTTAGTGTAAGTAAAAAGCAATTGTTCTTTTAAACATGTTTTATTGAAATGTATGGACATTGTATGTCTATTAAATTTAACCATCTTTTTGAAACTGTGAATAATCTTCTGCAATGCTGGACATGCACAATATACCCAAAATCAAGGCAGTGACCAAAATTTTGATTTGCATGAGTTATCCTCAGGAGTGTGTAGAAGTAAAGTAAGATGAAAAAAATCAAAAGTGTTTTAAGTGGTACATTTTAAAGTGTTGTTATATTTTTAAGTTGAATTGGATAAATCCAAATGCAGGAATTTTTTTAGCTACATGCTATGATAATTTATCAGTTATACATATTTTTTCTTTATAAGCAATGGATAATGTGTGGTAGGAAACTATAATTATTTTTATTGATGTGTGGTCATTTTTTGTTCGATTTATATGGCCTCAATAATCTTTAATATTTTTTTATTTTTGGATTATTTTGGTGTTTCTAAGGAGCTGTCTAATGTTATTATAGTGGCACTTGTTAATGTGCTCTCTAATAACACATGTGAATTTCTGCTTATAATACCTATTTTTATTTAAAATATAATGAGCTACTTCAAGATTATATCATGTAACTTAAGCCTTATAAATAAATAGATTGATATTTTTATTTTATTTTCAGATATATCAAGATTGTCATGGATCATAGAAATAAAACAAGACATTGTAAAATTATTGAGTGATAGGAACAGAATGGTGGAAATTGTGAAAAAATGGAACATATAGAACCATCAAAAAAGAAATTGAAAATACTGGTAAGATAAGATCAATAAAAAAAAAACTGGATTTAAGAATGTCACAGAAATAAAAAATAGATTTGAGAAAAATTAAAAACAATTATGCAAGAAAAGTAGATTGATGAACCAGAAAATATTTGAAAAATCTGGTGTTATGAACATAAAAAGAAACAATAAAGAATATTTAAAACATGACCAAAAAGAGAAAAGCAACCAAACTACAACTTTTAAGTAAACACAAGAAAAATGGATAAGAAGGATAAAGAAGTATATAAAAACAATTTCTCAGCTAATTTCTATTGATGAATGTAGAGTGATATTGGTTGGACTTGTTGGCTGTGCTTGAGGTAAAATTCTTCATGGAAATAAGCAACATGACTTAGAAGACAATAGGGGAAGCTGAAGTAATGTTTACGGTTAGTATTTTAGTCTGTAAAATTATAGGTTTATTCAAAGTTGATAGTAGTTTAAAGAAAAATACAGATTACTGTAAGTTTTTGAACAAAAATTTTTGACTGATACAGGTTAAATTTTAAAGATTGTTATGATAGGTATTCTCTCTAACAGATGTAGTCTCGACAAGAGAAGATAATTCTCCCATAGGTATAGTGATACTGCCTTTTATACAGTACTTCATTTACATATCATTACACTTCACTGAAGCTAAGAGGCTTTCTCCTTTTAGTTGATCTTTGATATATATAAACAACTCTGGGATCCATCTCTCAGAGTGAATCTCTTTATTTCTTTTTATAGATAATCTCAGTCTTAACTGATTCTTCTCATCTGAATCACCATGATATCTCCAGTCACTCTCATCTCCAAATTGTTCCTCATTACTACTGGATACAATCATTCTCTCCTTACTATCCTGTTCTTCACATTCATATCTCTGGTGGTCTTACTGATCCCTCTCAATACTGGACTTACTTATTCTTTCTTGCATTGTCTGTTCTTCTGCTTCCTCTTCCTCCTCCTTTTCCATAACTTTATACTCTCTTGTGGTTCTAAATTGGTCTTCATGAACATGTATGTCCTGTCCATTCTTTGTTAATACAGCTGTGTTAAATCCCTTTTGCACTACAAAATTCACCTTTTCAGGACTTGAATCCTTGTCCTTTCTGTACCACACACTTTCATTTGTTGCAAATGGCATGTTAATTGGAGCTCTTACTTGTCTTTCTATCTTTGGGCTTTGTCTTTTGCCTGCATGTGGAATAGCTATATAACTAAGTAGTCAGGGTAAATAAATCTATATCACAATACACTGGAGAGAATGCTTTTAATCTTATTTTTACTGTTTGAACCATTCTCTCTGCAAATCCATTTGACTGTGGTTGGTAAGGTGGTGTTTTGTATGGAATGCAGCCAATATATTTTAACCATGCATATAAACTTTCTTCACAAAACTCAGGTGTATTGCTGGAGATCAAGGTTTTTAGAACTCCATCTCTTGAAAACACTCTCCCCAACACCCACTTCACAGTAGTGGCTTTTCTATCTGCAACTTTAATAACTTCAGGCCAACCTGAATACAAGTCAACTCATAACAGAAATAGTCCTATACCTTTAATGTAGGCATGATCCATATGTGCTTGTGTCCATGGTTCCATTTCCCTTGACCAAAAGCAAATTTTAGTTTGCTTAAATTTCTTTATTTCTACAACCTGTGGGGATTTTTTAACATACTCTTCCATGTCTCTTGAATAGCTTGGCCACCATCCTTGCAACTTTAACCTCATTTGTGTAGCCAATATACCTCTATGTATATCATTGTGTATGGCTTTAATTACTTCTTTTCTCAGAGACTGTGGTGGTACTGTGGTATCTCCATTATATATAATTCCTTTTTCTATTGTCAATTTGTGTCTTGACTCTTTATAAAACCTCTCCACCATAGAGCAATTGCTCCATGTATATGTCAAAGTTGAATGCCATAAGCTTAACCACACATTTTAATATCCTGGCAAATATGATCTGGGATTGAATATAAATTCCAAAGGCTTATGATCAGATTTTAATAGAAATTTCTTTCCCAGAAAAAATTCTAGCTCTTTCAGTGCTCCACACATTCGCCAATGCCTCCTTCTCAATATTTGAATAATTCACCCCCACTGATGCTAGTTTTCTGGATAAGTACATTACAGGGTGATCCTCCTGCGACAATTTTGCAGCTACAGCATAGTCACTGGCATCTGTAATTAACATCAATTCTTTTGCTGGATCAAAAACTTTTACAACTTGTTTGTGTATGAGTGCCTTTTTTAATTTCTTAAAAGCAACCTCCTGTTTTTTTGTCCATTGAAACTTGGTAATCTTTTTCCTTATTTCATTAAATGGTTCCACAAGTCACTATATTGCGGTAGATATCTGTTATAGAAATTGGTTAATCTTAAAAAAGATTCTAACTCTTTTTTATTTCTGGGTGCAGCTGTCTCTAATATCTTATTAATGAGTTTATCATCCAGCAATATATTTGATATCCTAGATACAAAATTTTTTCACAATTTAACTTGCATTTATTGTGATTAATTGTCATACCGGCACTATTTAATTTTCTAAAAAGCTCCATTTTAATTTTGAGCTCTTCTTTACTGTCCATACCAATGCTAATGTCGTCCTGATATACAATCATATTTTTGATCCCCTCTAAAACTTTTTTGATGACTTTTTGGAAAATGTAACTTGATGTTTTTACTTCAAATGGCAGACAAGTCCATATTATTTATCCAATAGGGGTGACTTTTTGAAACTGGCTATCAGTTTTTATCTGATTATATGCTGAATTATGGTCAATTTTGACAAAGTATTTCATACCAGCAAACTCATGGCATGCGGTTTCAGTGTTTGGCAACAGGAATGAATCTGAACAGATCTGGTGATTCACACCCACTTTATAATTAGCAAAAAAGGCTTGCATATAACCATAATGGGTGAAGCCCAATTGCTACCACTCTGGCTGACTTTTTCTAATATTCTTTGTTCTAACATTTTGTTCAGCTTAGCAACCACCAAAATTAGTATGTGAACAGGAACTTTCCAGGCTTGAAAATACATGGATTGACTGTGTTCTTTAAGCTGAATACTCACCTTGTATCCCCTTAATAATCTAACATCTGGTTCTACAGACTTCATAGAATTTATCAGCTTCAGTGTCTCCACTCTTAACACATCAATTCCTAAAAGACCATGGTCCTTGATGTTTTCCACCACTATAATGGGTATTAACTTGAATCTATTTTTTGTCTCAAACATGCCTTCAAAGCATCCTAACATTTTAATGATTGACCCATCAAACTGTTTCAACTGAAGATTACTTTTCTTTAACTTTAGTCTACCTATTCTCTCCCAAAAATTTCTCAGTATCAATGTAACATCACCTCCAGTTTCCACCTGCATAAGTAAAGTTACTTTGTTCAACTTTACCATTTCCCTACTTTTATCCTGTGCTTTTATCTCAGACATTCCTGTACTTTCAATCAGCTGATCTATATTTTCCACTCACTTTTCATACGTGCATACCATCTGGAAATGATTCCTCTTTTTACACTTAAAAACACCATTTCCCAAAGGCTGGACACATATTTTGGCACCTTTCATATTCCTTATTGCAATATCTACATACAAATAAGTTTTTAGTAGCACTGTAAATCTCCATGCTGCCTTCTGAAGCATTAGATTTTTAAATCAATTCCAATTGTTGTAAGAACTCCACACATGCTTCTAGATTCATATTATGAGCTTGAAGCCACTCTAGAATTTTACACATGTATGAGATGTCAAACATTCCTTCCATCAGTCTTAGCAAAATTAGCTTGTCTTTGATAGACATTTGTTCTGAACCCATTCTTTCAAACTCACAATATATCAACATTTATTTCAATCACTGTACATATTGCATAATAGTTTCATATGGTCTCTGTCTACTTTTGAGAAATTTACTTCTTTCCACTATGACTAACCTTTCTCTTTTTTGGTTGTATATTTGCTTTTATGATAGCAGCAATTTCTTTTATATGCTAAATCTTCCAACACTTTGGGATAGATCATGACGGAGATTTTTTTATGGTCTCACACCCTGCCAAAAACCATAACTTCATGTTCTCCTCCACTAGCTTTGGTGTCTTTTAACTTTTTTGCTCTTGCCTATGCTGTGAAACACCTAAGCCAGGTTTCTACATACTCAGTATCCTCCATCATGGTTAAGTAATTAGTGATGCCATATTGTTATGATAGATATTCTCTCTGACAGATGTAGTCTCATCAAGAGAAGATAACTCTCCCATAGTTAACCTGGCCACTGCTCTTGAAAAGGACCTCCAAATTGGTTAACTAGGGCAGGGAATGGCTTGTAAATTTTATGGCCTCAAAATGAAACTGCTCTCATTTAATCACCATAGAGAACCTTCCCTGCCCACATGACTTATGTTAAACTTGTGGAGTGCAACACACTGTGGCTTCTTGTTTTCAAGTGACTTCAAGTGAAATGACTACATCAAACCAATAGCTGAATCTACTGCAAGGAAAGTTGGGACCCTGTGTCGTGCTAAATGGTTTTTCTCATCAGAGTCTATCTTGCACATTTACAAATCTACTATTCATCTATGCATTGAATACTATTGCCATATCTGGTCCGGTGCTCCTGTTGTACATCTTGAGATTCTTGAGAAAATCCAAACAAGGATTTGTCATGTGATCGATCTTGACTTGGCATCTCGACTTCAGTCACTTTCTCACCAATGTAATATGGCTTCCTTCTGTCTTTTCTACAAATATTTTCATGGCAAATACTCTGACAAGCTTTTTTACCTGGTTCCTTGACTATGCAAATTTAAGTGTGCTACTAGGTTTACTGTTGAATTAGTTAAATGTAACTGCCACTTCTACTCCAACAGTTTCTTTTTTAACACTTCTCACCTGTGAAACTCCCTACTGTTTCCCTACTTCCCTGATAAGTACAATCTTCAAAAATTTAAATGCAACACCAATCACCATCTTCTATCATCTTGAACTCCATTCATCTTTTATTCTTTCCTTGGTCCTCCTTATACCCAGTATTTTTCCAACCTTCACTCTCTGTAACCCCCTGCATACCAATGGCATTTCCACCTTGATTGAGGTGAAATGATTAAAAAAAAGGCATAGCAATATTGCTCTTTATACAGTACCTCCTTTACATATCACTACAAAAAGTACATTCATAATAGACAATGTTCCTTCATATTCTGCAAAGCTGACTATTGCCCACCTTGCTAAAAAAAGGTCTTAAAACCACAAAATTAATCAAACAAACCCAAATCTTACCAGATGTTAATAGGAAACTTATGATCCACCATTAAGGGACATCACTTAATGGTGGATCATATGATAATGGTAGACAATATTCAAACAAAGAAAAATTCTGGGTACAATAAAACTGTTGCAAGTAATGTAAGAATTGAAAGAGTAGAAGGTAGATATATAGTATTAATATAAAGATATATAGATATATTGTATTAATCAAATATGTTTCTCTAATCTGTACCTTTTTTATTTATCAATAAATAAAGTGTATGTTGTGCTTAATAAAGTACTTAATATTTCATAAGAAAACTTGACTTGTGTGTGTGTGTGTGCCTGTGTGTGTGTGTGTGTTCGGCTAAAACTAAAAAACTGCAATAGTTAATGTATGTGTGTGTATTATTGACTTATTAATATTTTTTGGCCATCATATGGAAAATAATTTTTTATTCAATCTTTAAAAATAAACTTCATTGTTTTTTTGGTTTGTAACTAACATAAAAGAGTAAATTTTAAATTAAGTTTTATTAAAGCAAAAACTATAGTGAGCCTTATTTTTTGAAAATTCATAAAATTATAAAATTCATAAAATATAGAAATATAAACTATAAAACATAATAAAATATAGTTAACTTCATAAAACAAATATTCAACATGACTAATGTAAGTAATGTCTGTCTGTTAATTTTTATTTAACTAAAGATTTTCTTTTCAAATACAAATATAACTTGAAATTTAAACATAATCGCTTTCAAAACTAATTTCTCAATGTATCTTGCTTCTACTCTTTTTCAAAATAGTAATTAAATACATTTACAGAGAAATGTTTGCTTCTTTAATGTAATGTTTAAAAATAAAACTTTATTGACTTAAAAAAAATCTAAATTCTCCTCCAAAATAAATAGTAAATAAGTATTTTTCAAAGAAAAAAATGATTAAATTAAATGTTTAAATATATCTTAATTTAAGTTTATTTACTTTTTTATCAATAATAATTTGATAAAAAGTTAAGGAACTTTTATCTAAGTTTGATTTGTTTGAAGACAGCATTAACAGAATATTTACATTAGTATTTAAATCAAAAAATAAAGTGTCTTTTTGAATAAAAATATAGGGATGCTCAGCTCCCCAACCCCACCTTTACCAAGCGTGGTATTTGTAGTGTGGTATTTTCTTAAATTTAGGTATTCTGTAACAAAACAAAAAAAATGAAGTTTATTTTTTAAAGATTGAATAAAAATTATTTTCCATAAGATAGCTAAAAAATATCAATAAATTGTCAATAATAAACTATTATTCAGAGATCTTTTGAGCAATGCCCAGTATCTTCGCTAGTTTTAAAATAAAGATAGATTTTATGTTAAAATCCATAAGATATGTTATTCAGATATATACAAGAATATCCAGAAAATTTTACCAGCATCAGTTGTTTGATGCTAATTTTATTGTGAAAACATTGTCTTGCATAAGAAAATTTAAGTGTATATACAAAAGAAAAGATCTACCATTACATACAGTTTAAAATGTAAAGATATTTATGTCATTTCAGTAAATGTGTAGGCGCATATAAGTATGCACACATAGCAACTAGATGCATAGATGCAAAGAAGCCTATGCACACAAGTGTATTCACATATACATTAATGTAAATAAATGAACACTGTTTAAAATAAATAACTGTTAAATTATTAACAAAATCAATCAAAACTATTGCTTGGTAGTCAAATATTGATAACCTACAAGCACTTTTTTCAGTTCATGCTTCCTTTATAAATGCATTTTGTTCACCTGGGTCTTGTTGTTAATGTCATCACTTTTACACACAAAACGAGAAGTATTAGCTTTAACATATAAGCATAGCCTTTTGCATAAAACCAGAAATACAGGCTTATAAGCTCCATTCTCTCCAGTTGCTTACACTTTGGTGGCATCAAAGCACACACATACAATTATGTCAAAATTCTAGTAGTTATTTATATAGACAGAATTCGAAAGTCATGCAGCCATGATGATTCAAATGTTTTAAAATCTCATTCTTAGAGGTTTATTAACTGCTAGCAGTAGAGCCCGGCATTACCCAGGGATGTAACAGTAAGAGATAGATCAAGTATCGACCATCATAAAGACTGAAAAATAAAATTGACAAAGATTATTGTTTAAGGTTGACAGACACGCATGTCTAAATTAGTTTTTATTTTTGTTTATTGTTTTTTGTTTTTTTGTTTTTTTTGTTTTTTTTTTACGAATTGGTCAAACCCAAACTCAAACAAAAACATTGTTTTCAATTGTTATGAGTCTACCGATTGAATACAATTTTATTATAAACAATTGTCTTGCAAATGGAATTTTTAAAGCATTCTGAATGTAAAAATAAAGAAAAAAGTGTGCAAGACAATAAGAAACACTACCTGCCAAAAAAAAAATGAAGTTTTGTTGAAATCGGTTGAAAAATGTCGGAAATCCAATCCCATATATAAACGAACACACACACACACACACACACACACACACACACACACAAACAACCTGGGTTTTATAATAAGTATAACTCGATATGAGTTGTCCCCCTTTCATTCTCGCGATGCATCTTAATCATGTTTTCAAATTGATTTTGTGCAAAAACAATTGTGTTTTTCCAATTTTTGCCGCTGTTAGATCCACCACAAGGTAATTTTACGTAGTCCTGTGAAGTTTTGTTGAAATCGGTTGAAAAGTGTAGGAAATCCGATCCAATATATAAACATACAGACACACACACACAACCTGGGTTTTATAATAAGTATGATTTTAAAAAAGTATTGAATGGATGCACACAAAATAAATGTATGTTTGATTCCTGCTGAACAGCACATTTTCTTTACATAGATTTCTTGAATGCACAGGCCAATTGATATATTACAGACTGTTTAATAAATAAATATAAATGGAGCATCTATTTTAAATAAGAAGTGTCCACTAATAATGCTTGAATTAATAAACATTTGTGATGAAAAAATAAATCCATTAATTCTTTAGAAATTACTTTGTTTACATTTTTAATATGAAAGATATGGGCTGTCAAGAAAAAAATAATTTGAGTGAAAGAGATGTGCTTTCTTTAAATAGGATAAAAAGAGCCTCACTGTGAAGTCCTTTAGTTTGTTTAATAAATAAAAGTGAGGCATCTGTTTCAAATAAATGTCCACTCTAATAACATTTGAAGTAATAATAACCTAATATATGTGGAAAACTACCTAGTGATAGAGCTGGTTACTGATTTTCTACTAATATCAGTGGTCATTTTTTAAGACTAGGCAAGAATGAGAATTCAAGGTTAACAAACTCTTCTCATTTGGAAGAGTGACACAACACAATTTATTTCCTGTATGTGACACTTTTCCAGATTTAGTTAAGGTTAAAATAGGGGGTAAAAGAATTCTCTAAAATAAGGTTTTAAGCATATTTTTCTACTCAAAACAAAAATATCATAAAGTTAAGTCTAAACTAAACTAAAAATAAGAAGAAAAACATCTTAATAGCTTGTAAGTTGTTATCAAATGATTTACCTGACATGGAAAAAATGTTTCAACATCAAAGAATTTTATTGATGGAAAAAAGAGAATAACATTTGCAATATAAGAATTAATCATTTGAAAGAAAAAGTAGTTGAAATACTTCAAACAATGTTGCTGATTTTATCTCACTATATTTACCTTCAAATTCAAGTTGCTAGTTTTTCCATCAAATTTTCTTTATATTTTCTCATAAAATTCTCAACTGTTTTTCATTGAAATAATTTTCTAGAACCACCAAAAGCATGTTTTCATCTCAATCTAGATATAAGTATTCACAAAATTCCCAATTTAGTGAACCAAAAGCTTCACAAACTTGATTTTATAGTCGATCAGCATTTACATTGCCAAACATGTCTCTTCATTCTTGTTAAAGAAAAGGTAGGATTTATTTAAAAAATATTTGGTTGGTCTTTTGTTCAAACAAGACAATGTCACAAATATATCCACAAGACAATAACTGTACACAAAAGGCAATATAATTCATGTACAGAACAAAAACAATGTAATAAACACATACCTGAGGTTGTGTAATGTATCCAGATACAATACCGTGTACCGACAAAATAATTTTCTAAAGAAATGTACAGTCATGTGATAAATCTATATATAAGATAGTCTAATAGATGCAGGCATTGCTTATGAAAGCACATAGGCTATTGAAGTAATATCTATAAATTGTTTTAGGAAATTACCTTTGTTGACTTTTTTATAACTGTTAGACCATATTTCCTGTTACCTATTGGGAAAAGGTGATGAGAGAAAGTAGAACAAAGCAAGCAATGCTAAGATTAATCTATTGGTGTTCTTTCTTGAAGATTACCAGATAATTTCTAATTAACATGCAACTCAACCATGAAGAATATGACTGACAAAAAGAATAATCAATAGAGAAAAGCAAACCAGAACGAAGAAAATGAAGGGGAGTGGAGGAAAAAATCTGCATATTTAGAGCTTCAGTATTAGAAAAAAAAATCAGATCAATTAATGATGAATTGTCAGAAGTAATTAAATCTCTGAGGTGTGACTATCTAATTGCTGGATTGAGATACAGTGTATCAGTAGGATAATGAGTCAGGCAAACATTTGTATCCAACCAAACATATCTAGGCATGTTCAAACTTTTACTTTCTTGAGGTGCAAACTAGATGAGTTATTCATTTTGAGTAGTAGAGGAAACTGTATGTATTCAGATTATACTGCTGAGGAAAATGAGTGCAGAGAATCTGGAGCAGTGGATTAATATCTATAATTTTGCATGAAGAATGGTAAAATGCTAGTAAGATATTAGTTCTATTAAAAATAGCTTTTGGCAAACATGCTGTGAAGAAACTGAGGCGAACATGGGTGTGAAGAAACTTTTTTGGGGGTGGTACAGATGATTCAAGGAAGAATAAGAAAATATGCAAGAAATGAGCAGCCAAATAAATGCAGGTGTGGACAATGCAACAAGTTTTGTATGTTCAGATCACTAAAATAGAGAAACATTGTAGCAGATTTTAACAGAGCATTTGACAATGAGAAAATGATTTGTTATGAGTTTGTAAGTTACTGGTTAAGAAATTCATTGCAAAAATGGGTCATCGGCTGTTTCCCATATTGAAAAGGTCTTAAAAAGATAAATGTTTGGCCTCCAGCAACACATGACTACAAGTGAAAACATGAAAACGAGTTCCAATAATGTTTCCAGCAACAGTATCATCATCTCATGAAGTGCATAACTTCACAAGAGGAATGCTTTGAAGGTGACAGCAGCCAATGTTGACCAGGTAAGCAAGCTTTGCTTTCACAAGGCTATTTTGTGAATTAAATTCCCACATTTCATATAATATCAATATTTTATTTAAATCTGATTGGCTTGGAGGCTCACTTCAATATCAGTTAAAGAATGTATTATGAGAAACTCTATACAAATCAAATCAGTTTGACCTGATCTGGTAATGAATGATTTCATGTTTCCCCATCAGTTTTACTTTTTTGGTAAAGTGATGTAATGAATATGCATACACCTGGGTTCCCCCTCACAGTAATATGATTGGCTAGTGTCAGCCATAAATACAGACTGATGTGGAGTTACAGAACAATGCCTATTGGCTATGCGTATTGCCTACGCCTACCACTTCGACAAGGACCAGTCCATTACAGTTACCTGCTAGATTGTCCTACTCGGTTACAGTAGTCTAAAACCACTTTGCTACTTTGAACAAATATATCCCTTTCTGGGATATCTTAGTTGGCAACGAGATTCAAAACGACCTTACAAGTTAAAATAAAATTTAAAAAAATACAGTTGACAACACTTACTAACGAAGAACGTTAGAAAGACTTGTTCGACGCTTACAGAAAGTAATTTTTCCCTCATTTTTATTTTAACGCTTATTAAAGAGGAACGTTACAAAAGGAAAAACTTGTGCAACGCCTACAGAAAGTAAGAAATTTAGCTCTTGAACAAAATTTTTTCTTGTGGATATGTTGGCAGAATGGAACAAAATGAGGAATTAACTAAGGTGCTACAAGTCACTTTACAGCAACAATTCCAACAACAACAACAATTTATTCAGCAACAAGAAAGGTTTGAAAAGTTATTCAAGCAACAAGCAAAAGACAATAAAGCACTTTGGGAAGACGTATTATTAATACGCAAATTTAATCCTCCCAAAGAAGCCAGAAGAAATTACATTCAGCGAAACTGTAGAAATTTTGTTGAAAATTTTCGATAACAAAGATAGTCTTTATTATTTACATTATTCAGACTATTGTCCTCATCTTTATTGCCATACTTATCACAACGTTTTGGTCGTTGTACGCTCCAGCCTTCTTCAGGTGGTTGGAATGTTGATCTGAACCGTTTATTTCACTCACTGGGGTAGACTGTTCTAGTTCCACGTGCCATGTTTTTAATGGATGTCAGCTATCAGTTATTTCTTGTTAATTTTCCCTCTGAAAGTTCTGCGCTGCCTTAACCGGAGTATTGAACTCACACTCTTTTAGGTCTTGTCACTGGATCTAACCAACGCCTTTATCCACTGTGCCATGTGTCCTTGAGGACATCTGGGTATGAATTTCTGGGTATTATAAACCTAATGTCTTCAGCAACCATTTTTACCAGTGCTCATATTGCAATTTTTCTGTTATCATTCCATGTTTTTACCAGAGCTCATATTGCAACTCTGTTGTTGTCATTGCTTTTCTCTGGCACTCCTTATTACTGGTTCCCATATTGTATTTATTTCTATGCTTGGTCAGCTCAGGAGATTTTTGTGGCCTAGCATATGTGCTGATTCCTTAAATTTAGGAATTTTCCAATGGTGTTCCCTGTCTATGATCTCAACATGATCCCACAGAGGACGGTGATCTCCCTTCTCACTCAGAGTTTTTCGCCTGATATTTCTACCTCCCCTCGTGTTACATCTTTCTGGTGTTCTTGAAGCCTTCCCTTGAGGGGGTGGCCTGTCTCTCCTCTATATTCCTTTCCGCAGATGCACGGGATAGCGTACACACAGTCTTTAGTCATGTTTCCTCTATGGGGGTTCTTACTCGGGAGAGATATGTATGTTATATGAACTGCAGATCCTTTGTATTTTCTCTGATAACCCCTTCACATAAGGCAGGCAGACTGTTTTCTGAGTGTTGTCCTCCTCCTCCTCTTGTACCCACCTATCCCAGTTTTGGGGGGCTGCTGCCATGTACCCAGGATAGTTGTTACGTTGTAGGGTACTACTTATACTGACCAATTCTTTATCTAACGTCTCTGGGTCGCCACTTATGACTTTTGCTCGATGTTGTAAGCAACGGACGATCCGTTTCTTTATGCTGTATGGATGGTGGGAATTGAAATTGAGGTACTGTCCAGTGAATGTCGGTTTACTGTATACGGATGTCTTAAACCCATGCTCTGTTCAAGATATTAGAATATCCAGGAATGGGAGTGTGTTGTTACTTTCTTTCTCCATTGTGAACTGTATCGAAGTTCACATGGTCCAGTAGTACCTGAACATCTTCCTGGTGTGGCCAGAATATGAAGGTGTCATCTACGTACCTTAACCATATAGTTGGCTTTAGAGATATAGATTCCAATGCCATTTCCTCAAAGTATTCCATGTATATAACCGCCATTGCTGGTGATAATGGCGAGCCCAATGCTAAGCCCTCATCCTGTCGATATATGTGTGAACCCATTCCGAAGTGTGTTGTTTGTGTACAGAATGTCAACATCTCCATCAGATTATCTATTGGAATACTGGTCCGTTCTTCTAGGGATGAGTCAGAGGCTAATCTGTCTCTGACTACTGAGAGTGCCTCCTCCGTGGGTACCTTGGTGAACAAACTCACCACATCCAAGCTCACCATCTGGTTGGATAGGATGGGAGCATCTTTGATTATTTCCACGAAGTGGGCGGAGTTTCGGACATATGTAGGAGACTTTCCGATCAATGGGTCAATTATATCTACAAGGAAGCGACTCAGAGGGTGACACACAGAGCCTTGGCAATTAACAATCGGCCTGAGTGGAATACCGTCTTTGTGAATCTTAGGGAGACCATATATGTAAGGTAGCTTGGTGTAACGCTGCGATAATTGCCTATACATCTTAGTTGTGAAGTGATCCTTGTTCTTGATTAGGATCTGTGACAGGTTGCATACCGTTTTCCAAAGAGTGTGAGTTCAATACCCGGTTAAGGCAGTGGAGAACTTTCAGAGGGAAAATTAACAGGAGATAACTGATAGCTGACATCCATCAAACATGGCACGTGAAACTAGAACAATCTACCCCAGCGAGCGAAATAAAGGGTTCAGTTCGACATTCCAAACACCTGAAGAAGGCCGGGGCGTACAACGACCGAAACGTTGTGATAAGTATGGCGACAAAGATGAGGACAATAGTCCGAATAATGTAAATAATGTACATAATACCTCATCTCAGAAATATAGACAGACTCAAAAGATAGTCTGTTTCATACACGATACAAGTGTCTAAATATCGTAATACAAGATGATGATGATTTTGTCACGTATGCAGGTATGGTTAACGCACAGTGTGAGGCGTTTAAATTAAAGGAATTGTCAAGCGACATGTTCAAGTGTCTAATTTTTGTGCAGGGTCTAACGACACCGAAGGACAACGAAATTAGATCAAGAATCTTCACTATCATGGAACAGGATAATAAAGATTACGCTACAAAAAATAACGGAAGAATGTCAGCGACTTGTAAACATAAAAAAAAGATAATACTCGGATTGAAGAGAAGAGCATTTTGCGAGTACAAACTGTAAGACAACAGAAGTGGATACAAAATAAAGAAAAATTATATGCAGTTTGTGTGGAGGACAGCATATAAAGAAGTATTGTTTCTTTAGGGATAAAATATGTTTTAATTGTGGGTGTGTAGGCCATAGAAATTCCCATTGTCGGGCAAAACAGAGAAAAGTAAAATCAAAGTCTCAAACAAAGGTGAACGTAGTTTTGTCTAAAAACGAAATTGAGGACGGTCAAAGAAGAAAATACCTCAATATAAAAATAAATGAGCAGACTGTAAAATTATTACTCGATTCAGGAAGTGATATCTCGGTAATAAACGAGAAAACATGGAAAAAAATCGGTTATCCACCGTTGACTAACACAGACAAAATTGCCAGGGGAGTGTCAGGAAAAAGATTTAAGTTTAGAGGTGAATTAAAATGTAACATTGCGTTCATGGGAAAAATTCACAAATCGAAAGTGTATGTGCTCCCTGGTTCAATAAACGTCTTTGGTTTAGACTGGATCGTATTGTTTAATTTATGGGAGTTGCCAGTGAATTCTTTCTGTAACAAAGTTAACGTCATAGAGAACTATAAGACGAAGCAAACAGAAAGATTTATTACGGATTTGAAAGGCGAATTCCCTCGAGTCTTTTCAGAAGGACTAGGTCTGTGCCAAAAAACAGAAGTCAACTTCAAATTGAAAGAAAATGTTAAACCAATCTTTAAACCAAAAAGAAAAGTACCATTTTCGGCACTAGACACAATAAAAGAGCAATTAGAAAGGCTGGAGAAAATTGGCGTAATTTCAAAAGTCGTTTAGTCAGATTGGGCGTCTCCAACCGTATGTATAAAAAAGAAAAACCGAAAAATCAGAGTGCGTGCTGACTTTTCGACAGGCTTAAATGATGGTGTGAAAGACCATGCGTAGCCTTTACCTTCTCCGGAGGATATATTCACTAAATTAAACGGAGGTAGAGTGTTTTCAAAGTTGGACTTGTCGGAGGCTTATCTTCAGGTTAAAGTCACTAAAGAATGTTCGAAGTACCTGACAATAAACACGCATAAAGGAATTTTTAAACTGAATCGTTTTCCTTTTGGATTGAAGGTGATGGAATATTCCATACCTACCTGTCACCCCTCCGGGATAATGCATTTTTCACGCATAATCACCTCTTAACCAATCAGCTTCTTAGTTTCAGCAAACTAGGCTTTTCATTGGCTGAGACCTTAAAACTGTAGCAAGTTTGATCAAAAATACCTTTTCCCGAGTACCGCTTTTTTGGAGTCGATTCTGAGACCATAAACTCAATAAATAAAAGCGTTTCGATTCGATTAAAACAGTCAGAACTTCAACCCTGGACAGATGCTAAACAAATCCATGCTAGCCAAAACTTTGACCTAACTACATTTTTCGCACGCTAATTCTTCTGACTCGACAAACAGCACTTAGCTCTCTCAGGAACATTACTTACAACATGATAAAGAAAGTGAATTGACCCACCACTAAACAGTATTTGTAAATCTCAATCCAGCATCAAGACAACGGCTAAAGGTACACAAACCCTTACAAATTTTGAACAGTAACTTTAACAAACGCACACATCCACACTAGTGACTGAACTCCCACAAAAGACATTTTGTAATACGATAAAACATCTTGTTTAATTTCATACACAAATCCTAACCACAAGCCTACACACATTGAAACTCGGCATAACCCTTCTACATATTTTATTTCAACTGGTCGCACTTGATCAGCAATATCTATCAGCAATATATATATGTATGTTCAATTGAAATCAATGTTATTCGTTAATGAATGTTATTCGTTAAACCTTTAATCACGTTGTCCTCATTTTTGATTCCTCCTGAATGATTTTTACCTTCAATGTTCTTATTTTTATATTTGTTGTGGATGAATGTCTTGTGAACACCTACATTTCTAAGCCTTCTGATAACCTAACCTTCTGATACACAAAATACATTCGCCAATCTGCAACAAAATTAGTAACCCCGACGTTCAAATCGGCACGGAGCAACAAAATTGACAACTACGACGTTCAAAATACACAGCAACCGAAAGGAAAAATTGATAACCCTAGCGTCTACGTCTGCATAACAAAAACTGACATGTCTGACACTATCTTGAGACAGATGTGGCTGGATAAATTACAACCTGAAGTTAGCCGCGCTCACCGACGAGGTCGACATCCAGAAGTTAGCAGTGATTGCCGATAAAATATCAGACACCTCCGTAAGCCCGTCAGACGACCTCACTCCGGATACCAATCAACAGTTACAATTTCTGATCTCGGAGCTAAAGAAACTCTCCCTACGGCTTGATGAACTTCAAAACAAGCTTAAAATAATAAATAATCGTAGACCACGATCAGCGTCGCGACGCCCCCGTCACCGTCAACATGGTAATTGCTGGTACCACGAGGTGTTTGGCGCACGCGCTAAGAAGTACCAGCCGCCATGTGCCTTCCGAAACACGTTCCCAACAGACTTACAGGGAAACGGCCAGCCTAGCAACCATTAGAGACGTTTGCTGCCAGGGCTGACAATAAAAATCGCCTGTTTTACATTTGTGACCGTAACAGCAACCTTAATTTTTTGGTCGACACCAGTGCGCAAGTCAGCGTCATATCGCTAAAAAATTGTGACAGATCGACAATATCACCTAAGGAAGCTTCATTAAAATTGCAGGCCGCTAATGGCACGTCAATTAACACCTATGGCGAGCGAGTCATGTCCCTCAACATTGGCCTACGAAGGAATTCAACTGGACTTTCACAATCGCCGATGTTGCAATGCCAATCCCAGGCGCAGATTTTTTGGCACACTTTGATTTATTCGTCGACTTATCTTCGCGTACGCTTACCGACGCGCGTACGAATCTGCAGTGCCGCGGATTAACATCAAGGCACTCTACAGTCTAACAGCTGTGATACCCAAGGGAAATGGCTATGAGAACTTATTACAAAAATACAAGTTATTATTAAATTATTATTATCACCATTTACATATGCAGAGCCTATCAGGCATAATGACACTCATGCCATAAAAACGACTGGGCCCCCAGTACATGCCCAACCGCGTCGTCTACACCCTAACAAACTGCAGGTAGCTAAGGACGTGTTTAAAATATGCTCAAACTGGGCATAATCAGACCATCCTCTAGTCCTTACGCTACACCGCTCCACATGGTCTCAAAGGCCGATGCTCACAACTGGCGTCCGTGCGGAGATTATATGCTATTTATATTATATTTTGATTAAAAGTGAAAACGAGGCCCAACACAAAACGCATATTAGAGCGGTATTTCAGAGAATTGAGGAATACGGTTTCAAGCTGAGTGCTAAAAAATGCGAGTTCTTCTTAAAGAAGATAAAATACTTAGGGCAAATCATTGACAGTAAAGGAAGAAAACCGGATCCAGAAAGAGCTGAGGCTATAAAAAATATGCCAGCACCTGATAATGTGGCTAAACTCCAGGCTTTCTTGGGATTAGTAAGTTACTATAGCATTTATACCCAAAAATGGATGATATGAGCTCCTTTAAATAATTTGGCGAAAAAGGGCGCAAAGTGGATATGGTCGAAAAAATGCGAACAGACGTTTAAAAAAATAAAAAGCTGTCTATTAGCAGGCCTATCGTTAGCGCATTTCGACCCGAAGAGGAAAATCATTGTAGCAGCAAATGCAAGTAATGAGGGGGACTAGGTGTGGTATTGCTTCATAAATACGAGGACAGACCTACGAAGCCAGTAGCACTTGACTCGAGAATGTTACTGCCTGCAGAACGAAGTTACAGTCAAATCAAAAAAGAGAGTTTAGCAATAATCTACGCTGTAAAAAAATTTCACAGGTTTCTATACGGAAGAGAATTTATTCTGCAAACAGACCACAAACCGCTGTTAACAATATTTGGTTCCAAAAAAGGTATACCAACTCACACGGCAAATCGACTACAGCGTTGTGGTGTAATTCTATTGAATTATAATTTCAAAATAGAATATCTGCCTTCAAAGAAGCTAGGTCATGCCGATGGGTTATCAAGATTGATACCTAAATATACGGAACCACTGGAAGAAACAATAATAGCGGCGCTATTGGACGAATGTGAATTGTCGGGTCTGTTATGCAACATTATTAGAGAACTACCGGTTACGCTAGATGTGAACAAAAGCATCGGTGAACGATGATTTCATTTTAAAAAAATGAAAAAGCAAGTCTGGTTGAACGAGACAACTAAAAAGGGAATTAGTGTGTCACCTTTTTCAATCTGCGAACAGGTATTACTATATGCAGACAGAGTGGTAATGCCGGTTACTCTGCAAAAGAAAATTCTGAAAGAATTTCACACTGACCATCCAGGTATTTCGAGAATGAAATCTCTAATGAGAGGCTATAAATATTGGCCGAGGATGGACCAAGACAGAAAATTTGGTGAAACAATGCAGAGGATGTCAACTGACAGCAAGGGATCCACTGGTAAAGATTCAACCATAGCCAAAGACAGATGTCCCATGGACTCAATTGCATATCGACTATGCAGGGCCGATAAATGGATCTTATTACCTGATCATTGTGGACAGTTTCACTAAGTGACCAGAAGTTGTTAAGTGCAAACATCCGAATGCAACAAATACAATAAACATACTTAATAAAATTTTTAGTCGCTTTAAACTCCCTAAAACTTTAGTCAGCGACAACGGAACTCAGTTTACGGGAAGAGAATTCAAGGAATTCTGTACATCATTATCATGTGAAAACGCTAGTATATCATTCAAGATCGAATTGACAGGCGGAAAAATTCGTGGACCCCTTTAAACGAGCGTTGAAGAAAAACCAAGGCGTGGACACGAATGAAAGAAGTATTCAGAAATTTTTGGCAGTATATAGAATCACGCCAAACCCGAATACGACGTCAGGGTTATCGCCAGCAGAGTTAATGTTTGCGAGAAAAATACGCTCTGTGTTCTACAGGCTGTTGCCTAGTCCGGCGAAGAAAACTGCTAAAAAAAGAAAACCAGCGTATAAGCCAGGTGACAAAGTTTTTTCAAGAACTTTAGGGCTGGAAAAATGTATTGGGAAGAAGGGATGATAACCAAAAGAATTGGACAGGTCATATAGGACATAAAAGGGGAAAAACTTCGGTGCAAAAGACATTGGAATCAATTGAAACCCAGACACACTAGAGGTCACGGAAAATACCGAAGAGATTCCAATGGAAGTCATGTATGATGCATTTGAAATTCCCGTTCCAGTGAGTCAACATTCGCCAATGGAGGTATCCCTGACTTCAAGGCCAGAGGTACCAGTGTGTCAAACTCCACCACTGCAAGCAGGATTGAAGCGAAAAAATATTAGGAAAAAAATCAATCGATTAAGTCCAGACCCTAAAAAGAGAAAATATTGAAGCTAAATTTCGCGAGAAAATTTAGCTCGGGGGGAGGTGTTGCAATAAATATGCATACACCTGGGTTCCTCCTCACAGTAATATAATTGGCTGGTGTCAGCCATAAATACAGACTGATGTGGAGGTAAAGAACGACGTCTATTGTCTACGCATATTGCCTACGCCTATTGCCTACCACTTTGACGAGGACCAGTCCATTACGGTTACCTGCCAGATTGTCCTACTCGGTTACAGTAGTCCAAAACCACTTTACTACTTTTAACAAATATATCCCTTTACGGGACATATCAAAAAGCAATAAACAATCTGGTATACAAAGCACAAATGCCATAAATTAATCTTTACTATTTTAAATCCAAAACAAAACATGATTCAATTTCTTTTTACAGAAATACTCTGAAGCTGATCCCACTTTTTTTTTCTTGTCAAGACCCAAAACTTGGATGTAGCGTCTTGTTTTTTAGCAAGAATATGAAAGATGTTGATAAGGAGAATTTTCTTGACATTTACAACAGATTTCTTCTTTTTAAATATTTTTAGTTTCGTAATGGTACAACATTTGAATATAGCTTGAAGAAGTGGAGACAATGCTAAAATTAACTGTAAAAAAAAAACAGGTGGTATAAAGCGAGAGACCCAGTTTTGTGTTTGTTCAAATCATTTTACTAAATCCAAAAAGTTCCTTATTTTCTGTTGAAGTAGGGGGATCCCAGTTTCTTTCTTCAAGATTACATATGAGGTGAATTTATTTTAAAGTTATTTTCTTCTAGCCTTTGCCGAAAGAGACAGAAACTACAAGACAGCAGGTGATTTGAATTCAGTTACCCTTCTCCTAGACTGGTTGCCAACCAAGTCTGTTGCATTTATCCATAGCTGGGGAAAGAGATGGAATTATACTTTTCCTAATGGTATTAGCATGTAAGCAATGAATTCAACTAGAATTTGAACTTGGCTCTCCGATTACTCAATCTGAGCCACTATACTTTACTCCACCATGTCTCTTATCACTTAAACATTATTTTTAGTGGATACTCATATTTAAGTAGACACTCTGCTGGCCTAAATCTTATTAAAGTAAATTATGCACCCTCCAGCAGAATTTGAACCTGAAGGAGAAACAATTTGCTCCCTATTTTAGCAATTTAATTTGAAAATAAAAAAACACATCAGCCAAAAATTTTGTGACAAAAGTAAAAAAGATGAAGAAAGTATACTCCAAAATGTCGGAATTAGTTAACATTTGGGGAAATTTCTAATGAAAATTTTTCAGTCCGGCAGATATATACAATTTGATAGGTGTTTACTCCTTTCACAAGTATAGACACTTTTTCTGATATGGAGAAGTCCTTTAATCTTAAAGATATACAAACGACACCATGTTGATGGCTGACATAGAAAGAAAACTGCTGGAATTGCTAGACAAATTGGTAAAGGAAAGTAGGAAGAAAGGACTAACCATCAATTGGAAGAAGACAAGAACAGCCTAAGATGTTAGCTATGAATTATTGATGTAAAAAAAACTAGTACACCAAACTATGAAAGTGCATCGGAATAGTGAAAAATGCTTTCAAAAAGCTAAACAAAGTACTAAGAAAAGAGTGCTGAATTGCTATGTAATATCAATCCTTCTATATGGGAGTGTATGAGGATGAAGAGGAGACTTGAGGTAACGTGTGATTCTACAGAAAAATGCTGTGAATACCATGGATGGAACATGAGAGCAAGGAGAATATTTTATGGAAAATGGAAACAAAAAGGACTAATACTTAGTATTAAAAAGAGAAAGTTGAAATTTCTGGTACATATGATGAAGAAAGATGGCTGACAGGGCATATTGAACATAAGAAAGAGAGTGGAGAAACAGTGAATAATCTACTGAGCTTCTGTCAATGGATGGGGATGGAAAGGATGGTAAAAACAAAAACCTTGCCAAGAGCTATAAAAGATAAGAAATTGTAGAGGGTTATGGTCACCAATGACTTTAAGGGACACAGCACATAGAAGAATAATCAATTCTTAAATTTACACTTTTCTAGCAGACAGCTTGGCATTTAGACACCTTTTCTGTTTTCACTGTAATAATTGAAAATATTATTTAAACTGATAAGACATTTTTAAAGACATCATGTGTTAGCAATTTTGGATTTGACAGAAACTTAAATAGTTTAGCAAAACAAATAAAAGAAATTGTATTATTTTCAGTTTTATATATTTATTTTCAAATGTATGTTGAATGAGTGAAAAACACTATTATTTTTTTTTATTTTGAAAAGATTTACCAATGAAAATATTCCTTCTGTTTTGATTTTATTCTCAATCTTGTTGTTTTAATGCTTTTATATTTGCAATCTTTTTTTGTTTTAATTAAAAATTTCTAGTAATTTATTAAGGTGAAAATTTATAGAAAGTGTACTAATTTCAGAGTCTTCCACTGTAAATTAATTTACAGAATCATACAAAATATCTTCTTTTCCTAACTACTGCTGTTACAATGTGGGATATTTAAAAACAATAGCAATAAAAACAAAAACTGTAGAAAACTGAACGAGGCTAAGATTTATAATTTTTAAACTTGTAGTTGAGTGCCCCTGTATCTTCAGCATTTCTCAATGCAGAATTATAACCAATGTTTGTTGGCTTTTGTTCACTTCCCCAACATATATAAGATTTCATTAATGAAAAAGTTATTTGTCTGATGAAGTCCCTTTCAAAGGGTAAAACACATAAGAGGACTTCTGTTCTATTTTGTTATTGAATTATCCACTATTCATTTGTTATACAAAATTTTTATATCATATCTCCCAATCCTCTGTCTATAAAAACAGTGTCTTTCAGATTTATCTTCATCTTTTATATTTTACATGTTTTTAGATGTATGCATAAATTTTTTTGGTCATTGATAAAGTTTGATGTCATGGTATTAATCACTCGCTCTCATTTTCCACCCACATGCACATAATCCTATGTATACCTTATATAAAACAAATGTTCAGTCAGATCTGGGGTGTTATTGCCAATTTATCTTTAAAGGGTTCAATATAAGGTGAATATTTTAATACTGGTCATTTGAATTGTCAATACAACAAAACATTAAAGAATCTAAACTTTTCCATGAAAAAGTCGAAACAAAATAATATAAACCATAAGAGAGAATTCAAGTATCAAATTTGAGCTGTGTCAACCAGAACTGATTAATTAGGTTTGGTGAACCATTCAGATTGGGATCATCTGTAACTGGAATTTTGATCAAGAATTTTGTTCAGTTTCAGTAAACTATTCAAGAATTCCTATTTTAGTATGAGAATATTTTTCTCAGGCTAATAGTAACATTCATATCAATGTCAACAATTCACTCAATGATGTAATAAGTATTATTTGTCACCCTGTTTTGTGGTTTGGGAATTTAAAAACAATGTCTGTTTATTTACCAAGTTTTGTTCCATTCTTCAAAACCAATGTATCATCTCTTCTGCCAATAAGATTCTGGATTAAAAGACATCAGTACAAGAAGAAATCATATTTTCAAATGATATTTTTCTATCTTAAGATGACTCTCTCTATTGTTGGTATTGGAAAAAAGTATTTTGCCAAATAATATCTTCTTTTTAAATTTGAACATTTCTTCATATTGACTCTTCTATAAAATAGTCAGTATTGCAATTGAAGAAAATGTAATGTCAAATTGCATTCATTCATAGAGAGCCCAGAAAGTTGCAAAGTAGTCAGTTCTATTATACAACTCTTAGTCAAAAGAAATTGGAAGAATAACTGGTTATACTTAGAAAAAACATTTAGCATTACAACAGACTGGATAAACATTTTATAAAACTTTTGGTATGTTTTATCTGAAAAAGTTACTTTTGATAACTCCCTATTAATAGTGTTTTAAGTAGGTATCGCCAAAAATTTTCTAAAAAAGAGCATGCCATGATGAAAAAAAGGCCTCATATTTGATAAAAACAAATTTTTATCATCAAAATGCTTATGTTATTATTAAGAGGAAAGACCAAAGTATTTTTTTTATTATTTTTCTCATCCTTTCTAACACATTTGAAATTTTGGTTTAAAAATTTTGTTTGTTTTTGTATCAGTGGGTGGGCCAAAGATTAGTATTTGAAATTTTAGCATCTTTTTTGGCATTAAAACACATTGTTTTGAAAATCCTTGAAAAAATCAAATAATTGTTGGATTTTAATTAAAATTTCAGGACTTATTTATAAAAGAAAAAAAAAAAAGAATAATTTTTTACCACTGTTTTATAGGTGAACCCATCATAGTTGAAATTCTTTTCCAACCTTGAAAAATCAAGCAAATGAGTTACTTAATACAGTAAAATAAATTAAACCAAAAGACATGAGTTCAATTCCTTCTAGCCAGATAGTGAGGTCTGTAATGATAAACTGATTCATAAATCTTTCTGTTGAGATCAAAGTCGCATCAAGCAATGAATATGTAAGCAAAATGAAAGACATGGATGACTTTGGAAATGAAAACAAAGAAAATTCACTTGAGAAGATGAATTCTCTCTCTTTCTGTCTTCATATTTTTTCTTCTTTCCTCTTTCCTGGTTTAATTCTCCAATGTTGCACAACATCATTTATTGTCAGATGACATATTCCATTCTCACTTGTTAATCTTTAACATGAATATATTGTGCAAATACACTAACAGTAAATAAAATTGTATCATACTGAATATGTGTTTCAATTTAGTCTTGATAAAATATGAAATTAATATGGCTGAATTAATACAGAGCTATATATGCACAAGTTCCAAAATAAGAGTGTTTCAACAGGACTCAGATGACAAAATCTGTATATCCTCTTTGGGTGTTAATAGGCTGCTACTAATGCAGGCATATGATCATACAGATAGTGATTAACATCCTGTGATACATTATTCAGACCTTGTTGTATCTGTTAATGTAATACGGCAAAAATTGTAGGTGTGCTAACTGAATGAGTTAGACATTGTCCCATCATATCCCTTACATGTTCAATGCAGTGGAGGACCAGTCTGATGATCATACCAGCCATGGAAGTTGTCAAGTATCTTCCATGGTATGTTAAGTAACATGAGAATCATTTAGGCCAGTATTAATCCTGTTAACTGATTTCCTCTTGCATGAATGACAGCAGAAAGGGTTGAACAATGTTCTTGTTAGATATAGTATTGTCCAACATTCTCACAAGTCCCAATGGTGTGCAAAAGTTGTAACTTATAGTACTCCACACCATGATACCAGGAGTTGTGACCTGTGTGAATACACTCTGGAAGATTTTGCTACTCAAGTCTACAACATGCATATAAATACAAAACTTTATGTGAAAAAAATTTGTTTTCATTATCTGGGGTGAAGACATTTCCAACCAATGAGGTGTAACCCTTACTTCTGAGCCTAACTGTGGAAACAGAATATCTGTGTAGAGTAATAAAACAGGAATATTCTGTAAAAAATGTCTTGAATAGAATTCCTTCATAAGATTTTCAATTAACAAAAAGAGATAATTTGGATAAGTGGTTTATTGAGCCAGTCAGAATGAATATAAGGGAGGCTATCAACCAGCATAGTCACTATTCATCACAATTTTGTTTGTGAGTGAGTAGTCAGGGACAGATGTGTGTTGGCAGAGCAATTAACCTCAACAGCAAATTAAGAAAAGAGGTCCATGAGATACTGTGACCTGCAAATAACTCTGGGACAACATACAAAACTGAAAAACAGGTAGTATTGAACATGTTTCAAACAGACAACCAGACCAAGTTTTTCTTAATGATACAAAAATTCTACAAAGCAGTACAAACTTCTGAAAGTTTTTCTTGTGATATTCATTCTGCGACTCTTTCCATTCAACAAACATCCTGCTACTACATTGACCAAATAGCTGAACAAAATTTGATGACCCTATATTCAAAGACCTTTGATGAACTTTGCTGACTTTTTACACTCTCTACAATAACTTCTATAACTTCTGCTATTTTTCTCTAACTAGCTTAATATCTTTCACACTTCAGAACACTGTGAATAAACCACTACATCTGTCTTCTTTTTCATATAAAAGATCATTGTAAATAAATGTTATATTAAGTATTTGGTAGCGAGAGAAAGGAATAGCAAGGATTAAATTTTGATCAACATTTATTGTTCGTCGAACGTACAGAGATATTGAAAGATGAATGGAATGTCAGTTTCAGTGGCTGGTTGTCAAGATGGCAGTCTGATGTAAGGATAACACAGGGTCAATGGATACAGTTGGTGCCCGTGTTAGTTGATTGAAGTCACAGTGGAAAGTAGTACATTGTACAGATATATCAAAACTAGGTGGAATAGCAGCTTCAGTAGGTGATCATCAGGATATTGATCTGGTGTAAGTGTAGAGCTGGGAATTGACCTATCTTTTGTGCTGGCCTGGCCTGGTCTGGCCAAGGTCATAGGATATGGTCAATGCACATTTGGTTGATCAAGATCACAGTGACAGGTCGTTTCGTTGATTCGAAGACCTGTTATGTTGAACTAGGGTGACATCAAATTGGCATGGCTTTGGTAGGCCTGTTCCATGGAACAGAGGTTGTGGTGTCAACTGTGAAGTGAATGTTTTGTAAACAAGTCAAGGTAACCCAAGGTGACAGCTGGGACTAGTAGGCCTGTTCTATGGGACTGAGGTTGTTGGTATCAACTGTAAAGCGAATGCCTTGTAAACAAGTTGAGGTAGGCTGAGGTGACAGCAGGGGTTGGTAGGCCTGTTCTATGGAATGCAGGTCACTGATCAAGGTCATGGTTGAGGGTCAATTTTTGTTGGTTAATATTTGCCAAGGTGGCAGCATTGTCAATGATGAAGGCTTATAGGTGGGTGGTGTCGAGGCTAGATAGTCAGCTGCTAATGGCTGGTGTTTCCTGAGGTGACGAGGTTGGTGTCAATGAAGGCTTATAGCTGGGAGGAGTTGAGGTTGAGGTTGAGGTCTAGGTGGAGATATTTTCAGTTCAAAGCTGGATAGTCAAGGAAGTTAACCAAGACTGGGAATGGTAATGGTCATTGAGATGATGCAAGGGTCATGTTGAGTGGTGGCGACAAAGGTAGCAGTGGCATGAGCAGCAGTAGCAGCAGGGCCTTGAATGAGAGTCGGTGGCCTACCAGTCTGCAACTCTGTTGTCATGGTGGTGAAATCATGGTGGTGGTAGCAGCAGCAGCAGCACCCTGCATGATGTCCGGCAGCTGCACTAGGCCACAACTGCTCTGGTCATTTTCAGAGGCCTGCTTTTAAGTAGGTTTGGTAATCCTCAGGAGCATTTCTCTGGTGGAAATGATTGTAATTAGCCACTGCCAGAGCTCACTTTATAGACTGGATGTGATGCATGGAGCATAATGCAGAAAACGATTTTTGTTTTGTTTTCTGCCTTCATGGCATTCACATCCAGCCAGCATGGAGAACGAATCAGACAGAGATCTAATTGCGACAGAGTATAACATAGAGAATATTTTTCTGTTTCAATTTTTGATTTCTTTTTTTTTTTTATTGTGCACTTAAAAATTGTTAAATGATTTTTTTTGCATGAAGGAGATTCTTCATAAATGACTATCATTTGTATAAAAGCAGAACCACCTGTCATCACTGAACAGAACACCATAGAATTTGACTCTTGGAATACAACTGGAGATGTGTATGATGGTGTTGTGGTATAAGAACTTGCCAGGCAATTGCCAAGATCAACACATTGTAAAGGAAGTTTCTGATTCGTTTATAATGTCTCAATCTTGGTAAGTGTTTTTATTATGTGGGCTGGAAGCCCACATAATAAAAATACTTACCAAGTCTTTCTACTGATGTCAGAATGTTCACTTCATCTCTGTTGCTACCACAGAAGCATTAGTGATGTGTCATGTTCAACATGCACAGAAATTCTCCAAAGTGACCATCCAACCTTTCAGAAGCCCACAATCTAATCATTCCCAAATGGCTTTAATTAAACAAGAGAAGTATGTATGCATCTCTGTAGTATGAAACCTGCTTGCATTGAACTCTTCCATCACACTGAGCCTTTTTGTAGCATTCTTTACCATCTAAGGTTCAGACAATGATCAGGGATTGGCATGTAGTAGCATCACAAAATGGCTGAAATTTTGGCAAGTGTTATCAGCATGTCTACTGCCCAATAACCTGCTTGTATTGTATACAGGTCAAAATCAATATAATATTTCAGTCGGTCAAAATTTTATTTTCCATTCATGTACATTGTGCAAAAAAAAGAATCAACTTGCTGAATTTACAAAAAAGAAAATGATCATAAAAAATGTTTTCCATTGTTATCTCCGAGTTTCATTTTTGAAGAAGAAATGGGGAAAAAGTGAAAGATCCGAAGAAGAAAGAGATAAAATTTAGGGACAGAATAATAAAAAAAATTGTGAGTTCAGAAACTGGGAGAATGTGTTTCTATATTGATTAAATGAAACATTCTTGCTTTTAACCAGATTAAACTCATCATATTTATTTTTATGAGAAATCAGCAATTCACCCTATGGAACAATGGTTAGCTTTGTCCTTCATTAGTTCTCTCATACATGTCAGACTAAGCTAAACTTGGTAAATATCAATAAATGTATATTTGAGAACTTTGCAAGGAGCAGTGTTTAACCAGCTAGTTTCACAGGTATTAATAAGTTTGTCACTCACTGGATGCTTTGCACTTGTGGTCTTGTGCCAGACTATGTGATACTTGGTTATGAGAAAATAGCAATGGGAGGTTCAGATCCAAAAATCAAAAACACAGGTTGTAATTCCCATCTTACAAGTCCAAAATTTTAGGGACATAAAACAAAAAGAGGAAAAACTGTTTCAAAAATTTGCAGCACATACCTACCTTCACCCCTGAAGAACCAAGAAATCTGCCTGTCATCCAAATTAGAATTATTTTATTGCAGTAACAAAGGTTGTGAGTGGTCAAGACCGGTAGGGAAGTGCTAATAATTACCATATTTTGAGGCCTACTAAAGTTGACCCAATCTTGATTCTGATTTTTCTTTTCAACAGAAAGCACAGAGACCACAAATTCTTTTTTTGAGGTATGACTTAATTTTCTCCTATGTCACCACCCAGAAGATAACAAATTAGATTACATATAAGTATTAACTGTTTGTTTTTTTTTGTTTTGTTTTTTTGCTTAACATTCAGATCACAGTTTGGAAGTAAACAGATGTCAGCAACATTTACAGTATATTTTGAAAATTAAATAAATATAAATTATGATATAACATGCGAGACATGAAACACCCAAATATTTAAACTTATCAAACTGCTTTAATTACAATGATTTCATTAATGCCATTCTAAAGCATACAGAACTTTTCCAGTACAACTCTGTGTTTAAATAACAGTGTGTGTGTATATATATATATATATATATATATATATATATATATATATATATATATATATATATATATATATATATATATATAAAACATAATATGTCTTGGATTCTGTCAGACTTTTACTTTTGCTCTTTGTATACATCTTGTCTGATTTTCTAAGTAAGGTCAAAGTAAATTGCACTGCACATCAAGAGCACTGTCTCCTGACTGAAAAAAGCTGCTGTTATATAAGTCTATCAGTCCCAGACTTATACTGACTATTGGCTAATATCTACCTAGTATTGTTTGTATGCAAATTTTGTCAGTGCCACCTACACTGTCTTCTCTCAACAGCCAATTGTGGAAGAGGACATAACTCCTGGTGCTTACTTCATCACATGCAACCAACTTTGGGTCTCTTGTCAGGTTGAACAAATCCTCTGTTACACTGTCCTTCTTTTATCAAAGTAAAAGCAAAAATCATATAAAACTAAAAAGTTGTTGTTGTAGTAATAGTTATGCTTCTAGAGATGTATTTTAGCAGTAACAGTCGTCATTATCATACTGCAGCAAATCAGAGAAAAAAACAATTTTATCTCACTTTTTAATTTTATTTGTCAATGTTTTTAAAACAGAACAAGCTAGTCTTTTTCACTGAATCTATAATTTTACCATTTGCAGGAATTGAATGTGATCCTTTATCATTCTCTTCATGGTAGCAACTGAATATATTCCTTTACTAATCTATTCACTGCAGAAATAGAATTTGCACATTTATCATCTCCGTTACAAGAAATGAATCATTTAAAAATGAAAACTGACATTGTTTTTAACTTCCCATTAATTAATCTTGTATGTGGCAACCAATAATTTTAGTGCCTCGCCAGCTGCACAATTCAAATAAATTTATTGCTATCTGTTGTGTGTGGAACTTGCAGGAAATAGCTTTTCACAGTTTTTTTATACATTGCAAGCATTTTTAGCAAACATACAATTATATTCAGTAAACTATCAAAAGTCTATTTTATTTCAGTCAGTCATTTGAAGCGTATTGGACGATTTTTTTAATGGCATTTGAATTAAAGGGAAATATTTTCTGATAATCCCTTTGTATCATGTCTAGCAAAGCTTCTACATTTAAGTCTGTTTAGATTAACCAATAAGTGTGAAAAATTGATGTTCATAAGCTTTGTTCGAAATATCAACATTATAATTGACAACAAGAATTAAATTATTTAGGAAAACTATGATTAGGTTTCATGTTAAACTTATTTTTAAATTTTTTGCTGCTTTTGTAACGACCAAATAATTATTGTTTTCTCATATCTTTCAGGAAGATAGCATAGTGGATTTCAGTGCAGAAAACTGGACTATCATGTTCTGGTTCAAATCCCAGTCAAGGCCATTACTTTCACTTTTGCACAAATACTCTTGGGAAACATATGAATCCATCACTTCTCTCCCAATTAGGGGTTAATATCAATGCAAACTGGACTCTCTAACTTTGGTTGGCTACTAGTCTAGTAGAACAACAACTCTGAATTCAAAACCACCTAGGCTTGGAGCTAACAACTCTACCCTATGAAACCTACTTGCTATGGAAACCACAGCAGCTACACTAGTGTGGTGAGGCTGTGGCCGTAAACTTTACACTGGTGTCTACAAGGTTAAGATGCATAACATATCTTTCAGGACTAAGTAAGCACTAAAAAAATGTATTAAAAATTTACCTTAAATCTAAGTTAGGTATTATGTATGGAAGGTTGAATGTTATAGCCAGAGTTTGAGTGACTTGAGTCCACAAAAGTAGGCATGTTATATGTTTGTGAAAGCTAACTTCTGACTCAAATAATAATCTCTTGTCTATCATTTTCTTTATAGCATGAAATAAATCCAGTCAATAAAAATGTTCCTTTTTGAAATTCAATAATCTAAAACGCTCAACAAACAGCCAAATTATGTTGATGAATAATTTCTCAGTGCTATAATTTCAGTTCATTTCTATAAATTAATTTCTTCTGACCAATTCTTTGTTGCTCTGCTTCCATACCAACTACATTATGGAAGAATCCATTAATGAAATTCAAAGGGGAATTCATTTTTTTATTTTATCAATCTCTACTGCAATTTCAGCATTGATTCTGCTATAATATTCAATACTATACTCTTCTTTGTATTAACTAACATTTTCTCAGTTCATAAGACTCTATTTTTCTCAAAAGAAGAATGAGAATAAAATGTTAAGCTAATAAGAACAAATCTTTGCATACTATAAGGACTCACTACTTCTCCCTTTCTGTTCTATTATCTGTATCCTTTTAGACGGTAAGAATCATTCTTTGGATGGGTCACAAACTAGGATGAGATTTAGCAGTTATTTTTGTTTATTTTTTGTTGCCATTGGAAAAAAATAGCTTTTGCAGAGACCATAAATCATTTTCATGTCTTTTAAGGATTCCAAAGGAATTTAGGATCAGGCAGAATTTTTGAAAATGCCAAGTCAGTTTTAATAGATGTTTTGTATCCACTTGCAAACCCATGTAATATGCAAATTTTCATTGAATGTATTGGCAGAATTATTCCCTGTTCAAATGGTAAGAAAAATAGACACCTTGATGTTGTAGAATGAAAAGCAGGAAAGAAAATAATAGCACTGAATGCAAATAGTCAATACAGTTTGCGTTGACTTGAGGCCATTTTGGATAGGAAATCAGCAAATTGACCCATTTCTAGATCGAGTGGGAACTTTTGTAGCAGAGCAGTGATTGTTGGGAGTTAGAATAGAAATTGGCATTCTTGAAGAGAATCAGATTCTAAGTATTGATCTGTGAATAGGGAAGAGAAAATGAAAAAGTTGAGTGAGAGAAAAAAGAAAGCATAAGAAATGAAGAGGAGTGAGAAAGAAGTTCTAGATAGCAAAGAATAAGAGAAATAAGAGTAAAATTTATCTACCAATGAAAAGTTTATTGTTTACTTTAAAAGCTCATAGGATGGAGACAAAAGGAATCTTTTCCCTTTTTTCAGGGATTCCAATGTCACAAAGTGTGAATATGGTCAGATAGTATATTTTATTAAAAGGTGTTGATAAATAAAAGCTTGCAAATTTTTTTGTTTTTTTAAGAATTACACCCCAAGCAAGGTGAGAAGCCACTAGGATGCAAGGGGTTACAGAAAATTTGGAGCAAGATCAGATAGGATTGATAGAAGAAAGGATGAGGAGAAGGGTAGTGGATAGATCAAAGCAACTGGAGACATCGATTGACATTACATTTGAATAGCTGGAGATTATAGCTCTCAGGGAAACTGAAATAGGGAAGGGAGTTCCACAGGTGAGAGGTACGAGGTATGAAGCTGTTGGAGTAGAAGAGACGGCTACATTTAGAAGTTTTGACAGTGAAAGGGTGAGAGCAGAATGCCAGCCTCGTAGGGCGCTTGAACTCATGAAGTCTGGGAACCAGCGAATGCAGCTCCTCGGAGCAATTGCCATGAAAGTATTTGTAAAACAGACAGAGAGAGGCGACAGCGCATCTGTGAGAAAGTGACTGTAGACGAGATGCCAGAGCAGGGCCAATTATATTGCATATCCACCTCTGGAGCCTATCAAGAACCCCGAGGCAAACAGAAGGGGCTCCAGACCATATATGGCAGCAATACTCCATGCAAGGGCGAACTGTTGATTTGTAGATCTGGAGGATCGATTCCGGGGAGAAAAATTTCCTGGCGCGGCACAGGGAGCCAACTTTCTTTGCAGTGGATGAAGCAATTGACTCAATGTATTTGTTCCATCTCAGGTCAGCAGTCAATGTGAGACCGAGCAGCCACAGAGAGGTGCTCTCGAGTGGGCTTTGTGGAAAATTCCTCAACTTTAAGAAAATGTTTTTAAATCCTAGTTTTTAGGCTCTAGTTTATGGTTCTTATTCCTTAGCTCAAAGTAAAATATACAAAGAGTAACTAAAATCCTCTGAGCTTTTGGCAAAAATTTACAGCTTACAAAATGAAAGATAAAACATGAAGATTAAAACTAATAAATTTCAGATTTAAACTTATTATCAATAGAATTTGACCAATAAAATGCCTTCTTTTCCTCAAAACAAATTCTGAAATTTAAAAAAAATTCTCTCAAAAATTCTTGGAGAGATTTATGCTTTTTTTCTCAACTCTGTTTCCTAAAGTCTTTTTTGTATTTGGAAGTGTAAGAGAGAAAAAAATAAACCCTGACATAATACAATGGTTAACAAGCTCATCTCAAAGTCTGTCATTGATATGGTAAGTTAGATCTTCACTTGCTGTCCTACATTTACTGCCTTAGATTAAGGTAAAATTAGTATATATATATATATATATATATATATATATATATATATATATATATATATATATATATATAAATAAATATAAATATAAAGACATGTCTCAATAAATAATTTAAACAAGTTTTATTTACATATTCTTAAAAAGTTCCTCTCATGTTTATGGATGAATTTCTTAGTATCCTTATTAAAGGAAGAAAGAAAATTATCATGTTGATATATATCCATTTTATTTCAGAGTACTTTCAACATTAGCACAATGTCATTTTCAGGATCTTGTTTTTGCTAAGACAAAATTGCTGTATTGATCTGAAAATTAAATTTTTTACTTGTGAAGTGAAAAGCAGTAAACATATGTTCTGTATAATATTTTAATTTTATGCTGTAAGCATATACATGCAGCAATGTTAAGGAAGGTAACTAAGTTATTGACATGTCTAACTACTTTTTAAAACTATTTAAAGCTATAAGTTATAATGAATATACATCAACATGATAATTTTCATTATTCCTTTAATAAGGATACTAAGAAACTCATCCGCAAATAATATGAGATGATGCTACTAAGAATAAGTAGACAAAACTTGTCTAAATTATTTAATGAGATATGTCTTAATGAAAACATGCTGCCAACATATGTATAATATATATATATATATATATATATATATATATGAACAATCTGGATGTTATGACCATAAGAAATAACTTTCAGCATCAGCTGTAGACACATGAAATTCCTCCAACTTCCCTTAATCTCATATAAATACAAAATGCTACGTATACAGTTTACTAAAGGAATAGTGGCACTTGGCCTTAATGTCATATTAAAGCATCAAGTTGACAATCATGATGCCATGTTGATTCCTATGTCTTTCTATAGCTATAAACACACTCTCTCCACTATTGAGTAGCACTAGTCCCTTATAATTGTAAACCACACACACACGCACAGTATGTATGTGAATGTGTAGTACACACACACACACATACACATGCACACACACATACACATATATATATATATGTGGATATAGGATATTAAATTCTTTGGAGATGTAATGTTTCTATTGATGCATATATAATAGTGTATCAATATAAAATAGGAAAAAAGAATAAGGTTATATGATTTAATATAATTCTGTTCACAGAGGAAAAGATTTTATCTGTAAAGTTGTTACACATGATAGTTGGAATGGATGTTGGTATTTTTCTTTTACAAGTTGAAGAGACTACTTTCTGAAATGCTGTATAAAGCTGGATGTAAATTTACCATGGAAGACTTAAATTATTGCACTTTCTATACATCTAGCTTTAATAAATTACATTCTCCCTTTATTTAAAACTGCATTCTTTAAGTCAAAATTATGGTAAAACTCATTACAAGTGAGTGAGTTTGTTTCATAAAAGATTATTTTGTGTTCGTGTACTATTTAAACTCCTAAAAGTTTCACCTATATATTTGTGTAACATATTATTATAGCCTATAGGATAAATTCCTACTTCAAGGTTTTGGTTGTTATTATTTTGTTTTGTTTGAATTACATTTCTTATTGATTTTGAAGTAGTTGCAACAAATTTTACATTTAGATAAATTCCTTTTAATTGTAGTTGTTATTATCTTGGTAGTAATTGTATATAATTTTATTAAGATTATTTTCATTAATCTGATGAGGTTTCCTTTTAACATAATATTCAAAAAAGGAAAGTGTAGGAAGTGTGCATTAATTTCTGACTTTTCCATAGTTAATTTATGTCCAGATTCATACAGCAATTCATCTTTTTTTTTCAGCAAAACCACTGCTATTATAATGTGGAATGTTTAAAAACAGATTACTTCCTACCATTTTGAAGTTCCTGAATATTATAAAAACTGTGCTGGCAAAAACAAAACAATTGTGCTCAGCAAAAGTCTTGAATCATCACCAAATATTAATTCTATATTATGAAAATGAGTAAAAAGAAAATGAAATTTAAATGGATGAAAATAAAGTGTAGATTCTGAAACTAAACTGTTTTCATTCAACCACAAATTGATTGAAACAATTCAGAACTGAAAGAATAGCTTTAAATGCATTTATTTATATTTCTGTGGTTGCCAACAGATTTTTTCATCAGCCAATACAATAAAGCAAATTGGTTTTCTATTCTTAAAGTTCTTCATGTTCTTAGATGTTTGTTTGACCTTACTGAAGTTTTGTAGTATTAAGTTATGTGTTGCCAATAGCAGTGACAACATTCTACAACATGACTGAGCTCTCTTCTTCAACCATTGCAGCATATTAGTATTGAAACCTGTGTGAAGATAGATGATGGAACAGTTCTGCAGCAAGATATCAATTCTCAAAAGAATGAAAGTGAAGGGAATATAAGTAGATACAACTTAAATTTGGTTTGATAAAACATTTATCTCCTCTGTTAATAGTAGTTAAGCTACTTTGCACCTTCCTGTTTATATCATATATAAAGCTCTCGCTTAATGTAAATAACTAATTGCATATTAAGTTTTAAAAATCACATAAAAACAGTGTTTTGTTATTCATTTCTATTCTGGTCTTGTGTGATTTTTGTAAATGTTTGTTCAATTGATGACTTTTATCATTAAATTGTTTAGTTATTCAAGTAGTAGTTTTCTGCCTGAAAGTGGTAACCACCTCAGAATTTAGGTCACAGTTTGGAAGTAAACAGAAGCATGTGGTGAACTGGGTGTAGCAGAAATATTTCCCATATAATGCTAAGACAGTAAGAGATATTTCTGCTGTACTCTGTATCATGGGAAATAAGCAATATTGACATTTTTATATTATTAAAATCTAACAAATTTAAATTTCTGAAAATCTTTTACATTTTGTTCATAAATGACAAAGAAATATTTTGCTCAATTTTTGTTCAATTATGAATTTATTTATTTATCTTTATTGAGTTTATTTAAAAAATGACATGAACATTCTATTAAAAATAAATCCATGATCACTTGATTACAGTTCTATAATGCCAACTATGGTGAAATAGGACCAAGGAATTCCACATTACCTGTGCCTAAGAGAACAGAATATCTTGTTTGAATAGTCAGAGCCATTATTTGCAATTTATGTAAAATGCCTGCATGGTTCTAGTGCTTTTAAAACTGTCACTAATTTGCATGCACGGTAAATAACTGAATAAAAAGTGACAGAAGGACCTACAGAACATGACCTATGCTAGGTGTGACTATCAACTACATCAACATGCTGTATATGAAATAAACAACTAACAAAATATTAAAACCTATCAAACTGTTATAATTATGTCAATTTTTCTAATACCATTTTATAACAAATGCAGTCAATACCACATTTGGTCTCTAGTACAACACAGAAACAATTTTATCTTCTTGAGTAAACAGTTTTTAATTGAATTCAAAAACTGACAATTTATTGCTAATGGGAAATACACAACAACACAAGGGAAAAGTCTGTGAACTTGTAGTTTCTTCTGGCTAGTAAACAATTCCTGCAATCCATTTTGTTTAATCAAACACTCCACTGACCTCAATCCATGTTTCCTGTTCGATAGAGTAGTAACTGTTATGCTTTTTTTATATCTTCATTGACAGCTGAATTTACATATGTGAAAAGAGAATCTAAGAAGATAGTATCTGACTCCAGGATCTATCTGTTTTAAATGTGACATCTGTAAAGGAAGGTTACATGCAAGACACTGTTGTGGATTCCCTGGAGGGTTGGTGGTATAATATAGGATATGGCCTGTGCACCCCAGTAAAGATGATTTGCAGGAGGCCCACAAACATTTAAAAATAAAAGATATAAAATCTGACAGGTCAAGAAGATGACAACAAAATGACAAACTTAAATTAATACAAAATTTATTTACATAATATATATATATATATATATATATATATATATATATATATATATATATATATATATATATATGCAAAAATAGTGTTTCAGTTAAAGAAAAATGAACAAACAATGAATCAAGTAAAGGGAGGAATAATTAAGTAAATGGAGGAATACTGACCAAATAGAAGATCAAAGATCAAATATGACTGTGACTAAATGTTAAAAGTAAATTCCAGGTAAGTTAAGTTGGCAGGTAAAGCAAAAGCTAGAAAGTTCAGTTTAAATGTTTGGTGCTAACATTGATTAGCTGCTGGTTAAGTCAAATGATGGACCTTCCATAGTATTTAACCCAAGTGTATGGAATATGCTGTTTGAAATCTGCACAATATGCATGCAGCAACTTCCTAAACCAGGTGAGTTAGGTTGAAAGGTAATGCCAGTGGTAGGTCTGGTAATGCGTTGGATAAACCAAGTGACTTAGGTTGAAAAGAAATGCTGGAAGTTGTTAAGCAAAGGACCAGTAGTACATTCACAATGAGCAGTTAAAGATAGGTTGTAGTAACAGTTCTGTCCAATGCAGGCATTTTAATGAAGTGCTGTGGTGGCCATTAAATGCACAAGTCCAGAAAAGATTGTGGTAATGTGCTGTTGCAGCTATTGTATGGATAGGTTCATAAATACTAGAAATAGGGTCTTTTGGATGTTGCAAGTGCTGGTCAGTGCAGGAAGGAAAGCCGCAAGTAGGGAGCTGATGTTGCCAGAAGTAAACCAGTGGAAGTCAAGTAAGAATGTCCGAAGTTAAGGGGCTGTGGCAGCCCTAATAAAGGCCAAGAATATCAGAAGTAAGAATAAACAGGAAAGTCTCCAACTAGCATCCACTTGGCAGACAAAACAAAGTGGGCTGTAACTTAATGCAGAACCCATCCAAGCACCCTGGTCGCAGCAATCAGGGGCCTGCACTCCTCTCCCTCCCTCCTCCTTTTCCGGTTTATATGACAAGAGTGTGCAGTAACATTACCGAGCTTGATAGGTGATTAATACCTAAAAATTAAATACTAAGTTGCTATAACGTATTAAAAATTCTATGAAATGTTCAAAGGGATATTTAGATTGTATTAGTAATAATCAAACAACTAAGAGAAATGTGGTTGATTATAAAATCTAAATAAGCCTGCCATGTTGTGTAGAAGAAAGTGGGGTAATTCAACAAAGAAAAGGCAAAGGTCCTGAAGTAATAACTCCTCCACTATGAACATGCATAGAGGTGCTACAATAACACATTCAAATCCATTTTTGCCCTGGAGGTAAGGCATTTTCTCTAGAATTACATTGACTGTTGCAAAAACACAAATACATGCAACTCTGGGCCTCTTTTGCCCTCTGCAGTAGTTCACTGCACAACCTTAACTACCAAACAAGATATATAAGTTTTTTATGGCTATAGATATATACCTAGATCAATCCATTAAAGGACAGATTGCATTACATCTGTCTTGAAAATCAGCACTATAAATCTGACCCCACTGATACAATGGCTCTGGTGGAAAATACACATCAATTAAGCAAGCATTTTCAGACGCAACAACATTCATCATCATTGAAACAATTATAGTATATATTTATTTAGTTTTCATATTATTGCACACCCACTGAACATCATTAGTTGCTACTGCATCAGCCCCAATTATGACTATTTGCAACATATGCCTCTTAGGGATCTTGTTTGCGGATCTGGTCTGCATCTTTTACTCTTGTCATTTTCATGGATAACATTGTCTGTTGTTCTCAAGCCTTAAAGAGAATAAGTGAAATATTAAGCTAAGGTGATCAGTAGGAAATTTACTTTATCCTGGTTAAAGTCTAGTTAACTTGCTAATCCCATGTAAAACAATTTGATGATTAGCCTCATCTAACATGACATCTTTGATGTCTGATTTTCTGGAACAAAGTTTATAACAGGAAAGAGAAAATGATTGATTTTCTTCTACAGGACTGATCCTAGACAATCCTTGAACAATAGTCTGATATAATAGTGAGTCAGTAAGAATATGATTGAACATTTTTTTGGCAGGAATGAATTACCAAACTTTTGAATTTCATTCCATCAACAGAAATGAAAAATAAAATAAAAATTAATTCTAAAATAAAATCTCAAAAAAAATTTGCATCTCATTCAATTACAAAAGAGAATGGATTGCTCTTTCCTGTTTGATCGTTGATAAGAATTCTAAATAAAGAATAAATAGAGAATTTGCAGTTAAATATATTCAGTCAACAAAATATCCATTTCACACTTAAAAACATTTTATTGATTTTACTATTTCTATAAACACATACAACATTCTTTCAAATTCTATTCTTATTATGTCAGGCTAGATGGGAAAATATGTACAGAGAAGAGAGGCAGGCATGCATACATATATATATATATATATATATGTGTGTGTGTGTGTGTGTATTTATCAATTGCTACATATCTGAATAAACACTTACATGTATATGAAGATATATACATGTATGTATTTATGGAAATTTACAAATATAATATCTCTTTATACATGAGTGTATAAATATTAGTCCATATACATCAATAATTTTACTAAAAAATATTAGAATGATTTTATTGATTTTAGTACAGAATACAAATCAAAGTATGTCTTTTGAATATTTTAAAATTTCACTTGTAATTGCCAATCAATTCTTAGAATTTATCATTTGGTAAATATATACATGTTTGATCCAATAAACTGAAAATTTTGAAATCTTTAAGCAGATAACAATCTCTCAAATGCATTATGATTAAAATTAATTATCATCATAAAATAAACATGGATCTGAAGTTCTGAGATTAAGTATTTTTATTATTCCATATATGAAATGATGCATATTATTTTCATTATTTCAGGTATTATTCAGACTAGTATCCTCATCTTCTTTTTTAATTTTTCAGGCAATATGTTTTTTAGCCTTTCTCATATGTATATTGCATCTGGTGGTCCTGAAATGTTTTTTTAACCTCCTCAATAAGAATAGTAAACAAAGAAAATTCTGTGATAAAAATAAAACAACACAAATGAAGATACTAATCTGAAAACGTCTAGAATAGCAGACAAAGCATTTCAGGATTGACTTTCTACTGATTAAGTGTTCAAGAAAATCACTTTGAAAATTATTGTTGATTACCATTTTCTGTTTTAGAAAAAAATCTACAAGGAATGCAGATGCTTGGAATCAAGGTCAGAATTTTTCATTCCAACATGACTGAATATCAAAATGTTTTTGTTTATATCACATGATCTAATCATTTGGAATTCATAACTATGTTTTAGCCAATGCTATAATCAACCAGATTATATGTCTATTGGACACATGTAAGTTCAATCCCCAAGTCTGGTAGTGCTGAAAAGTCTCTAGTTCAGTGGAAGAAACAGACAAGTGACACAAAATTTGAAAAAAACTTGTATGAAATATTCCCAAAGCATAAAATATAACACTCTACCCCCATGAATTGAATAAAGTTTTTAGTTTGAAATTCCAAAAAGGTTACCAAGTACAAAGACAGACACCTGAAGGAGACCAGAGGGTACAACAAATGTTGTGAGTATAACAACCAAGATGAGAATGCTAGTTTGAATAGTAAGTCATTTAATGATGATAATTCTTCAGCTCAATTTCCAACAAAAATTACTTTGCATTTCAAGGAAATAAATGAACATTTTAGTTAGAGATTTTACAACCTTCTTGAGGTGATAGTTTGAACCATAATGTAGAGATATTTTTATTTTCCAATTTGAAATGGTCTAAAACTGATATCACTTTGAGAGGATTTTTTATCAATATAATTTTCTAATGATTTTGAACTATTGTTCTCATTTTGTTTATTATAGATGTTATTATAGACACAATGTTTCAGCCAAGTATCCTCTGACCATCTTCAGGTATCCATTGTTTGGCTGATATATGATATTTGTTGATTATTGTGTTGATCTGTCCCTGTCATGCAAGTAATTGTTCATTCCTGCTGAACCAGTGTTTTACTACCTAATCCAGAAATTGAACTCCCAACCACTAAATCACAGTAACACATGTTTAATCAACTCCTATATCCACCAAGTTACCATTCTAGACATCGGTGGTGTATTTTTGGAGCCTTTATATTCAATGTTAGATGGTTTTAACATTTGATTGTCATAGCAGGTTTGTATTGCTTTTCAATAAAATGTTGTCTATTGTGGGTGAATAGGTTGTTTTTGTTATGCATGTCAGTGGCCACCAAAATGTTGTGGGATCATCACTCACATCATATCAGTAGAAATTAGTCTTGTGTTCACAGAGATAAAAGCATACTTGATGGAGAAATGAAACATACACAACTAACAGGAATTGTATGTTAATTTCAACTAACAGTAAATTGTATGTTAATTTCATACAATTTATTCATATTTTTTGTGTGTATTTTTTAGGTTACAATTGTTTTATGGTAGATGTGATAAAAGGGAGAATTTACTCTGTAATATTACAAGCCACATCACGGAGAGAAGTTACACACATGATGCCCATACCAAGGTTTGTATCAAGAGATTGAATTTAACGTCTCTTGGTGGGATGTCCATATTTTCAGCAGGAACAGTTTTTGTTGTATACGAGGAGTATTTTTATTATTTTTATTTAATTTATTTTATACAAAATTTTTACATTATTGTTTTATCTTATTTTATTTATAATTTCATTATTATTTTATATTTTATTTTTATTTCTTTATAATAATATTAATAATAATAATAATAATAATAATAATAATAATAATAATAATAATAATATTCCTACACTATGATAGCATCTGTAATAATCAAAATGCAAGCTGCAGAGTATGAGGGGTAAATTGTTGCTATTTTATATTTTTAATTTTGCACATGTACATTGTTTGTTTTTGATTTTGTCAACTGCACAGTATAGCAGAGTCAGTTGGGCACCATCTGTGAAAAATAGAGCACCATGACACAATTCGCTCCTCCAGAAATTTGGAAATGGCATACTGTACTGCTTGGTATTCATACCAGAAGCTTCAAGACAAACATTTCAGAATCTTTGGGTGCTAATCTGAGGACAGTGCAGAGGATTCAGAAAGAGCTAGATGAGTCTAATAGTGATTACAAATATACAGCAGCTAGGAAAACTCACTCTAATCGTTCTGATAGGAAAAGAACTCTCGAATTTGTTTGTGAGGGCCTCAGACTTAACACAGAGACCTACACCAATTGCCTTGAGGAGGTAGTGCTGCCCTGTGTCAAGAAGGTGACTGCTGGAAAACCCTATATCTGACAACAGGACTTTGCAACCTGCCACACAAGCTATCAGACAATTTCTGTGACCACATCACCCCTTACATCTGGCCACCAAACTTTCCAGACTGCAATACCCTTGATTATTGTGTGTGGGGTGCAGTTGAGTGCGAGACCAACAAAACTCCTTGTAACACCAAAGATGAACTGAAGGCAAGGATTATGGCAGCATTCACCAACCTAAACAAAGAGACCATCCAGAAGAGATGCAGGAGATTCTGAAGTTATTTTAAGGCTGTGGTTGAAGCCAATGGTGATTTTATTGAATAAATTTACTCTTTAGTATTTCAAGATATTTTTGTGTAATTTTGGTAAATATATGTTAAAATGAGATTTCAGTGTTATTTTCATTTTTGCATAATTTAAATAACAATTTATCCATCACACCCTGTATAGTTTGAAATAATAATGTCATTTTATTCATTGGATATCTTAATAAAAAAATAGAAACAAGAAAAATTAGTAATTGGCATTCATGAAGAGACATTTTATTAGCATTCAAAAGATGTTATAGATCGGATTTATTTGTTCATTTAATGAATATACTAGTTTCTACTCCATAAATGCACAATTGTGTGAAAAATTACACCAATTTTCTCATACCATTTGATAACAGAAAATAGTCAAAAAATTGTTGAGAATAAAGACATATTAAGAACTTAAAAACAAATTTTTTTTACTTGAATGCTTGATTTTTCTTTTTTCAGGAATGAAAAAAAAAATTTTGCTGATGAAAATTAAAAACTTACTGTTTGGCAGTCTGTGAAAAAGTTTGATTTAAATATGGCAAATTTTTAGGATACTAAATACTGAAAAAATCTATGTGGTTGAGAATCTGAAAGAATTGAACATAAATTCTTATCCAATGTCTTTTTTTACTTTCTTTCAAATGTGCTGTTTGCAGCTTTTTACAGAGACTGTGAATTCATATGATGCCATTTTAAGAAAGTAAATCAAGTCTCTTCAATATAATAATCAGGAATGAACACAAAGTAGGGAATTTTTCACTTGGATGCTGAAGGCTACTTTTGACAGAGTAGAAGCAAAATTTAAGATACATTTTAATAATATTAAGAATAATTACTTGATAATAAAAAGATGGGACTCGAATTGAGTTGTTTCAAAAGGTAGTTTATTTTTGTTTTGTTTCTGTGGTTTATCAACCTTAAAACCAAATCATATTTCAGATTGTAGCAGATACCCAAGACACCCACCATTCAAAAAATAAACTCTGGTAAGACAAGGAAACAAGAACAACAAAGTCTCTGCAGTCTGATTGTAACTTTTGACATTTTCCAAAGCTAAAATTACCATTGAAAGGGGTGGGGGGTTAAGGAGAATGTGATTAGACAGCTGATAGCAATCCCAAAAGAGGAACTTACAGACTGTTTTGTTAACCAATACGAATATTGAAGTAAATGTGTGAGATCCCTGGGGGAATATTTTGATGAAAACTAAGATGCCTTAGATAGGATCTTTTTATATTAATATTAGAAGTTTCAGCATTTATAGTCATATATAAAAGTGATCACTGAGGTCAACACCAAATGGCAACAGTCTGTTTCATGCTTGAATGCAATCATCAGGACATGAAAGTATGAAGCAGATTGTTGTCTGCTTGGGGTTGACCTCAGTGACCACTTATATATTTCTCTATCTTTGCCATTGAGCCTGTTTACTCATAAATATAGCATAACTAAAAAACTCTATTTATATCATATAAAAAAGAGTGAGATGTGTAATTTCATTCTGCTTGATATGTTGTCTAGTACTAAAACCTGATTTATTGCCTTTCTCAACTCTGTTACTGAATGACAGATTCATTAAGCAACCTCATCTTTGCAATAATAAAAATCTGTTCAAGTTAATTTAGAAATTCTAATCAGACTGATGTAGAATGTTTATATTTTTATTAATTTCAGATGAATGATTTTTTTAAAAAATGACATTACTACTTCTAATAATCTGCTTTGTAATATTTATTGTTTATTTCATTTTATATTATTCTGCCTAAATTTAATTAGATCATAACTTTTTGAAAAAGCTTCATTAAGAAATCTAAAGATATATATTCTTTCAGCTCATCAAAAAGTCATATACATCATGAACAACAATTAGCAAGTCAGTAAGGGAGCTCTAGACATTGAACACATGTGATTGTTTCATATTTTCAAATGAAGATTTTAAACAAGAATTGTTTATAAACTTTTGTATCTAACTGATGAAAATCTCAAATGAATATTAATTTCATTTCAAAAAAGAAAGTTCCATGAAAATGTCTCCTCTTTCATTGCCTTTGTTTTGGAGTCTTCCATGTTTACACTTTTATTTAGGGTATAGTATCAATATCAGGGTCATTCAAATCTAAAGTTTACCTTTTAAAATGAAAAGAATCTCTAGAAAATATCTAAAATCATTTATGATTTTATAAACTTCATAGAATTGGTCTACAAAAGCTGTTTGCGGAAAGATTAAAGAAATCACATGGATAGCATCCAAGAATCTCCATAAAATCAGTCTAACTAATGTAAACAGAGATAAATATCAAAATACAAATTTCCTATATGAAAATTCATAATAAACCTTCATTCTTGAAATCATGGTGGAATTTTGTTGTTTCTTTGATTTGAATTTTTCTTGAAGGAAATACATTTTTCGTTACAAAGACATTTGCAAAAAAATTGCTACCTTAGCAGTCGAACAATCACTTACACGCATATACACACAAACCTCCCATATTTGATTTATCTCTTGTGCCAGTTGTTAAACTAAGAAACACATCCAAATAGTAGAATTAGTTAAGTTAATCTCATTAATTTTTATCTAATCACTAAAGTAAGCACAAATCTTCAAATTAAAAAAAAACAAATGAAAATGTTTCATGCATTTATGTGAATGTTTGAATTTTGTTTTCACAAAATTATTTTCTCAGCTGTTCAACATGTTTTGTTTCTGTGAACCTAAAAACAAATAATACCAACAATTCATTCCACATTTTCATAAAAATATCTGTCATGTATATTTTTATCGATTTCTTTGATATTGATCTGTTTATAGATTGAAAGAACACACTTCATGTCTTGTAATCTAACAGGGAAATACAAACTATAAAATTGATCTTTCAATGAAAATGTGTGAATATATATTTGTGCACAGACATACACATACTCATATATATTGAGAGAAAATAAAATTGCAACATCCTGAATATGTGTTTGAATTTAATCAAGATTAAACATACAGCTAGTGTGACTGGATTACAAGAAATGATCATGTCTACAGATCAATACAAATACAGGTTACAAAATAATGCGACAACAAATTTCAAACTATTTAATGTTGAATTGTATATCCTTCTTGGGTATTAACATTCATATGATAATACGTATAGTAAATATGATCTGTATAATTATATGAATACTATTCTGTAGTACATCATTTCCATGACTCTTGCACCTGTTAATGCAAAACAGAAAGAGTTGTTGATAGTTTGATAGCTAATTGAATGAGCTTAGAATTATGCCATTATGTTTCATATCTATTTGATGGAAGACAAATCTGGTGATCATGCCAGCCAGGGAAGTATCCAAGTATCATTCAGAATATGTAGACTTTATATCTTATGAGGAAAAAAACACATTATCTTTCTGTTGCAGGGATAACAGCAGAATGTTTTGAATAATCTGCTGAATATTTTAAGCATGGCTACTCAATGTTCTTTCTACAAGCACCAAAAGTGAGCAAAAGTTGCTAGTGGTTGGGCCTGTGTGCTGTGGGTAAATATACTCTGGAAGATCTATGTTGCACATGCAAATGACCACCACTTGCCTGAAGGGAGGACATGCACAAATCACCAAAAATTAAAAAGTATCATTTGATAGTCCATGTGACCCTCTCATAACACCAATAAAGATGTATATGGGGATATTGCAGTGTAAGTGGAACTCTGGCTACAGGTACTTGCACCTGTAGTTCTGCTGGAAGTAAATGATTCCCAGTAGACCATGTTGACACTTCTAGAGTCATATTTCCTCTGGTCAGCATTGTAGACTCTGTGTGATTTGCTAATGGAGCCATTACAGTATGTTCATTTTGGTAAACATCTGTGATATAGAAGCTGATCTACAGGTGTAGGAATGTTCATTTGAACCCTATTGTCATCTGCAAAAAATCACTAACCCATCATTTCCAATATGTGTAGTAATTCTCCCATTTCACGAAAGGTAGACATCTGATCTCACATTGCTCTAAATGACCAAAAAAAGTACTTTGCATCTCTGTAGCATGATACATGCTTGCACTGGACTCTTTCACTACTACACACACATATGCACATATTGCACCCAGGTTAAAATCAGACTCATAATTCAAAGTGTTGCAAATCTATTTTTTTTTTACATCAGTGTATGTATACACATATAGATTTATATGGATATGTAAATACATCATTGCATGTGCGAATGCTTGTATTTGTATTTCGCTCTCTCATTTTCTTTCTCTCATTCATATATATATATATATATATATATATATATATATATATATATATATATATGTATGTATGTATATACAACAAAACCATCTGCTCTGACTTGTGTCAGCTCAAATCTTATATATTTACTTTTCTGCCACAAATGCAAAAAGAAAGGTAATTATGTTGGAGAAACAGGCATGGAATTCTGTCTTTGTTTCAATAACCATAAAAAAACACATCAAATGTAACAACAACAATTTCTGTGTCACTGAACACTTCAGTCAACTGTTCCATAGCATTGCTGACATCAGATGTGTGCTTTTAGCATATCTTCATTTAATAGCCAACAAGAAAGAAACAGATCAGATATATTTTCAAAATAAAATCATACATTAAAGGATTAAACAGGGATTTGAGTTTACTCAGAGAATATAGTTTCTATAGTGAGCTCTCTCACAACAAACAACAACATTCCTTGGAAGAGTAAGTCCCACTTCTTTGTTTATTTATCATTGAAAAACGACACATGGGTGTCTAAAAGTTCTGACTTTAAAATATTTCTCTTTGAGCTTCAGTTTAGTCAAAATAATAATAAATAAATAAATACCATCAATCTTATTGCCCATATTGTTATCATTTTGTTGTTTTTTATTCCTCAATTAACTGGCCTATTAAATACATATATATATACACACATTACATTATCTTTGCCAAATACTATGCTTGATGCAAATACATACAAATGTACAGTGTGATATGTTTTTATCTGAAAGCCAATTTACTCCTAACAACAGACAAAAGTAAGTTTACTAGAATAAATAAATCCTTACTATTTTCCTAAGTTCTTTTCTCTACAGTTGGAGTGGCCATTTCTCAGGTTCCCATCTGTTAATATTGGCCATCTGCATCCAATCAATCATAACCTAATGTCATGAAGTGTGGAAGGCTAGCTGAAGTGAAGTTATACAGATGTGGCAGGTGCAAATTATTATTGGCTCCAATAATTGTATCTGCATGAAATAATACAGTCTTAGTACTCTATACAAACATTACATTGAAAAATTGTCTGAAAGAAAATGTAACAGACCATCATATAAGTATCGTGAAATCTTGGAACACAAATATTTCTTTGAAATAATCAATTGCTTTTTTGTCAAATAATGTCATTGCTTTTTGTCAATTCATCATTTTCATGTTATGTCCTTTTGGCCAGTACCCATTCTTGATTTTCCTTAATAATAAAAAAAGTTAATAATTTTCTGACATTTATTTATTATCAGATTATTATCACCTTGACAAACATTATCAAAAATGTTTAGCAAAAAAAGTTCAAAAATCATATTCTTAAAAGAGTCACTTATTTTTCTTTATATTTAACCATAATTTCTTTGTGAATTTTTAACATTTTCTTAGATTCCCTGCCAGTTTGTCATGTCCTTCTTGACAGCCATTTACAAAATTCGTTTGAAAAAAGAAAATGATTTTCTATCTTACGAATTAATCTTAAAATATGTGTGTCAGACAAGAATGTTTTTGAGTGAAAAAAATGCAAAAAATACTTCAATGACATTGATTCCACAAATAGTTGGAATAACTCTGAATAGATGTTCAGTGATGCCATTTCACTATCTATTAAATTAGCAATGGCATAAGTCCAGGTAAGGTACTGTATTTGGTGTTAACAGGAGCATCTTGGTGGACCTTCTGTTCTGATATCACATAGAAGCTAAAGAACACTGAACTGATATGCTAGATATGTGTTTGGCATCTCCAGCATTCAATGTGGATGTGGATATGATTTGAGTGAGTGTCACTTGTCATTTTCCTATACCTTCCATCAGGTATTCCAAGTACACATGTAACTTTATAGATCAATGGATATGCCCCTAATCAAAATGTTTAATCTGTTTGGTGCTCACTATAATGTCATGTTCAATATCTGTATATTTCTGAGATGAGGTATTATGTAAACTATTTACATTATTTGGACTATTGTCCTCATCTTTGTTGCCATATTTATTACAATGTTTCAGCCGTTGTCTGCTCTGGTCTTCTTCAGGTGGTTGGAATGTCGAACTGAACCCTTCATTTCGCTCACTGGGGTAGACTGTTCTAGTTCCATGTGCCATGTCTAATGGATGTCAGTTATCAGTTATCTCCTGTTAATTCTCCTCTCCAAGTTCTCCACCGCCTTAACCAGGTATTGAACTCACACTCTTTGGGTCCTGTCACTGGATCTAACTAATGCCTTTATCCACTGAGGACATCAGTGTATGAATTTCTGGGTATTGTAAACCTAATGTCTTCAGGGCGGCTTTTTTTTTACCAGTGCTCATATTGCAATTTTTGCTGTTATCAAACCCTTGTTTTTACCAGAGCTCATATTGCAATTTTTGTTGTTATTATCGCTTTTCTCTGGCACTCCTTATTATTGGTTTCCATATTGTATTCATTTCTATGCTTGGTCAGCTCAGGAGATTTTTGTGGCCTAGCATATGTACTGATTCCTTAAGTTTAAGTATTTTCCAGTGATGTTCTTTGTCTATGATCTCAACCTGATCCCACAGAGGGTGGTGATCTCCCTTTTTTCTCTACATATGGTCAGCCACACCTGATTTTTCCACTTCCCCTCATGTTACACTTTTCTGGTGTTCTTGAAGCCTTACCTTTAGAGGGTGGCCTGTCTCCCCTTTATATTTCTTTCCGCAGCTTCACGGGATAGAGTTCACACAGTCTTTAGACATGTTCTCCTCTATGGCGAGTCTTACTTGGGAGAGATATCTGTGAAGTGTCATCCAGCTTTTAAAGGTTGTCCTGATGTTATATGGACTGCAGATCCTTTGTATTTTCTCTGTTAAGCCCTTCACATAAGGCAGGCTTCTGAGTGTTGTTGTCCTCCTCTTGTACCAGCCTATCACTGTTTTTGGGGGCTGCTGCTATGCACCTGGAGTAGTTGTTACTTTGTAGGGTACTACTTATACTGACCAATTTTTTATCTAATGTCTCTGGATCAACACTTATGACTTTTGCTCAGAGTTGTAAGCAGCAGACAATCCCTTTCTTTATGCTAGATGGATGTTGGGAGTTGAAATTGAGGTACTGTCTGGTGAATGTCGGTTTACGGTATATGGATGTCTTGAACCCATGCTCTGTTTTAGATATTAGAACATCCAGGAATGGGAGTGTGTCGTTACTCTCTTTCTCCATCATGAACTGTATTGAAGGTCTTATTGAGTTCAAATGGTCCAGTAGAACCTGAACATCTTCCTGGTGTGGTCAGAGTATGAAGGTGTCATCTATGTTCCTTAACCATAGAGTTGACTTTAGAGATATAGATTCTAATGCCATTTCCTCAAATTATTCCATATATATATTCGCTATTGCTGGTGATAATGGTGAGCCCATTGCTAAGCCCTCATCCTGTCGATATGTCAATATGTGTGATCCCATTCCAAAGTGTGTTGTTTGTGTACAGAAAGTCAACATCTCCATCAGATTATCCACTGGAATACTGGTTCATTCTTCTAGGGATGGGTCAGAGGCCAATCTGTCTCTGACTACTGAGAGTGCCTCCTCCATGGGTACCTTGGTGAACAAACTCAGTACATCCAAGCTCACCATCTGGTTAGATAGAATGGGAGTATCTTTGATTATTTTCATGAAGTGGGTGGAGTTTTGAACATATGAAGGAGACTTTCCGATCATTGGATCAATTATATCTACAAGGAAGCAACTCAGAGGGCAGCACACAGAGCCTTGGCAACTAAAAATTGTCCTGAGTGGAATACCATCTTAGTGAATCTTATGGAAACTGTATATCTGAGGTAGCTTGGTGTAACGCTGCGATTACTGCCTATACATCTTAGCTGCAAAGTGATCCTTGTTCTGGATTAGTATCTGTGACAATTTGTGTTCTGTTTTCATTGTAGGATCCTTTTTCACTTTGCTGTAGCTACCATTGCTAATGAGGTCTTCCATAATAATAATCTGATTTGTCCATCACTACAGTTGCATTGCCTTTGTCAGCCAGTAGTGATGATGTTTTAATTTCTCTGTAGGAATCTGTTTGCCAGCCTCTCCAGTTTTGTGATGTTTCACCTGGGCGGCTTGGCCATCTCCAAGGTCTGTCTCACCTTCCATCTTAGTTCATCCGTCTTAGGCTGAGGGAAGTTCATGGCCACCTCCTCGACTCTGGCAGTGATGTTCAATATCTTGAAGAGAGTATGGGTTCAAGACATCCATATACTGTAAACCGACATTCACCGGACAGTACCTCAACTTCAACTCCCACCATACATACAGCATAAAGAAGGGGATCATCCGCTGTTTATAACACTGAGCAAAAGTCATAAGTGGTGAACCAGAGACATTAGATAAAGAATTGGTCAGTATAAGTAGTAACAGCAAAAATTGCAATATGAGCACTGGTAAAAAAAACGTGCTGAAGACATTAGGTTTATAATACCCAGAAATTCATACACTGATGTCCTCAGTGGATAAAGGCATTAGTTAGATCTAGTGACAGGACCCAAAGAGTGTGAGTTCAATACCTGGTTAAGGTAGTGGAGAACTTGGAGAGGGGAATTACCAGGAGATAACTGATAACTGACATCCATTAGACATGGCACGTGGAACAAGAACAGTCTACCCCAGTGGGCGAAATGAAGGGTTCAGTTCAACATTCCAACCACCTGAAGAAGGCCGGAGCATACAACGGCCAGAACATTGTAATAAATATAGCAACAAAGATGAGGACAACAGTTCGAATAATGTATATAATGTTAATAAGACTTGTTTGCAAGAACAATTTTTATCGAAAGATACTGAATTCATATATATATATATATATATATATATATATATATATATAATAAAAAAATAGTTTTAAAGTATGCTATTTTCATGGGTAAAAGTGCTCAATATCAAAGATAGAGTATATGTATATAAAAGTGGTGGTAGTCTGTTTCATGTTTGTCTTCAGACTATGGGTTTTGTTTGCTGGTTTGACTATATATGCTGTCATAATGCCCCATTGAGCAACATATATAAATAGTTGAGCCACCACACAATACACAGCCTGAATATTTTATTCAAGCATGAAACAGACTGTCAACACTTGTTGATCTCTGTCCAGTTATACACACACACACACACACACATTTTGCTACCTGAGTCTTGAAAGAAATATCCAGTGAATAAAAATCAGTTTCTGCCATTGTATTTAAACTGAAATATGGCAAAAACACTATTTCTGTTTAAATAGGCCAAAACTAAAATATAATTTGTTGGTGTAATGATTGGTGAAAACAGTCAATCTGTATGCGTGTGTCTGTGTTTAAACAGAATATCAATATAATTTGTGATTTTGTCTGAATTCCATTTTGGTAACTGCAGAATGTTATGCTACAGGTTATCCACTGAGAAGGGAATCCGATGGTCAGTGATTGGAAGTAATGTCTGGCTGCTGTACAAGAGGCCAACAGGAAATAAAGATAAGCACTGCCCTATGCTGATCCAACTCCCACCACTATCCTAAAAATTACACATCAGTCTTTATCAACTTTCATTGCTGATGTCTGCTATCACAGACTAATAATAGACAATTGTCTCACAACTAGTCAAGATGAATTTTATTATGAATTCCATCAATAAGAAAAAAGACAACTGGTTAGAAATAACAAATGAAATGATTCTGGGTGTGTGAAGTTGCTTCTATTTTTGAATCAATCAAAAGTGATTTTTATCATTTTTTCTATGTTCTTATAATGCATATTTCTAGTAACAAAACAATAGATAATGTGTGTATATGCTTTACTCAATTTATGCTTATGTTTAATATATATATGTATATGTATATGTATATATATATATATATGTATATGTATATATATATATATATTTAGCAATGCATGAATCTTTAAATATTGAGGAATAATTCATGAGTATTTTTTCAAATTTATTTTTAACAAAAAACTACAACAAATTAATCAATAATATACTCTTCATTGTTGTTGTATGACTTCCTCCTCCAATCGTTCAATAAGTTTTTAATGCCTTGGTGATAGAAATTATGTCATTATTGAACAATATTCCAGGCAAAGCATTCAAAAGTAATACTCCAGGCAAAACATTCAAAAGCAATCGAAAGAGATGAAAATCTGATCGTGTCAAGTCTGGAGAATGAGGCAGCACTTCCCATTCAAGTTCTTAAATCACAACTTTGATAATATTGGTGATGTGAGGACAGGCATTGTCATATTGCAGAAGAATGCCATTTTGGCTATTCAGTCTTTTTTGCTTCATTGAGTTGATGCAGTTGTTGAACGTAGACTTCCACATTGAGTGTTTAATTGCACTCAAGCAGTTCATAATGAATTATGCCTTCCCAGTCCCTTCATATACACAACATGGTCTTTGAGGTTGTTTTGCTTGCAGAGTCACTTGTTTTTGGGAGTTAAGCCATTTTTCCACTGCTTCATATTGATGTGAAGGCACCATTTTTCATTGCATTGTATGTGGTAAAGAAAACACTGCTTGTGACCATGTGTTGAGTGATGTCAAGCAAGGAAAAAAACAGTGATTCTGGAGTGCTGATATTTTTTGTTTTCACTCAAAATGTATGGCACTGAAGTGCTGAGTTTCTGAACCTTTCCCATTGAGTGAAGGTGGTTCACCACAGTTTTTGATCACAATCAATTTGCTCTGCCAATTCTCTGGTCATTTGACATGGATTTTTGTGAAGAAGTTGATTCACTCATTCTTCATCAAATTCAATTGGTTGACTAGTCTGTGATCTATCCTTAATGTTAAAATTCCCATTTTTGAAGTGCGAAAACCAACAGTGGACAGTACTTTGAGACATTACTCTTTCTCCATACACAGCACAAATCTCACAAGCAGCTTTGGCATTCTTAACACCTCAGTTAAATGCAAAAGGCAAATGGTGTCAAAAATGCTCAGTTTTGTTCACTTGACATTCCATTTAATGATCTGAAAATACATAAAAATCAATAAAATTAAAAAATCGATCACACTCTCTTATAGACCAAAAACTTCTCTTTCAAACAGCATTAAAAATTAAAACATTTTGCCAATACATATTAATTCTGTGTGCATTTTTTAAATTTGAAAAATAAAATGCTCATGAATTATTCCTCAGCCCATAAATTGCTGTGTCTATAAGTCTATTAAATTTGACAATGCTATCTTCCTGCTAAATTTCAAAGTTTATATCAAAATTCAAGAAGGGTAATGAGATGGTCAACAAAAATTCATTCATTGCAGTCTGAGGGCACTGTAATAAAAAGAATGCATTTTTGTTGATAACATTAAGAGCCACACACAATGTTCATCCTAGTATGATAAAACATTCATTATAAGGCTACCACATTACAACATAGAGTACTCCCACATTACATTTTCTGTTTTCTACAGCATTCATTAAGGTGACACTCAATAAAACAGACACCCCAAAACAACAGATACTACAGTATGAACAACTGCATTCATTAAGGGGGAACCCCACCAAATGAACAGACATTACAGTATGAACAGCAGCATTCATTAATGTGACCCCCCCCCAATACAACAGACATTATCATATGAACAGCAACATTCATCATGATGACAATACAACAGACGTTACAGAACTACAACTTCCATTATTGTTCACACTCATTGTTTTCATCTCATGTTATAGTAGCCCCACAATATTCATAGTTCTGTATCCCAACTAAAACATCCTTATACAGTGTTTCCAAAATATTCATTATGGTAAATCCAACTATAACATTCATTACACTAACAATATTTATTACAGAGCATACAATGATAATATTGTTACAATGATCATTCATAATATACTCCACAACCACACATGCAATAACATATATTATAGTGCTTCTCAATACAACATTCTTAACTACATTCATTATTTTTCACTCATTAAACTTTCATTATCCTACTCTCCACAACATTCATTACAGTACCCCAAAAGAGAGAAGTGACATGTGTGTGCCAGAGATATTAATACCATATCATGATAGTTCACAAAGAGGAAAATAAGGGAATCAATATCTTGTTAAACCTCTCCCCCATGACTATTGACATCCCATCTCTATATCTTGTTGCATTGCATTTGTAACTTGAATCCAAACATTGCCATGCAATAAAATCCCCAACTGAATTCTTTCACAAAAAAGGTCTTTTGTATTCTAGTGAGTCATTCAAACAAGCTATTTATTCAATATAATGTTATCTGGTTCCCATAAAATTCCTTTTTCTATGTTGAACAAGAAGGGAAAAAACAAATATTTAAATGCTGACTAATGTTCTTTTCTTTAAACTTATGTGAAATAGATGAAAATTTCCTAAGACTTCTGAATAATGTGCCATAGTTAACTGTTTCAACATTATTTTTTCTGAAAGTTCACATTTTCAAAAGTTTTTCCAATTCATGTTCTCAGATTCTGAGATTTCTCCAAATGTTTAATTGCTCTTATCTAAAAGCTACCCTTTTAAAATTCAAGAACCATTTCTGATAATTTTTATTGCTTCAGCCTTGCTTCCACTGAACTCCCCATGATTAAACATGATAAGCAAACAGTGTCAAAAGTGCTTTTTTCTATTCAGTCATGATTTTCAACCAAATAAAATGTAATTATTACTTTCTTAAAAATTATACACATGCAACATATGAGCTGAATAATCTTCAAATACGCTTTTAATATTTTCCTAACATTTAGCAAAACATGCTTGAAACTTCTAACCAACATTGTATATAATTATGCACACACACACACACACACATACACATACACACACACGTGAAACCAACATAGGTATTAACATTTTTATCAGAGATGAAAGGACATTTAAATTGATATACCATGTTGATCATTTATAAGATACTAGTTGATGGAGAAGAGTTGTTATGGATGACTAAGTTGGGTGTATTAAATTTAGTAGAGTATATAATTAATTTTATTTTTTTACTTGGCTCAGTCGGGGATATATTAGTATTTATGAATCTTTTTTTCAGAATTTTTTCCTTCTGCTTATAGTTAGAATGCATTTGATTATGATATATTAGTTTGATATGTTTAGAGTAATTTGAGGATGTATTATGTTCATTTTTATTTATGCTAATATTCCCAATAGCTCATCTAATGTGTTCATCATCAATGTAATTAGGAAAGTCATTATTAATGAGGGTTTGTTTAATATTTCTTAATTCCGTATAGAATATATTTCTTGTTAAAAGGGTTTAATTTTGCATGGTTTATTAAGTTTCATATAATAGCTATTTTGTAATAGTTAGGACATTCACTTTTATTGTTGAGAGTGCATGTGTTTATGCTAATTGCTTTTTATATGGGGAGGGAACAATTGTATTATTATTAGTGTCTATACATCTAGAAAAGGGTTATATAAAAGATACTACAATTAAAACATCTTTTGAAAAAATCACATAAGTTACCTTCCTTACATGGTGGCAAAAAATATTTTAAATTTATGATGTTAACACATAATACATCCAAAGATATACCACCCCTGAAGATGTTCTCAGATGAGAGTGAAAGTAATTGGGAAAATAAAAATTATTTGAAATAAAATTTTCGAATTTTTCTTGATCAATTTTCTAGACATCAAGAAATTAATTTGTGGACTCGAAAGGATTAAAATTAAAATAAATAGACATAATATGTCTAAATTATTTAACCAAGCATTCTTGAATGAAAATATGCTGCCTATATATATATATATATATATATATATATATATACAGACACACACTATGCTGAATTTTATTAAGTATGTCATTTTTTTCACAATAAATTTTATATTAACCAATTGATTACTTACACTATTTATATTTGGACTATTGTCCTCATCTTTGTTGTTGTTACCACAATGTTTTGGCTTCTCTACCCCCTGGCCTTCCAAGGTGTATATCAATCTGAGTAACCTACCTGAAATTCTGAACTGACTCCTTTATTTAACTTATGGGGGTAGATTGTTCTCATTCCACTGCTCATGTCTAAGGATATTGTGTCAATATCTTCAAAAAAAAGTTGTAAAATTAATGAGTAATGGGGTCACAGCATTGGAAATTGCAAAATATTTAAGAGATTACATAACGAAAATAACAAAAGAATTGAAAACATTAGCAAGATAAGAAAAAGAATTGGCCTTAAGAACATCACAAAATGATATTCAAAGAACCTAAGCTAATATGTAAAATAATACAATGCTCATATAAATATAACCTGAAAATTTTACAAACATTGCTTGATTAAAACTAATTTTATTGTGAAAATATTGACTTGCATAATAAAATTTGACATATTTATGTGTGTTTATATATATATATATATATATATATATATATATATATATATATATATATATATTCAGTTAGTTTTCTTAGTAGTAAGCAACTGTTGAAAAATAGATTTATGGTATAAGCAACTGAAAAATCATCTTCATTATTTAGAAACAAAAAATTAATAGGAACTGTCCCTGTCATTAATAAGGTCAACATGAAATTAATGTTGATTTATGTTCAAATGAAATTGATTACTTTCAAAATGGAAATTTCAACTACATTAACAACTCTTTTGGAAGCTAAAATTTTCAATTTATTCTTTGAAAATTAATATTGAATCTTTTGTCAACAGATGAAGTCTACCAAATTTTGATTTTTCTTTAGAATTTTTTTAAGCATAATAGGGAAAATCTAAATTGTCGGAAGAAAATAAAAATATTTAAAAAAGTAAATGCTTCCAAAATTATTAGTGGTAAATAGAAGATATTCTGTCCTTTTGGTGTGATAAAGTCAACATTCCATGTAGAAATTTTGTTTTCCATTTAAGATTGGAGGTTTTTTGTGTATTTGAGTCTAGAAAATAATCCTAAAATGATTTCTAGTCATGTATGTATCTTTTGAGTCAGAAATTTTCACTTTAGGTCATCAGCTAATTTGTATGAAAATGCTCCATATATCTTATATGAATGTTGTAAGGCATTTGAAAACACTTGAATATGTGAATTGCTACAATATATTGGGCCTCCTGTGTTAATGGAAGAAGATTAAAAAGGCTGCATTTCCATCTGCAGTTATCTGCTTAAATACAACAAAAATGACTCATTTATGAAAAGAACAATCACAAGTGATGAAAATCTGCTTTGTTTACAAAAATATGGAATGAAATAGTGCTAGGGAAAGCAAAATGAACCATCATTAAATGCTTCAAAAGTGGGTCTACATCCAAAGAAGATGAGGCTGTGTATCTGGTGGAATTGGAAGGTTATTGTGTTTTGCAAGTTCCTTCTGTAAAATCAGATGTTGAATTCAAACAAGTTCCAGACCTTGCATCTCTTTTCAGATCTCATAGAAATTAGTAGAGCTTTTGCTGGGATATCCTACTACACCTGCCAGACTTATCGGACCTTGAATCTTCAGATTACCACTCATTTGGATCCCTACAAAATTCTCTTAATGTGAAGAACTTCAATTCTCTGGAAGCCAAAACTTTGCCAAGTGCAAGGAGGAAGCTGCCTCAAAGATGGCAAAAGTGAGAAAAAGGCACATATGTGATTGAATCTATGTACAAATATCTAAATATTGTCTTTGAAATTCACTTAAAAATTCCACAAACATTTGTTCCATCACAATAATATAAAATTCTGCCAGCAGTCAGCCATGTCCTTCCTCTGTCTTAATGAATTTATCAGCAGATTTATATTCTAATTTAATTTTAATTCAGTGCAGAATCAAATTCTAAATTAATTAATTGGCATTCTAAAATATCAACATGGAGCTTTATTAACCAAATTCTTATTTGAATCTTAATAATCAAAATATGACTTTGTTTCACTTTAGATTAGAGCCCAAACTCATGCTAAAAACTGCTTTCAATTCAACAAGATAAATAATATGAGTTATCAAAGTAATATAAGTATATTTGGATGTGTCTGTTTTATCTCTGTTACTTTTTGGCAGAAATGAAAGCAAATAAGCATTTTGACAAAGTTATTGGAAGTTAAAAATAAGCTTATTGAGATGCAAAGAATTTTCAAATTTATGAGGAAAATTGGAAAATAAATGAAAAACTTGCAGCAATTTCATAATGGCTAAATTGCCTGAGATATTTTGTGCAATGAGAAAGTTATTTCAAATAATTTTTTAAATTAGCTATTTATGAAAATCTCTGCAAGTTGGTCTACTGTTAGCATTGTAGAAAATCAGGAAGGATATTTTGTTTGTCAGGAATAGTGTATTTTTTTTCTTGTCTTTCCTCTCAAAATGCAAAAGTGTTACCCTGATCATTTCTCTCATTTTGATTTTTTCTTTCTTTGAATTCTGTGCTGGACAAAACTGGATGCCAAATGCTCATCGAATTTCCTCCAAGCAAAAAACTTTCATTGCTTTTCTAGCTGTGCTGAATCTTACATCATTTATAATTCTTTCTTCTTTGTGTTGTCTTTAAGAGAATCTCAGACCAAATCCTGCTTATCCAAACATTACAGGTAAGGCACTTGCTTTCTTATTCAACAATTTTGTAAGTCTCAAACAGATTTTTAGAAATTTTCTTTACTGCATCTTTGTTATTTTTAGTGATTATTCTAGTCTGTCACTTTCAACTAAATATTTGAATAGCTAGGTACAGCACAGTAGTAATGCATAAGACCAGAAGTTTTCTTCTTGTTGATTGAATCATAAAAGAAGAAAATCTTAGAATTTACACAAAGAAAAGTTTTTCTCTTATAGTCATGCAAATTTTTATCAACCATATTAATTTATAACTGTTAATCCCTGTTAAACTAAATGAATCAAATTAAACATTTTTTTTACTTCAGGTCATGAAAAGATCTTTTCTCAGAAATAAAAGCTGCCATTTATGACAAAACAAAATATTTGTTATGAAACATTTGAGAAGAGTGAAAATAATGATACTTTTTATGCTTGTAGTAGTACTAGAATTATTTTGAAACACACTGATGCATATTGAAATCCTCACAGCACTTATTATTGTTGAAGTTATTGCTAACATTTTTTTGTCAAGATTTACAAACTTTACATTTTGTTCAATTTCACAAACCAATCAATGAAGTTTGAATAAGTTAATTTGTTTGGAAAAATACTTTGACATAAACCTTACTTTGTTTTAACAATTTCTTTAATTTTATAGGACTTCATGGTAAACAATATTTTTTAAGAAAATTTCTTAGAATTTCTTACTCTTGAGCATGCACCACAGAATTGGTCATACATAAATATTTCTTTCTTGAGTCAAATTCCAACTTTTGAAGCATTTGGTCTTGTGATATTTTTATAGTTCTCATAAATGCAGGGTAAACGGGAAACTGGATCCTTGCATATATAAAAACTTAAAGAAAACATATGCAAAATATAATGTTGCATTTTTATTAAATAAGTATTTGTTATTTTAATCATTAAATTGTTTTGTAAATAATGGGAGTATTTTGTATGTTAAATAGTAAATTTTTAATTTTTCCCAACAAATGAATGAAATTTTTTTGTACTGAGCTATTAAAATCAACTGTACTTCTTACCTTCTTACCTGTTTGCGCTGTTTCCCCAAAATTTGGTTTTGATTGGTCAATATATAGCTATTTTCAAAGGTGCAATGGATGGACTAACAGAAGTCACAGAATTTTATATATGTTTGTGTTAGTATTTCTTTCATCTTCATTTTAGTTACTTTTCATCACAACTACTTAGACCATCATTCTACAGTCTTCAACATACAGCTTGAATTGGAAATAAAGAAAGAAGTCTCAAACATACATCTCTTTACCATGGGAAGCTGAGCTTACCATAATAGCAGTTTTTACTATTGGAGCTATAATATTATAGCCCCAAAAGATTTTCATGAAATTAAATTAAAGATATTAAATGATAGAAATATTAGTTAAAGATTAAAAATAGCTAACAATATTTCTTCTGAAATAAAATTCAACATATACTTGATTCTGATTATATATATATATATATATATATATATATATATATCATAAATTAACTGATTTAAAATATGTTTTTTTTTGCTACACAGTAATAACCATGTTTCAAAAACTAAAGCTAAAAACTTCAAATCTAATTATATAATTAAATTAAAAGCATTAGTTCCATTTTATCTTCAAGCGAATTTTGGAATAATTTATTTTTAAATTTACTGAGTTTTAAATGCACATATAAATTCATAATTTCTTGTTTCCAAGGATACAGAGAAATCCAATCATTCAGGCAGGGCCTTTAGTGTGCTCATTTTTATTAACTATTGTTGTATCAATTATGAGTTACGTTCGAAAAAGAGGTTAAGTTTAGGGAGGGTAGGGGTGTATTTTTCAATGAATTCTGACATCTGTTAAATGCATTTTGTCAGGGGTTTTTTTTAATGACAAAAAGCTTTTCAGCATTTTTTTGTACTTGTATACTTAAAGATTCTATCTAGGGGTGTTTGGGTTAGAATACGTTTTATTTAACTACAATTTTAAAATATTTCTCCTCTTAATTACTAATAGACTATATTTCTTTTTAAAATAAGTAAATGTAATTATTTTTTCATATCAAATATAAGTTTGTATATTACCAGCTCCCATTTTTTATTTTATTTTAAAATATTATTTAAAGAAAAGGTGTTTTTAGGTGTTTAACATCTACAGTAAAATAGAAGGTAATAAGAAAAGCTAGAATATGTAGGTCATTAAATGACCCATGTCCTTTGTGCATACATGAGAAACTATATATTGCTAAGTTTATAAAAAATAAAAATTTACTGATTCAGAGAAATGAAATAGCTATTCTTTGCTGTCATTGTCAAAAATTGACTGTAGGCAAACTTTTCTTACCAAAAAGAACCACAAGGAAGACTTACCTAACAATCTTTCTTCTCACCTCATAAATCTTACTAAAACTGTACTGGGTAAAATAAGCCAAGAAATTTTGAAAAAAATATGTGACTCATTAAGGATTGCCATGCAGGCAAATCAATGGAAGGATAGAAGTGAGTGCATTTCTTAGTTCCATAAAATCAACAATAAAAATAAATATACATTCATAAAATATGACATTAAAAACTTATCTCAATCTATATCAGAAAAATGTCTACTGGAGGCTCTGCATTTCACCAAAGGCTTCATAGAAATTACACCAGACCAAATGGAAATAATTTTACATTGCTGCAAATCCACTTTGTTCCACAATAGAACAACCTGGATTAAAAAATCGAAAAATAATGGATTTGATGTACCACAAGGTTTCTTTGATAGCGCTGAAATTTCTGAACTAATAGGTCTGTATATTTTATATGAAATCAACAAAGAGCAACATATAAAAAACCATGGTCTATATAGAGATGATGGCCTAATGATAGCACCAAATAAAAAAAAGAACCAATGACACTATTAGAAAAGTGCTTTTTAAGCTCTTTAAAAACCTTGGCTTTGAAATAGAAGTTGACATAAATAAATAAAAAAAAAAATCATTAAGTATCTGGACATTGAATTAAACCTACTCACTGACAGTGTCTCCTCATATATAAAACCTAACACAAAGTTAAGATACATAAATATTAAATCCAACTACCCGCAAATATAATTAAACATATCCCCAATGGAATAGAGTCTAGGCTATTCAAAAACTCTTATTGTAAGACAATTTTTGAGGAAAAAAAGAAAGAATATGAGATAAACTAAACTAGCAAAGCTAGAATTTAAACTCCAATGCATTAAACACCATATGAAAGCCATTTTAAGGAAAAGAAAAGAAATTATTTGTTTTAACCCCGCCACTTTTCACTTAGAGATGAAATGTAATATAGGTAAATTAGTAAATTAAAGTTGCTTTCTAAACACTTCAAAAAAAATTCAGAAATACATAAAATATTCAATAAAAATACAGTCAAATTAAGCTACAGATGCACAAGTAATTTAGATACAATAATAAAAAGACAAAATAACAGACACCTCAAAACCAATGTGCAGCAAAATAATACCAGTAATTTATGCAACTGTAGAAACAAAATTCGATGCGCATTAATGGAGTTTGCAAAACAGAATCTAGTATTTAAAAAGCAGAAGTAACAAATATAAATGGTCAAATTAAAACATATAGGCAGCATGAAAGGCCTTTTCAAGAACAGATGGTACAATCAGACATTGATTTTTAAGCTACCAAGTCTTAGATATTCCACCAAACTTACCAGCCACATGTGGAATTTAAAATAAAAAAAAATAACAGGGACCCGGTCGTAAGGTGGACAATTTTAAAAAAATTAAAAACATATAACAATTATACCTGCATTTGCAAACTATGCCAATATGAGAACTTAGCAATTATGACATTCCCAAACGCAAAAAATCTTTTTAACCAAAAATCAGAAATTCTAAGCCCTTGCCTTCATATAAAACAATTTTTATGAAATGAATATGAAGCTGATTAAAAAAATCTAAAGTAAAAAAACTAATGTCACTCTTTAGACACATGCCCCCATACTCCATTACAATTAAGTTGCATATTTGATTTTCCCTTTTTACTGTATATATTTACAATACACTTGCATTCCTTCCCCTTTCCATTCTTTCCTTCCCCCTCCTTTTCCATTACACCCAATATCATGTCTTTCAATCATCATATGCCTGTTATTTTTTTTTTTTGAAAGATAATTATGTATTGTTCTTTGTGGTTTTTGTTTAAATAAAGTGTTAAAGTGGTCATTTTGAAATTAATGCCTGACAAGACCACCAGGTTGAAACCGTAGTTGTGTTTTAATTGACCTCCTGATTTTTAAAATATATATATATATATATATATATATATATATATATATTATAAAAATAGAAAATAAAACTGAATACAATTATAAAAATAGAAAATAAGACTGAATACAAATCTGCTCATCTGCATGCAAACACACATGCGTATGCATACCCATATACATATAACTTGTACTTTTCTATTATTGATGGAGGTTTCTTTCCTAACTTTTTGTTTAAAGTAGTGTAGAAAATTAACATGAACAAAGTTCTTTTCAATGTCATGTTGGGCACCTCATGGTGATTGATCTTATTAAGCAAGCTCATTCTAGTCAATATAAATTGCCCTCTCTCCAGCACCTACATTTAATCTATATCGCCTTGATTAGCGATGGCCATCTTCAACATACCGGGTCTGTTAATAATGATATCTGACCATTTACAATATTTCTTTTTTGCGGCCAAACATGACATAATCCTGAAAGAGGGCTTGAGTTCATTCATGATCTTAACATGAAGGACCTGGATACTTTCAAGAAACTGGCTATCTCTAGGTCACCCTGATTGGCAACCTGCTTCAGATTAGAAGCTGCCATGTTAATGCAGCAATACATCTGAAAGTAAAATGAGAATGCCTCATAACATTATGCTAAGTTGTCTTCTATTTATGGCTCACTAAAGGTGTTCAAATACCTGTTGCATCCTGAATGTAGGAAGTGTTATGTTTGGATAAGTTTTATCAACAGGGAAACAGAAATTGGCAAAATGAGTTCAAATTCTAGCTGCAGTTGTTTGTTCATATTGAATTAGTTCTGCCTGTGTTCTCTTCTGTTTCCTTCTCCTCAGTCAGAGCTACTGGTCAATAAACTGTATCACTCTTCAGAGATCTTTGATTGTCCAATGAAGGGTCTGTCTAGTGAACCACATATCTTTTAGGAAGTTTATGATTGATGTAGTAACAAAGTCCCTCCATCCAATCTCCACCGGACAGATCCTTGCTTTTCAACTTTGTTGCAGAAAGTTCTGTATACCACAGCTTCTTCGTCTCATAAGTCTTTTGTATTGGGTCATTCCAAGGCACTATTATTTCCACTAAATATAACCTATTCAGAACCAGAGGAGTAAATCTGGCCGCAATTTGGTACTTATTATTGTTAAACACTGGTCTACATCCACTATCATCTGCCAATCCTGGGTTACCTTCAGGAATCTATACCTGGTGCTTGATGAAATATTATGGGCTTTTTGCACTTTCAGTACAAAATCTAATGTGTGTTGGTTCACTTCTTCAATAGGGCATTGTTAAGAAGGTCTTCTAATTTCTAGGATTGCAGCCAGAGACCTTAGAATGTGCTTATGTCGCTATTGTATAATCTCTGAGAGATACTTACTTTGCATCTGGTTCAGATATGTCTTAGTGTAGCAGGTATTTAATAGAGGTGCAGACTGGATACTTATTCATAGAATACTGAGGTTTTTGGAGGTAAAGAGGACATTATATATTAAATGAGTGAGGAAGCTTATTATTTCTCCCTACATCTCCCAAAGGTCTGTTCAGCTTATTTTTCATTTTCTATCACCCTCCTATCTCATCCACTGAACCTGTTTGGCCTGAGTCATACAGCCTTATCATACCTCACTAATTCATCTTGATAGTGAACCTTGTCCACAATGAAGTACTGACTGTACACACACACGCATATATATATATATATATATATATATATATATATATATATATATATATATATATAGTTAGTTAGTTTATGCAAACTTAGGTAATCCGTATGGGTAGACCCGAGGAGGATGATATCTGGAGAGCTCAATGTAAAATTCAGAGCAGATATGTTTGAATAAAAACAGACTACGTTAAGGTTCCATGTAATAAATTATTTCACCATAACCCCTTTAACAGGGCTCTGGATCATCAGACTTTACTTCCAAAAATTGAAATGAAAAATGAAAAATGAAAAGAAATTCATACATTATATATACACGTATACTTGATGAGGTCCGTCAAAAATGTATGAATTTCTTTTCATTTTTCATTTCAATTTTTGGAAGTAAAGTCTGATGATCCAGAGCCCTGTTAAAGGGGTTATGGTGAAATAATTCATTACATGGAACCTTAACGTGGTCTGTTTTTATTCAAACAAAAAATATATATATATATATATATATATATATATATATATATATATATATGTGTGTGTGTGACACGCACCAGTGGTCGTGGTCGCAGCCAATATGTGACATCCACTGGTCACGCCATCAATATATGACACTGTGCCATCAGCCTGTGGTCAACTCCCAGTTGCGGCACAAAGCTGTAAGGTTTCTTCTACCAGCGTTTGGGGTTGACTTGCTGTCACTGCCACCAGCCTGTGTCCTGGTCGATCTGGTCATTCCCATTTCAATACTAACTTGTTGTTCCCAGCTCACTTCCAACGTCTGGTTACTGAAGTAATTACTTTGATCTCAAGTCTAACCTACCCTCGTCATGACTTTGATCTTAGGTAGATGAAATCAATCAGGCATTGGCCATAGTGCAAGTTGAATCCGGGGTAAAGGTGATACCGCACAAGCATAAGTAAAAGAAAAATAATAAAACAAACTCACGCGGTTCGAATATGTTGACAAATAACAATTAACTTTATCTATCTGTTGAATACAGGAGTGTGTTTCTCTCCCAGCCCATTTCTATGGATTCGTGACACTTTTTGCATTTCTTAAGCGAGTTATGGTATCTTAAGTTGATAAAAACTTGCTTTTGGTAGGAAGACTAAGTCGAAAAGGACATGGAAATCTTTCGGTCAGTTTCTGCGAGGCAACACTCTCGAACTAACTCCAGACTCAAACTGTCTGGAACTCCGAACTCCCTGAAACTCTGCCAAAAACTCTCTGTGCCGAAACTGATCAGCTGCCTCAAGACGTTTGTTTATATGGACACTGACCAACTCTGGTGTGGGGGCCTGTCGTGGTTTGGGTTCTTTGACAATTCTCAATTCCCAACAGGAATTCTCTTTGTTCTTAGGCCAGGAAAATTAATTACTTCCCATTTTTGGAAGATTAATCACTTTCCATTTCGGGAAGGTTGGAGGAGAGTTATCCTCCCAGACTCTTCCTCTTTCACATTGGTATCTCATACCAATCCCCTCAGTGGGTTTTAACAACTTCTCCGTTTTTCTCATACATTCACCTCCGCCTATCACCCATGCTACCAGTTGGCCAATGATCTCTCGGCAGTGTGGGTGTGGCTAGACTGGCCCTCATGATTACAAAATCCTTTTTTTTCTTTTTCCTTTTCCTTCGGCCAAAACATTTACAAATCCCAGATTGCCGAATAATTCTTTATCACATCATAATTTTGGGGACACCCAAATCCACTTAGCCAGGGCCTCTATCGACTCATTAATCATTGTCGACACCCAACATTTGGCTTCTCCACTAGTCAACTTTTTAACTGGGTGGTCAAATTCTTTATTTTTTCTCATGCCTTAAAATTCTCTTATCACCAGATGCTCATTTTTGAAACGCTACATCTGTCATCAACAGTTTGAATAAGCAATAATAATGATCTCCTTTTTGACTCTCTTTTTCATGTCAAGATTCGTACATATACCAGATGGGTCTCTTCACTGGACCCAAGAACCAAAATTAAATGATATCTCTGAAAGATAATTAAGGGCTATTCTCCAGGGTGGTCCCAAGCCAAATTTTCTCCACAGCCATATGCGTCGGCCAGCTTTGTTTTTCTATCTGAATTCTATTTATATTGGCACATATCATGATATTAATTTTGACAGAATTACAGTCCCACTTTTTCTTGCAGATTTTCTGTCTTTTGCAAAAAGTATCTTTCTTTTGTAAATAAAATAATTTTTTTTTTAATGTCAGCCAGCTTTGTTTTTCTATCTGAATTCTATTTATATTGGCACATCACCGTCTTATCGTGATATTACTTTGGAAAGAATGACAGTCCCACTTTTTCTTACAGATTTTCTGTCTTTTGCAAAAGGTATCTTTCTTTTGTAAATAAAATAAATTCTTCTTTTTTTTAATGTCGCTCAATCTATCTTTCGATATAGCTCTTTATCGCCTTAAGTATCTCCCATTTTTCATTTCTATGGTTAATTAATTAGCCAATTACCATAGCTAAATAGTGTCACACACACACACACACACACACACACACACACATATATATATATATATATATATATATATATATATATATATATATATATATACACAAGTTTTATATAACAAGTAATAAAAAGATGCCAGAAAAACACATTGCTCGATGTAAAATATAAAAAATATATACAGAGCAATATACAAAAATATAATACATAAATGATACTTACATTTCACTGTTTTTTGACACTTGCAGTTTCATGTGGATACCTATCATGACCTGCTCCCTCTGCTTTGCAATATATAGTATAGGCTATCTAATGGCCTCCTAATTTATAATTGAGTTTCCTGTCCTTTTCAACCACCTAACAAGTGTTTAGCCACCCAAAAAATAAACCTGAAATGGCAAGTCATGAAAAACAGTGAAATATAAGTATCTTGTATACATTGTATTTTTGTGGGAGGGGAGTTTCTAGCCATTTTAAAAATTTTGTGCAGTCTTGATGTAATGTAGCAAACCAATCAGTAGACTGTTCTGCACTTGCATGAACAGATACTCTCCCTTGAAAACAATCAACATTCTGAAAAGCCAAACAAACAAAGATGATGACTGCAATCAGAAGAAATCAATGATTGAGAGTAGTTGACCTTTTCATTAATATTAAATGGCTGTATCATTTCCAGATAGACCTTGTGCTTATGTGTTTTCTCACTGTTTGTATTCTTTTGTTTTTCCAATATCTTTTTATAAATTTCAGGATAGCTGTAGGTTTAATCTGTCCAAATTCTTATAAATTCTTTTATTTCCTAAACATATAAATGAGAATCAACTATTAAGGGGAAATAAAAATTATCTTCAGATAACTTTTATTTTTGTCCAAATGAAATGATAAGGCTCAAATTCGAAAATGTCTTCAAGCTTATTCCATCTGACTTATATTCCAATGTCATTTTTACCAATATTCATGCAGGAGGCTTCTTAACAGAACTATATACATCTTTTCCTGAATCAATAATAATCAAGCCAATCTGAGAAGATAATAATTATAATTAATTACATATAATTTAAAATCAATTTCAACTTATGCAAAGAATAATTTTCTTTTAAATAATTATATTAATTCCCAAAACTAAATTCATCTCTAACTCAATAACCTTCAGCCAGTTCAAGGTGCATTTTCCAAAAAAAAGTAAATATGTCCACCAAAATGTATATTTATTAAAGATTATGAAAAGCATGGACTTTTCTATTACCTAACAAATCTTAAAAATTGGATCATTAAAAAATTCTACTTTCAAAACGGCAATTCTGGCTTCGATCTTACAAGCCAATATTTCAAAATAAGAACAAACACTAACAATATTTTGTTAGTTTTTATTTTTATTTTACAGGAATCCCTTGATTGGTTTGGCTAATGGGTACATTGGTAACTTCTAAAAAATCAATTTTCAATTACTATAGTTAAGCTAAATAATGTTTTACCACAATAATCATGGGGATTTGAATATAAATTTGAATATAAATTTTTAAAGAATTTTTCCTTCCATCACTGGTAATATATAACCAATGTTGGGGGACATTATAGGATCTATTTGATTAATTTTTTTTAAATTTTTCATGAAGAAAATTTCATGTATAATATTTTTAGAGCAAATGTTCAGAATTTTTATAAAACATTTTACTGGCTTAATGTGAAAAGAACTTTTTCATCTGGTTTAAGTTTTCTTTTTTTTATTTTAGTTCTTAATAAGACACCTTTCAAACTAAGATGCAACTATTAAATGTAAGACCTCATGACTGCCGTTCGATTGTCCAGATCCTGAGAGCTACACAAAAATACAGCAGCACACTTGGTGAAGAATGAATTCTATTGATATTTGTTTGTCACTAAATCATTGCTTGAATCAGTCATTGTATTTTTGTTATTGAAGTCTTTGTTAGTGATTGGTTTTGTCAAAGAGATCAATTACAATTCAATGATGTGACAGATTTTGCCAATGACACTTGATGTTTGCTACAAATAGGAAACTATTTCTTCCAAAGAGAATTTATTTCCTCTGAAATAATTCCAACTCAAGAAAAATATATAATTCTTTGCCAAATATTAACTAAATCCAAGTTAGTTTTCTGACCTACAATTAGCATTCAGTTTATCTATACTTATTTTCTCTTCTGTTCTTCATTTCATTCAATCATCATGATAGCAGTGTGGTTTTCAAAAGAAAGACTTTTAGAATTCTATTTATATGTTTTTCTTTTTATTTCAAGCAGGATTTCACAGTTCAATCACTTGATTGGGTGATAGGCTCTTATGGTAGAAGTATAATTACTAAAATATTTCTAATAGACTTTTATTAACCTTGAATATGGGAAGCCTTTACTACTAAAATTAATTTTTCTAAGCACTAGTTTCCACAATTAAAATTTGCACTTCCTCTACTGAGATATTCAATTTCAAAAAATAATTATTGGCAGATTCTTTCACCTGAGAAACTTTCTACTTTTACTTTGTCTAAGGAAAAACAAGTGGGATTTTCTTTCTGCATATATTTGGCCATGTCAAATTTAGTTACGTCAATCGCAGATTATGACTTTTTCAGTTCTTTCTTTAGTCAGTGTTGATTCCCTCTCCACCAAAACTGATTCTTGCAAGGAGGTTGTTTAGTGCTGTTTTTCAATAAGTCTCCACTGACATTTTTTTTGTCTACAAGTTAGGGATCTGCTTCTTTATGGCTGGTATGACAGTTTTGTCTTTTTACATAATCTCAGATCTTTATATCTTACAGGATCAGTGTTTTCGTATGTTGTGCCAATTCATGTGCAATTTTAGTGTTAAAATAATACTCATAAAAAAGAATCAATTGATTATAAAGATACTGCTACTGATGGGAATGAGAAAGTTTGGTAAGTCATGAGTAATAATCATGACATGTGAATGGATAACTTCAATAAAATATAAACAGTTTTAAAACAAGAATAAAAATTAGCTAGGAGAACCTACTGGAGATGATTGATGATAAAAAAAACAGCATGAAATAAAAATGATAAAATAGAAATGAGCCCAGATTTTGGTGATGGTACCTGTGTTCCACAGATTAAACATTCAATAGAGTACATGAACATGTACTTCTTGAAATTTTAGAAAACCTTGATCTACAAGGAGAGAATATACAAATAATACATAATGTGTGATAAGAACAAATGGCTTGTATGTGAAGTTAAATAAGTACACAAAAATTAAGAGATGTATGATAAGAATGTGTTTTCTCATTGGATTTAATTGGATTTAAGTTTGAGCAAATGGATAGAGAACCACAACAAAGCCAAAGAGTGGTTGCTGAAAACAAACAAATGAAGAAAGGAAGGTGTGAAATGTCATGACCACTCATATCCTAAAGGAAGAGACACAAAGAAAGAGGGGAGTAGGGAGAGAAAAATGATGCCCTAGTTATTGGTGAAGTAAGTAGTCAATGTTATTTGATGCACAATCAAAAGATTGTAAGAGTTTTGTGACTACAAATGTAGAATTGGGAAAAACTGAATGGAATGATGCATGCAGAAATAGTAGGTTTTATAAGAAGATGATGATTTATTATACTTACCTAACATCTAACAGAAATGAGACAATGTTCAACCCCAAAGCTTTTTTATCATATTTGACAGATGACACAACTGGTACACTTTTCAAGTTGATCAATAACAGCCATTTTTGTCCTTGTCAATTTCATTTGAGGTAAATAACTGAGATCTTCCTTTGAAGTTGTGAAACATCTGCTAATCATTTAAAAAACAGTAACTGTAGATTGAGAAAAAAACTGCCTTATTTAGATTCATATTTAATACTGAACACATTGCTTATTTCTCTGTTTAGTTTTGGGGGTGTTAACCGGATTTGTAAAGTTGATAGTACTTATTCTAACATATTTAGAAACAACTTCAAAGATAGAATGAATACATCAGATAACACTTCCATGACAAAAAAGAAAACCTACAATACACAAAAATATGGAAGGACCAGAAATATTAAAGTCTGAGGTGAAATCAGCACTGGCCAAATTGTACAGGAGCAAAACAGGAGAACCAGATGGAATTATAATAGAAATGATGTCAGATAACAAGTTAAATGAGTATACAAATAATAATTCCGGCATTGACAAAATTCCAGAAATAGAAAATGATAATATATGACAGTAGTGATATATCAGAAGACCAAAGTAGATTCATTTTTATAGCACTGCTTAAGGTGGAAACGAATACAAACTTCATTGAGCAATCAATCTAATGAGCCACATAACAAAACTTATCTGAATTATGATAACTAGAGTGTATAGCCAAATTAGACTGGAAATAGGACAAGTGAAGTTTTTCTTAAAGACACTGGAACAAGGAATGCAAACTAAGAATGATATCAGAAAGAACAATACAAATAAAAAAGGATGTCTACCTGTGTTTTATAGATTATGCAAATCTGTTTGCTAACACATGATACTGTAGGGGAGCTGAACCCCTATTATTAAATTTAGGAAGATTAAAAACTCTTGACGTTAGACAAGAAAGGAGAAATAATGATTCACAAACATATTGTTTCAAACGTAACAATTGAATTTATTAGTGTTTGGTATACATGCATGAATACTGACTGAAAAGGCTAGACAGAGTTGTCTCTTTGATTAGGTAAATAGTTGTACTTGAGTTCATATTATGAGAAAGTAATATTAAACTGTAATAGAATGTAATGAGTTCATATTGAGTGTTTGGAATTATATGAACAAGTTAGGTAGAGTTCAGAGATAATACTTGCTTGAATTAAGTATTGTTCATTTAACGTCTGACTGGATCAGTCGAGACAGAGTTCCTTTAGGGTCACATTTTGGCGGCGTGTTGAGATGTACAAGTGACGTAGATAAGTTAGGCTCGAGTCAGGAAGAGCAGGAACAGAGAGAGAATATCATACATGTTGGGTTTATATATCAGCCTGTATCTTGTGACTGGATCAGAATTGACTTGGCGCCTAAATTGACTCTGCACGTGAGAGTGATCTGATTGGTTGAAACTGACCAATCAGCAAGTTGGATGTACTGTGATTAGGATGTTACTTACCAGATAGGAAGAGTGCATTTCCTAAAAAGAGGAAAAGCTGGTTTGTTGTAGAAGATTCCACAATACAAAGAACTGTTCAAAATGCTAGATAAGCTTGATTTATTTGGAAAAGATATTCAAATAATCCAGAACTTATACTGGGAGTAAACTACCTGCATATGGAAAGAAAATTAATTTAGTAAATGCACAAAAATGCAAAGAAGCATAAGACAAGGATGTGTCTTCTCATCAAACTATTTCAACTTTTACAGTGATGCAATCCTGAGAGTATTAGAATTCCTACCAAGATTCATTTATTTTGACAACATAAAATAAGCAAATGACACAGTGTTGGTAGCAGGTATAGAAAGGAAAATACAGAAGGTAGTAAAGGAAAGTGAGAAGAAAGAACTAAACACCTATGTAATATCAGTTCTCCTACATGTCAGTGAATGCTGGACAATCTTACAGATTCAAGAAACTTGTGGCAACAGAAATGTGCTTCTACAGAAGGATACTTAAAATTCTATGGACTGAACATGTGAATAACAAAGAAGTTATAGAGAAAGTAGAAACAAAAAAGACACTTATGTTTAGAATGAGAAAGAGACAAGTGAAATCCCTAGGGAACATAATGAGAAAAGAAGACATATTGAAAACAAGAAAAATAGAGGAAAACAGGTAATAATCTACCTAGTGAGCTTGTGTAATTGATTAGCATAGGGGTCGCCAAACTTTTTCACAGAGTGCCAGATAACTGAGAGAATCACAAGCATGGACGGTGCAAACATTTTGTTTAATACAATACACTGAATACACAAAAAATAAAGACAACTAATATTAGGTTGGTGCAAAAATAATGACGTAATAATGTCGTTTTTTGACGTTAAAAAATACGTCAAAAATCGACATTATTACGTCATTATTTTTGCACCAACCTAATACATTTATTTACCAAAAAGCTATCAAAGATGGTGACATTAGCAATAAAATATTTATATCCCCACCCAGTTCACACATATCGGAATCTCACAAACTAAGCAGCAAAAGATGATAGTGAGATTTGTGTTTACCTTTTAAGATATAATCAATATTTGCTTTGGAATTGCTGCATCCAACCAAGAGAATTGCTTACAAATGTTCATCAGTCAACCTCGTTACATGTGCTGACTTTAGATTTTATAATGATTTCAGGCAAAATATATGACATAATTTGCTGAAATCAGCCCTTTTTATATACAGAACTCTCCAAACCTGCTTAAATATGGCAATGCAAGTTAAAACATAATTGCAGCAACAGACTTATAATCACTTTTCTTAGGACCTTCATTGCAGGTATTTACATAAAAAGCTCTTGGATATCAAAAGTTGCAAAAAGTCACCAAATTTTTTATTTCATTGATTTTCCTAAAACTTATGCAAAAATCAGATTGGCCAAATTTTGGCATTTATTTTAATTTATTCTACATAGTAAGTTTACCTACTATCTATTGATAATTCCATATGAATAATTATATTTTAACTCATTTGTGGCACAGTATATATATATATATATATATATATATATACACACACACATGTACATATATATATACATACATATATAAATATTTTAAGATATTTTTATGTTTATACGTTCTTTTTATATATATATATTATATGCATACATACACACACACACATATATATATATATATATATATATATATATATATATATATATATATATACATATATATATATATATAAGCAAAACATGCTGTAACAATTTGTGCAAACTTATATGCTTGAATCTGACTCACAGTGTTGCTTGAATTGTAATAACTTCAGCAATCAGCATTTACTTTTTTTGTTTGATTTGAGAGATTTAAGAAGCTTGTATGACACAAGACTGTTGTTGTTTAATTTCATACAGTTTTATTTGCTTTTAATGCTTAATATATAAATAGGGAACAAAATAGACAATCACAGTTTAGAAATAAAGAAAATGCTCATTTATATGTTTACTATCATGTTTTTCTCTTGTTGGAGAGATGTAGTAGTTTGGATTTACAATCATTTTTTGTAAATACAATACAAAAATTTTAATTCTGATTTCCTCATTTTAAAATACAAATTAAACAAAAGAAAAAGTTTTTAAAGACAAAAAAATCCTTTGTTTTATATATATTCAGTAGCAACAAAATAATTGCATTAGTCTAATCAGTTTTATTCTTTTTTCATGTTCTTTTAATCAGTTTATGTATGCATCTATTATTTTAAAGTTCTATGTCTCCTTATTCAGATGCTCTTTGAATTTTTCTCATTATTGTTTAATTTTTGTTTTTATAATATCTTGAAACAAAGATGAATAAATGCAATTTTCATGTCATTATTCTCTATAAATTTAAACTCAGCCATGCAACAGTCAAAAGACATCTGCTATACATTGGGCAAGTGAAGAAAATGAATGAGTGTTTACCCATCATATGACTCTGGATCAGCTTTTTGCATAACTTGACACAAGTGCTTTCTGTATGAAAAATGAAAATATAGCTTCCTTTGGGTTAAGAAACTTGTTCACTGCTCAAATTTCTCCAAACCAAATCTTTCCCTAATTATATCATAGAGTAACCCATTCCAGTCTCTTGAAAATCTGGCCACACCATTATGACATTATCTTATTGTTATGATTTAGAACTAGTGTGTGAAAAGCTGCAAACATTTTGTTCAGTAATGATTAAACAGAAAGAGATTTATCCTGCTGCAGGATAAAACAAGATTTCACAAACCACCCAGTAAAAAACTGATACAACTTGGCATCAAGTTCATATCTAACACTTCATAAACATCAGATTTGGCCCCTAACTTTAATTTGACAAGACATGTTCAATCTTTGGTTTATCATTACCAATAAACATTTTACAAATTCTTCATATGTTAGAATAAAATTACCATCTGTTTCAAGTACATAGTATTCCTAAGTAGTTACCCTGTTTGTAGCATCAAGTGTTTTTAAGTGGTTACCCATCCAACGATGATGCTACTTGTAATAGTTAGTTTAACTAAGTGATCACCCATCAAGGATTTGATGTAACTTGATGTATCTTCTATTCCCAAGTGGTCATCCATTCAAGTGCTGAATAGGTGTCGACTAAATTTTTTAATTCTTATAATGATGCAGGAACTTTATTGGAACATTTCATATAGAGTAAGCACCTGCAAAATTTCTACATCTTTATTTAGATTATCAGAGTCAGAAATTGCAAAATAATTGGAGTTGTTCCCAAATGCATTCATATTGAGCATTATCCATATTAATTATTAATCTTTTATTTATCTCAATTTTAAAATCATCAGTATTTAAGCATTTTTTCTTTCAGATAAAAAACAATCTTTTCATTATCCATTTTATCTTCATTCAATGCAACTACATTGAAGTTCTTTTATTTTCTTACATATTTTTAATCAAAATGAATTTTTTTTCCCGCTTTTAAATGTTTCCCTATCTAGAATGCTTCAATTTGAATAATATAACCACACACATACATAACTGATGTTTGAACTATTTTTCTATTAAATAATACTCTTGAAAAATATCAAATTTTATTTCTATTTTAAAAAAAATAGTTCCACTATCAAATCAGTTATTGGGTTCCAACAATTTTTAACAAAATATTTTATACATTTAAAATTATAACACCATTATTCAGTCAACAAGGTTTTTGTCTATGTTTACTATGAGCATCTTTCAGTAAAATTATATATTCAATCATTAAGGAACATATTCAATTTTCACTAAAGGATTTTTTGAGGAATTTCTTGGTAATCTGTTAGTACTGTTGACCAGAAAAAGAATGTTGCACGAAGAGGTATACTGTAACAGGTCTAGAGAATATACAGAACTTCCCATTCAAATTCCATGATTGTTTACTGCATCTCATTTATAACTTGCAGATAGGCATTAGCATGAAGTCAGCTCAACATTCTTCCAGTGCATGCCAATTTCTCATTGTAATGTAGCAAAGTACTAGGTTTTCAGGGTTGTAACAATTTGTAAAGAAGAATTTCTTTTAATTCCAGCATACACAAAAAATAACATTTTTCCTATTAATTTTCTGTTTGGGTTTTGAAGGTTGTCTTGTATTTTAGACATTCCTAATAAATCCATTTTCATTAACAATAAATTATCCAAAAATGATCGAAGAAGAGAAAGTTATGTTGAAACCAGTTTTTTGACATCTGAATTTTTTCCAAGACTTTCAAATGATTTATTACAGTTGATTGATCCCACAAGCAATAAAAAGCTGAGAATGCTTGAAAGGCACTTAGAATTCTCTAACATTTTGCAAAGATGATGTTGGGAATATAAAATCGACCTAATAATAACAGAATGTATGGTCATATGAAATATTTAAGTAAAATTTCTTCAGGTCTGTCTTTGAGAAAATGATAAAAATCAACAAATGAAAAAGAAAACACTTAAAAATTGTGTCTTCCAAGAAAAGTGAAAGATTTGTTGCCATGCTAAGTAAAGTGAAAAGTCAATTTGATTAAAAGTGGTTGATTTGAAGAATTCGTTTATGGAGAAAAAGAGAAGGCAGTTGTGAAATCATCAAGAATCAAAACCTCGTTAACTAAACTAATAATTAAAGAGTATTCTTTTGATTCCTGCTTCTCTTCTAGGAGATTATGCAATGGTATCAGATTATGTTCATCCAAAATGTCTGAGATTGGTCATGTTTAACTAGTCAGACATGGCCTAGAATTAGTTGACCTAAGAGAATTGTTTACAGGCAAAATCTGTCTGCATCTGTTTCCTGCTGTCATTTGCCAACCAATCACAATTGTACTCAGTGATATGATGCCTTTACTATAGCAAATTGATTTCCTCATGGAAAATGTCTTAGAAGACAGTTTGCAAGATGCAGAGACAACAATATTTGTTTAGCCATTAATTAAAAGTGTGGCAAATTCAGATTTAATGCATTTGATATGTCATATTAAATGATTGAAGAGACAGAAGAAGAAAGGAGAAAAGTAACAAAGATTCAATAGATTATCCATTCTTGATACAAGAAGATTATGGAACTACCAGGAAAAATCAAAATTACCACCTATAGTTTTTGAAACAAAAACACTAACTCATGTTCTATGAGTTTGTGGCACATAGAAGATTTTCTGGATAAATATGGTAAATCTTTACTATTTTGAAAAAAAATATTTGTTCATAACTTTTAAAATTAATTTTAAATTTATTTTACTTTATAATTCTAAAATGAATTATGACTCATTTCACCATGAATTAACTAAATCCCAAAAATTAATGTTTAGTGATTTTTGTATTGAAAAAATTGTTTGAAAATAAATGTTTAAAAACAATTACGCGATAACAGTTATTCAAAACACATTTATTCAAATTGTAAATTGCTGAATGAAAATTAACCAAAAGCTTTTAGTAAAAAGTATTTCTTTTTGTCATTATTTATCTTTTCAAAGAAAGTTTAATTGATAATATTTTGATGAACTCTTAAAATATGTTTATAGACATTGTATTTGATACATCATCATTTTTTAATGTAGACTTTGTATACCAATAACTTGCAATGATATTTTTTCTATCAAGTCCCTTTCAAATATTCAATGCTAAAAACATGATGTTTCCTTCATCTTCATAATAAGCTTCCATGAGAGTCTTTTAAAAGTTCTTCCCTGGTCTGACTTTCTCATGTAAAGTGTATATTACTTGGATTCTCTACAAATAACTGATATATTTTGACTATGAACAGTATCTGAAAATATATCCTTAGGTGTTTTTGTCAAATTGTTATAACTTAGAACTGTCATTATAGAGAAACTTTTCTTTGTTTGCATTTCCAAATCATAAAATGGTAGAGGAATTTATTTAATATTCCTTTTCTTCTTAAATAATCATCTCTTTAAAAATGATTTGCAAGTTTTTGAGTTTCCCCCTTTTACCCTTGCCTGAACTGAACATGAATGATACATGGTCATTGAAATTGTGTTTTTCTCTTATGCAACCATGTACCTAATCTCCCATGTGATGTTCATGGCCATGCAAGAGAAGTATTTTCTTCTGCAATCCTGTATCTACTTTCCCACATCATGTATGTGTCTTATAATATGCATCATTTTTCATGAAATACACATGGCTATTCAAGATAATTCTTTTCTATTGCAATACTTTGCATCATTTCTCACCTGATGCATATTCAAAGAGTATTTCTTTTCCAAATTTGTGTATTGCTTTCCACAAGCTGCATGTGCCAATACAATTTTTTAAACCATATGAATCATTTCCTACATAGGTAAATATTTTATGGCATATTACCAGGAGCAAATACATCTTTTACCATATTTTATTGTTTATAATATGAGAAATTTTGAATGAAAATTCAAGGCAAAAAAGTAGGATCGTATTGTACACCTTTTCAGAAATGTCTTAAAAAAATCTTGTTTGAAACAGAAATATTGCAAATAAACTAAGTTAGCAGAATAGATAATAAAACAGAAAGTAGGCAGTTGTTGATAACAATTGTTTACAAAAGGTGTTTGATATGTCCACAATATTTGTTCTTTGGGAATCGGCATAATTGAATGTCTTTTATCTCAAAGACAGCAAATTCAGTGAAATTGATTATAAAAATTAATAAATGAAATACACAAGATCTGTTAAGTTTTTAAGATTAATAACATCTTTCCCTGAAAATAATTAAGAGAAGAAATACAATGGCTAAACATCTGGTTTATTTCTATTTTTTAATTTCATGAAGAATTAAATATTTTAGTGAAATATATGTGCAATATTAAGATTTTAATGGATAAATATTACAACTTTAAATGGATAATATGGTACAACTTTAAAAAAAAAACATTTATATAGGGATGACTGTACTACAAGGTTGTATTATACTAAAGAATGTTGTTTATTCCTTTTTTAGCTTCAGAAACACAGGGCCATATTATACTCGAGTTGTATTATACACAAGTAAATATGGTATATGAAAGGTCATTTTAGGATTTAGGTAATCATAGCTCTCCACAACTTCCTATTTTTTGTAGCTCTAAGTAATGTTTGCTTCATTTACTATCTCTCCAAGTTCATGTTCTACCATCCATTTATACAAGTTTGCTAGATATAGTTCTTGCCCCTCTTGCCATCAATATGTCCTGTGAGTATCAAATTCTCTAAGCCCCCTTTCTTCATTATGTGTCCCAGAAATTTTAACTGTTTCTTTCTTATTCTTTTCATTCCCATTTTCCTTAAAACATCATTGTTGCTCAAATGTGCCATCCATGGTATTCTCAGCATCCTTCTGTAGAACAACATCTCTTTTTCAACTGTGAGATGATTGTCCAGCATTTATTACCATATAGGAGGATTGATATTATATAAAAGTTGGACATTCTTATCTTTGTTTTCAATGAAATTTTCCAGTTCCTTAATATTTTGTTTAGTTTTTGGAAATGTGTCTTCAGATTCTATGACACATTTTCCATCATCTGTTCTCAAATAGTTAAGTTTCTGCAATTAATTGATTTTAATGTCTCAGTCTTCTTTTATTCTATGATAATGAAAAATCCCCTCAATTGGAGTGAAATTATTCTTGGTGATCACTGTGATATGTCATTTCCTTTTCAAGACATCACTCACTCATTGATAAAGTGACTAACTCATCCCCATGACTTGAAACATGTTTTATTGTTTATGTTCCATTTTGTATCCACTTAGCCACGCAGTGAACTTTTTAAAAATGGATGCATTAAATTAGGCTATTAAAACCAGTCAAGTGGAAAGAAAGTGATGCCTTAAAGAGCTCATTCATTATTTTATAAAATAAGATAGAAAACTGGTTTTCCGCTTGGAATATTTTCCTCACAGTTTTCTAATTCTGTTCCAACATAGTTTCTATTGATTCTTCTTGATTGCCGGAAATAAGGCTTATTCTGAAGACAATCTATTCTTTGAAAACAGCAAATATTTGAAGATACACTATTGATTGGCTTCATTGTATCACTAACAGAAAATGGCATTTGTCTCCATCTTTCTGGAGGGATAAGTGTGAATATCTGCACCTATTTATGTAATCAAGTGGAAAATAATGAACATCTACTGGCAATGCCAAAAAAATACACACACTACCTAATCCAGATTAGTTTTAACCATATTAACTAAATATTTACCCAAAAGTTTATTGAGTTTGCATTTTTTTTCTGTCTAATCTTAGGTACATAACAGAAGTGGGAGGACATTTATTTTTTGGAGAAAATTTTCCAACCCTGACACTGGGATTATTTATAATTATTATTAATTTCACCATTTTTGTCAGAAGTAAAACAAGGAATATTGATCATTAAAGTTGGTTCAAGTTTTTACTTGCATATTTCTATGGTTGCATTGTTTAAAACTGGTGTTCAATTGTTGTTTTTTATTCTTTCCAGACTTACCACATTTCAGTCTTTGATAAAATTAATATTTTTAAAAAAAACATTACTTTATACTAAATTTTATATCTTTTACATATATTATAAATTTTGTTTAAATAAAATGCAGTTAATGAAAAGTAACAAAATGTATATCCATAATCTGAATTTTTGCTTACAATAAAAAATACTATTTTATGTCCATGGCTGGCTTGATGCCATGAATAACTTTGTGTCAAGTTGAAATTTTTAGCCTTGCACACTTTTTTTTTTGTGCCATGTCCCTTCAGTACATAGGCAATCATGGCTCTTACTTCTCTCTCAATCATGGCTCTCACTATCCCTCAATAAGTTTTGTCCCTCTGCCACCTCCCCGAAATCATGTTCTGTCATCCACTTGCTTAAGCCCACCAGGTATGTCATACATTGCTTTCCCTTATCTCTCATTCCCTTTATTCACCCTGTGAGTAACAGATTCTCCAGGCCATCCTTTCTCATTATGTGTCCCAGAAATTTCATCTGCTTCTTCCTGATGTTAAGTATAAGCTTCCAACATATTTGCAACCTCTTCAAGACCTCATCATTGCTCACACGCTCAGCCCATGATATCCTTAGCATCCTACTGTAGAACCATACGTTCATTGCCTTCAAGACTTTTCTTCAACTTTGAGGAAACTGTCTAACATTTGCTGCTGTAAAAGAGGACAGATATCATGTAGCAGCTCAGTACTCTTTTCTTTGTTACCAAAGAGATCCTTCTGTCTCGTAATACTCTGCCCAGCTCTTGGAATGCATACTTGGCCATCCCAATACGTCTTCGGATATCAGCGTTGCACTTACTGTCCTCCATCAAAACACTTCCCAGATATTTAAACTTCCACACTTGCTTGATTTTAGTCTTCCTGACCAGCAAATCGCATTTCAGGCTCACCTTTTTACTGATGACCATACATCCTGTCTTCTTGTAGTTTATGCTTAGTCCCTTCTTCTTGCTCTCCTTTGCTACCTTCTGTAGGAGGTTTTGTAATTTCTTTTCTGTGTCTGCTATCAGTACTGTGTCATCAGTATATCTTATATTGTTAAGATTGTGGCCACAATGCTGAATCCTGAAGGATTTCCAATTCTCACAGAATTGCCTTGCTGTATAATTTGAATGTCCGGTGAGGAGACACATCCTTGCCTTACGTCCCTTTCTATTTTTGTATATCTGCTGAACTCATTCTCTATGCACATGCATGCCATTTGCTGCCAGTATAGGTTCTTGATTATTCTAATATCTTTCCCCAAAATATCAAGGTTGCTGAGCAGTTACAACAGATCCTTATGGCGTATTTTGTAGAACACCTTTGTGCAGTCTATAAAACATAGGTGCACGTCCTTCTATATTTGTATTGCTCTTTCTGATAACATTCTGAGAATGAATATTATGTTCCAACACTGTTCTTGAGCTATCGCTGGCCTGATTCTGCTGCATGCTCTATTCATCAGAATACAGATCATGTGGCTCGATTGTTCGGTGGAGTTCACATTTGTTTGCATTTGGTTTCTTAGGCAGTGCTATGAAAATAGATCTGCTGAGATCTTTTGATATATCCTCACTGTTGTAAATTTCATTTATTATTTCTGTAATCTTGTCTATGCCAAAATCATTTAAGGCTATCAGCATTTTCATTACAATTCTGTCTGGCTCTGCCAACTTGTTTCTGTTCAATTTGGCCAGTACAGCTTCTACTTCGGTTTTTGGAATTTCAGGTTCATTGGTAGTTCTGTGTATTGCTGGTTGTACTCTTTTATTGCGGAGGAGTTCTCCAATATACTCACTCCAGCATTAAAGAATTCTTCCCTTCTCCATTATGAACGTTCCATCCTTTGATTTTAAGCAGCCTGTTGACAAGCATGTCTTCTGTTCTGTTAGTTGCCTTATTTGTTTATGAATATTTCCTTTGTTGGCGGTACTCAATCTCTCTATTTCTGCACATTTTTTGTTTAGCCACTCTTCTTTAGCCTGCCTGCATTTAATCATTATTACTTAAACTTGAAACTGAGAAAGCTTCAAAAAATTTCATTTACACTTTTGATTGGTATGTCCAAGGACAGGTGACATTTATTTTGAAAAGACATTATAAATAGAAGAATTTTGAATTAAAATTGAAAATATTCACAAAAAAGGTTTCAACAAAACACCTTTATATCAGAATTTTCTTTAAATTTATCAATGCTTTTAATGAAATAAATACAAAATCTTTATAAATCTTTATTTATCTTAATTATAGAGATTTATGGGAACACTATGTGCCTATGTTGAAAAAGGTCTAAAATTACATTAATTATTATTACTGATAATCAAAGGACAGTTTGTCTAGATTCAACTGTTCAGCACAAGAAACAAAGAGTGGTCACTAAGATGGTTGAGATTTTTTTGATACTGATGACCCCATCAACATCACAACTAATTTTTTCCTTTTTTCTTCTTTAGCAGCTTTTATTTATCATCATTGATGACCAGCAGCTTTGTTGAAAGAAGCTTACTGAATAGATTTTACCTTTTTCTTCTATGTGCCATGTCTCTTCAGGATGTTGGCAATCATGACTCTCCAGAATTTCCTGTCATAGAGAGATAGCAAAATAACAAAAATTTATTAAGAGCTACAGCTCTTAATAAATCTTGTTGTTTTGCTATCTCTCTTAAACCTAGTTCCACCATTTATTTACTCAAGCTCTCTAGGTAGGTTATGTATTTTTTTCACTGTCCCTTTTGCCTTCAATCTATCCTGTGAGTATCAGATCTTCTAAGGCTTCTTTACTCATTATGTTCTCTAGAAATGTCAACTTTCTCTTCCTGATGTTAATTATAAGTATCCTTGTTTTATCCATTTTCTTTAAAACTTTGTCATTGCTCACATGTTCAGTTTAATGACAAGAATTCTTTCAGATAGCTGACAGTATCCCAGAACACATATCTTGGTCTAATATCAGTCCTGCTCCTTTTTCATTTTTTTTGTCTGCCTGCATATATAATTCTGTGTTTGTCACTGATGATATCTCTATTGTTTGCCTACCTCATTTCACATATGCCTAAAATATTTACATTTAACCTCTTCATTTTCTGCTTTATTTTTTTTTTTACTGGCCACATTGATTTAGTGTTCTGATATTCCATGTCACAAGAATTATTCTTTGTTTGATGTGAATAATTATTGGATGGTGGCCCGGTGACTGGGTGAAATAATTCAATTATATGTATACCAGAAAAAATAATTACAGAAGCAAAATCTTTCTTATTTTAAGAGAGAAAATACTCCTTTTTTGTTATTTAAGTCTTGAACTTTGTACTTTTAAAATGAATTCAGTGGATATAGAAAAGAATTAGAGGTTAAGCAAACAGAAATATAATCTTTGCAACACTTTATTGAAATTTGTGAGATTTTTACCTTGAACTCAACTTGGAGAAAAATTCTAACATAAAACAATATAGTACAATATATAAATACAATAAAATATTACAGAAAAAGTAAATATAACTGATTTATAATAAAAACACAATAACAGCCAAAAGTTATTTTGTCATAACTCTTTTTTATGTTCAGCTTTACTTATGAGTCCACAGGATTCTCTTTGGAATGGTAATATTAGTTTGGCTTTTAAATTTTTTATTGAATTTTTCTGGAAATTTATTTTGTCCACTAAATTCAAGTTTTTCAATATTGTCTTAATTATTCTAATGCCACTGGCCTTGCTGGCTTCCAAACTTTGAACTTCTCTCTTAACTCAATCTCTCACTCAAATAGTAGACTTCCCCATGCATTTCCCCAGTAATTCTGATGGACATGCTTCTCTACTTGATCTCCTTCTTACCTCCATCTGAACTCATGTCATACTCTGCAGTTCTGTCCTCTTGACAACTCTGATCATGCAGTAATGTTTATAGATCTTTGTTTCTGCTCTGCCATCAATCACAAACTTCCTATTAAGAGAATATCTTTTTGTTATCAACATACTAATTGGGACGCTTTTCCGGATTTCCTTTGTGATGCCTCTTGGAATGATATTTTCAATCATCCTGTTCATAAATGTGCCACTGAGGCCTCTTCCTGAGTGAAAGCTGGCATCAAAGCTTTTGTTCCAGTATGGAAATACCAAGTGAAACTATGATTATTGCCTTAGTTCTCAGCTGCTATAACCAACAGGAATCACTTCTTCCAGTTATACGAGAGAGTCAGGTCTGATTGCAACAGATATCTCTTTCTTTGTTATTTCTCATACTAAGTACAACCATGTCTTCAAAGAAGCAAAGTCAATATTTGCTGACAGAATAAGACACCATACAACCTCACTCAAGTTTGCTTCTAGAAGTTACTGGTGACTCTGCAAGGATGTGCTGAATAATAGTAAATCCTCAGTTCCTCCTCTCTTCAATTTTAAGTATTGACAAATCTTTCTGATAAGATAGAATGCTTTGCTTGGATGTTCTCTTTCGACTCCATTCTCAGCTCATCAGGAGTACCCCTGCCAGATTTTATCCATAGAATGGAAGCTCACCTGAATGATATGTGCATAACCCCATTACTGGTTTCTGACATTATTTCTAAATTAGATCCCTACAAGACAAGTAGATGTGATGGGATCTCTGCTGTCTTCCTAAAGATATGTGCTCCTGAGTGGCTTCCTATTCTCTCCAAACTTTACAACAAATGCCTCGCTGTTTTCTGCTTTCCAGTTTGTTTGAAGTTCTCCTCTGTAGTTCCTGTCTTTAAGAACTCCAGTGAACCCTCTGATATAATTATCACCCCATTAGTCTCTTGCCTCTATCCTTGAACCTACATCAGTTCCCAACTGGGTATTTATGTAGAAGATACAACCATTTACTCCTGTCTTTGTAACAAATCTGAAAAGCCTGATTAAGTAAACCTTGGCAACTGCTCTTGAAAAGGACCTTCAATCATTGGTTAACTGAGGCAAGAAATGATTTGTAAATTTTAACCCCCTCCAGAACAAAACTGCTTTCATTTAATTACCACAGAAAACCTTTTCTGCCTGTTGTCAATATCGACTCAGTTACTACATTTACTGCAAGGAAGGTTGGTTCACTGATTTGTGGCAAAAAATTTTTTGTCAAAATCCTTCTTGCACACTTATAAATCTTCCATTCATCCGTGCATTGAATGCTGTTGCTATATCTGGTTCGGTGCTCCTACAATGTATATATTGAGATTACTGACAAAATTCAAAGAAAGATCTGTAATGTAATAAATTTTGACCTGGCATCTTGACTTCAGTCACTTTCTCACCAACATGACATGACTTCCCTTTGTCTTTTCTACAAATTTTTTCATGGCAACTGCTCTTATGAGCTTTTTTTTTTTTTTCTGGTGCCCCAACTACATGAATTTAATCATGCTACCAGATTGACAACTAGGTCTCACCATTGTACTGTAGAACTAGTTAGATGCAACCACCACTTTCTAACAGTTTCTCTTCCCACAATTCTCACCAGTGGAACACACTTCCTGTTTCTTGCTTCCCTGATAACTACAATCTCAAAAAATTTAAATGCAACATCAATTGCCATCTTCTGTCTTCTTGAATCCTTTTTCTAAAATCTTCTCATTTTTTTTCCTTCCCTGCATTCTAGTGATATTATTGCCTTGCTTGGGGTGAAACAATTAAAAATATATATATATATATATTTCCATCAGTCTTACTGCAATGAATGTTTTTATTATTTTACTATGTTTTTTAAAATATTTTAATTGCTTAATATTTTGTGAAATTATATTATTTTTAAATTTATTTTCAAATCTTGTTTTTCCTATTAATATTTAAAAACATTCATTATCTTAATCATTAATTTTTGATAATTAAATATCTTAAATTAATGAAAAGTGTTTTCATTATGCCAGACATTAAAGCAATATTTCTGCTCCTTGGTCGTGAATTCTGATTTGAGAATTTTTACCAAAATACTTAGTCATGTTTAATATATAATTCCAGTTAGCCAGGTATATAATGATGCAGGTATTTTCTTTTAGCTTTTTGGCTAGTAGATGAAAATCCTGTTAATAATTTGGGTGATAAATAACAAATCAGTTCTTTTAGATTTTTGAAAAAAATCAAAGCAAGAGAAAAAGTTAGTGATATTTTCAAAATAGACAAATCTACTAATTAGAATCATGTCACACTCTTCCCATTTTTTTGAAAAGGAATTGACATTTATCCTTTGTTTCTGGTTTAGGAGCAGGTTTTCAATTCCTTCTAAAGGCTACTTCAACTTTATACTTCTAATGTCTCTATCTGAACACTGAAACATTATTTACTAAATTTTTTTCCTTCAGTAGGATTAGATATAATTATATAATTCATTCTCCACACTGGTCTTTTGAACATTAATATAGACTTATCCCTTGTTTCCTGTTTAGGATCGAGTTTCCAGTAGCTTCTAAAATCTTTTCATTCTCTTTCACTCTCACTAGCCTCTTGTGCCTTAGTGGCATTGTTGCCTGGCTTGGAGCAAAGTGAATTAAAACAAATCAATGAAAAAAAATACATTTTTTAACTATGTTGCTCAAAAAATGGTCAAGAGATTCTAAACAAATCATATAAAGGATATAAAAATATTATTCTGAACCTTGCAAAAAGAATATAAAACAGACTGCCTTTGTTACTAAACAAGTATCCTTTTTAAATTAGTTTATATTTGAATTCACACAACAACCATTAAGTCTTTTGGAAATAATCAATACCCAATAAAACTGTTATTTCCCTAGTGCTGCTAAAAATTTTGTTTTATTCTAAATATTTGATGAAAAATGAAGACCAAAGTAATTCCTACATTTGCCACTGTTTATAGAACTCTTGTCCAATGACTGAACTTTAGAGAGCAAAATTTAACAGGTAGGAAATGAATCAACTTTTACTACTCATTTATGAAAAGATTATTCTTAGAAGGATTGGCTTCTGTTCTGTATAAGAATGGTCTGTGGTTAAAGAAATTTAATGCCAGACATAAAGTATGGCGAACTGGCAGAGGACAAATTGGTTGGCAAATTTGCAGTACCAAATTTGGCAAAAGTGTCTGATAAATGAAAGAGTAAAATGAATGATAAGAGACTGCAATGGAATCCAAAGATACAATAAGATTCAAAGTAGTAGTAGTAGGAGGAGGAGGAAGAGGAGGAGGAAGAGGAGGTAGCAAATATAAGAATGATTACAGAAATGGTTAAATTTAGAGATAAACTTTAATGTGGGAAATCTTGGGATTTTCTTAGATATAGAAACATAATGGATTTATATATACATAAGTGTGTGCGTGTTTTTAGTAAGTTACAGAAGCCTAACACACTAAAGAAAACAGCTGTTTTTGCATTTAAAATTTCCCAACAAATATCAAAAACCTTCAAGTAAAACTACATTTAATTTTTATAAATCACTTTTGCACAAAAAATTATATAAAATTCTACAACTCTGCAAATAGTCATTCACTTATTTGAGACTAATATTTCATAAAAGTGTTATGCTTCATTGACTATTTACAATCATTTACAATCTATAAAAATAGGTTAAGAAAAAAATGTGTTTGAAAGATTAAAATAAGAAGTTCATACAAATCGTCTTTCTTCTTATCAATAAAATATAAGAATTTATTAAAAAAAAGCTTTTTGGAAAATGTAAATAAAAATTTTTAATAGAATATTTAAAAGCTCTCCTCATTCTATATTCTCACGAAAGTGGATCACCAGCAACTTGGAAGGAAATGGTACTAATTATGAGATGAAATTGGAATAATACCACTATCAGAAATAGTCAAATTTATTCACAACTTCAAATGGCTGACATTCTTCTGTTTAATTAAGTATTATGTATGATTAATACCACACTGTTATTCTATATTATTACCTATTATGGATTTACTGAGAAATAGCATCAAGAAGACAAGGACATGCACTAGGGGCTGCCAACAATACTAAATTTGTTTGTCCAACTTCAGAAAGTGTAGTTATATCAGATATGATAACAATACACATTACTTGTTGATTTAAAATCTGTTTAATTGTTTTGAAATACTTGTGTAGCAGCCCAGTCACAGGGTCACTGTTTTAATAATCAGGAATTCTTAAAGAATATAGAGAAATATTGACACCAACAATTGAATTACAACAAAGACAGAATTCTTAATAAAAAACATCCAAGGTTTTATTATTGGCAAACAATCAACAACTTAATTACAATTATGTACATTTTTTGATTTGTAAGAACTGAAAGGAGTCACCACCTGGTAAGGGGGGGGGGGTGAAATATTAAAAACACATAGAAATGTTTCAAAGTGTAAGTGTGAATGGATATGCAAATGTGATTAATTTAGTAGTCCAGAAAAGGAGCATGGTAACCACATGCAAGTGGTAAGTCTTTGAAATGTTCATGTGTTGTGGTCCTTGATGAAAGGAAAGAAATCACTTGAATGAAGTAACTTGGGAATCCAAAATGGCAGCATGCTGAATAAGATGGTTGCACATGGCATGTTGAGACATAAATCCAGAAATTTGGCGAGAAATCAAATGAAGATGCTATGATGCTAGGTTGAATTCAAAATGGTGATATGCCGATGAAAAAGGTGCCAAACTGGTGTGGTTGCTAGGTAACCAAACATGATAGTACAAGTCATCATGGTGGTGCTTCTGCAAACAAACACCTGTGTAAAAACCATTTTAAATTTGGTGTTTATATTTAAATCATGCATCCACCCTTTGTGTTTTAAGAGAAAATGAGGAAAATTGGGCTGTAGTGATTAATACTGTTGGTATGATTCCAAAAGGTCACTTGTTTCTTATTTTTGGTAGAATGACAAGTATTTATTTTATGGTAGAAGTGTCTATTATTCTTAGTTCACAATCTGATAAGTCAAAAGGTTCCAAGAAATTTGCTCTCCAAATGGTGAATTGATCAATTAGGACCAAATGTGTATAGAATTACATATTGATTTTTGTAGAGATTTTTCATGGATTTTCGCACTTGCAGATGTAAGAAAGTTTATCTTAGGAAATGATTTCCTGCAAAATTGTGTTTTATTGTATGACTTAAAAGAGCAATGCTGAGTAGACAAAATAACCAAATTTTCTTCTAAAGGTTTTATTCAAAATCTTAAAGTAATTTGTTCCTTCGTTGCTTATACTGTGACAAATACAAGTTAATTGAATTTATTCAAGCAATATTCCGAGATTATTGCATCAAATTTTATATTCATGAACCTTCACATGATGTCTCAAATCACATATTAACAACTGTTTTCTGTATTCCATGGTAGATCTTGCTGCCTGCTGCATGATAAAGATAACACTGCTAAAGTTGAGATTTCACACATATTGGAAAGTCGAAAATTGTATATTCTGCATGATAACAAAAGCTTCTGTTGGAGCATTTAAGTTCAAATAAGATAAATACAATAAATAAAACTCATCATTTGGATTTTTTATTAGAATATAATTTTGACATTTATTTTTGTAAAGAAGGGACAGTGCCTGCTAATACCTTTATTCAGAGACATAAACATTTTTGATGAATTCCTGTGTCAACATTGAAAATTCGTTACTGCACAGAATGTGGTTAATTTCAACAATTCATTAATGCAAGCACTTCATATATCATACTATGCAAAATACAAATGCAAGAATCAGGAGTGAAACTTAAGTGTGACACTAGCACAAAATAACTGTCCTTTCATTCTGGAAATAATATATAAAAATAAAAAACCTTGAGAAAGATCTTCCCTAGAATGCACACTGATTATAATCCATGTAAAAAAGCATCAATAAAACTAATAACAGAATGATTTGTATGGATGAGCATGTAGAGAGAACAGTGTATACTGTGTGACAGTATTCTTAAATTGATAGGCATATAGAGATTTGTGCAAAATATAAAAGATAGGTGCAAAATGCAGAAACTTGGAAAAAAAATATAAAGATATTTTTAGTTTGACAAAAAAAAGACTTTTGCTTCCAATGGAAACAGTAAAAAATAGGCAGTTATATTTATTGTATAGATGAACTTGACCAGCATAAAATAATATTATAAAAAGGAAAGAATGCAGAAATGAAGACCATGTGCTCAATGCATAAAATTGAAAAATATATCCTTTATTTGTACAAATTATGTACAAAGAGAAACATTGAAAGAGACTCACTGCTTTTTTAGGGGTTGATGAAATATTCTTAAAATTATATATAAGGGTTTTCACAAACCGTGTATATGTTGCTTAGTAACAAGGATTTATTGATCAGTTTGTGTCTTAGTTTTCCAGAAATATCTTCTGGTAAATAGAAGATAGTTTTTTTTCTGCTTTGGTCAAACTGTGCTTTTACTGAATATCTCACAGATTTGTTGAAAATGTTGAACTGTGAAGATGAGGAATCAAAAATTGTGTTTGTCTTAATGGCCTTTTGTAATGAAGCACCCTCAGCTGTGTTGAGGACCTGTCAATTAAGAAAGCTACTTCAAAGATATTTAACACCTAGCTGTATTCTTTCTGATCAATTTCCTGTTATTAATAACTTAAGGCAAATTTAAGTGAAAAAGTTAGGTTCTAGATCAGTATTTCTCAACATTTTGAAGCAATGACACACCTTAGAGCAAATGAAAATATCACAGCACACTTAACAAAATTTTCAGGGTAATATATTTTTAAAAAATTGCATGTCAGAAACTTTGACAATATTAATTCATAATTCAATATAACTTTGTAAAAATTTTAAATGAAACAAAAATTTTGATTACAATTATATGAAAAAAGGTTATTCAAATAAAGGAAAATTTAAAAAGTTAAATTAGAAAGATAAAAATACTTTTTAAAAAATGAATATTAAAAGAAAGTATTTAAAATAACATAATTGAAGAATAGTGAAAAGAATTATTTGAAAAAGTTTAATACTTATTCCTTTATTCAAATATTAATGTTGCACCATTACTACTTACGCACACACACACACACACATATATATGTATGCCATGACAATATTTCACTGCACACTAAAAAAGATTACATGGTAGTTGAGAGTCACTGCTCTAGAGACTTGCACACAAATTTCTCCAGAAGTTATTTTTAGGCATGTAAAAAATTTATCAAGGTTGATTTTTACAAAATTTAAAACGAGATTTTTTTAAATTGTCTGATTTCAACTTTGTATTAATCCACTTTTAGTACAGATTTTACCCAACAGTAAATTGTGAATTTAAACTGTGTTCATCACTACATTTTGGTTTAATAAATACTGTATGTTACTAAATGTGAAATATCAAATAAATATGAGGGTGGGGTTTTTGGTTATAAAAACATTTTCTTAATAAAATATTTATCACAGTTTCAGACTATGATATACCTGTGAGAAAAAAGCCAAAAAACATATATTAGACAACCACATACACACACACACACATACACACACATACACACACATTTGGTTTATTTTGTATGTATGTATATATATGCGTGTGTGAATAAAGCAGTAAAATCTTTTGTATTTTTCTAATTTGGTTTTTTGATAAAAAGCAACATATTGATGAATAATCCAGTTTGTATTTAGATAATTTAGATAAAAACAGTAAATAAATTGAATTAAGTAAAATCAATTTTCTTTGTGAGAGTTCAGATATTCTTTGATAGAACAATTTCAAACTATAGTAGATTTTATTCTGAAAGTCAATTCTTTTCATAATAAAATTGGTCTTAACTAACTGATGCTGGTAATATTTTCCAGATATAGATAGATGTATAAATAGATGTATATATATATAGATGTATATATAGATAGATGTATAAATAGATAGCTGTCTAAATAGATAGATGTATATGGTAAATATTTTTAACAGCATTTCAATTACTTTGATTTGTTTAATTGGTGAAATTTCAATTTAAGTTTGAAAGTTTAGTTGAAATTTTTGTATTGATTGGCCTGGTTTGCAAAAAAAGCCAAAATTTTTCATGATGGCCTTTTTAGCGATAAGTCCCTCCTCATAGCAAGTTCCTCTTCTTCAACATTCTAAGAGGTAATGAATTTTCAGCTTGTAGTATTGTTTTTTATTGGAGATATTTACAATAATATTTTTGCTAGTGAAGATTTAGTTACACAATTTGAGGATTGTTAGTTATATTGTAACTAACTTAGTAGTGTAGTTATTGATATTTACATTTTAATTTCAGATATATCAAGATTTCCATGGGTTACAAGATATAATCTCAAAGATAAAAATGATATTATAAATTTATTAATTATTGGGAACACAGTATTAGAAATAGCAACAATGTTGAACAGATATTGTAGAACAATAAAAAGAAGAAAACATTCACAAGGTAAGAAAAAGAAAAAAGGGTTTTGAAAATGTTACAAAAACAATAGAAATAAGCAAAAAAAATGAATTCAGCCGATAAATAAAATTTTCCAGCTGCTACAATTTTTTCTCATGGTCTTTTTTTAGGTAACAATCTGGCCAAAGAAGTATTTACCTTGTATAAAGCCACAAACATTCGACTAGGAGCAAAGGTCACCTGAATGGAGCCAGACCCTGGCTTCTTAATGAATTATATTGTAAATGAAAGCTGATAAGATAGTGGTCTCTAGCAGCTTAAACTAGAGGACAACTAACCTGGCAAATGAAGGCACATACCACACCCTGCGAATGAACCTGGTGTCTGATCTGAGCTACAATGCCACAATATCTATTATTAAAAGCAAAATATGAAAAGGAAAAACAATATTCATGCCAAAAAGAGAGTAATAGCAAGTGAAAACAGAAGTAAAATTAAGAAAATCAGTGATTGAAAGACTGATGAATTTTATGGAATGTCATTGAGCCGATATTCACATGTAAAAAAATAAAATAATTTATTCAAGTATATGGGATATTTTGTTAATCAAATTTATGTTTCCATGTTACATATAGGTTTTATTGATACAAACAAACTAATACCTTGAAAATAAGTTATTATCAATATAATCATCCCTATGACTAGGTGTAGTTGCAAGTTTGTGGTGCACTTGACCATTTACTGCCACATATCTGAGTTAAAAGCCAGAGAAGTATTCATTCATGCATAGCATGTCTCCGGCAATTGCATCTCTCTTCAGCTCAAACCATTGCTGAAGTCCTCCAATTTGAACATTTGCCTTGGTCATGAATATATGTCTGCTAATTCCATCAAGGATCCCTCTCCACTGGCTGCTAACTTGAGTTAAGAAAGCCCCCTGTTTAGCAATGCCATGTCACCACTAGACTGGTAATATGCATAAGTAAGGACCTCCATCTATCTCATTGTGATAGAAGACAATTGGCCTTACAAGAAAGGTTCATCCAGCCTTTAATAGGTCTGGTTTTTCATTGTGCTGGTTATCTAACCAACCACCTCACTAGAAAAATCTAGTTAGGAAACTGGTTTAGTCACCAGTGACCCAAACATGCAGCAAGTAGTATTGAGTTACATGGTACCAATAGCTCTTGTTGAGCGACCTGATATAAACCAATATTTTCACAATAGATATTATAAGCTGAAATTCATACAATATATTGTTCATATAAATATATGTAACATTTTGTCAATATTTTATTGTAAAAATATAAACTTGCATAATAAAATCTGACGGTGTATCATGTATTTTGCTGCCATTTTGCTTGGATGATAATTACTATTTACTCATCCCAATACAATGTTTTGTTTTTATGTAACTGGTTTTATGTAAAGTTTTATCTTTTTATAAAGAAAAAGTTTCATTTCACAATCTGATCTTGTTTCATGGCATTTGTTATTTTAATGATTTGTTACTTTTAATTTAACAGTTTTTTGTTTTTTTTATAGTAGGGTTCAATCTGTACAAGGCCCGAGAGCCACTCAAAGTAGAGGGTTATGTTAAGGGGTAGTTTATATGGATAGGAGAGGAAGATGACAGTTGAATCTTGACTTGAACAGGCTAAGATTGTAATGATCTTGAGAGTATCTTCGACAGGACAGTGAATTGTGGGAAGAAGCTGTTTGAGTGGAATTTATAAAGAAAATTTTGAAAATTATTGTTCAAAATTTTTGCAAATAATTCTTTGATATTATATGAAGAATTATATCAGTTCTTGAATTACTGACAAGCTGAAAACAAACTTGGAAAGCAACATTTGCTCATTACATCTCCAGTTTCTTTTTTATGTAATTCTCCTCCCATTGCTCTGATTATCATCTCTAGCAAGAGCATTATTATTATTTGCTTATTCAATGTAAATAAACCAACTGCCCAATGTGTAAAGAACATTCAAGTAAAAGTATTTGGGGGGAAATGACAGAAGGAAAAAGGACTTTTTATAAAGGACTGAAATGTATTTATTGGTAAAGAAATTATTTGTTCATCCTTCAATAACAAACAACAAATTCTTGATATAAACAAATAAGCTTCAAAAGATTGGGGTAGGGATAGTAATGACCTGAGAGCTAATAGACTTTTTTAGAAATAGAAAAATACTAACAATTTTATTATTGAAAAATCTTGTTTTTAAAGTAAAAATCTGTTAGAGTGGATGGATGAAGAGAGATCTGTAGCAAGAACAATATTTTTAATAACTAGTCACATTGCAACAACCATATATTTGAAATTTGATGTTATCAAAAATGAAACAGCATTTATATTGACATCATCATTTAAAAACAGGTTGTAATTTTGGCAATCATAATAATCATTTGGATTTACAATGATTGCTTTTTTATGAGTACAACCATTCTTATTTAATTTTCCTTTCAAACAATATCTACCGTTTTAAAATTCCTTCTGTGGTGAAAAGATATTATCTAATGTGGGATGTTTCTTTTGTGTGAGAGCTTCAACTATTCTTGAAAATCTTGAAAATCTTTCCATTCAATGGCAATTTTACTTTTGGGAAAGATCAGTTGTTGGAAACCAATTCTGAACTGTAGGATTGCTGAGGGTCATCTAAGATCAACCCTGACCTAGCTTCCCTGGTAGTCTGCTGTGATCTGGGTTTACATGCTGACCTTATGCCAGGTTAAGTTTAGCTGCCAAATACCAATAGAAATCTTGAAGTAATTATTTATATATACTAGGCTTAGCTTATCTGTACAAACAAAACCAATGTTCAGATGTAGCAAAATATTTTCTTTACTTCATTTTCTCAAAAGAATTTTCATTTAATTACTTTTCTCAATGTATTTCTGCCCTTTTTCTTAAAAAAATGTGTTTTTCAGTTTTTGCGTGTTTTATTTTCATGTGCTGGCAAATTTAAAACATAAAAAAGGATAACTTTTAGTACCCTTCATAAGCCTGTCATATCAGATGCTTGCTTTACTGAAAGTAAACATTCTTTAAACGATCAGAGAATCTGTTTTTAGTGATAAAACATAAAAAATGTATGAAAGAGTCTGAAGGGACATAGAATGAAGTACATCATTTATCCATAGGTGAAGAAAGTACATTCAGATCAAAACTTATAATGACACATTATAGGAGACAAAGGTGATTATTATAATAAAAAATAACGATTTTAAATTAACTTTTTTCTTTCATTTTGTTTTCTTTTTTTCTATTTTTCCCTTTCATCTGTTCTCTCTCTCTCTCTCTCTCTCTCTCTCTCGCTCTCTCTCTCTCTCTCTCTCTCTCTCTCTCTCTCTCTCTCTCTCTGTCTTCACAGTTGAAGCAAAGATTTTTGTTGATGTGATTTGAAGCCTGTCATATTTTGTTTATCTTAAGTTAAAGAGTCCAGATGTTCTTTTAATGCCATTTATGTCAGTGCCAATCCATAGAACTCTCAAGTCTTGCATTCTTTACAGAAGATTAAAATGGATCCCAGAAACAAAAAAAGAATTCTAAAATGTGAGAAACAGTAACCAAGTCCCATAAATACAAAAATACTTTTGTACAAAAGTAAATGCTGGCACACATATGTGTACATACACACACAGAAGTGTTAGTCCTTGTATAATTACACACTCACATAGACAAAGACATGTTTAGGCGCACACTCTGTCATGTGTAATCCTATGTAAGGAAATCAATAAGCACATAATCTAATAATGTAAAAAGTATTTCTTGAGTCTAACAAATGCTTAAATTTAAATATAATGTACTCTCTTGACAACATGCTTAATTCAGTGGTATATATGTATTGAACATTTTACAGCGAAAATTTCAGATGAAAATTCAGCTAATGATTATGCATCAGATTAAAGACATTGATCCATCCTCACAAATACATACACACATACAGTGGACAAAATAAATATTTCTTCCCTGCTGAAGTTTTGAGTTAACCAACGACAACCTACAAACCTTAAGGATTCGGCAAGGATCTGCAAAGAAGAGCAGGCCAAAATCCCTCCTAGAACCTGTAAAGACTTGGTAACCAACTACAGGAAACATCTGGCTGCTTGCCAACTAGGGTTTCTTTACTAAATACTGATTTATGTTTTGCTATGGGGTGAAATACTTATTTTTTCAATAAAAAAGAAATAAATATTCAAGAATTAATATAATGTGATTTTCTAGAATTTATTTTTTTATATTCTATCTCTCACTTTCAAGATGGACATACCCTGAAATTTATAGACCGTATATATTTTTGTAAGGTGGCAAACTTAGAAAATCAGCAGGGAATGAAATACTTATTTTCCCCACTGTATATTTACATACCAGGTGTAACAGCAAAATTGTCCAAATCATGTGACTGCATAAGTGCCCATCTCACAAAATGTTTACTATCTAAATAACCACTAAACTAATTGACACATGGCACAGTGGACAAAGGTGTTGGTTAGATCCAGTGACAGGACACAAAAATGTGAGTTCAATACCCGGTCAAGGCAGTGGAGAACTTTCAAAGGGAAATTATCAAGAAGATAACTGATAACTGACATCCATTAAACATTACACATGGAACTAGAACAGTCCACCCCAGTGAGTGAAATAAAGGGTTCAGTTTGACATTCCAACCACCGAAGAAGACCGGAGCATTCAACAGCCGAAACGTTGTAATAAATATGGCGACAAGATGAGGACAATAGTCCGAATAATGTAAATAATATACATAATACCTCATCTCAGAAATATAGACAGTTAAATATTATGTTTATAGTAATAATGTATAGATAGATAGACAGATAGATGCTTATAATAAATATATAAATAATTGAAAATAAAGCAATCCAATGTTTTTTGTTGGTATCTTGAATATCTATTTACAAAATACTCTTTCTACATGTTCTTCGTTTGTCATTGATTTATTATTTATACTCACTGAGTTTTCCAGAGAGAACATGTGACAATAAGTTTCCTCAGTAGCACACTCTTCAGTATTCTATCTGATTTTAATAATACTGTGTTTACCAAAGTAATAAACTTCATGAAATCAAACTGACAGTTGGACTTGAAACCACTGAACCATTGCTTGAATGAAGGCAAGATACTGTGTTAACCTGGGTTTGAATTGGACATACATCTCTCACTGATGTACACCTCTTTAAGACTGAAAACACCCTCCAATATACACTTTGGGAACACTGATTAATTATCAAACACATAATGATAGACTGTAAAGGATATATTCTTTACATACACCATAAATATTATAATATACCAAACTTTCAGATATTATTTTTAAAAAGTGTCAGTTTCTCACTTACTAGGCTTCCTGAGGGAAACAGGTCTTCATAAACTCTTGTAGATACAACACAAAAAAAACTTCACAAAATGAAATAACACATAAGATTGATGTGTCAGTAAACAATACCTTAACTTACCTTACCTTTAATAAGGATGGTTTCAATTTTTCCTCAGTTATTCTTCTTTGCAAAAACTTTCAGGTTCTTCCAAGCATGATGGGTACAGCTATCACTTTCATACTGTACAATTTTTCATTTTTTCTGTTATCATCAAAATGTCTTGATTTTCTTTCTCCATTTTTACTTTCTTTCAATTTTACTCTACCATTTGTGGGAGCAATAACATTCACTCTTGGAAAAAAATTTATTTCTTTCCAGTGACTAATTTAGTCTTTGTACCTGTATTGGATGATTCATTTGAATTTCTAAGTTCCATAAAATTCTGCTTTTTATTCTCTAAGACAGATTCTGGTTTGTGCATGAAGCATTAGTGAGTATAGTAACTTTCCAGTCCTTTGCCATTGGATTAGCTTTTCTACCCAATCATATCTTACTTCATTGTTGTATTCACTTATGTCATTGACAGGCTCATCACTATCTCTCTATAAACTTTATATATACTTTATGATCTATAAACATTCTGAAATTCACATTTAAATGTATCTTTCTATATGATTCATGTGAGGATTATGAATTTTAAATGTTTTTACATTGAAAGTGAAGATAAAGAAAAATGATGTGAAATTTCATTATTTGATGCTCTTTTATTTCTCTTTCTAGGTCACATGATCTTTCAAATTTCAAAATAAATGCCAAGCTTCTTATCCTTGTCTTTTATTTATATCAATAAATTTAAAAAATAAGAGACATTAGCTTGTATGATTACATCAATATTTATTTAAAATCAATATTAACTTAAAAATCTTAGCAGGTGAAAATTTCTCAGGCTTGCCAAGAAAGGATTCAAAACAAAATTCTCATGATTGGCCAGTTGCTCAGATTTTTGGAAGTGAATCAGACTGAAAAATTTTCAGCACCACTTCATCCTCGTCATGTGTATGTGTGTTACATTAATTAGTGTATATTGCAATAAGCCCAGGCATAATAGTGAGAATTTTAATAAAAAGTCAAAGGCAAAATTCACTCACCTTGATATCATGTCAATTTACCTTCAAATGATTATAATGTTGAACATATCCCCTCCTAAATCCTTCTTTGTTAAGTCAATCTCTGCAAATCAAGCTCTCCTTGGAATAATACAATCGTAATGAAAATTCCGAACATGCCAAATTGTAGTAACTTTCTTTAAATTTATTTAAAATAATAATTTACAATGAAACATTTAATATCTATCATCAGTTCTTATAATATAAAAACAACAGTTTAATATTTTTCTTGCTACCTTATTAACATCTATCTTTCAATTTTTCCAGTCAACCCAATCTGTAACTGAACCAATCATCATCAACTGCAATTCTGCTTACTAGTGTTATCATCATTTTTGTCTTAAGGAATGCATCTGAAATCTGAAAGAATTGTTCACTGCTTTGTCAACCAAGACACTACACAAACAACACAGACAAAACAGCAACACAGACAAAATGTGGTGTTTCGTTTTATCCAACCTTTTCTTTTTTCTTTGTCTCTTGTTAAACATCATGTTTTGTATGCACAGTCCATGAAAAAAGGAATAACAATTCAACACGCCAAAAGAGTTTGATTTGCATACACACATGCACAAAAATTCCACATTTGACTAACAAATATCTTAAACAATGTGTTCATGCCTTTGTAGAGAAAAAGACACACACATTAAAAGAAATTGAGAGAGAGAGAGAGAGAGAGAGAGAGGGAGAGAGAGAGAGAGCAAGGATCAAGAAATCAGTATATAACCAAAAGCATAAACACTACATAGACAAATATTAAGATTTTCTTAATTTGGTTTAGTCTAGCATAAGAATACAAAAGTGAAACCCCAACTGAGGGTTGAACTCTTCAGAATTAGCTTACAAGACTAACTTACTAATACACACTCAAAAGTATTAGCTCTTTATCTACATTAGTATCAAAAACATATAAAACATATACATATTCATAAAGATATATCAACAGTGTCAGATTTTATTATGAAATTCATATTTTCATAATAAAAATAGGTTTCAACCAAACAGTGTTGGTCAAATTTTCAGGATTTATTTATATGAGAATTCCATTTTATAATATTGTTGTTTTTTTTCAATAACTTTTTTGATGGGCATAAGATTTATACAGTTCAAAGGTTATCTATCATAGTGCAAATATAAGGGTGGACTAAAAATTCATAGGCTGACTATGAACAAGTGAAATTTGTATGCATTAATTTAATTTCTTCTCATTAATAACTGCATTCTTTATTTCCAGGTAACCTGACATCTGATTGTTCAAAGAAAACTTTTTAGCCTCTTGGTTAAAAAAGTCACAACTAGCAAATATGATATCATCATCACTGTGATACTGATTCTCAGCCAGTTGGAACACTTGGGTACAGATGATAGTCAAATCAAGAGATTAGGGAGGGTGATCAACCAGTTCAAAGCCACAGTCATGCACAGCAGCTATTGCAACCAAGGACTTGTGTGCTCAAGCAATATCCTGATAAAACAAATCTGCTTTTTTTCAGCTTTCTTGGGTAATTGGTCTTGATAGTCTTTTGTAACGGTCTCAGCAAGCTGGCATAGTACTCTCCATTGATAGTGTGGCATTTAAAAAAATAGAGACTATCTCCTTCCCTGCAAATAAAATGACCTTGGCTTTCTTTGGAGCAAGTGAGGAGGGGTGTTTCGCAGTGCATGGATTGTCTCTGGTGCAAAGTGATGAATGCAACACTTATCCTGGGTTAGGAAAACATTTGAGGAAACCAGCTGGATCTGTCTCAAACAATGTCAGATTTTCCTGTAATGTGATCAGCCTGGTACACTTTTGATCAGGTGACAGAAGATGTTGCACACACTGAGCAGAAACCTAGATCTTGCCAAATTTATTGTGCATAATATTCTCAACTCTTTCAGTGGATATGCTAATAGCATTGGCGATTTGATTTAAAGTCAGTTGTCTGTCATCCATCACTATGTAGTGAACATAATCAATGTTTTCATCAGTTATAGCAGTTGCAGGTCATTTCAAGACACTGCCTTCCCCTTCAAAATTCAGCTGCCCATTTTTGCACTGTTGATAATGTCAGATAAATATCCTTGGGAGTTAAACCCTTTTTCTTCAAGTACTTGATAATACCGCAATGCCAAATTTTGTTTATTTTCAAGAAAAGTCACTACTAGTTAATTTTATAAGTCTACTTTGAACAGTCAATTGTTAGGTTACCTGAAAAGAATCAATGCAGTTATTAAAAAGAAGAGTTGAAATTAATGCATGCAAGATTTCAAAACTTTAGTATTACTCATAAATAGTCAGTCTATAAAATTTCCAGCCCACCTTTATATATATATATATATATATATATATATATTTATATATATATATATATATATATATATGTGCAGATATGTATGTAGAAAAATAGGAAAGAACACGTTAGGTAAATAATCCAGAGTTCTTTAGTATTTTTGTTTTTATTTTTAAAAAACAGTGCTCCATACAGATGTAGAGCTTAAATTATAATTATTTTTAAAAAATATGATTCCTTCACTACATAAGAGTTCTCATGTTTCAAAAAAAACGAGAAACGAAACCTCAATATAATTATTAAAATTAAATTGAGTTAAAGTATCAATCCCTGTTTCATCCTCAAGCGAAAATTTAGGAATAACCAATCTTGAAATTTATGCATCTTTATAAGCATGTTCATTCACAAAATTAATTACTATGGTAATGGCTGGGGCAACCATTTTGATAAGGGGCCTAAGAGTTAATTTTTATCCACATATCAGTCACCTTCGGAAAGAGGTCAATCACATAATTTTTCATTATTATCATAATTTTAGTTCAGGATTTTTTATTAATACTGTTTTTCGGCATACATGTTTTTCTAGGATTTTATTATTATGTTTTTTATGATTCTTTCTAGATTTTCAGTGCAACTGTAACTTAATTTTAAGGTGTTTTTATTAAAGATCTTGCTAAGTCTGCTGTTAGTAGGAAAGTGTTTTTCAATTAAAGCTAGGAACTTATGTCCTAGCTTAATACTAAGCATTTGGTTGAATGGAGGGGTATACCAGATGATTTTCCTGCTATTTTTTAGGGCTGTGTTATAAAAATTACTGTGTTGTTGGAATATTACCTTATTAGCAGAGTTCATGCTGATTCTTTTCTCTATTGATGTGGGTATATGCTAAATATTATATATGGAGGGTGGTTTGACTTAGGGTGTACATACGAGGGATTAGTGTTAGGTTTTCTGTAAGGTAGGTATATGTTGTTCATTAAGTCTAGAGTTACATTGAGGAAATTTACCCTTTTTAATTTAGTATTGACTGTAGTTTTTAAGTTTAGTTTTATGAATTCCCTATATATTATCTTTCTAATTTTATCTATTTTAAAATTTGTGAAGCTCCTCACTGCCATGAGCCCATCATCTCTGTATAGTCTGATGTCCTTAATGTCTAATTTACAGTGCGCGATTAGATTGTATAGTATAAATAGACCGACAAGGTCAGAAGACTCTGCAGAGTCTAAAGATCCCATGATGTCAAAATTGTCATCAGTGTTTTTAATCCATTGGTCCCAATTATGGATGAGGACAGATTTTTTTTCATTAAGAATTATGTTCATTTCTTCTTTAGTTAAGTATATATACAGTAGCAAACTCCAGGGCAGTCGGGAAGAGATCTCTTGATATTGACTGGTAATAATCCACAATATTGAACTATCTTAGGGTGTAATCAGGCTTATTGTCGATGTTGGTAAACCAATTGATGACTTCTTTGATATTAATCCAGAGTATTAATCCAAGGTATTTTTTGATTTGCCTAGTGATCCTTTCTAGGATTCTTTTGCTTATCTTTCCTATGCCGGGTCTGGTTGGGTTTATCATTCTAGTAGTGGGGTCTTCCTCAAAATCTTGTTTGTGGTCCTTAAGAATGATGTAGCATTCCTTTTCAGCTAGTTGCCTACCCTATTGCTTATTTTTAATTTTTCAGTAATAATTTTACTAAATCTGTTGATACTTTCTACCATATTAATATTGTTATTATGAGCTTTTTTATAAGTCTTAGTTAAATTTTTAAAAATTAATTTGCTGTAGTCATCTGCCGTCAATTTGTAGACATTTCCCGTTTTGTTGGACTTAACTAGTATTTTATTGCTGTCGTTGATATATATATATATATATATATATATATATATATATATATATATATATATATGTATGTATATATATATATGTATGTATATATAGGGAAAAGTTATAATTGTTCCAATGAGAGAAAATGTATATTTTAAAAAATGAGTGAAATCGCAGACACTTCTGGTTATAATGTAGATTTGTTTTAGTGTATATATTATATTTTATTCTTGGTATTAAGAATATATATTATATATTTATTAATATATTATATTCTTCATTTGGAAATCCCCAATTTTTTTACTATGTTAATAAAACATTGAAAACCAAAAAGAATAAATAATATATAAAATAAAAAATAAAAATAAAACACAAATAAATTAACCCAAATAAATAAATAAATAAATAAACAAGTCACTCATGCTCAAATAACTGCCAGAATGGATTACCCACAATGCACCACTGATCCATATATATATAAATAGTCGAGAAAAATCCAACACTCACGGCCTGATGATTGCTGCTAGCATGAAACAGCCTGTTGCTTCTGAGTGTTGACTTCAATGTTGACTTTCATATTTATATTTACATAAGCTCTATCTCTGATATTGAGCACTTTATCCCATAAACATCACTTAAAACTATATTTCTTCATATATATATATATATGTGTGTGTGTGTGTGTGTGTGTGTGTGTGTGTGTGAAAAAAAATTGTTTTATAATTGTGAATATTAATTTTTTTATTAAGCATAAACTGGACGCTTTTAAAAAATCAAAAAATAAACCATGGTAGATGGCAGATGACTTCATGATTATTAAAAACAAGAAAGTTACATTTAAAAGAAAATACCAAGCATCCTACTTGCAAGAGGTGATTCACATACCACAAGTCTGCTCTGTTTAATATGCAGTGACCAGCTATCTCATAATGCCATGAAGTAGTCATGGTGTCTTCTGACAACTCATCATATGCTGGCATAAATATATGACCACAAAATAGAAAAGATATTGTAATTTTATAGTGATAGGAACAGAATATTAGAAATTGTGAACAAGTTGAATAGAGATCATAAATAACCAAAAAAATTGAAAACAGTGACAAGACGAAAACAGGAACAAAACACTATCTTTAAGAATGTTCTAAAACAGAGATATAGGGATACAAAAGACTTATCTCTCTTTGATTGAGATGAATTTATATGGGTTACATGACAGCTGCTTAGTGACATCACTGCATAGAGTGACAAAAGTGGCTAGTCCATCAGTCAGCTTCCAGAAGTCAAACCAAGCAGTTGTTTTTTTAGCCTGAGCAAATTGGCCTGTGCTGAGGCTATATCTGCATCTCATTTCCAGCTGCTACATGGTGCAGCTTACAAGCCTGTAGCACCATTTTCCTTTGGAATATATCTTCACCAGATATAGAAACTATGACTAACCATGTTCTTGTTTAAGAGATATATGTCCTCATTAATGACATAGCAGATAAATCCGCATCACTTAATCTGGAATCCTTAATATCGCTTCTCCAGAAACACAAAAGAATCTCTGGCAGCTCCAATTCCCATTCTGTGACAAAGACTTACAAAATGAGGCTCAACATTGATGTCATCAAACCAGCAAAATTTAAATTACAAACAGACATGGTTTGATTGGATAGTAATTCTCAAGTTTTTAACCAATGGGTATAAAAATTATATGCCTCCTAAGGACTTGGATTTTGATCTGATTGGAAGTCACTTGTTTGCTCTATGAGAGGGAAAATTTTAGGAAAGTCTGAAAGAATTTACCATATCTGGCATGCAAAGGCTGTCATCTGAGAGAAAGGATTCAGCCACCATGGAGAAAAAGCAGTGACCTGGTATAATAAAAGATCACTACAACTACTACTATGCATGCAGCTACTATTGCTGTTAAAAAAGAAGAAAGAAGAAGAATCTTCTAAATTTGATATGTGAATGTTTTTTTCTAAATATATAAGTTTTATCTCATAGAAGAATGACTTATAAACTTACAACTTTATCTCATTCAAATTTTTTTTCTAAACCAGTGTCTCTCATATTTAAGAACACCTGTTCCAAAAAACTGAATATTTGTCTAAAGACCCCAGAGAAGCAGTATCACCTGAGGTTAGTTTTCTTCTTCTCACCTTTGATATTTTAAATTGTGAACCTTTCAAAGTGAGTAAATTTTGTTGCTAAAAATTGATTTATTTTAACTGTTACAGTTCCTTTATTTTTTATGGACTATTGTTTTCTAAATGAAAACTTATTTGTATTGCAAAGAATTGTTAACCTGCTTTGACAGTTTAAGTTGCACAATAGAAATTTTTTGCAGGGTCTGTATTGTAATTTGTACAATTTGTATATTGTAAAAATATTGTTGCCATTCTATTAAATGTTTGTTTTTTTTACAAATTTTACTTGGCTTTTTTTTTAGCATCTTTAAAAGTACTTATAAAAGGAAGGGTAAGAGACTGAAACCCTCCTCATCTCCTCTTTCCAATTTTTTATTATTATTCTTACAGCAGATAAGGCTGCTCCTGTTACCACTCACCCTAGACAGTGGCATCAGACTACAAGAAAACTGAGCCAGCAACCTTAAGAGAAATTGCTGCCATCTAAAAAAGCTTTCCATGGACTAAAAAAGTTAGCTTTTTCAACAAGACTTACTGGTAAGATACCTGGACATCATTTCTCCTAAGCTAAGTCTGCAGATTCACATTTTCTTCAAGCACTTCCTTTTCTTAAAGATAGCTAATAAAGGTTGTTGTATTTCTTTCTCTTCAAAAGCTGTCAGCCCAGTTCATTTGAGTAAACATGACTAACATGAGCACCAACACTCCATAAATTTGGGGTTGTAACCAGGCATATTATTGTGGATTTATTCAGAAGTTAAAATGTTAAAATATTTAGAAAATTCAATGGATGAAATTCTGACAGATGTTATAGAATGTCAAAGATATATTAATATTTCTTTTGCATTTATTTAAATACAAATTTATGCTACACTTATTTTGCTTGCGTAATAAAAGCCAAGTCAATATTTTTAATAAGATAACTATTATAGAATTAAATTTGCATGGCTCTATAAATATAAATATATCCTAAAAATATTAACAATATCATTTTATTAATGCTAGTTTCATTGTGAAAATATTTACTTGGATGAAAAATCTGATTCTTTCCATGCATACATACATACATGTATATTTCTAAAGAAGTAATGTATTTTATTTTATTATTTTAATTTGATATATTTTTATTATTTCAAATGTTATCTTTAGTGGATACCCATAGTTGAGTAGATACTCCATTTTATTTGAAACAGTATTTATTTTGTCTACCAAACTGAACTTTCCAGAAAAGTTATTAAAGAATATGTGACATCCAGCAGGATACTGTTTTAAATAGAATGGAGCATCTACTCAAATATGAGTATCTACTAAAAATAACATTTGAAGTAATATATATATATATATATATATATATATATATATATATATATATATATATATATAAATTTTAGCTGTCTGTATTTATATGGATATATTTTTGTTAAATACTAAATAATATTTCTAATAAAGTTTGATTCTTTTAAACATAATTTTATACACATGGAGAAAAAGAAAGTATTGCTTAATTCAATAGTGAATTATATCTTACACATAAAAAATTAATATCTCAAATGTATTCATAAAGAAATCTATAAAAATTAAAAAATTATTTTATAATAATTACAAAAGATTACCAAGTCAATTATTGATTTGCTCCAGGTGACTAACCAGATTCATTTTCCTTTGCTGCCAGCCAGTCTTTGGATTTTGTTGCAACTGATGGATATAATTTGACAATTTTCAATTGATTCAATTGTTTTAAATTATAAAAATATCTTGGAAGCAAGTAATTCTGTATTTGGGTGTCTTTTTTTATCACAACTGTTTAGACTTCAACTTAACAAGAAAAAGGATTTATTTCTTCATTTCTGACTGATAATAGTTTTTATGTTTAAATTAAAAGTTTTGTCAAGGACTTCACAAATAAATAGAGTAGAGAGAAAGATTAAAACATTTGTTGCTGTCTTGGCCAAATTATGGATCAAATGTTATACATAATATTCTTTTGGATTGGAATTACCAAGTGGTTCAAGTATCTGACATGTAAAACATGAAGTCAACTGATTAACACCTAGAGACAAATTCATAGCTAAGTTTTTCTTCAATAATCAATATGATTGATTATTAAGAGGTATAAATATCATACCAGTCTAATGTTATTTGTCTATAATAGTGTATGTAGAGTATAAGAGGCTACAAATCAAACCATTTAAGTCATTTTTATCATTGTCTTTCAAAAGTAAAATAAACCATTTTTCCTCTGATGTTTTGTTTGTATTTCTAAAATCAACAAGTGATGTGAGTCAATATCTTTTATTTCAAAACTTTTTTAAACTACCAAATATTTATAATGCCAACAATTCCAGCAACCAACTTTGCATATTTGGCTAAATGGTACATATTTTGCAAAATGTCTAGATTAGATAAAAAACATTTTATACCTATTAATACATTCTCACTCACTCCCTCTCTCTCTCTCTACATATATATATATATATATATATATATATATATATATATATTTGGAGCAGAGATGGTGTAAAAGAATAGTGGACATGACTGGAGGACAGGAGTGGACATGGATGGAGGACAAGATGATCATCAAGGATGGTGGAGAGTATAGGGGACATGATTGGAGGATGGGTAGTAGACAGAAGCTGGAAATGAATAAACACTAATAATGATTAGCCTATAAAGAGACTTTGTTTCTCTTTATTATTGTTCTCTTCCCAAGAATATTATGACATCAAAATAAGTTTATCCTACAAAATCTGGAATATTTTTCTTTGAATTCTTAGTTATGGTCAAGAGGAATTTTTACAGCATTCTCACCTTTTCTAATCTAAAATTAAAAAATTGTTCTTTCAAATCACTGTTAGTTTTGGGTGACTCAAATCACGAAAGCCTATATTTATTTAGATTACATTTCTGTACAAAATCTGTGCAAACATCACTAAGAAGTTACGAAACAGATTTGGCAATCTGAGAAAAGAACAAATGATTTTTCAAAGTAGATTCCTTCTTGAATAATCAATCTTTTTACTCTCCTTGCATGGAAAACAAGCCATAAATGCCACAAGATTCTGACATGGAATATCTGTCATGAAAAACCAAAATGTCCAATCCATTTAACAAATACTCCATCTTTATAACCAATCTTTTGCATTTGAGATATAAGAGAAAATAAATCAGTTTAGATTTTCTCTTGCTTTTGAGACAATTATTAAATTTGCTAACAAATAAGATTAACCCAATCATGGCTCACCTGTTATTGGGAATGATGAACTACTGACTTCACAAACAACAATGCTACAGTCTTCACTAAGCCTGACATTCCCATAAAGAGCCAAACAAAGAAAAAAACAAAATTTTCAATTTTTCATTCAGAACACAAATGTTTTCTGCATGACGACAGTGTAATACAAATCATAAGAGACACAATTGCATCTTTTAACATTTATTGGTAATAGTTCAATCATTTGATTATTGAGCAGAGAATCAGTGAGTTTTTGATTTAAGTCAGAGTAATATTATATTCAGGCTCATTGACTGAAGGTCTCACTCCAAAATGTTTAAATTTTTATATTTTCTGTGAGCATAAACTCAGTATTCCTTTCTTTAAACTTTCTTCATTAAATTAATGCCAGTCTTCTAAAATTATTGATATAGTGATTTTGAGAAGTGGCTCAGACCAAGGACTTTTCAGCACCACATAATGATATACTGATTTCTCCATCTTCACAGATGATTTCCATCCTACACATCAACATTTTCTCTCCTGCCCTTTACTATTCCTTCTTGAATGGCTACAAAGGTGACTCTTCAAACCAGCAACCGTCTTGCATGGCTTGAAACAAAGATGACAGATAAACTCTAGTGTCTTCACAGGATTGATTAGATCTTGCTGTTCCTTTGCATCTCTTTAATACAGCCATAGATTTGCATACCTTGCTGCAAATCATACAAACAGTATCAAACAGTATCACCTGATCATAAAGGTGGCCCTGCATGAGAAGGCTGTGTCTCATGATTCCAGATATCCAGCAGCTTTAGACAGTAGAATACAATCACATCTCTCTCATAATCTCATACAGTGAATCTATTATTTATGTCAATGGCACTAGACCGGGTATTGTGGGTACTCTTGTGTATCTTGGCAGTAACTTGACATGGAATGGATCACTAGATGCTGAAATGCATGATTGCATCCAAAAGGCTTCTGTTGCTTTTGGCAGGTTGGAGAAGCAGTTAATGTCTGACAGGAGTGTCACTTTTCAAACCAAAGTGACAGCATACTGGGCATGGATGCTATCTTGCTATACTCATGAGAGGTATGGACAATTTATCATTGTCACCTAAAATGGCTTGAACAATTTCATCAGAAGTATTTGAGGAGGATCCTTTACATTAAATGGCAATCAATGACACCTGATACTGCTGTTCTTCAGAAGGCTGTTTGTAGAAAATATAATTGATAATCAGATGCATTGGGTTGGGCATGTAGTTCACAAAGCAGTTATTTTATGGTGAACTCACTGCTGGTAGATATCTGAGGCATAAGCCAAGGAAGAGGTTCAAGGATTGCATAAAAACAATCTAAAAGATCAATTTGGTGAATGTAAAACTTAAACTCTGCAGAAAGGCGTTGTGAAGGGCTTGGATAGTAAGCTTGCCAAAAAGATAATATCTGTTCTCCTTCCAGGGAAAAAGCCACACTGTGTTTCTGGTATTACCAGTGGACACACATGCAACATCAGCCTGTTGAGAAAAGTCTGGCTAACACCTTGTCAACAATTTCAAGTAGTATGATTCAACTATGATTAGTACACTCTGACTTAGTTCCCTTACCCTTCAATATAATAACCAGGATGACATCAATCCAGTCTTGGGGAATTGGTGTTCCTTCCCATCAGTTTCAAATCAGACTGAAAACAATTGATTTCACATGCTCCCCTCCATCTGCAACAATTTCACTGGTATGTCATTGAAACCAGGCACTTTACCTGTGTTGATCTGACTAATAGCAAGGTCTGTTTCTGGTTTTGATGTTAAAAACATCCAACTCCACAATTAGGTTTTATTGTGGTATACTCTCAATAGCTGATAGGTTGAAGAACAGATTGATAAAGTGTTCCTACCAGTGCCCCACGATCCCTAGAGAGTCTTTAATTAACATAAAACCATTTTTAGATTTGACTGGAACAACAGAGATTGAAGATGGGCTAAAGAACAGGCAGAAAAGTCACTTTCAGTTGTGCTGAATAGCTGCATCTTGAACTTCAGCTGAGATGTTAGACCACCATTGTGTTTTCATGTTTCTCAGTGTTCATTGCAAGTTTGCTCTGTGCACCATGAAAGACATCTCCACTTGCTGCCTTTTTGTAAGGCTTGGATCTAGAAGTGACTTGTGCAGAGAATGCTTTGTTACCAGTAACTGATGAATTGTGGCATTATTCTCATCAAACCAATCTCTATGTTTCTGTTCATTCAGCCTGAGAATATTCACACTAGTTGAGTAAACTTGGTCCTGGAAATTCTCCCAGGGGCCATCAAAGGCAACGTTGTTAAAGGCATCTGAGAGTTGCTGGCACATACCAGACTGCCTAAGCTTTGCTATATTAACGTGCTTTAGAATTTTGGCACCAACCAAATCATTTTTTTTCCCTTATTTGCAGTTTGAACTTTCCAAGGACTAGTTTACGATTGATATCACACTCAGCGCTATGTAACACACGGAGATTGCAGACATCCAATACTGGTGACAATAAAATTATCATGTGACTGTGTTTAGATCTAAGATGGATCCAAGTTACGTTGTGCTTCTATTTATGGTGAAAGGTGTTGCAGATAGCTAAGTTGAACTCAGTACAAAAATGGAATAAATTCAAGCCATTGTAGTTTATTTTTCCAATACCAGGATGGCCAATTGCATCCCATACCTTGTACTATCCTCCCACACATGTGTCCAAGTTTCCAAGTATAATCAATTTTTCCTCCTTGGGAATATTAGCAATGGCTTCCTGAAAGGTACCATAGAACTACATGATTACCTCATCACTTGCTTGGGGAGTTGGGGCATAAGCATAAAGCACAACCATATAACATCTACATGAAAGTGAAACTCAGTTTCATGATGCAGTCCGTGACACTTGAGGGACAATCAAGTTTGTTAACCAAAGAAGAATGAATGGCAAACCATCCTACCTTCTTGTTTCTCAGCCATTGTTTTTCCAACCCAAAAGATAGTTTCACCAAAAGATAGTTTCACTTCTGTTAGGTGATCCTCATCAGATAGGCAGGTTTCAGAAAGTGCTGTTATGTCTATGTTGAGTTGCTGAAACTCTTTTGTAACTCAAGCAGTTCTATGCACTGGCCTGCCAGAAACTTTATGATGAGGCAATGTTCTGACATTCCAGCAGCAAAAGTTGAGTGATATGTCTTCCTATGGAATTTCTTTCGGAGTTTCTTGTAGTAACTTTGTTCCTGCTATGATGAACAGCCGTTAGCCACAGCTTGAAAAGATAACAGGCAATGTTAGATGTGGCTTTTCTATCATCTCCCCAGGAATCTGGGTGAGCAGTACTCTCCCTAAATAGGGCTGCTCAAACACAGGAGTTTCTACAGAAATCTACCTCTGTCATCCTGTAGGCAAGATAGCAATGTTAAGATAAAACTCCTGTCACCTTTGTGAAGATTTATGACTGTAGGCTTCCAACTAGTTAGGTCTGTCCACATCACCATTACTCCATTGCCAAAGGACATTAACAAAAAAACAAAATGTGATGAATTGATAGGACATCTGTACATCATTGGATTATAGTGATGTATGTTTATACAAGACATGCCACCATTCTCTAAATCTTCACAGCCAACATCCAATAACAAGCAGGAGCAAGATAACCAGTAGCACTTCAATTGCAGATTTTACTGGGTTTCCTTCTCAATAGTGTCCAAGTTGCTTTTCGTTTCTGATGTGAAATCCAGGAAACTTCACAACATCCAGTGAAAGGCACATGCACTACCCAAAGGGTATACTGCCCCTTACTCAGTCTTGGGAATAGCTTTTTGTTTGAAATAGGTGCACCACTGAAAGGTAGCTATTCAGGAATCAGTTGACCAGAGGCAGTAAAATTAGTAGTCAACCCTTAACAACACAGATAGTAATATACACATATACATACATAATATATGCATATATATATATATATATATATATATATATATAGATAGATAGATAGATAGATAGATAGATAGATATAGATATATATATAGTTTTAAAGCAGCTGTATTTATAGGTAAAAATGCTCAATATGAGGGATATGTAAATGTAAAAGAGTACACTGAGTTCAACACCGAGTGGCGACAGTCTGTTTCATTCTTGAACACAATCTTCAGCTCATATATATATATATATATATATATATATATATATATATATGTATGATTGATTCTCCTGTCATTTTCAACAAATGAGTGTTCCACACCTTGTTCCACACCTGATGCCTTACTAGTTATTCTGCTTTCCATAACTTTTAAGGCCAGCTTGAGAAACACACAATATTTGTACATTTAGGGCAATAAGCAGCAGACCTTATGAAGGTAACAGGAATAGTAGTGGTGTTGGGTGTGTGTTGTCTTGTAATATGTAGAGATGTTCAGTGCATGACCTCTCAAAAGTTGTAATGCCTTCTATGCACACACTCCTCCACTTAACACAATCAGAGGCAACTTCTTCAAATGATGACACAGTGTATTGAAAAGTTTGTAAACTTTCTTCTGGCTTGTAAACAATTCATGCAATCCATTTCTGTCAAACACTCCACTGACCACAACATGTGTAGCCTGTTCAATACAGTAGTCACCATTCTCTCTGTGACCTTGTTATGCCCTTTTTATATCCTCATTAACAGCCAAAACTTACATACGTGAAAAGAGACTCTTGTTAGAGAGTATATGACTGCAGGATCTGTTTCAAATGTGTGAAGCCATGTTTCCTTTTTGGACAGTTTACATGCAAAATAGATTTTTGTCCTGGAGATAAGACATTTTCTCTAGCATTACATTGACTGCTGCAAAAAAATGCATGCAGCCCTGGGCCTCTTTGCCATCTGTGTTAGTTCCCTACACAGAGAGATGTCAATAAAATTTAAGTTTTTCTTAAGCTTATCCTTATACCCCAATAGTGGTCTTTCCACTTTACAAGAATTCTCATGCAGTTGGCCAGACATGATTTTCAGTCTTCTTTCATCACTCATATGTAGAACATGACCAGCCCAGAAAAAGTTACAACTGCATTAAAAATATCTCTATATCCCCATTTTTGCACACTGACAGCAGATTAATGTGCACACAGACACACACACACACATACACACATATAATTACTATGGTTCAATCTATCAGTCATGTGTTTACATGCTTGTCTATCTGCATCTGTGTGTATTTCTAGGTGTGCGTCAGGGGTGCAATTCATACACATTCTTTTTTTTACTTCAGCCATGTTAAATTCTTTAATATATTCAGACATTTTTTTACTTGTGGATCCAATATTATCCATCAATATAAACGCATACACACCCATATTTATATGGGTGTGTGATTATTAAAAAAATTGATGGACCATTATGTTAAACTAAGATAATATGGTTTATTTTTTCTGTATTTTAAAATACGTTGCATTCAGTTCTCAAAAAACACTGTGGAATTTTCAGTGACCTTATTACTAGTATTACTTATTAATGAATTAACAAAATTAGTCATAAAAACTTAAAAATATATGAGATTGTGATATTTGTCATGTAACAATTATAACATTAAGACAAGGCTTTATCAGAATCTTTTATTTATTTATTTTTTCTTTTTAGCAATAGAGTGATGGAAAAGGAAAACTTAAAATCTATAAAGGTTTGCTTTGGGAATTGATTGATGAATGTATGAAGTGCCATTATTCTACTCAAATGGCAAGACAAGGTGAGAGATTCATTCCATATTCTAGATGAAGCTGCTTAGCTTTATTTCCAAGAAAACAAGGACTCATCTGAAGTATCGTTGCCTGACTTCCCTCTTAGAACTGAGTCTGTTGAATGATATGCATATAACTTCTTCCATCATCACTAATCTGGATTTACACAAAGTATGTAGACCTGTATTAGTCCTTAAAAAATGTGCTCCCAAACTTGCTCCTGTGCATTCTAAACTATACAATAAATAATTTATTGCCTCTTGATTTCCTGCTTGTTGTAAATCCTAGTCTGTTGTTCTAGTCTTTAAGAACTCATATAAACCACCCCACTCTTCAAACTATCAGCCTATAGTGGTTTGCCAAAATGTACTAGAAGACTAATAGTCTTCTAGTACTTTTTGGCAAAGCACAGTAGGCCTTAATCAATTCTGCATTGGCTAAGCATCTCACATCACAAAGCCTTCTTTCAGACAGGCAATATGGCTTTCACTTCTCTAGGTCAACTGCTGATGTACTAATGATTATTACTAAAAGAATCTATCAAGCTTTAGATATGACTGGTGAAGCTTAGGCTGTTGCTTTGGACATCTCAAAAGCATTTCACAGGGTTTGGCATACCAGCCTTCTTCATAAGTTGAAAGGACATAGTATTTCTGGACAAATTTTTGAACTAATTCAGTCTTTCTTATGAAATTGTAAAATGAAAGTTGTCCTGAAGAGCCACTCTTCTATATCTTTCTGTACTAATGTAGGTGTACCCCAGGGCTCTGTCCTTGGACCTGATTTGATCTTAATTTTCATCAATAACCTTCCTAATGACATCAGTTTTCAACTTGATATCTATGCTGATGACACAACCATTTACTCCTGTCTTAATAGCCTGATCAGGTCAAATTGGCAGCTGATCTCAAAAATGAACTACAGTCTGTTTTTAACTGGAGCAAGGAATGATTTGTTAATTTTAATGCCTCCAAAATTAAACTTTTTTCTATTAATCTGAAAAACCCCTTCCTGCCTCCTATCAGCATGACTGATGCTAACCTCTATAAGAGTGGTTCATTGCACTTTCTCAGGCTTATATTCTTGACTGACATGAAACGGAAATATTATATTTAATCCATTGCTAGGTTTACTGCTAAGAAAATTGTTTCATTGACAATTTTTTTCCCTCCTGAATCTATCATACATATTTATAAGTCTACTATTTGTCCTTGCTTTGAATATTGCTGTTACATATGTTCTGGGGAGCCTGCTGTATATTTAGAGATTCTTGATAAAATCCAAAGAAGAATCAGTATTTGGTACTGACCTGGCATTTTGGCTTCAGTCACTTCCCCACCAATGTAATATAGCTTCCTTCTACCTTTTATAGAAATACTTTCATGGTAACAATTTGGATGAATTCTTTGATATGGTGCCTGGACTTTATGAATTTAAGCACAGTACTAGATTGGCAGCAAGGTCTCATTAATTCAGTCATATTGGCTAGATGTAACCATAAGTTCTATGCTAACAGTTTGTTTTCTTGCACTTCTTGCATGTGGAACTCTCTTCCAGCTCCATGTTTTCCAGCCAATTTTCATCTTCAAAAATTTTAATAAAATGTCAATTGTTATCTACCATCTTCTTTATTCCTCTTCTCTTAATAATGTTACCCTTTTTTCTTATTCTTTCACACTCTGTAACTCCTTTACTGCCTTGCATGGGGTGATATGGTTAAAAAAAACAAATTTTGCTCATTTTCTTATTATAAAATTATTTATTTTTATTGCACATTTGGACATTTCAATAACAAAGTTCTACAATAACTGATAAACTCAAATAAAAGACGTGTGTTTATTTTTAAGAATGAACTCAAAACATCAGAAGAGAAAAGTAGCGGCATTGTTAGACCACCAATATGATGAAGAGGAAACAAAAATTAAATTAAAAAATTACTATTTAACAAAAGCTACATTCTACACTTTATAAGAAATTAATGGATTTTATTTTTCATTCAATATTATTTCTTAACACTTTAGTTTTATTTTATCTGTGTGTATATACAACTGTTATACTTTTCTACCTGAATCAGAGTTTAGTACCTGTACCTGATCACCATCGTTCTAAATTGAAATCAGTTATTCTTTCTGACTGAGAAATCTCTAGAATAATATTATGGAAGAAATTTGGAAAAGGAAGAAAGAGCAGGAGGAGGAAAGAGGGTGTAAAAGAGGAAAAGGAGGGTGTGAAAGAGGAAAAGGAGGGTGTGAAAGAGGAAAAGGAGGGTGTGAAAGAGGAAAAGGAGGGTGTGAAAGAGGAAAAGTAGGAGGTAAGAAAGCTACAAAAATGATAAAAAATTAAATATACGCATAAAGAGAGAAGAGGAAGGGATGAAAGTGAATGATATAGAGACAGGTTTTCTAGGTGGATATCAAAAGACAATGAGCAAAAGACTTTAAGGCAGGTGGAGAGGAAAAGGTATGAAACATCCAATATATTAAAATTTTTTATAAAGAGATAGAATAAAAGAAAGGTAAAAGACAGGATAAAGTAAAATGTATTTTTCCATGTTTAAAATAAATCTATATTTATATAATTAGTTAAAAATTAGTTTTCCTATATTTATATAATTAGTCATCAGTACTACAAAAGGTTTTTACAAATATTTTTTTAATTATCCTTTCTTGTTTTTGACAAACATCAATGGTCAATCGAAGATTTTTGGTTGGTTATGTTTGAAATAATAAGTGAAAAGAATCAATAAATTTGCCACGAAACCAATAAACTCAGCAAGCCCAATCTTTAAGTTAAAGGGGTTCTTTTATTTCCAATGGATCTATAACATTCTAGTTTCTGTGCTAAGAATATTATGAAGATTGTATGTCTATTATCTAAGAAATTTCAAAGTAATTGACTTAAAAATGACAGTGAGACAGAACAATTCAATTTGATCATTTTAAATTAAAAGCAATTTTTCTTGATTTTCATTGACTATTCATTAAGTTCTATTTGATAATTAATTTATTTCAAATTGTAAATGAAAGAAAACCTCATCTCTGAACATTTAATTAGATAAATTGGTTATTTGAATTCTTTTAAAGCAATTAACAAAAAGATAGCAGAAAAGAATTTGGAAATTACTCCCCTACCCACTCCCTTGAACTACTCAATGGTCAGTTAATAATTTTCTGATTTTGGAGAAATCCTTCATTTTTTTTCTATTTTGTAAGTATTTTAACTTTTAATTATGAGACAGTTGTGTAGATTTTACAATTTAACTGGAAAGAAATTAAAATCTCAATGTGTCCAAGAAATATAGCTTTGAAGGAGAGAAGTTAAAATCTTCAAAAACAGTAAATTAATTCTTTCAACAATTACATCCTCACTGGAGAGTGTTAATTTCTCTTGGCGATATTTCTTGTAATTATTCAGAAGAAACAATGAAAGATCATTTCTTCCCATTTTTTTGACATGTTATGCAAATTTCTTTCTACTTTGGATTGACAAGTGGACAAAGCATAAAATAATTAACATAAATTGAGTTTTGGTAAAATGAAATATTGACTCTGAATTGTAAATACAGCCAATTAACAAAAATCCTTAATTTGAATAATGAATAAATAAAATAAAAAATAGTACTCAACAAAATTGGATAGTTTCTAAAATTGCTGGAAAGAAATTCTTTTTCCAGGGTGGTACTTTTATTTTTTATTGAGAGTAAAAATCCCTTTTTCCTTTTAGAGAAAAATCTTATACCTAATATATTGTTGAGAATCTTAATTAAAGAAGTCAAATAATCATTAACCAAAGCTACTTAGTCTAGTATCCTCCGCTGAAGAAAGCACACTGTGGAGAGCCATGATCATCTAAATCTTGAAGAGACATAAAACATATACAGATATCCTTACCAAACAACAAGTCCGATAAGAGAAGTATGAATAATTCACCAAAAGGTAAAAATTTTAAAATCATGCAAAAATACAGGTCTTTTTTATTTAAACTTTTAAAATGCAGTAATCCAAATTAAAGCTTTTTGTAAATTGCTTTTATTACTTGTAATGAGAAAAATATTCATTAATCACTACAGAAGAAAAAAATTAAGCTAAGAAATGTCTGCTCACAATTCCTTGTAATTTTGTTCATATTAGAAGTCTACTTAAAAAATTTTGTCCTTCAATATTTGACAGATATTTGAATACAAATCATGATTGTTATACCTTTCAAAGATTTTGACATATTTCACCTTAAGATAAACCTGATCCTAATTTGTTTCAAACTGTTATATCTGTCATTGTTCTGTTGCTGTTAGATTAGGTTCTACCCTCAGAGTTTTGTAGGTTCTTGCTAGCAGCAGAAGCAGCAGCATTTTTATCTCCCCAACAATTCTTAATGGGCTCCATATAACCTGTACCCATTTCTCCTTGAGGCAGAAAACTACCACATGCCTGGAGAATCCCTTGTCAGTCTGAACCATGGGTTATTAAGTAGAAACCATCAACAGAATCTCATCAGTTGCAACCACCTTGTCAAATATACTCATAATATCTTATTGGTATGAATGAGAGCATCTTTGTCTTACCTGTATATAGGTTGATTATATCTGCATGGAATCTGCTCAGTGGGTAACAGCCCGAGCCCCAAACAACTATCAGCCTAAAATACCATTTTTGTGATTTTTACAAAAGCAGTACATGGTTGGTCAGTTGTATTCATTCATTGTGAAGTAATCCTTGCTCTTGCACTGTAACAGCTTTCTTATTGAATTTCAAACTTAGGTTCTTTTTTACTTTGCTGTAACTATCATTCCTAACTTAGCCAATTTTTTTCTAATTTGCTCATCACCATCATTATTTTGCCTTTTTATATTTCCACATTATTATGATTTCTGTTTTTTCTCTATTGTGATATTTGATTTCAGAAGCTTGCTTCTTTCTAATGCTTCTTAAAGTTTTTATCTCAATGCAAACCTGATTTTTAAGGATCCTCAAAACTGACTTTTAACTGTAGTGGTAATATCTAAGTATGGAATCTGCTTATTGGTGATTGTGAAATTGAGACCTTCTTTCAACACCACATCCTCAGAAGTGTTTGCTAATATTGACAACCACTTTCACAAGCTAATGCTAGACATTGTTGCATCTTATACCATGATCTTTCTCCTGTAGTTTCTATATTTGACATGCTTTGACCATCTCACTTGTGTGACTTATCAAAAGCATGCTGAATTCTATTTCTGTCTGCTTCCAATTTTATTCAGTTTAGGAACAGTTCCAACTGGTTAGATAGTAGTTGATATTTTATTTAGTAACTATGATGCATTCTTTTCCTATCCAAGGCATGTCCTGTTCTTTCCATAATCATTCATACCCTTCTCACTTTCTCTCTCACACACATACACACACACATTTCATCTGATCATTTCCAGAAAAAAATGGAGTCAAAATATGCAGGTATATTAGTTTTATAATTTTCAATGGTTGGGTTGGTTTTACTTTAACAATAATTAGTTAATTTTAATCAACTAGCATTTTGTTATTGCATAAGCTTCAATCATTATGTAAATTTTTTTTTTTTAAAATGACATTTGGAAATCATATTTTCCCCCCAAACTAATGTTGTTTGTTCATAAATGTCTACATCTAATGATGGCTAATATAATTGATTTCTTGTTGTCTTTATCTTATAAATTGTTAATATTTTTAAAAATTCATCTGATACACAATGAAATATGTTTAATTAATTTATTTAAAAAAAAAAGTATTTAAATGCTTACAGTTTTATTGTCAGACCTTTACCACTTGAATGGCTGATGTGATCCTACTCTTCTCTCTCTCTCTTTCTCTCTCTCTCTCTCTCTCTCTCTCGCTCTCTCTCTTACTCCCTTTGCATTTAACCTTTTGGTGAACTAATCTAATTCAATTTTAGCAAATTTCTTGTTTACATTTATACACGAATAAGAAATCGTCAGATGAACAGCTGTATGTAGGATTCCAATCATCTCAATCTCTACACCATTCCCAAGCCATGACTTATCGTTGTCAATTAAGTAGGGTGATTCTTTTTTAAGAAAAAGTTTGGAAAACGTATAAATTAAATGGTGAGAAATACAGTAAATTAAATATCTGTTATCTGCACCTGATAAAAAAATGCTTTCACTACTACTATTATCATCATTGTCATTATAACTAATGCTATCAGAAATAACTTTTACTGTTACTATGACAACTAACAGTATCATTGCAATTATGGCAATATTTTGAAGGATATCATTATGGCTGTATTTGTATCATATTTATTCAATTGTTCATCTGATGACCATTAGTTGAACAAGACAGAGGCTTCCCAGGGGCATGAATGTGAAATGCCACAAATTGAAGATACCCAGGCCATATTTGTAAATGATTTATTTGTTAATCGATTCCCTTGCAACAAAACAATAGGATTCTAATAATTAGAATAATTTTTGCTTTATGGTAAAAGGAAAACACAAGTCAATTATGAAAAACGCCAAAATTGCTACGATATTGAAAAATCTACTGCGTAAATGTTTTGAACCTGAATGATTAATAATCATTTGCCATTACTAGTCCTATGGATATTATTTCTACTTTTATCGTTGTCATCATCATCATCATCATCATCATCATCATCATCATCATCATCATCATCAGTAGTAATAGTAGTATAGTAGTGATTATGATACTAATACTGATATTTAATTAATAATAATAATCTACTATCCAGAAATTCCATGGGTGTTGACAACTAAAATTATCCATTGTCTCATGTCTCTGCTCTTTCTTTTCTCTGCTATCTTCTCATTTTTTTTCTATGATCTCATTCTCTTTATCATCATATGATGATGACTTTCCTATTAATGGGTCAACTATATCCACAATGAAGTGATTCAGAGGGTGGTACACTGAGCCTTGGCAGCTAACAATTGGCCTGAGAGTAATACTGTCTTTATGAATTTTGAAGAGACCATATATATGAGGTAGTTTGCTACAATGTGATAACTACTTGTATGTCTTATGTGGGAAATGATCCTTGTTCTTGATCAGTATATGCATCAATTTTTTTTTTCCTTGTTGGGTTTTTCTTTATGTTACTATAGCTACCATTTCTAATGATGTCTTCCAGTTTTCCTGTATATTTTGTCTTGTCCACCATTACAGTTGCATTGCCTTTGACAGCTGGTAGTATGATGTCGTCATTCCTCTGTAAGGGTTTTGATTGCCAGCCTCTCTGGTTTTGTAATGTTTGACTTGGACAGCTTGATTTTCTCCAGTATCTGTCTCACTTTCCATCTTAGGTCATCTGCATGAGCAAAGCTATTTCCTCAATTGGGGTTTATGATGCCTAAGTATGATATCCACTTGATGGTTGTTATGAAGTTGAGACCCTCAGAGGTACTCAGCTGGTGTTGACTGATGTTGACTACTGACTTCACTGGGGGTGATGAACTCTGTCCATCACCTTCTGAACTTTCAACCTGTTTAATTTCTGTACTTGTCAGGCTTTGACTGTAGGATTTAGCCAAACCATGCTGGATTCTGTTTCAGTAATTCTGTTGAAGAAAGCCTCAAGCCTCTGGGAGATATCAGATTGCAACTAAAGTTTTATCCAATGGTTGTGTGTCTTTCTTTCTTGGACAAAGGCCTGTCCCACTTTTTCTGTAACCAGACAAACTCTCCTTGAATTAACTGGAAGTCTTGGTGCCAAACTTGAAGGAATGAGTCTTAAGTCTCTTCATTGGTGAATTCCAGCTTCTGGTGGGACTTTTCTAATTGTCTCCATATTTTTGATATATAGGGTCTGTACCAATCCTTCAACATGCGTCTATATTTCTGAGATGAGGTATCGTAACTATTTACATTATTCATACTATTATCCTCATCTTTATTGCCATATTCATGGTTAAAATGTTGATCATTACCTCATCATCAGGAAAATATATCCCAAATATATCTCTATAATTTTGAAATGAATATTCATTTCAGTAGAAACTTAGAAACAGTTAAAGATGCAAATGTGAACAAATCGTAATCTTTGAAAATAAAATGATTAGTGAAAAATCAATGTTGAACTTTATTTTTTATCTGTCTAAATTGACTTCAAACAAGACTTTCATCAACTGTTTGTTGATTGAATGGAAATAATTATCTGCTTTCTGATTAATTTGAAAAATTTATCTAGTTTCTGATTAGTCAGAAAAGTTACTGATGAAATTCAAATCTTTGTATATTGTGATCCTAGATTTGCATAGAATTTAAGCTTGAACTGGACATAGTTTAATGTTGTTTGTTACACATTTGCTGTATGAACAGATATAGTAGTCAGTGTTATATTAACTGGTGTGTTATCATTTAATGCATATATATTTTCTATTAGAAAATGTATACAAAATATTAATTTATGGACATGCATACAGAGTACATTTTAGTCACCCGTAATAGAAAATTGATAATAGCCAACTCTTAATCAAAGGTACATTTATTTTGTAGTCATTATTTTATCCAATCAAAACAATTTGTGAAGGCTATTCACATGGAAACGATCAAATAAAAATTACCAAAGTAACATTAGCACTAAAAAAATGTACTTTGATGAAATTTGGCAAATTTTCATAAAATTAATTATAGTAAGGTTTGGTATACAGCCTATATGTTGTACATTGAACATCATCAAAAAAGGATTGTCTATGGTCAAGAATTAATTTAAAATTATGACAGATAAAATCATAACATATGAATAAACTAGATTGACTATTATCTTGTAAACAAAAAAGCATCATTGAAAAGGTTTGACATATTTTGTGAAGAATATGTGATGAATAATTATTGATCTTATTGCTCTGACCATGTTTTATTGTCAACATCATAACAGTTGCTATGGTGGATATTGAGTGACAATTAAATTTTCTGAAGAATCAAGTTTTCTAGGTTTTTAAAAATTTAAGTACAAGATGGGATAGAATGATTGGAAATTGTATTTCTAATTGAACTTGAATTGCTGACTTAATTTTTTAATTGTGTTTCTGATTGAACTAAGAGGCTGAATTTTGGTTAGTAGATCAGTTGCATAAAGGATTGACTACCAGTGGAAGATTTTTTTTTTATTTCTCAGAGTTACTATAACTAAAGTTAATCAAGTTGTTTGATGAATTAAAAAGCATTTTGCTGTTCTCCACTTTCATCAAAACATTGATCTTGGCAACTTATGTTTAAAAAATCTATGATTTTACCATGAAGCTTTGTTTCTATCATAAAATAAACATGAACAGTCAAACATTTAATGGTTTACAACCAAATTCCAGTGGAATGTTGTTTATTCTTTAGTTGTAAAAAGTATTTTTATGAAATTTTTATGTTGCACATATAAATGACTATGAAACCAGATTGACTCAAATCAAATGAAAGCAGATCTCTCATTCCTATTTCTATTTCATCATATTCAGTGATTCTCAAACTCCTCTAGAAGAAACATTATAAGAATTTCCATTTTCATTTCTTTCTGTGATATTTTTAGAAATATATACATCTGTTGCTACTCTGTTCATTGATATTGATCTGGGATTATATTTGACATCTTTCATTTGATTTGTTAATTACTAATGATGGAAAGTAAAGAAGAATGACCTATTCCTGCTCCTGTCTTGTCAACAGTCATTCAAACATTTTCACTAGTAATAAGAAAGAGATTGTGCAAATCAACCACATTTTACTAAGACCATAATATTAAAAGCTGCTGTATCTCTTACTAGTTACAACAATTAAAAGCAGTTCCCTTCTTGTATAACTTGAATTTGATAAGCTGAATAAATTCAGTTTTTCAAACAGAGAATTTATCAATCTAACCCCAAACCATCAAAGTCTCTTCTAAAGTAACCTTCTGTCCTCACTTATAATCTGATAGATATTCTAGTTTGGACTGATGGGCAATCAATCTGAATGGTTGTATCTTTTGTCATGATGCAACCATAGAATTGAATTCTATGAATTCTTTATTTCTTTTGTAAGGCTCATATTGGAATCCCACAGATTGTATAGAAAAATTGCATCCAAACTCTTTATGTTGCTAGCATTACTAATCACTGAATAAATAATTTCATAAAATAAATTCATTTTCTTTCTTTTTATGTTTTTAATCTTAAATATCAAAAGAGGAACTTTACTGCATTATTTTGCTCCAGCCATTTTTTATAGATTTGAATATTTTTTTATAAAACTAATTTATTTGGTCTTTTTTAATTTCTGTAGCTCATCTTTTATAATTCAACAGTTTCTGTCATTTAATATAAATTCCATCTGTCATTCATACTGTCTTCATAAATAAAACAAAATTTCTAACACAAATTTCCTTTTCTAAAATATTGTAAGATCTCAGAAACTGGTGGGTTTTGAATTTGAACAATAAAAATTGCCCTTTCCTTATTTTCACTTTCATTCCAAATTTTGATTTCTTTACTAAATTGCAGCTTCATTGGTTAATGTTTAATGCCACCCATTGTGAATTAAGGAAAATAAGTCTCCTCAAATCTCCTGCACTTTTATTCTCACTATCTTCAATAAGGCTGTGATCTGCATTATCTCAATTTTTCTCATTATTATTATTATTCCGTCTATCTATTATTCCATATATCAGCTTCACTGAGGATGAAAGGATATCTACCAAATTTTGATCTTGTAACTCAAATGCCAGAAATGAAAACTCAGGCACAAACAAGTCTCTCCACATTTTTATGATTATATTGGATCAGAATTTTTTAGATGAAGAGTCAGTATTGTTATATTATTTTACTATTCAGATCAGAAAGCTCATTGTAGTTGTTGTATTCACTATGTTTCAGCTGTTTTACATTCTGACCTTCTTCAGGTGTCTGTTGTCTCATACCCAAACCAAAGTCTTTATTCAGTCTACATAGATTGTACTAATTCTGCTTTCCATGTTTAGAGGATATTTTATATCATTTGATATTTCATCAGATGGACATTAACACTAAGGTGAATAAGTCACTTTAGTGTCATTTGTCCATTTGCTCCACTGAACCAGAGTATTTGACATTTCAACACTGTCAGACCAACAGATTGAATTCATAGCTGTCACAAAACCAGATGTATTTTAATCCAAAAGGCCATATGTCTATTGAACAGTCGGGGGCTATCATTTTGGAATGTTAAACTAATATCTAAATTCATAAAGTGAAATTGTATGAGTATCCCAACTCAAATGGTACAATTTTATAAGTGTTCATATTCAGGAAGTGATTTTTTTAGTTATTCTTGCTTTCAGAGTCTCCCAGATGGTAAAGATCTTTATGCTAGATTTAATGAACAGGTTATCAGTAACAAACATATGTGTAGATACTTTGAGTTGTTTTATTTTCTCTGGGTTTATTTCTATTATCTTTAATTCATTTTGCATACTATTGTCTTGAATTCTTTACATTTACATCCATATTTTTCAAATCAGCTATGCTTGATTTCAGTGTATCTCACCCTATTAATGCTCATCCATCCTTATTTTTAGAGATGGTTGGTCTCTCTTTTCTATTCTTTGCCACAACCATATGGGAAAGAGAGCTTAGTTCTGGAAAGATATCTTTGAAAAGTTGAACTGCTTTTGAATATCATCATATAGCATGGATAACAGAACTACTGAATCATTTCAGATGTACCGCTTATGTTTGGTAGACAGACTAGCAGATTTTTTATTGATATCCTTCAGACATTTTGTCTCTGCATATGGAAACTGATGCTATGCTCACAGGATAGTTGTGAAAGAGGGTGTTGAAATTCTTGGCCCAGCCCACTGACCAAATGGCTTAACATAAGGTTTTTTTTTAATAACTACTTGATTGAGCCAATAATGTTTCAGCACCACCACATAGATAGATAGATAGACTAGTGTATAGATAGATAGATAGATAGATAGATAGATAGATAGATAGATAGATAGATAGATAGATAATGTGCATTCCATGATGTTGCAGTAATTGAAATTGACAGGCTTCCTAAAATTCAATGATTTATGCAAAAACTTTGATGGGGTGAATAAAAAACATTTTTGGCAGTTCATAAAAATATATTGTTATATAATGTAATTTCAGATGATGAAAATCTACATCAAAAACCTAAATGACTTTACAACATAACCATTCTATAGGAGTCAATATTCCATAAAATCATAATTTTATATATGTGAAAAAAATTATAAAATCCTACTTAAAAATACTTATTTTGCTGTTCCTGACCATTATATACCAGTCAATGTACTTCTTTTATGGGCCATACCCATTCAGTATATGGATTATCGTAACACTCCACAACATCGTCTGATGCTCAAAGTAACTTTTTACTCTTTATCTGTCTACTTTATCTGTTAAAAATCATGTTTCAGATTTTCTAATGACTCTACTATCAACACAGCCTCATTCACATATCATGTTAACATTATGTCCACTGATAATAAATCCTGGTAGGTCTTCTAGTTCTCTTAAGATTTTCTTACTGTATTCTAGTTAAATAAATCCAGTGAGAAGACGTATCCTTGTCTTTTCTTCTTTCTATTTTTGTGCATTCAATAAACTTGTTCTCCATTCACATGCAGGCTGTTTGTTCCCAGTAAAACTTATGGATTGCTTCAATATCTCCACCCACTGTAAATCAAGCTTTTCTAATATTTAAAGTAGGTCTTTGTGTTACACCTTATTAAATGTCTTTGTGCATGAAAACATAAGTATAGGTCTATCTGTCTTTGTACTGTTTGCTCTGATAGTATTCTGGTCATAAAGATAGCATTTCTCATTCCAGTATCTTGAACAAGGCCACACTGTTCTTACCCAATTTCCAGTTTAATTCTATTATGAGCTCTATTCATTAAAGTTTGCATTCATTTGTACCTGGCATTGTTGGCATCATTATGAAGACAAATCTACTAAGGTCTTCTAGTATTCTGCTGCTATCATCTATTTCATTTATTATTTCAGCAATCTTATCAATTCCAAATTGTCAAAGGCTTATAGTCTATGTATTTCAATTACATCTGGTCCTACTGCTTCTTTTTGATCATCTTGACCAGTGCTAATCTTTTCATATTGTATATTTCACTTCTCTCTTGTCATGTAAGAGCTATCCAATGTAATTGTCCCATCTTTTTAATATCTTCTTTTTATCTATAATGATCATTTCTATTTTAGATTTTATACACTTTGCTAAAAACCGCAATTTCTGTCCTACTATTTCTTGTATCTTTTTATGCAAGTATTCTATGTTTTTATTCCTTAGTGGGTTTTTTTTTTATCTCTGGGAATTCATGGAGCCATTCATTTTTTGTTTTCTTACATTTATTTCTGATGTCATAGTTTCTATATTCTTGTCTCTTCCTTTTTCTCTTTCTCTTTTTCATTAGTTTAAAAAATTAATCTGTTATTGTCCACTTCTTTTTTTTTTGTCTCTCTTCCCTAATGGTGATCTCGTTTGCTGATGTTATTACTGCTTCCCTTAAGATGTCCCATTTTCAGTTACATACCTCTCCTAAGCTTTTATATTTGTTCTTAACTAAATCAGCATATATTTGAAAATTTAGTCATTCTAGAACCAATGTACTGCAAATTCATATTCACCATTTCATTAACAATCAAGTACATATTACCCCCCACAAATACACACACATGCATTTGTGCTTCAGCCCACACCTTTGTTTATATATTGGTTATGACAATAGATTATAAATAAATACGTCTATGTTATTATCCATGAAGGATCCACTCAATCCTTTAAGTAACTATTCATATTACATGTTCGTCAAGTGGCCTTTCATCTGAGTTTTCAAAAGCAATCATATTATTCACTTGAGAAAGGCCAAGGAAGACTGACAAACAGATGACAAGGACAGGAATTGATTAACTTTATTCTGCATTACAAAGTGCTATTCAAAAATTTCTGGAATTTGAACACTGTGTGTGAACTGAGTTGTAGTACAGACTTTTCTACAACTCTTTGTGAGCAGTAATTTTTGTGAGATTATAAGATTATTGGAATTAGGTATTAGGATAAATGATTTATTTTTGAGAGTCAAATTCCACATAATGTTGGGTAACACCTCAAACATCGAAATATATGTATTTCTTTTGACTTCCATAACATCTTCAATGTTTGCAGATTTACTCTTATATAGATAGTTTTAACAAAGATTAATTAAACATGGTTCAACATCAATCGCCATAAATCACACTTTGAAAAGAAATGAAGTTCCATAAAAGTACTTGATGATTAGCTGTTTAACTGCAACAATATAACTTTGCCTGACTGCAGGAGCAAGAGAAAATATCTAATTGCCAGCTTCTTTCCTAATGAAATGCTCTTGTTTGCTGCTTTTGTTTGTAATCAAAGTTGACATGGCTGAAATCTCTAAATGATAAAAAAACAAAAGAAATAACTGTATTAGAAAAGCAAAGGATTTGAGCAAAAATATAAGGTGAGTTTTACATTCAGATTATCTTTTATACTTTTATTTTATTTTAATTCACTTGAAGGAATCAATTTCACTTTATATACAAATATATGTCTACATAATGCTCACATCTATCTAGTCAAACTATTATTACATATTTTGAGTCCAGTTTATAAACGAGAGCTTTAAATGATAAATTTCACAGTAGCAGGCCATCCTCACTTGGAAGATTTGTACAACACAATCTTCTTACTGTCCATTTCTTCTCTTTTCCAACAAAATTCTGCTGAATCAAGCCTAGTTTAGTAAATATCTATTAGTTTTCATGATCATATCTATATATGTGTACATACCTGTTTAGACATTATTTACCAAGTATAAACATATTTTTACTAAAGCAATTACACTTAATGTAAGTAATTTATACCAAAAGTAAAAAGCATAAGTTGTAGGTTTCAGTATTTTTATCTATGTTTTATATATTTATTATTTTCACTTGATGTTTTTATTACATTTTAGGTTGTGGTGGTAGGTGTTATGTTTTAGTTATGTTTTGTTTAGTATGAGCTGCTTCCCAAGTCTCAACAGATGAGGTGCCAGACATTCAAAAAATAATAATAACTATAATTGCTTGCTTCACACAGTGTTACATTATACTGGAGATCTTACATTATTGGTACTCATCATCAAGTCACTCTGACCTCTGACAGAAAGCACATTTTGCAGGATGTTGGCAGTTCTTAATAATGCTGCTTTCTTCAAGGTTGGAATGTGGTGTTTGATTTCAAGCTTTTCCAGGTAACTTATACAATAATGTTAGTGTCTATAGTAATATCCATATCCTACAAACATGCTATGTCATGTATCTATTTAGTGAAAGGCAGCTGTAATGAAATTAAGAAAGGAATTAACCATAGGCTTTATTCAACTAAAAAAAACTACTGACAGAATTTTACTAGTCATTTCTGCCAAGGGCAGACAATTTATTAAATTCTGGGCAAGGGGAGACAATTATATGAAACCTTACAACTTCACCCCGGACAAATGATGTTATCTTTCATGTCTTTGGGTTGCACAATTCTCTCTCTTTATTCTCCATGTTTGGGTGTTTTTAATATTGTTTGGTTCCCCAATAGAACCATTTCCAGTGGCTTGCAGTGCAGGTCCTGAGGTGTAGATTCTTGTGTCGTTCTGTTCTTCTTCTGTTCCATTCTCCCCTCCCACATGTGTCTGTGAAGTGCAAGGAGTCAGGTCTTATAAAGAAACTTTTGATTCATATCATCATTGTATTTGATGTGTGTATATTTTGAATTCACATCCAACAGTTCTACTCCTTAGACCAAAGGATTATTCTTTGAATTCCTTACAAACAGTTATAAAAAGACTGGTCCTGGTTTTAATAACCATGATGAAAGGAACATGTCTATGTCTGGAAAAATGGAAAGAATCTCTCATCAGGTGTGATGTTTGCTGCAATTGATCTGATGCTATGTAAGACTAATTCCCACTGGGATAAGGGTAAGTTTTCTGATTTCAGGGCATATTATACCATATTATTCTATTGTACCTTTCAATCTGGGCATTGCCTTGTGGGTGATAAGGAGTTTTTATTACTCATGGTAACTCCCTGCCAAAGAAGATATTCTTTGACATCAAAAGATAAGAATTCTAGGCCCCTGTCTGAATTATAGTAATTAGGTGTCCCACATAAGGAAAGTATTGATTCCAAACATTGAATGATAGTTTTATAGGAGCTATCTTTGCATGGAATGACAAGTGGGAGACATGAAAATTTATCTACTGCAACAAACAAGTATTTATTATCCATCCCTGATGTTAAGTGAACCTTGAAATCCATATCTAGATGTTCTAAGGGTTGAGTAGCTTTAATAAGCTTGCCTTGAGGCACAGTAGCAAACCAAGATTTCAGCTCAGTACATATTTGACAAGATGAATACATTTCTTTTACCTCATCAGTGGAGAAGGGGAGATTTTTTGATTGCACGTAGTGTAAAAATCAATTAATTCCCAGGTGGCATAAATCATCATGTAATTTTTTTAGGGATGGAGCAAAGGAATCATTACAAGAAGCCCCTGCTAATGCTTAATTATAGTGTCCCAGGTGATAATGAATATTAAAATTAGCAAGTTTTAATCTACAGCTTTGAATTTTATCATTCTTTATTTTAGTTATTTTACAATTTGTCCATCATGAAAGCAACCGATTTTTGATTTGTCCCAATTGTAAAATGTTGGCCAGATGGAAAATGGAACTATTTTTACACAGCCTCAATCAGTGCTGTAGACTCTTTTTCAACAGCAGGATAGTGTAATTCATGCTGATTTAATGTTTGTGACATGAAAGTGACTAGCCATCTAGACTGGTTTAATGAGGCAGATATGGTAACATCTGAAGTATCACATTCTATCATGTATGGCTTATAGCTATCTGGACATTGAAGTGTAACTGACTGAAGGTGTTGAATGCTTTACATGCTCTAGCATCCAATGAAAAACACTTTGCCTTGATTAAAAGTTGGGCATGGTCTGAGAAGTGAGGGATCCACTTAGCATAATATGCAAAAATGTCCAATACTCTTTTGAGGGTAGTTGTCTTGGTTAGCACTTGGAGAGCAAGCAGTGACTGCAGGCTGGATCCATCTGGTTGGACCAAACCCTCACTGATTTTGTAACTAAGCTCTGACAATCTTCTTTGAAATAAAATTGATTTAACTTAATTTAAACTGAGTCCACAATGCTTCACAGCCTCAAGGAACACCTGTCATGCTCTTTTTGGTCCTTCCCAACAATTATATTGTCAATGTAAGAGAATGTATTTATGAGACCCTCCTCCTCTACAAATATATCAATAACTCATTGAAATATTGCTACCCTATCAGTTATTTCAAATGGAATTCAAGTATATTGGTAAAGGAATTCAATTTGCTTTGAATGCTGTAAATAATTTGTCATCTCCATGTAATGGCAGCTGGTAATATGCTCTCTTAAAGTTGAAAGTTGAGAAAATACAATAAGTAGTAAGTTTGTTTACAAGTTTTTCAATTTTGGGAAGTGGGTATCCATCAAACTTAATATGTATATTGACAGTGTTAGAATAATCCACACATTCTTTTTATGATGGTTAAGTTCATCTTTAACTACTACTATTTGTGCTCACCAAGGAGATGAACTTGGTTCTATGTTCTCTTCATGCCAATTTAAGGTTCGTGACATGAATGTGTAAATTCATCTGGACTGGTTTAATGAGGCTGATATGGCATCATCTGAAGCATCACATTCTATCATGTCTGGCTTAGGGCGATCAGGACAGTGAAGTGTAACATCTTGAGCAATAAACTGTACATATGCTTTGCTATATGCACAGAATTTTGTCACAATTGGTCATACTTATTTTAGATTAAGAAACAGACATGGCACATCCAAACTTGAGGCTGTTAAACTACAAATCTTTCTTTATTTTTAATCCTGGTTCAGTCCTGCCATGTAAAAAGTGACAGCTGTTTTTGGAAGTCCAAACCAGGAAGTATATCTCCACATAAATTTTCTAGTAGTTACAAACAAGTATTTGGGTATTCTACATTATTAATCGTAATATTAACATGACACATGCCCATAATTGATGCACATTTAAAAGACATACCTCACATAATATAATGCTTACATAGCTTAATCTTTAATTTAAGTCACTATGCTAATTTGTAGTCTTTGTAGCTACCAGAACTGGTGCAATCAATTAGTGATGAAGTAGAATAATCATTTATCAAGACAGGAATCGTAGAAGATGAGAGACAATGTGGATTGGCAGAACTGTGCATTATGTCTCCACAGTTAACAGCAGCTGTAGTTTTCCTTTTTTTTTTCTTTTTTTTTTTGAACTTGCATACTTTTGTCCAGAGTCCCACTTTTCTGCAGAAAATGCATTCACTATTTAGAATGATGATGCAATCAACAACTGCAAAACCAACAGTGTTTCTTCATCACTGCAGTGGTAGCATTTGCAGTGTTAGTCAAGGTTTGAATTGCTATCTTCTGCATGTATAGCACCACTTACCTGTGTGGATGTTTTTCTGTAGTGGTCAGAATTATCTTGAGCATATTCAAGTGTCCTAGCAGCGTTGTAAACCTGGTTATGGGTTAGTTCCTCATGTTCTAATAAGCACTACTGTATAGTTTGCAACAAAATTCCATTCATAAATGCATCTTGAACCAGTTCTTGATGATATTGTTCAGCAATAACATCGTCAAGTTGGCAGTTTTTGTTAAGCTTCAGTTATTCCTGGAGGATGTTCTCTTATTCTATTTATTGTTTTCTGGTGAGATGTTGAGCAAAAATGTTGTTTTTTTCTTAATAAAGAATTAATAGCTGCTTCAAAACTGGTACAATCTGATATAACCTCATATACTGATGCAGAGATGTAATTAATCAGGTAGCACAACTTATGTGAAGTGTTTTCCTGACAGTCATCAAGTTATCAAATCTTACCTTCCAATGTAGGTATTCTTTTTCTGCATCAACCATATTTGGATCAACATTCAGCCTATCAGGACATAGTAAACACCCCATAATGATAATTATTTAATTTTTTTAGTTGAATAAATTATAATGAATTAAGAAATAAATTAACAAAAAATATACCTTTTCATAGGCTTTGTTGTCACTTAGTCATTATAATCCAAACAAATTCTGTTGCAAATAAACAGATAATCAAATAATGCTCTTTTTTATTTTTGTTACTATATATTCTTTTAGGTTTTCATCTAAACAAATGGTTAAAAGCTTTCTCCTTAAATTCCAGAAATAAACAACAACTGTTCATACCACTTACTATAAATACAAAACTTATTGACTGCATATATTTCCATGTTATTGTTATCCAAGCAAAAAAGAAAGCAAAAAAAAAAAAAAATACTCTTGTTGTGGGGTCCAAATGTCGATGTTAGACAAAACCCACAAACATTAAAATTGGAGAAGTGACACAGGCCAAGACAAGGATGACAAAAACAAGGAGTTTAGATTAAATAAAATTTATTATTGGCAGAAAAAAGGAAAATACAATCAAAGAATCCAGATGTTTCAAATACCCTGGTTGGTCATAGTTGACAGTTGGTCTTTGATTTACCAATAGTTGATGATGACTTCAGCAACTTGAGTGGTGCTGAAGGTTGATAAACAATTAGTGTATTGTGTTGCTACTAGTTAGCAGTCATAGCTCAGTGAAGACAGTTGCTGTTAACCAGAAAATGAAGATGAAACTGCTTGGGAGGTGTCGAAGGATGATAGGCAGTCAGCGATGGTCAACAGACAATCAACGTGTGTATAGCTGGTACTAGTTGGCAGTCTTAGCCAAGGGTAGGTGGTTGGAACCATGGTGATCTGCAAGATGATGGGCAGTGGGGAGTGAAGCCTGAATCATCAGGTGGATTGGTAGATGTGGTTGGCGGGAGTCAGTTAGTTGCTGGAGGTCACTGATGATTGCTAGTCCGGATACTACCCCATCATCTTCTTCTACGCCATCAGAAAAGAATATTGTCCAATATAGAGTAGGAAATATTATTTGTATCACAATTAACAATGTTTAAAGGCAAACCTAAGTGTTTTGAACTGACATAAGCATTTCCTCACTTTACCAAATGTTGTGATCTCATAAGCAATGTATAGTGATGTAGGGAGACCACAGATGTTTTCCATTGGGTTGAGCTCATTGGCCCCTTTAGAGAGGAGAACTCTTCTGTCCCTTTTTAGTTCTTGTTTTCGTTTTTTGAGGAATGGCCTCTTTACCTTCCTGACTATGAGGGCATCCACACATGTGGAAACTGGTCAACATGTGCACAGCCTAGCGAAAGAAGAAAATAATTTCTATTCACTTATCTGCAGACAATCAAAGGTCATAAAGTTGGTATGTTATTTCTTTGTTCTCGTTCTGTAAACATCCTCGTTCCTTTGGACAGCATGAACAATCATTTGTTTTGGGACATATGTAAATCTCTTTAATATATGTATATAAGTTGTTTGCCTTATTAAATGTTTTGTTTGTTACAGTTGCGTATTTCGTCGTTCTATATTCGCATTCAGTGTTAGTGTATCAATGGCTACGCTAATGCTAATATTAGTATTGGTGTGCTACTGGAAGGCTAATACATGTTATTCTTCCTAACACACAATAGTCAGTAAACTCTGTCTGGCCGATAACCAATATTAATAGTGAGTTAGATTGTGATTATATGTACTATAAACATAGCATTACTTCAGATTCTATGTGAAATTGCACAAACAAAGCATACTATGTATTGAAGGCAGTTTGTATTTTCAGTTGAAGAAATTTGTGCAATGAATTGCTGCAATCTTGCAAACAAACTTGTGCAATTTATTTACAAAAACCTGTAAAGAAGGCTGACAAAATTATTTTCTTCAATTCATTGGCCTATTGTCAAAAGAGTTCTACTTGGTTAATCAGTAAATGCAATATTCTGAGTTTGGGGTAAGGCTGAATCTAGCAGTCAAGTAGAAAGGCTTCCATGTACATAAATAATTTTCTCTTTTTGCAAATCTATTTTAGATTTATGTGCCATTTGATTTCTAACTGTTTGCTTGTCTTATTTGTTCTCTTCTCCTGCTGTAGATCATGAAGGAGTTCACTGCTGGGGGTACATTCTTTATTATTCAGATCAAAGAATACCCAACACTTTCTAAAGATGTTGTAAATACATCAATTGAATTGCAAGGAATGGCACAGATTGTAACTGAGTTATTTTGAAAAACATTGAAGCCTGACCTATTTTTGCTTCAAAGACCAACATCCTCATTTAAAGAAAGATCACCAGTTTTGTAATTACTGCAAAAACCTGGATTAATTCACCTCTGGATGATTGACAAATATCTTATATATAGTGTAAAGAATAAAGATGAGATCAGTAAGTCGGGAAACAATTAAAATATGCTTTTGTTGATTTTAATAATGATAAGCTTATCCCATGGCATATATAAGAGTATATATTCCGGAACCACAATTTTTGTATATCTTTATATCTTTTTTAAAATTTTGTGTGCAATACATTCACCAATAACTGAGATGCAGTATAAAAAGTCAGATTGTCTTTAAAAGCTCATAATATATATATATATATATATATATATATATATATGTAAAGTCATCCACAGATAGACTGCTTCGCAGCTCTTCAGTGTGGCTAGACATCCGGTTGCCTCTAGCTAGGAGCGAAACATGACTGAATTGGTGTCAGTCGGAGATTCTGCCACTAAGCCGTTGGTGCAGGGCAGGGATGAAGGTGAATTTTAGCATATTTATTTTTAGATAAACACACACAGTGACCGACAGTAACTCAATTCACTTTTGCCGAAGAGTCTCGCTATATCAACTATAATAGTCGCTGTTTACAAACCCACACCTCTTCTGAAATTAATTTTTCAGGAGACAATATAAAGTCATCCACAGACAGACTGTTTCACTCTTGTGGCTAGACATCCGGTTGCCTCTAGCTAGGATTGAAACCCGACTGAATTGGTGTCAGTCAGAGATTCTACCACTAAGCCGTCGGCTTAGTGGTAGAATTAGTATATATATATAAGTGATAGAAATTATTAAGGGGATCTGATAATTATAAGTAATTCATTGAGTCTGAAAGAAACACCAACAGAATGCAGAAAGCAGTGGACGGCTGTTTCGTCTTGTGCCAGCCTGTCACCTCTGAGTGTTGACTTCAATGTTCACTTTTATATTTATATTTACATATGCTCTATCTCTGATATTGACCACATTATCCCATAAATATAACATACCTTAAAACTTTATTTCTTCACATATATATATATATATATATATATATATATATATATATATATATTGTGTGCGATGAATAAATTGTTGTCTAAATTATGCAAAAATAAGATATATTTATGAAATTTACATAAAAAATATCTTAAAATACTAAAGAGTAAATTTATTCACTAAAATCGCCAGTGGCTTCAACCACAGCCTCTAGATGTCTTCAGAATTTTCTGCAACTCTTCTGGACAGTCTTCTTGTTTAAGATGGTGAATGCTGCCATAATCCTTGCATTCAGTTCATCTTTGGTGTTACAAGAAGTTTTTTTGGTCTCTCACTCAACTGCACCCCACACATAATAATCAAAGAGGTTGCAGTCTGGGGAGTTAGGTGGCCAGATGTAAGGGGTGATGTAGTTGCATAAATTATCTGACAACCATGACTGGGTTCTCCTGCTTGTGTGGCATGGTGCAGAATCCTGTTGCCAAACATAGGGTCTTCCAGCAGCTACCCTCTTGACCCAGGGTAGCACTACCTCCTTAAGGCACTTGATGTAGGCCTCCATGCTAAGTGTCAGGCCTTCACCAACAAATTTGGGAGTTCTTTTCTTATCAGAATGAGTTTTCCAAGCTGCTATACCTTTTTAATTACCATTAGACTCATCCAACTATTTCTAAATCATCTGTACTGTCCTCAGATTGACACTCAAACACTCTGAAATGTTTCTTTTGGAGTTTCTGGCATGAATACCAAGCAGTGCAGCATGGCATTTCCTAATTTTTGGCAAAGTGAATTGCATCATGGTACACTTTTTCTCACACAGTGCCCAAATGAATCTAGTAAACTGTGCAGTCGACAAAATCAACAATGATAAAAAAAAACAAACAATGCACATGCACAAAATTAAAAATATAAAATAGTGACAATTTACTCCTTGCACTCTTTATGTATGTATGTATGTGTGTGTGTGTGTATGTATATATATATATATATATATATATATATATATATATATATATATATATATATGTGATATAATGATATATAATTTTGTATATCAACAAAGTTTGCCATATTTTTTTTAATATATATCCACAGACAGACTGTTTTGCTGTATCACAACTCATCAGTGTGGCTAGACGTTTGATTGCTTCAAGCTGGGATTGAAACTCAACTGATTAGGCATCAGTCAGATTTCTTATCCCTAAACTATTGGCACACAGCAGAGAAAGGGAAATTTTGACATATTCTATACAAAATGTATACAAACAGCAATAGCCAAGAGAGCTCAATTTGTAATTGAAGAGCAATGCATTAATAGCAGCATCAGCCACTGTTTTGAAATTACCCTTTTTCTCTGAAGAGCTTGATTGGATAATGAGAACATAAATATATATATTTAAAGAAACTATATATACTGCTACACTTTTAAGTCAAATCTAGCCAGATACATATTTTCATTTAAGCTTTTTCAAAATAAATTAAAACTCAAGCTCTTCTCTTTAGATGAAGAGATAAAGAATTATGGGTGCCATTTTAGCATATGTCCTATTGATCAGTTTCTGTTTTAGTGTGTATCTTACCACCTCATTTGTATTCTACATTATTAAAGCATTATCCTGACTTTTTTCTTGATATGTTAAAAGACAATCAGAATGTTTTTATTTAAAGGATTCAAATATATTGTTATATGATTTTTTAGTCAAATTTCTTATTTTATAATTTTTTGATTTTAAATTTTACAATACAACAATAAATGGCACCCCTCCTTCCATTTTTGCTTTTCCTCTTATGTTAGGATACAAATGTGGTTTCCCTCTTATGTAGGATACAAATCTGGTGGTAGGATACACTGATCAATAGGACACATGCTAAATCAGCATTGAATTATGCTAAATCACTTACCTTCACTGACAAAAATTTCAACCAAATCACTACATCCCAATAATTATGTCTTAAAAATGCATGAATCCAAAATAATTTCTTTTCAAAGACAAAAAATGTGTGAGAATTTATAAAACATTATTATTAGCAATGAATTTATGTTGGAAGTAAGAACCATATCTAGAAATTAGAAACAAATAAATTAAAAGATCAAAAAAACTGAAATTAAAAATAAATTCCTGTCAAAGTTTTCTCAATTTGCTTCCCACCACAAAACAGTAACAACTTTATATTTTTTTTCAATAGAGAACTCTCTGCATCCATTTCTCAATGTACCCTGCATTCTTTTCTTGATGTATTGTGTTCTTTGCCTCAAATACTTTGCACTCTTTTCTCAATATACCCAACACTTTTCTCAATATACATTTCCTTTATCTTTGAATCATCTGACTCTCCATCAAATTTGAAAACTCTTTACTTTCTCTGGAATGGCCTTCTTGTCAAGATCAATTGTCTTCTCTCCACTTTCAACATTCATTAATTCCAATTCGTCTACATTTAATCTTTTGTTTCTACAATGTCAATTCCACTCTTCTCTTTGAATTTTTCTCAGAATAAATCTGTACAAGATTTTTGGTTTGCATTTTTCTTTGGCAACAAAATGAGATCATCTGTCAAAGTTAAAAAATTATGAAATGGCTTTTAAGAATTTATTTGAAGCAGTAGGCATTCAAAATACATTGCTTCAAAGAATTTTATTGGACATTTCTTATTGACCTTGAATCTTCAGCATGAGTTGTACAGAAATTGCACTGTTTGAAAGAGAAAGAGAAGCAAATAAAATATTGATAGATACACTTTTAGAGAAATTAAATGAATTAAATCAAGAAATAAGGACTCACAGTGAAGAAACCAAAATTTAAATTTGACATTCAGATGGAAACTGTTTTTCTACAATAGTTTTTAATTTACAAGAAAATAAAATGGTTGAATGTTTTAAAAGATTGAATGATATGGAAAATTCTATGAAGAAACAAATGAAGTTTTAAAGGCCAAACAACCACAAATAAAAAAAGTTCTTACAATGAAAATGATCAAAATATATTTAGATGTTTTGATTTATTTATTCATCCATACAGTTGTTATTTTACTAATTCTCAAAAGATTTAAAAGCATTTTCATTGAAAAGCTGATTGGGTCAGTACATTGATCAGATCACCAACATCCAAAAGGGAAATTATGGTTATTTGATATATTTTAGTATAAAAGATCAATCATCATAAATTTATTTTGTTGTAGAAAGATTAGTAGCTGCTCATTTATTGATAACTAATTTTTAAAGCTGCTTCCTGTGCAAACTTTTCAGCTAAGCTCTTGCAGAGGACTAATTGAGCCTCTGACCCAAAAGTAAATGGACATCTGGTCCAGCTTAGAAAACAGCAATGATAACTTTGAATAAATAACTTTGAATTCCTCAGTTCACTCCATGGAACTTCAAAATCTCACTTTAACTCTGATTCGGGCTATAAATCCCGTTCTGGCCAAAAGACCGATTTGGGGCGAAATTCCAACTCAGGCCAAAAACTGAGTTCTTCAGATCACAAATTCTGTGGAACTTTAAAATATCATGTCACAAAACCTCTCACTTTAACTCCTTGGCATTTTGAAGAAATGAAATTGATTTCCTCAATTCACAAAATTTTGGAGATATTTGAAACTTAATTTAAAGCGAAAAATTTTAAATTCACAAAGTTTTTGTGTTACTTTTTTAAACTCTATATAAATTAAAAACTTTTAAAATCACCAATTTTTTTCAGTTATTTTAAAAGTTGAATTTTTAACTGTTCTCTCCTCATCTGGACACAAATCCCAATGCTGGATGTTTAAGGATCAGATTAAGGGCAAATTTTCAATCGCTGCATCATTCTGATTCCAAAAAGTTATATGTCTATGTAGAGCAAATGTGGTGAATAAAAATATCTCCCATGTCAATATTATTAAGTCACCTTCTAAAACAAATTGATCATAGTGAAATTTGAATCCAGGTCTCATGGTCAAAATGCTAACATTCTAACCACTCAACAAAACACCCATAAGCATCTAAAGAAACATTTAAATTTGCTTGTAAAATTCTTACTTTGTAGCCTTATTTGTTCTTCAACTAAGCCAATAAACCAAAATTCTACATTAGTCTTTCTTGTATTCATGATTTGGAACAACTCTTCTTAATTTATGAATAAAAAGAGATATAGCCCAGAAAGAAGAAAGATGCAAAAAAACAAAGAATTTTCCCCTTATTCTGGTTTTTGATTACACAGCAAATAAAGACAATTGACTGCAAATGAAAAACAATCCAATGTAAAGTCATCCACATCATTCAATCAGTACAACATATGGTTACAACTCAATTTACAAACATTTCCCAGTATGCAATTTGGCCTTGAGCATACATCTTTAAATATCATCTATTAATATTATTAATTGGGATATCAGGAGTCAACACCAAAACATTATGCTAAATTGTTATATTTGAAAAAAGTCTAGTAGAAATCCAGGAATCATTTCTTTCCTTCATTACTATATCATCTCATGTTTATTTCATTGTAAAGTTTAAACAGCTTTACTTGAATGAATATTTAGAGAAGAGTAAGAGCCAAAGAAATTAATATCATTCTTTATTTGAGAAAAAACTTCTTCCCACTTTGCTTCTCAAAGGTTTTACAGGTTGGCAAAATGCCAGAGCTTCAGAATTCTCTGACATACAGTTCTCACTTTTGTCACATTATTACAAAAGCTATACATCTTAATCCAGAAACTCATTGTCAATTTATTCTCCTCCCTTTCCACTTTCAACTAAAATAACCTTCAAATTCTGAACACAAAAGCTTTCCTTCCTTTCTCTTCATTTCTCCTTTATAAAACTTTATCACCAAAATAGATTTTGGCTTGAATTTTTATGACATATGTTTGCCAAGTTATTTATCAGAAATGTCTGGCAAGCAAGGATTTTGAAACTGTAGACTATTTGGCAGTAATAAACTGACCCCTAACTTTAAAAGGCCAATTTGTTTCTCTCTCAAATTTCGTAATGTATATTTTTGTTTGGATTTTTTAGTGAGATAAGATGGGATATTTTCCGGTCCCCAGCATCCTTGCAAAAAAATAAAAAAAATTGCTTATGTTTTTGATTTTCAGACAAAGAGAACCAAGTGATTTTGACAGAAGGTAAAAATAAATCCGCTTGGTAAGAAATGCTGAAATGATGGCAAAATGATGTGCTAACCAAAAGTTCAGGGAACTTAAGGCAGGAAATTACTTTTTCTTCAAAGAAAGAAAATATTGATAGAAAATGAGTTTGTATTTTCTTCTTTTCTTTTTTTTTCATTTCCTGGTGGATTGATTTCAAGAGCCATATCCCCTAAAACATGGGAAACATTACATACTTGAAAGATGAAAAGATTGACTAATCTGTTAAGTTCCCTCACCTTTTAGGGTAACATCTTTCTATCATTCTTTATAAGTCACTGATTTTCCAATATGCTTTCTTATTTGAATATTTTTTTAACATTTTTCATTCATATTCCCATTGAAATTCTTAAATTCCTTATCACAGATATCAATTTCAAGAATCAATAGAATTATCATCCAATTTCTTCAGTTATTTGGAAATTCACCAATATTTTTTCTTTTCTTTACTTTATAAAAATATATATTCATATGTTTATCTAGATTTTTTCCTGAATATCTTAAAATTTTCACTTTGTTTTCTTTCTTTCCAGTATATTATTTTTTATTCTTTTAATATTTCTTCTTCTCTCCAAAGTTAAGCAACTGTTCAGTACCTAAATGAGTGATAGCTTGGGAATACCAAGTGCTGTAAGCTTGGATGTGCAGATGGTGTAATGTATAATGGCTTGGAATTGTTAATCAGAGAGATGAGTACCAGTTCCAGTTGGATTCATTTTATTCACATGTGTAAATAACCTTTGGAAAAGTATGAATCCACTTCTTCTTCCCCCCCAGCTATTGATTAATTAGTAAAACTTGTATCACTAAGTCACAATTATCTCAAAAAAATTCTTATAATCTAAAATATTTTCTTGAAAATATTTTTTATTGTTTTCTTTGATTATTTAAAACCAAAGAAAACAATCAATAAAAAAAATAATTTTTGTTCTCTTTTTCTATTTTCTTTCATTTTTTTCCATCTGTGAATACTTGCTTTGAAAAAATGCATTTCTGAAATTCATTTCCTTCTATATAGTTTTTCTATGTGGAACATACAATTTTTTCTTTCACTTACAACATAAATTTCTGCTGTAGCATTCCACATGAAAGAACAGTGAACCATTTGCTTTTTTCAAATGTCTTATAAAATTTAAATCATTTTAGTGGAATGGTCAGTTGAAAGCCATTTATTTCAAATCCTTTTTTTTTTACTTGACTAAGCACCAAGCATAGTTCAACTATAGTTGTGTTTTTAATTTTGATTGAATGAAACTGAATTTATTAAAGTTGAATCATTTTTGTTAATCTTATAAAACCTTTTTTCATTTTTCTAAATATTTAACTCAGTTCTTGAAGACAGCACAGCAACTGAAAATTATCAGGCAATATCAAATTGTTCCTTATCAAATTTGCAACAATATTTCATTATTTATATTGAGAGAAGGAAAAAGGTGTTATCACACTCAAGAAAGGTTTTGTCGCGTAATGAAAAGTAAATGTAGATCATTCCAATCCAAAAATTAAATTCTTGCCAATGCAAAAAGATTGTTTGTTTTCTTAATTATGACCATAGATATATATTTTGTCCTCTAGAAGACAAAATAGATTGGGTTTTGCAACACTGAAAATGGAGTTAGTAATCAGTTCAACTTCCTGTTACAACAACAGACATTGCATTGATATTCTAAAGCAAAGGCATTAGTCAAATTTCCCTGTACCCTGTTCCATCATTAGTTATCTTGACCATACTTTTGTTACTGATGTCACGCCCTAGGTCTCAGACATAAATCAAATTTGTATTTAAGCTGGGATGCAAGATTTGGCTTGGAATATGATTTCCTGCTATGAGTAAGGGATGTCTACAGGATAGGAACAATACATGCAAAATACAATAACCTGTGAACAAAATGACTGCAAACATGTGTAGACAATTTAACATAAACAGTTTAATAACATTAATGTGAGAACAGAAAATGAGAAGATAAAAAAAGAAGGAATTTGTTTGGGTTTGCATGCATCCAAGCCCATGGATAACTTCAGAGTTCAGTGTCCGTCAAGCAAATGTTAACAATCTTTGAGATTGCTGCTTGAGACATATCTGTAATTCCAGGATAGGATAAAACTGGTTTAATCAACAGTTTCCTTTTGGGTTACTGCATTCTTTGGTCTTCTGGTTATAGACGTAAAGCAGGAGTTGGCACTCATCTCATTTTGTTGTCTTAATTTTGGTGCCTTGGCATCTCTCATTGTCACGTGATTCACTATGGGATTGACGTGTATGAAAATAAAGGGTCTAGCGTTTGTCCGCCAATGCCACTGACGGTGTAGGGAAGCATATCTTTTTACCACCCCATTCTCCTGCATGTACAAAATATCTAAAAGTGGTCAGAGTGAAAGAAAGAAAGAAACAAACAAACAAACAAGTAAATGATAGGTACTTCATTTCAGTCTGTGATGATCATAATCATCACACACATACATACATACTTATGCAAATTCAAATTATACAACCACAAGCATTCATTGGATAATAAATCAACACTACTGTGTAATGTGACAAATTTACAATTGCTATATTTTCATGTAGTTGATTTTGTGCACTTTTGGAAGAATTGGATCCCAGAAGCTTTTTGTGAGTCTCCCCAAAACTCACTCACTGATTGGTCACGGCCAACCAATCAGATTGTCTGCACATGTGATTCTTCCCATGCAGAATTTTCGGAGCCAATGATCACCTATATAAGCAAAGAAAATTCTTAGTAAACCAGTGAGATCTCAGCTGCCACAGAAATCCATGACAGTTGAAACCATGTACCAATCTTCTCACTCACACCACCACTCACATGCTGAATATTCCCTATACTCACATAATATTTTTCTTACATAGCAAAACTGTTGAAAACATTTATTACAGAAACTATTACAACCTTATTGCTTTCAGTGAACTTTGGAACAATTGATAGTTAAAGAGAGATAACTCTTGTTTTACTCAATGCATGCTTTTCTTTCACATCCTTGTTTGTACATCTTGTTAAATACAAATGTTATGTGTAATGATGTCTTTGACTTATCCTCTTTTTCTTCACATCAGTTTGGTTTCCTAATCTAAGTTAAATAAATGTGGTGATGTCCGCCACAAGTCTATTTGCTTTCACCTCCTCCTCCCATTACGATAACAACCAAGCACTTTTAGGTTGTTTACTTGTAACACTGATACCCTATAAGAAAGAATGGGGATGATGCTGTGAAAGTATCCCTTAATTCAAACTATATGTACATTTCAAACCTTAATAGAAGGAACCCCTATTAATTTTGACTTGTATTTCTTTCATCTTAATATCCCTTACAACTGTTATTCTATCAACATACTAATCAGAAGTAATAATAGTTGACAATGCTTTCTTTTGTAACAATTCAAGATTATCATAATAGTTGAAAACAGTTTACATAAAAATTATTTATCATCAGTTATTTAATCAGTCAGGGGATCAGTCTTGAAGACAAATTAAGCAAAAGTCATTATTAATATATATCAGCAATCCACTGGAAAACCAAAAATTGGGCAATCCCCTACTTCAGATATTCTTATCTTAAATTTTATCTGGAGCCCCCATCGATGCCAGGTAATATTTTCATGTTTATAGCAAATGAAGAATTATCGTTATCAGCCTTTGCAGTCAACCTAGTATACTAATCTTAGTTGTTCATCATTTGATCATTGTACCCCTCAGGGTAGTTGCTGTTGTATTTAGTAACTTACTTTTTATTCAATCCACCAGTTGTAGAAAAAAGCAGTTATGGATTATATCTATATGTAGTCAAGTAATCAGATGTTATTGTTGGTCACTGCTTTTGAAGAGGGGTGGGGAGTGAAAAAGGTTAAGATTTTTCAGATCTAATTTCTTTTGAAACAAAGTTGTTTTGTAATCCTCCTTCAAATCTTATAATGACAACATTCCCCATGGTTTACACTTAAATACAAAATGAAAGAAACTCTTTTAAACTCTTTTATTTCCATAAAAATATGGGACAAGACAAATAATTTTAATGATTTAATAATTTAATGATTGTCCATTAGCTCTTTTTTCTTATTTTCTTTAGTTTGTGTGCATTTTTATATAGCTCAGATATAACAATAGTCAGTTACTTCTACATTAGGTACTTAAAAATTTATTTCTTTGATTTTATACATAAATACAGAGTTGCTCAGTTCTTTGAGGACACGTCTTTTAATAGGTCTTAAGTTTCTTTCTAACTTGTTCTGATTATCCTTTCTTTTCAGATAAATGATGACAAACATCAAGCTAACTTGGCAAAAAAAAGTATGCTATTATCATTGCCTTAAAGGCAGAACATCGGGATTTAGATATTGCTCACTTCTTGAAAGTTGCATGGTCGTTTGTTGTTAAACTTTGCAAAGCTGGAAACTGATGACAGGGATTTTACAGCAGTAGTCAAATGTAAAATGTCTGCTATTATCAAAACATCCAAATTTGCATGAAAAGTGGAGAAAATTATCGATAAGAACCCCGGAAAGTCAATTAATGCCACTGCTAAGGAGCTCAAGTTTTCAAGACACTCTATCAGAAGAATTGTGCATGAAGACCATCAATACAAGTCATATGTAATGTGCCAAGGCCGATTCATGTCTACAAAGGCAAAAAAAGTCTGATCTGTACAAAGCACTTATTGAGTAAGCATCAATAGCTTGGAATGTTTTGATTTTTAGCTGATGAAAAAAACTTTGATAGAACCAAAAAGTCAACTGAAAGGAATGACAAATGGTTATGTCAACTGAAAGGAATGACAAATGGTTATGTCAACTGAAAGGAATGACAAATGGTTATGTCAACTGAAAGGAATGACAAATGGTTATGTAGTGATCCTAAAGATATTCCAACAGTCATGCACACAAAGCTTCTACCACTGTGATGGTTCTAGGAAATGTGAGCAATGGAGGAGATGCCATATCTTCTCACTTCTTTCTTCAGGGTTTAAGGGCCAGCTATAAGTAGATATTAAAGAGGGTTGTAAGGCCTTGTGTACAGAAGAAGACTACACCTACCAACAAGATTCTGCACCATCTCATAATTTCAAAAAAATAAGAATGGAGAAGTTAAAAACTCCACAATCACATCACCCCAATTATATAGCCTCTGAGCTCCCCCAGATCTAAATCCTGTAGATTATTATGTGGAGGTGTAGTCAAGAAAGAAGTCAATCAACACTCTCATGACACTATAAAATCTCTGAAGGTCACCATAATTTGCACAATATTCAAAATAGATTAAGATTATCTAATTGAGGCATATAAACATTTCAAGCCTCGTATTGAAGCAGCCATCAATGTTAACAGAATATTTATTAAGTAGATGTGTCAAGAAGAGTCTCAAGATTATTGATGCCAATTTTTACTCATATAAACCTCATCTTTTATAACTTATGCATCTTTTACTAAATTCATGCAAATTATCTCAAAGAACTGAGGCACCCTGTAAATTAATTACAACAAACTATAGTTAGCCAACCTTGAATTCCAAAAGAGAGAATGGATGACTTTTTCAGTGTTAATGAATTTTTAGTACTTTTCTCAGTATCAGAGAATATAATTTGAGAATGAATTCTTTTTAATATCTTACTTTTTATAAATTATGTATTTTACAAATGCATTGATTTGGACGTGTAAAGTTAATAAAAGTCTTGCTTCAAGGGTGGATCACACCATGTCTTGAAATAAATATCCTGCTCTTTCTCTATTATTTGAAATTTAAGGATCAAAATAATGAGAGTATGGGAAAACCTTGGTTTGGATTGGCTTTGCACAAAATATGAGTCATTAAAGTTTTAGACTGTTCGTCCCAAATTTGTCTTACTTATTTTCTGTGCATGGATTGCAACCAATCCTTGCAATTACAACTAAAGCCTTTTTCTAAATGTCACTTATATTTGTTTGACCACATTAGCAAAATTTCTCATTGACATGAATATCAATGGTTGCTTGCTTGCTTGCTTGGGTTTTTTATAGCTTAACATTTGGTAGAAAATTTATAGCCAAAACATATTTTTCATATTGTAAAAAAATCCTTTTTTTGTGAGTTAATATTGTCTTAACAATTCTTTGAAGATAACAATGGTTTTTCCAGATACAAGTCCTACTATTTAACCCAAAACTGGGAGAGAAGAAAGGGATTCATTCTTTTCTCAAGGTTATTTGTGTGAAAGTGAATATAACAAACTTGACTGGAAATCACTCAGCTCTCCAATTACTCATTCTAAGTTGCTATCTATTTACACCACCTGCATATTCCAAATATCAATGGAACATTATTCTAGTAAGAAATCTTGAAATATAGATATAAAATATATATTATTATAGAACATTTCCAGTTAACTTGAAACAAATGCCATACAATTCTATCAATAAATGCAATTAGATCTTAATATCAAGGTAAAATATTTTCAGCTTTTATTAATCAGTAAATCATTGTGAAAAGTTTCTAGGGCATGTCATGATATATTGGCTTTCATCATGATCTTTGAATGTTTTTTGTAATATTTTAATTGCATTTCAGCTATAAATAAGAAAAAAAGAAAAAAAACAAGTGCCTGTCTTGCTAGAAACTTTAAGTCTTTTTAGAAGAAATATTTCTTTCTGTTCTGATAATTTACAACAGATCAATTTTTTCAAAATCACATTTTCATTAATAATTTCTAATTCCATCTGAATTTTTTGGTTCATCTTCATTTTTCATTCATGTTTTTTCTTGTAAAACTTTCAGGGAATCATTTCAGGGCCTTTTAGTTTTTTTCCCTCTATACAAGAGGTTTTTGACTTTTTCATTGCATTCAAAGAAGAACAATTGACAGGACTGGCTTTCATTTTTCAGGAAAGATGACAATTTTATATGAAGAAGATTGTCAATGTAAAAGAAAATGTTGATAAAGAGGAAAGCCAAAGATTACACCATCCAAAACATTGGTACCAAAAGCAAAGATGAAAATATTCATCCAAACAATTAATGGATCAAATTTACATGGAATCTTTGGCTCAGTCCATTTGAGAACAAAGGAAATTCTCATGCAAAACCTTGTTTCAAGATCAACTGCTATTTGCTTTTATAAATATTGTTTTCTTTTCCAAATCAAACATGATTGAGATTTATTGCTTAAAAGGAAATAAATATGGAAGCACAATAAATAGACTATTTTTACTTACATCACTTGGTGACCTCAGAAATAAAGTTCTCAATTAGCTTCATTTCATTCAACATTGATCTTTAATAAGAATTACTATCATCAATCAGTCGACTGCTGGTTTTAATTATCAAGAGTGTATAATTGATTTTCTGGTTCTATGTCAAATGTTTTTAATCACTTGGTTGTTTGCATAGGACATTTTCAACTGTACATTTTCAATATGCATTATTTAAGTGCATGCTGTGAAGTTACATGAATTAAAAAGTGTAGAGATATTACTGAAATTGCGAGCTTCTTGTGTTACTTACTGACAGTCTAATTGATGTCTTTGTTTATCATCCAGAATTCTTGTCTATGGTTCATTTGTAAGTTTCATATAAGAGAAATAGAAAACTAGCTAAGTTTAAATTTCTTATACTAGCCTCTGCATTTACGAAATGTACCTTTTGATCAAAAATACAATACCAATTTTTATTCAGTTTCAACTGTGTTCCATTCAATTTACTTGTAAAATATTTCAGACAATTGGTTCCAAGAGAGTTTAATTGAACAAAAATTATGAAAAATCTTATATTTGTAATCATATTCTAACTTGCAATTTGAGGTTTAGAAAAAAGAATGAAAATTTTGATCAAGAAAAGCCAACTTGAAATAAGGCTAACCGCTAAAGCATTTTAACCTAATTAACATAAATGCTTTGTTTATTGTTAATTTCAAGAGACAATCAAAGGGAAGAAACTCTGTTCCTTTTCAACATTTGATTGAGTTTTTGTCAATAGAGAATTTCAATTGATTTTTGGAAGAATTTTAAGCACTGTTCTTTTAAGTTTTGATCAAAGTAATTTTATTAATCCGAATAGCCAAAATTAGAATGAATTTTAAGTTAATGTTTTGGAATATCTGACTAGTGATTGAATTATTGTCATAAAATTAATGGCAGATCTTTATTACAATATATCAAAGTTTCATCAACAGATGTTTAATATTAGATTATCACATCAAGAAAAAATATTATACCACTTTAGATTTATATGGTTTTATTATGTTTATGTTTCAATCCAAAAGTCATACAGCAACATTAATTTAAAAATATTAGTTTTTTCATCAAGATTTTTAAAAATATTTCAAGTAACAAATCAAACAAGTATTTGCTTGTCCAACAATTGCAACAAGAGGAAATTACATCTCATGATAAATTGCATTTCCCCTGTTTTGAGTAACTTACCATTTCAGCTAGGAGAGTTATTCTCCCTGACAACCTCATCAAGTTTTAGCAGCTTAGTCTTGTTTGACAAAAGGCCAAAAAGACTTATGTTGATTGTGCTGACAATCTTCCTTGAAAATCAGTATTTGAAATATTGACTGTTTGCTCAAGTACTAACCATTGGCACTTCTAGTAACAACTACCTTAGCCATCACACCAGGCTACTGTCTGTTTTTTCCTTTATTCTTCTTCCACTTATTGTCAGTATTTTTCTCTTTATTGGAAAGAAACAAATCAACTATATTTGAATATTATTTGCAAGGGACACTGATTCTCATTCAATCCCACTCCCACCCACCTACCCACTTATAGCCAGTTAATCAGATTAACTAATGACTTTGATTTCCTAAGAAAATATTTTTAAAGCATTTGATTTGAAGTCATAAAGTAAAAGAATAAGTTTGCAGACTGTGAATGCAAGCAGAAGTCAAAATATTTAGTCTACAATGCCTTATATCATCAGCTCCTTAGAATATTCTTTTTATATTAGGTTAGCCAATGAAGATGAAACTCCTCTTATTTCCAACTTCTGATTTTCTTCTGTTTTTTTTTTTCTCACATTATTAACAAAGAATTATACATATGGTTTTATTTTAAACACATTTTTGCATATAAAAACTATATTTGTATATTTATATGTTTCATAATTTATAAGTTTCCTAAGTAAAAGACTTTCATGCAATCATATTGCACATCTTTACAAAATTATTTTAAACAGCTTTTTTGCAAAGAAAGTAGGTCCTATTTTTAAAAAGATCTTTGATGATATTCAGTGAATTCTAAGAGTTATCCCCAACTTTATTGATTTTTTTTTTTTTCAACTTTTTCAGGCAGGTAATTCTCAAATCTATCTTCAAGATAGCTATACTACCTAATAGGAAAGGAATATCTTTTTATGTTTCGTAGTAAACTGTTCAATACCATACTCAGCATCAGATATAACTTCAGTGAAAGCTTGGAAAATGATCTGGCTGAAATGTTTTGAAAAAGAAACAATGAAGTTGAGGATAGTTTTAAAAATCAATTGAATATTAACAGTCAGAATCTGAAAAACAAAAGAGCTATGATATTTTCTGGATCACCAATATACTTGAATGATTCAAAAATATTTCTGTACCGTTGAATGGCTAGCCAGATGCTGTCTTAGTAGAAAAAGACTCCATTGTGTACATTGCTATCAACAATGAAGCTTGAATAAATATACCAAAAGTTTACATAATTTTCAATGGTGCTGTAAAAAGGGCAAACAACGCAAATGCATTTGTGATGGATTTTTTTTCAGTGCAGTCATATTTACTTACATAGTCTACTATTAATTATGTACCGCTAGTTGAGAAAGATGTCTGAAATAAAACACAAGGTCAGACTGTCTAATAATGATAAAATGATTGTAGATAGGTCAAATTTTTGTTGTAACATATATGTATAATGGCTTCCACCCAAATTGGTATTATTTCTGATGATGGTACTCCAGTTGTTGTGAAAATCGATGAACATAAATTTTTCCATCAGAAATACTATGGAGAACTATATAGTGATGTCCATTGGGTGTTTAGAATAGTTGAGTTGACAGGTCTGCATAATAATTTACTAAGTATAACTTAGATGTGGCACCCAGTGAGAATCAAACTCACTACTCACTTGTGAATGTTCTAGTGAGACAAGCTTGCTAACTATTACGCCACATCAAAGTGCCCAAGGTCTGCCTAACGTCAGAGATTTGAGAGGGTATTTATACTCATGACATTATTTGTGAAGAAAATTTTGTTTGTCTTAATGATAAAGACATCTATACTAATGTAGGAATCCTTCTACTCAGGTTTTTGTTAAACATCAAAATTTGGAGTGTCAGGATTTGATACAATAACATAAAATATTGTTGTGGGACTGCTCATAATTTAGCCATTTAGAATAATCCCACGACTTTCATTGAAAGAATAAAATCCAGTAAGAAAAGACAACATAGTATTAACAAATAACATTAATTTTATATAAAAAGAATACAAGAAGTTGGCAGAATGTATTGAATGAGTAATGACATTTCTTGGTTGTTAATAGAATTCTTGGATAGAATATAAACTGTACATATGTGAGAATGGTGAAATATGGTCACATGTGTGTTTGCGTGAAAGAATTAGTATGTGTATGTGTGCATAATAGTAACATGGATAAAGGAGATAGGTAAAATTTAATTCTTACTGTGGATGGTGGCACCATAGTTTGAGGTGGTCTCTTTATAATTTGGTCAGTGCTGCTAAATCGAGCATTACTTTTGTGTGTGGACATGAATGGGGTCTTGAATATCAGCAGCAAGAGTGACATGGACCTTCGTGGCATTTGTGAGTCTCTTTGTTGGGATTGGACTTTGTGATTTTTATATCTTTTTTCTAAGGAATTGGTTCCAGAATTATGTTTTATTTATTTATTCCTAAGTGGCCCTAAAAAGCCACGTGATATGTCTACTACTCTATTCATGCAATATTTTGCTGGTATCTACTAAATCATGATAACTAATAAAACAACCTTTGTCATTTGTATTATATGGTTTACAGTTTAATTGGTGTGTTTTAAGATGTAAGCAATTTATTGTGTGTTATTGGTTTATAAATATTTTGTAGCATATTTTAATGTTTATGTAGGTATTGTTGGCTGAAAATGCTTCTCATGTTTAGAATTAATATGTTTATAATTAGCATAATAATTAGCTTTATTGGGCGAAATATGCTGTATATTTTATTAGATATTTTAGTGGGCATACCACTAAGGAAATTGAAAATTTGTGGATATGTGCAAAACAGAAATTTCATAAAGAATATGGAACTTTGAGTGCACTCTCTTAAATGTACCACAAAGAATTTGTGTAGAGGAATAATTTTTGTTATGTAAAAACATTTCTTCTATGTGCTTTGTCCCTTCTGTAGAACCACATTTCTGTTATTTCAATTCTCTTCTTGTCTGCCATATAGGAAGATGAATATTGGATAGCAGTTCAGTATGCTTTTCTTTGTATCCAATGGAATTTTCCTATTTCTTAATACTTTATTTAGTTTTTAGAAAGCGTCATTCTCAATCTCAATGTGCCTTTGAATTTTGGTGTTACACTTTTTATCCTCTGTTAAAAGATATTTGAATATTTTTACTTGTTTGATTTTGTTATCTCCAATTTTATAGTTTACATTTTGTGCTGTTTCTTTTGCTGACAACCATACATTCTGTATTCTTACAATTTCTTCTTGCTTTCCTTTCTCACTTTCTGTGGGAGTTGATGAATTCCTTTATGTGTCTGCTATCAACACTGTGCCATCTACATATCTTATGTTCTTGAGATTGTGGCTGCAAATAATGAATCCTGGTGGGACTTCTAATTCTCTCAGGATTGTGCCTCGCTGTAAAAGTTGAAATTGTCTGTCAAGAAGACACATCCTTGTCTTAGACCCTTTTCTATTTTTGTGCATTTACTGAATTCATTTTCTTTCTATATGCAGGCAGTATAAGTTCTGGATTATTCTAATATCGTTCCCAAATAAATCAACCTAGTAATTCAAACTTTGTGATGCATTTTATCAAATGCTTTTGCATAATCTACAAAATATAGCTATACATTCTTCTGCATTTGTATTGCTGTTTCTGAGCATAAATATCACCTTTGTTCCAGTGTCTTTAATGAAACTGCACTATTTTTGTACTATTTCCAGTCTAATTCTCTATGAATTCCATTCATCAGAATTCAAATGGTAAATTTTGTTATATAGCTCATTAAGGTGATTGTTTAATGGAGTTCACATTTGTTTGCACCTGGCTTCTTAAGTAGTGCTATGAAAATGTAACACAACTTTCATATATATCATTTATCATTTCAATAATTTTGTCAGTGTTGAAATCATTTAAAACTGCTAGTGTCGCTATTACAATTTCATCTGCTTGTTCATGTTTATTTAACCAGTGCTGATTTCACTTCAAACTTCAAATATTTCTGGTCCTTTCATACTTTTGTGCATTACAGGTTTTCCTCTTTCATCATGTAAAAGTTCTCCAATGCATTCATTCAATCTTTGAGGTATTTTTCCTTTCTGTTATCAGTAATCCCTCTTTTGATTTTATACATTCTGTCAATGAGCACATCTATTTGTTATTATCTTATTAATTTATTATTATTTTATGCATATCTGCTTATCTGTGATGTTCATTCTTTATATTAATGCACTCTTTTCATTGAGCCATTCCTCTTTTGACTGCCTGCATTTATTTATATTTTCTTTGTGCAATGTCCTATATTCTGTACCATACATTGTTACTGTTTACTATCTCCTATTCATCATATCAAGAATTTTAAATGTCATCCATTCCTTTTTTCCTTGTCTTGTTTTCTTTGGGATGATTTCATTTGCTAATATTACTAAAGCTTTCTCTTAATGTATCCTGTCTTAAATCCTGTCAGTAGACATCTCTTTGCAATTTGGGTTATTCACGAGTCTATCATATTGCAATTTTGCTACTGCCTTAGCCCTATTCAACTTGTATAGTTTCACTTTAAGATTGAATACCAGTGGGAGCTGGTTGCTCCTGCAGTTTGCACTTGGGTATGTTACACATTGTAAAACAGCATTCCTGAATCTTTTATTGATCCTTATGCAGCTGATTTGGTTCTTCTGATTTTTCCTCCTGGGCTTCTCCATGTCCATAAGTGTCTTGGGTATTTTTAAAACCAGGTGTTTCCTATTTACTCATTTGCTGTGAATCATGGACTCATTTTTCTCCACATTCATCATGTGTTCCTAGTCTGAATTTGCCAACTCTTTATTCCTTTCTTACTTTGGCATTCAGGTCTTCCATGATGATTGTAATTTCCTGTGATTTGCATTGAGCCTTGCCATTATCTAGTATGCAGTAAATCTTTTCAATTTCTTCCTCTGCATTTTATATTGTTGGTGCATATACAACTAAAATGAATATATTAAACAGCTTCCCTTTCTGTTGAAATATAAGAATCCTATCAAATAATCATCAGTATTCCAGAACACATTTCTCTAAGTCTTGTATTAGTTTTACTCCACTTGCATTTTTTCTCCCCACCTGCATATATACCTTGTGCCAGTCACTTACAAAATTTCCATTATTTACACACCTAGTTACACATATGCCTAAAATACTAACATTTAGTTTATTATTTTCTTCTATTATATGTTCTAACATTTCATGTTTCTAAAACTATTGTTTTGTTTACTTCAAACAAGTCATTGGATGACTCTCTGGTGGCATCTATCATTCATATCTTTCCATACCAGGCGAGGAGTTTGACATCCTTCACTCCATTATACATTATATTGATTTTGCTCATTTCTAATTTGGTTTTTAGTATGTGTTGAATAATTTTTTTGTCAAATTTAAATTTACTCTGCTAATATATAAGATTACACATTTGTGAAGAGAAGTATTTTTGTCTGTTTAAGAATTTTTTTTTTATTTTAGATATCTCGTTTTGGTTAAGCTAAAGTTATTTTTTATTTTTTGTCCTACAAAAAGGAATTGTCCAATGTTGTTTGTCCTGCACTTTACGAACAACAATGTCTTTGTTTTTGGGTCTTACTGATTTTCAAGAAAACAAACTGTGAACAAAGTAGCTCTAAAGTGGAGTTTCAATTTACAACATGTGTATAATGAGAAAATGGAACCTGACGAAAACACAGAATGTTCAATTTTGAAGTTTTTAAATTTCTCTTTCAACTCAACTTGAGTCTTTTATTTATTTCACTGTCTAATAGTTGAAATTATCATTTACAATTTCTGCAAAAATTCAGAGGGGAACATTTGGAAAATATCTTTATTCACTATTTTACTTGTCAAAAAAAATCTGAAAAATAATTAAGCAAAGACTAAAAAATGAATAAAATTTTTGTGAAGTATTTAGTGCTAATTAAAAACATTGTGGTATGAAGAAAAAATCACTTGAGTTTGCCTAATGGCTTTTAATGTATTAAACATGAATAAATTCTCTCTGAAAAGCATTTTAAAATCAAATTTAGTGAATTCTTTTTTTATTATGTAGTGTAGAAATTTTATTTTATTTTATTCTGTTTTCTGATACATAACAAAAAAAAAATTAAAATTTGTTAAATTTTTGACATTTTATAAATTAAAGATGAATGAAGATGAAATTAATATAAAATATACATTTGTATAAATTTGGCTTTTTTTAAAGGAAAATTTTCTGATTCAATTGAATCTGGATAAAAAACATCAGAATTTATGATCTATTGAATTTGAATGAAAATAATCAATTCAGATTTTTAGGAATACACAGTAAATTTCTTTAAGTTAAAATCTTTAAAAGAATTATCAAATTTTTGGTTTTACAAGCATTCTTATAGTCTTTTCTTAACAATGGGTTTATTTCCTATTGAAATATTTCTTAGCTTCTTAATATAATCAAATATTTTGCTGAACTAAATAAATTCATCAAAACTTTTAATAAAGAATTTCAATGCTAATTTTAAAACCAAAGGTATGTAACTGGAAAAACAAGAAAGACATATTTAATAGATTTATGAAGAAAGGTTCTCTGCAAAAAAGTTCTCCATCATAGAATAAATAAATAAGAATAAGTTAAATAAGTTTTTGTTTGGTGGATTGTTTATGTGATGTTATGGAATAACCTGTCACCCCCATGAGTGACTACAACATGGGTAGTAATTACCTATAAGTATCTGTAAGCCCACGGACTACAGAAACTAGCTGCAACCTGTTCTAGCTAAACAGTCGAACTCTCTGCCTTTGGGCAGAAAGGAACCCAGATGAGACTCAGCCAAAGGGCAGAGTCTCATTTGGGGAGGTTGACTGACCCTGAACCTGTTTATACGGGTTCAAAAGGGAATATTTTTGGCTGAGCCTACAGGCTCAGACAACCCATGTTAAACTGGCCTTGTGTCACATGCAACCCTCATGAGGGGGTAGCTAAATATACTAGCTGGGATCTGTTACTCAACTCTTAGCTGTTGTCAAACTCTCTGCCTTTGGGCAAAGAGGAACCTGGATGAGGCTGTGCCAAAGGGCAGAGTCTCATCCAGGGAGGTAGACAAACCCGAAGCCATTTATGTGAGGTTTACAGGGAATTTTTGGCCAAGCCTATGGGCTCGGATTGCCCCACATTAAATTCGGCCATGTGCCACATCCTACCCCATGTGGAGGTTGGTAAATATTACTAGCTGGGATTTGTTACTCAGATCTTGACTGTTGTTGAACTCTCTGCCTTTGGGCAGAGAGAAACCCAGACAAGGCTATGCTGAAGGACAGAGGTCTACGGGGATATTTTGGTCGAGACTATGGACTCAGATTGCCCCACATTAAATTTGGCCTTGTGCCACATCCTACACCATGTTGAGGTTGGTAAATATTACTAGGTGGGATCTGTTGAGTACAACTCAGACTTACATGAGAACTACCGACCTTCCAATAGTAGCACTCACTACTGGATTGTCTTGCAATGACCTTGTGCATAACTGTTACTTTTATTCTTATTGTATTGGTTTTTACAATAAACCTTTACTTATTTTATCCACCTTGTTTTTTCAAGTATATATTCCTATTAGCACGGAATATAACATTATGTTTAAAAATCAAGCGTGTTGTTTTATGAGGAGACTTTATTAATTTACCAGCCATAATAATTTGAACTATTAAATAGATTTAAATTTAAATAAATATTGAATAAACTATGCCATTTTCCTGTGATTTATTCCAATTAACCTCTTCCTCTTTGTTATTTCAATCCATACTGTTTCAAAAGTTGAATTGTAAAATTTGGCTTTCATTTCATATTTCATAACTGATCATTCATTATTTGTTTTCTAAGATATTTTGCCTTGTTTTTTAATAAAAACCTTGTCTGCCTGGCTGGCTTTTTTTCAGGAATTAGTTAGCTTCAGTAATCTTTAAAAGTCATTTAATACTTTTTTTCCCAAAGTCACTTTATATTATCATTCTCGTGATTCTACTATATCAGACTCTCTTTTTAATCAGTGCTAGGTTTCTTGTCACCCATCCAAGTTATGGCTAAACTGATTGATGCTTACCTTTACCTAATTCTAGTAATTGGTCTCTTGGTCATTTTGGATGTTGAGATTTTTTCATTCAATCTTATTACTATAAAGTCACATTAAAGAAAATATTCCTCTCTTCTAGGATCAGACCTGCATTCCTTTTTTTTCCTGGAGAAAGCATCTTTAAACTAAGTATGCTGACCTACTCAGACACAAGACAAAACAAACAGGGTTGTTTATTCAAACATGTGTATCCACTAATTATAATATAACATTTATCGTAATGAGAAATAATGTTTAGATTGATGCATTATAAATAATTATTTTCAATTCAGTGCATAAGGCATGTTTGAAGATAACCCAACAATAAATTCTCTTAAGTTTTTCTTTCAGTATACTAATGCTTTTATTAAATATCCTTATGAAAATAACTTCAGATTAAAATGTTAAGCTAAAGTCTCTGAAAAATTTTCAAAAGAATGTGAATGAATTAAATTTGTTCTCATTTAGGAATTTGTTTCTTTTTTCACATTTTGTCAGTGATTATGCTAAAGCAAACAGTTATTTAAAATTAAGAGAATACTCTATAGGATCCAAATTCTATACTGTTTGCAAAAATTCAAAAGTTGAACAAAACATAGGCTCTAAATTAAATTACACAACTAAGTAATTTAATTGGTTCAAAAATATGACATATCATGTTGTCTACAACGTCCACATGTCTGACCATAATTTGACCTGATCAAAAGTATATTTGAGACAAAACTTATAACATCTCCTGGAGCCTATCAGATGACTTATATTGCTTATATAAATAACAGACACTTAAGAAACATGAATGGGGAAAATCAGCTGAAAAAACTACTTGCTACATGACAACACTCATCATAAAATAACTTTTAACCAAAGTCCAGACTAAAAGTTAAAAATCTTTTTTTAACATAACAACAGTCTATTTCCTCCATTCATTGCAAACTAAACATTGACAAACAACAAAGTGACAGACACTCAAACATCAAACACAACATAAGTCACACCCACATACATGTGTTCATTTTGTCTGGTATTCACATGTCCACATGTTGGGAGCACTTCCCTCAACTGAGAAAAGCACTGGTGTTATATAGCTATCTCATTCCCAGACCCATGCTAACTATTGGTTAATACCTACCTAGTATCATTCATATGCATATAGTCAGTACCACCTCCTCCAAGTAGAAGGTCTTCTCTCAACAGTCGAAACAGTGGAAGAGGATGCAACTCTTAGTGCTTACAGTACCACATACAATCAACTCAGGATTGGGCTGATCCAATTCTCTGTTACAATATTCTTTTTCAACAAACTTTGAACTGTTTATTTTGAATACAAACAATATTAATATTGAACTGAATTTTTCCAAATTCATACAAAATACCCTACAACTTGCAGCCTATCAAACTGGAAAATTACCTCATACCAAAATCTAAAAAGACAAGTTTATTTCAACATTTTAAACAACATTCATAACTATATTGTGTTGTATAAACTCTATTTATTTGTACAATTTCTTTTGCCTGAATTTTCTTGTTTCTTATTATTGTTATTATTTTGTGGCATTGTGTCTAATAGAAATTAGGGAGGGCAATTGACCCCCACGACTGTCATGATTCAAACATCTAACATGATGATAGGCAGAAAAATGATGTATCAATTTATTCAACATTCTGTTGCTTGAATATAGGGTTAAATTAACTTAGAGATATTATGAGATTTTGTTTGTTTTTAATAAGGTATATAATTACTGGAATTAGTTACTTATATTTATTTTTGTTTCATTTTTCAGAAAAATATTGATATTTTAAACTAATTTAAAACAAAAGCTAAATTAGCATTTACTTTTGAATTTTTATATTTTAATAAAACAACTGACACTTTAAAGTTAAAATCTATTAATACTTTTATTATTATTTCTTCAGTAAATAGTTAATTTACAGATTGTGACATCTATCAGAGAGATGAAATTTAAATTTTTATTATTGCATTATTCCAAAATTTGAACACATCAGCATATGTCAACAACTGAGCACAAATAGTTATTAATAAAAAAAATTAGTAATTAATGTATAATTTTAAATTTATTAATTAGTAGAAAATAAAAATAATTATTATTAGTAAAGTTAAAAATCAGAAGATTCAGAATCTGCTAGTAATAGAAAGATCTGAATCAGATATCTTCAGATACATCTTCATTTTTTATGTCCTCATAATATAAATTAACCATTTTATAGCTTTTTGTATACAACTGTTAATTGCTTCACTAGATATATTTTCAAGTGTTCCTTTTAATCTAACAAACACATCACAGAATTTGGTACTTGAATTGTATTTTCTCCCAGCCTCAGCTTTTGTGATAGCCCACATATAGGTTGAAGATTGGATCAGTAGAGAGGAATAAAAACCACTTGATGTCCAGTATTTTCAGCCATCTTGCATGTAACTGGCTTGACAAACAACTGTATGTAATTTTGAATTTTATCCCATAGCAGTGATTTTTAATAATTATTAGAATATTATTATTATTATTATTATTATTATTATTATTACAATTTTGACAATATTTTATTAATTCACTTTTTTACTTGATTTTTAGGCACATTTTCAGGAAGACACTTGTGATATTTTGCATTGTCTAATATCATCTGACATTTTTTCATTCCATGCTCATCTAATGTCTTCAATAACTTAGAGTTCCAGTTAAGGAAATATTGGTTATTGAATATGCCATGATAATCCTTAGTCCTTCCACCCTCAAATATATTGATAGATTTGTCGCAGTGTGCCCGATCACCACTCCCACCTTTTCATAAACAATCCTGGATATGCCTGCCGAATAATAATAGCAATGACCTCCTTTCAAACTAACAAAAAACACAAAACTCAATTTTCGCCACTAAACAAAAATAAAAGACCTTTAATTTCGAACCGAAATTAATTTAAATACAGTCAACAAACACCGAACACACTTTTGACTATAATTAATACGTCCTGAAATTAATTATATTCATTTACTTGTTTAGCTTCACCGCTTCTTTTGTATGAACAGTCTTATATAGATGCCAGAGACTTCACAGCAGAAATTCATTCAACACTCTTCCAGGCTCCACTCACTTCACTCTCTGCTACTGCTTGCCCTCTGAGACTCCAGCTCACTCCTACAGCTTCCAGCGGCCTCCAGCTCACTCCTGTGGCACTTTACTGACGTCCCACTACCTATTCCAGCACCCTGACGATCTGAGCCAGTGCCCAAACAAACGACCTCTGTTGCTTCACCATCCACTGTTTGCAAATAAAGACATGATTTCCATTGTCTACAACTGACCATCTGCGTTTGTCATCCTTCTTTGCTATTGCCATCTCCTTGCCTTTGTGTCCAACTTTTTAGTTGTACGGTTGATTGGTACTCCCACCTCTCGGCCCACTGCAACAGATTCTTTGATCAAATGTGGTATTTCATGATTCCATTTCAATTCTTCTGGAACATTTGGATCCCCTTCTATAATAGCTGCAATAAATAATATCTCTGTCCTTTATGCTATCTGATAGGTTCTACATAGCTGGTATCATTAGAGTCATATAACGAATCTTCATGTCTAGAATAATTGTGATGAATAAAGCTTTCATCTATGTAAACTCTCCTCATCAGTAATTTTTAAAATACACTCATTGCACTTCAATCTTATTTTTTCAGATAATTTAAAATCCATCTTACTTTTTCTATGACTTCTTTTATATCTGAATTTTTGTAAGAATCTTTGTGCAGTTCTTAAGTTTGCTTCAAAATGTTAATTAACAACATTTTTACTATAATTTAAGAGACAAGCCATTTGTTTTATGTTCATTCATGTTTTACTATAGCATTTGTTAAAAAACAACTTTTTGGCTAGATTTTTAGATATTATCCATAACTACATGCACAAGAATGCCATTTGTGATAAAAGATAAAAAATAACCATAAATGCATAAAACATGTGTATATTATCAAAAATTCCTTAGACTCAAAGGGTAGATTAGAAGCCAGTCCAGAACAGTAGTGTTGTGAAACACTGCTTAGTTTCATGACTCAAAATTCAATCAGGGATCAATTAATAATTACAGAAGAAGAGAACCACAGAATGACTATGTTCTCATAAAGTCACAAAAAAAGATGAGAAGGGAGGGAAGGCAGGCCTTAAGTTACAAAGTTTTATGGAGATTATGAGAAACCAGTGCTCGGAGCAGCCTCACTTTGAAAAACAAGCCATGGCAAACACTCAGCCTCTCATGTCTGACAACAACCCCACACACACAAGTAATTTCACTTATTTTTCCACAATATAGCTATTTGTGCTATGTTATAATGCTTATTACCTAAACAATAATAATACTGAATAAATTTTTTTTAAACATTAAAGTATATTTAATCACACATCCCTAATAGCTGTCATGATATGTTAATTTGGAATATTAAATTCCAAGATTAAAAAATGAAATATAAGAACATCTTTTTGCATATAAGAATAGGAATAAGATCTTTTGATAAAAGCTTATTTCTCCAATGGAATGTATCAAAAGTAATGATTAAGAAGATTAATGTTAAAGTAGACACATAAAATTATACTTCTTTATCTAACATAACTAATCAAATGAATGGCCAAATAATAACCAACAATTGATCTGAAGAATATCAAGATTCTTGTGGATTTGGAAAAGCCCAGGAGAAGACACCAAGAACATGTCAGACTATTTGACCATCAACAGGCAATTTAGAAATCCAGGTTTGCATTGTAAAACAGACCCAAGTGATCACATTCCAGTTATATGCTAAGAATGAGATTACAAAAACTACAGAAACATAAAGTTATGTATAAACTGCAATATGAAAAACTCCTCAGAGAATCCATTTGCATAAAAGCATTTGCAATTAAGAGAAAGTATGATGCTTTGGGTTATGTTGGTGATTCAAAGTGGAACACTTGAAAAGAAACACAAATGAAAAGTGCAAAAGAAAAGAGAAAAAGAAGTGGATGATGAGTAAAATTCTCAGTCTAATGATACAGTGAAAGAAGATAATGAAAAGAAATGATGAAGAGTATATATCTGAAGAAAACCACCAGAGATAAGCAGAATGAGGAGAAATGATGAAATAGGAAATGCACAGTGATTGAAAAATGGAAGGACAAAGATGACAGGACTGAAACAGGACTGAAAACATACTTTTTACTAGGATGTATAAAATCCAAAGAAGGAATGATCCTTATGATAAAAGAAAAGGTACTGCAATAATAGAATGAATATATAGGGAACTCTTGTATAATGGAAGAGAGAAATCTACATTACATAAAAGTGTACAAGGACATGTACATTGTAATAAATCTAAAATAAGAAATGTAATGGCTAAACGGAAAAATCAGAAAAACTAGATGAAATTGTCAAAGTGAAGCTGACAAATTTTGATGATTGGTGATTGATAAGATTCTTGAAATGATACATGAAATATACAATAATGGTTAAATACCAGAAGATCTAAGTAAATGCTTTTTTTTTAAAGGAACTCAATAGAAATGAATGCAAATTTTACTGAAAAATCAACTTGATAATTCATATAACAAAATTAATAATTAGAGCTTGGAGCAGAATAAGACTAAGAACTGAAGAAGAACAATAGGGTTTTATAGAAGATGCTTAAACAAGAAATACTATAAACATATAAATGAGTTTACAAAGAAATTTGATAAAGTACAATATAGAGAAATTCTTGAAAAGTTTGTTCTACATTTAAGGATATACAAATAATTTGTTATTGGGAACAAACAAGATGTATGTGAACAGACACTAAATTAAGTGAGTACATCAAAATAGAAAGAGGAAGGCAATAAGGATGTGTTTTCTCATTGGATTTACTTGTATAGTGAGATGATTTTAAAGGGATTAGAGGACCTACTAAGTGTTATTGTTGGCAGATATAATCTCAAAAACATAGACTTTATTTTTACAAGCATGAAAATTTCACAAGAACAATGACAGAAAATGTTTTATCTAAAATAATAGTCATTTGTAATAAACAAATGTAAGGGAGTGCTGGAAAAATTTATTTGCCCAAATCTCTTTTCAAAACATCTGGTGTTTTGTCAGATTTTTTAAAGTGATTTCAGCCAAAACCTTTTTAATACTCTCTCATACCTTACATGATGGCCAATTAAATTTTTAATACTAGAAATGATATTAATCTATTCTGTTTAAATTCACACAAAATAATATTCACAATTTTTCCTGTCTGAATAAACTAAATAATAATTTTTTCCTATAGAAGCTTTTTTTTAATAGACAGCAAATTCTGTATATAAATATACTACACTGAGATATTTGGTTATTGGTGTCGAAAGTGAAATTATCAAATCAAGTTTAAATTCCAGTTATTTCTGTTTCATTCACTACTTGCTAATGCTTTTCCTACAACTATGGGTTAAATAGCAGGGAAAAATTGGGATAATCTGCCTTGGGTGGTAGCCAGTCTAGGAGAGGAAAAATTCTGAATTCAGACCATGTCTTTCTGGGGATTTTCATGTTTAAGTCCATCTTCTGTCTTTCAGCTTTGCTATTATTCCAGAGAAATAAGACTCCATGACCAAAAACAAGCTTTGTGATACACTGTAAACCATTTCTGTGAAAAGTGTGGCTGGTTCTATACGTCTTCATCACTATATAGTGATGAAGGCTTGTATAGAACCATGAAATCATCTGTGTGGGTAGTTTAGAAGTTCAGTTCTGAAGTGTTCAGCCTTCATATGACAAAATTGATAGAATGTATCATACTACACATACAATGATGATGGTAGGTAAGGCTTGTTTAAATACCAAAATAAAGTTTTTATGTATTTTATGAAGATTAATTGTTTTCATTATTTATTATTCAAACAATTGTTTTAATTCTGTTGATGGATTTCGCACACTTCCTCTTGTTTCTTCCTTTTGAATTTGTTTCAAATATTTTCTTTTCTTCTTATTTTTCATCTTATCAAGAAAGGAGACAAAAGTATTAAGTACATTTTAAGAACCTGATACAACATATGCTTGATGAGGGCTGCAGTATACAAGGTGCGATAGATAAACTGTCATCTAAATTATGCTAAAATTAAAATAACACTGGCATTTCATCTTAACATATATTTACCAAAATTACACAAAAACATATTGAAATACTAAAGAGTAAATTTATTCAATAAAATTGCCATTGGCTTCAACCACACGCTCCAGGCAATTTTTGAATCTCCTGCAACTATTCTGGACAGTCTCCTTGTTTAAGTTGGTGCATGCTGCCATAATCCTTGCCTTTATCTTTGGTGTTAAAAGGAGTTTTGATGGTCTCTCACTCAACTACACCCCCCACACACATAATAAGTCTGGGAAGTTAGGTGTAAGGGATGATGTGGTTGTAGAAATTGTCTAACGGCCATGACTGGGTTCTCCTACTTGTTTGGCATGGTACAGAGTTCTGGTTTTCCAGTATCCGCCCTTTTGACTCAGGGCAGTACTACTTCCTCAAGGAAGTTGATGTAGGCTCCTGTGTTGAGTCTGAGGGCCTCACCAACAAATTTGGGAGTTCTTTTCTTATCAAAAGGATCAGAGTGAATTTTCCAACCTGCCATGCCTTTGTAATCACCATAAGAGTCATCCATTTCTTTCTGAATCCTCTACACTGTTCTCAGATTGACACCTTGATTGGAGCTTCTGGTATGAATGCCAAGCAGTACAGCATGCCATTTCCAAATTTCTGGCAAAGTGAATTGCATCATGGAGCTCTTTTTCTTACAAATGGTGCACAACTGACCCTACTTATACAGTGCAGTACCCTATACAAATTCAAAAAAACAAACAATTCACATTTTCAAAATTAAAGATATAAAATGGTAACAATTTACCCTGCAACCTGTATATCAGCTGAAATGTGTTTAAAACCACAACACTGGAAATGAGCCTGAATTATAAAAGAATTAACCAAGTGTATGCTTTATGTTGTCACTTTATGAACCTAACAAACAAAAGGAACAAGCAAGCAAAAAAGGTATGTTACTCAGCCTCTCATCGCACCTTAAAAGTTGGAAAATTATAGAGAATTTTTTCCTTAATTCGATTTCTCTCTTACTCAATTTCTTTTTGAAAGATTCTTTTCAAATTCATTTTTCTTTTTTTTTTTTTTTTGGCTTTTCTCTTGGCCTCTCTCTCCTAGTCTCTTTCTTATCATTCAATTATCTTTTTTTTAAATTGTCTTTTGTTTTCTTTTTCTTATCTGCATTTTCCTTCTATTATTTTATTTTACCTTTCTTATTTTAAATTCTCATATTTTCATATTGATCCCCTCCATAGGTAAAATGAAGCTTTTTTCTTTGCCTCTGTTTTTCCTCAGTTTTACAAGTGCAACACAAAAGGATTTACAAATGTATTCCCCCTCTCAAAATGAAAAAAATTCAATAAATCCCATTGAAATGCCCCAACCTAATAAAGAGTGAGTAAAGGAAATCTGCATTTTCAATCATTAAAAAGTTGACAGCCTAGAGTAAATAAGACTTTTACATTATTTTCTTTCTAAAGTCCAAGAGAATGACAAAACATGTGTGGCTAATTGGAGAAAAAAGCTGTTTAGAAAAGGAATTGACAGCCTGCTGTCAAGACAGTGAATGGATACAGCCTCATATGGGGGATTGTATTTTGATTAATAAATATATATAGTCATTTTTTCTATAGATTTCAAAAAAACTATTTGTTAAAATAAATTGGCAATTTCATGTTCAACAGTCTAATATACAATCAATGCTTATATGTTGTCTATTTGTGTGTGTGTGTGTGTGTGTGCAATCAATGCCTATATATTGTGTATTTGTGCACAATCAATACTTGTATATTGTGCATTTTTGTGTGTACACATCTATTCACTATACTTGGAGGAAAATATATCTATTTTAGGTTAAATTTAAAATGGTTAAATTCTAATGCTACATAACTCCTCTAAATATCCTTGACTTCTTTTCAGTGTTTCATTGGCCTCATTTCTTTGTAGCTTGCCATAATTTTTTTCATGTAAAGGAAATTCTTGTACTTTATCTAAATCTTACAAGTGAACTTATGTCATGTGATTCCATATAACGTTAAGTCCACAGGATTTCCTGTTTTATTTTCAGCCATCTTTTTACATTAAGCAAAAAATTAATTTCTCACTTTTCATTCTAATTTCCTTTCCTTTTTTCTTTTTTCTTTTTGGCTTTTGGTCAGATTAATTTATTTTAAATGAATTTTAAACTTAAAGAATATTTATTTCTGGTATTATGAAATGTACAAATACAACAGTTTAATATTGAAAAATCTGCCTTGTATTAAGTGTCTTCAAATATACCTTAGATTGATGGGCATCTCCTAAGAGGCTAAACTCCCATTCCTATGAATTTATAGTGTTAAAAATTTGGCCAGTAATTTCATCTGCTAAGAAAAAGATCTCTTTTAAAGCAAAGTGTTAGTTTGGGTCTTTTTTGTTCCTCTAGAAAAGGAAAAATAAGCCCCAAATTCTCATATCTTTTTAAAATAATTTCTTGTTCTATTATCAGATAATTTTTTAATGAATATTCAGTATTGATGTCTGGAAAAATCATATCTATGAATGACTTCTGAAAAGTTCATCCATTCTTTTAGAAAGAAGAAAAAGAAAATTGTAATTAAAAATTATGGCTGAAAATTTTGTAAGCTTTTTGAGAAAAGCAAAACTTGTTTCGAGGCCAAGCTTTTTTCTTAAATTGTTATAGATTACATCCAAGTTTAAAATGCTACTTAAGAAAATGTCACCTCTCATAAAGTCACTTTTTGAAATGTCACAGGATCTGAAAAAGTTAAATATGCAAAAATTGAACTAAATTTTGCATATTTAACTTTTCCAGATCCTATGAAGGACATAATCAGAATAAAACATCCTCTTCCCATCACTCATCTGAGTTCTTTAATTTAAATTGACAGCAGGTCATGTTTATGGAACTAGGTGAACCCTTTCTGGTTGGTTTTTGAGCATGGAGTATCAGAATGGTAAACAAGTGAGGTTGAGCAAGCAAGAGATGAACACACTTCTTGCAATAAGGAAAATATAATGATTTCCCCCTTGAATGAAGATCTGGAAGAGTCAAGAAAGAAGGAGATCCAAAGTTGGGTTGCAAATAAAGTTTATATATAAATACCTGATCAAAGTCAACCTAGGATATCCACAAGATGGGTTTATACTTATAAAAGTTCCAATGTCAAACTTCTCTGTAAAGCTAAACTTGTGGCTCAGGACTTCCAGGACAAAGAAGCTTGCAATATATGGAATGATTCTCCCACTTACTCTAAAGAAGGTCTGTGTATAGCATTGAGAATAAGGCATCTAACTATTGGATCTGTAAATCAATGGGCATAAAAGCTGCATTGCTACAGAGCAAACAGAACAATTGGTTTATTTGGATCCTTCTGAAGAGGCCAATGTGTCTCTCATTTATATTTGGAAGCTTTCAAAATGTGTATATGGTCTGACTGATGCTTCAAGATCCTAGTACCTGACACTGAAAGAAGAACTAATTAAATTAACAGTAGGAACTATTTTTCCATATAATCACTCCTTTTGGCTCTGTATTTTTGAAGCACTCTTTGTATATATATATATATATATATATATATATATATATATATATATATATTTAGGAAATGGATTAAATCTGACATTATTTTTAATTTATATTGTTTTAGGGTTAGAATAGTCTTTTCCGTGTAGAACATGTTCAGTATTCTATGAACAAATAGTTATTGTTGCTGTCAGTGGAAATTTATAAAATCTTTTTCTTAAAAAGAGTTTTTTATGAAAATAGACTTTTCAAGTCTACAGTTATCATTATTTCTAGTACTGGTGGGAGTTTCTTTCCTAACTTTTTGTTTAATGTAGTGTGGAAAGTAAACTTTGACTATATCATTATTTTTCCTTCTATAGGCTACTTATTTTAGTTGGTGTTGTTGTTGGAAGTCCTCAAGTGATGTGGTTTTTATTATTTGGTAAAGCTCTTTATTGCACCACTATGATGAAATAGTCTTCTTTAAAATCTAAAGAATTTATTTTTAATTAAACTGAAAAAGTTTAGACATTTCTGAATGATTCAAAAGCAATGCATGATATTATTCAGAGAGTCTAGATCTTATGAAGCTTTAAATAAGAACATGACTTGAGTTCTCAGTTTAATATTTTGGTTTTGCAGCATCTTTTAATGTTGGACAAAAATACTCTTAGTACAACCACTTTAATTTTCTTATGTCCTATACTAAATTTATTATCCATACATCAAAAGTATCTGAAGTGGTTAGAATTTATCAATTCCACATTCTGAATTTTTATGATGGATTCATGGTATTTGCCATCAAATCACATTGAAGTCTTACTTCCTGGATCACTTGGTAAAGAATGTTGATTTGTTTTTCAAGATCATTCCATGTTATTAGCATCACTGTCCCTCATCATCAGTACTTTAACCTCTGGAGAGAAATAAGAGTGCCGTTTTCTTTTAGTAAATTTGTTTGGGATGTGGTACAGAATTTTTATATGATTTAGACCCATTTCTTCACATCTGTGCTTGTACATTCATAAAGCATAGTCTAAAAAATATTTGAAATGAATCATTTTTTTTTTGTTCTTCACCAGACATATAATGCTTTGTGGAACAATACTGTTCCTCTCAAATCAAGGCATTCAGTAGAAGACAGTTTCTGGTGGATGAGAACATTAATGTCATGTGTTGCTGTTATATACCTCCATAGCAAGTAGACCATAATCTGGAAGGGTTAAGAGTCAATTTCCAAACTGACATGGAGGCTGATGTCAACATCATAAGTCAACCTGGACATCCTTTGAGAAGCCAGTTGAAAACATCACTCTGTCAAGTCTGGGAGGAAAACTAGATTTCTTAGAACAATTTATGACCAAACTAGATGGGAAGTTTATCACCATCTATGCCATCAACTGTGAGGTTGATAATCTGCTTAGCTGAATCACATGAGCAACCAGGAAAGGTGGTTTGACAATGTGCACCTAGACTATATATTTCTCAGACCACTAAGTGGGAGCTGAGACATAACCACAGGTATTTGAAGTTACAATATATAAACCAAGGGTCCTGTCCCAAATGGAAAACAGCCACTTCTGCCAATTGTGGGTTGTGTACTTCAACTAACACCAGATCTTCAGCTGCAGTAGGGAAAGTGTTCTAGTGTTTCAGCGATACCATCCGCAGCAAAGGTATTGCTGTAGCCAACTATTCCATTGTTACCTGAAACTCCAGCATAGGAATCAACTCAGCCATACATTACTAGATTTGGTAGAGCTGTGACCAAGCCTTCTAAATTTTACACTGAGTTAACTTTGCATTATAGCTGTGTGTCATGAGGAGGTCACCTTTCTTAACACATAGGTTTTGTGTTTTGAGGTGTGGTCTTTAAACTGTGAAAATATAAAGTAGGCAGGATTTAGTGACATAAATCTGTGTGTAGGCTTGAGACATGGGCCTGTCATGTTTTTATTATACAGGCCTTTTCAGTTGAGTCAGTTTGTGAAATTTTCTTAAGTGATGTTAGTAAAGAAACACAAATATTTTTTACAATCATAATAATTATATAAAGAAAAGATAAATAATTTTGTAATTGCTTTTCTGAGTGTGTTTTGTGTAAAGTAATATAACTAATAATGTAAGAAATAGTGTTTTCTGATATTGATGTCTTTAAATTTTATTTAGCTATCCAGAAGAAAAATGAAAACAAAAAGGCAAATACTGTATTGAGTAATGAGAAAATTGTAAATCTTAGTAGTTGCTCATTTCCAAAAGACAGACTCTTTAAAAACTCAGCTGGAAGATTTGAATGGATTGCATTACAGAAATGCAATCATCTCAGGAATGAAGATTATTATTAGCCATGCCATTGACAAGAAATCACTGACAGCATCCCTTCCCCACTTGAAATTCCCAGGCTCTTACTTTTTGAGTTGTTCTCATACATCATCCAATATTGCATTTTATCATTATCTTAGGATGCATAGTAGAAATGACAATGTTGTATGAAAACATTGTTTTCCAATGATTGCTTTTTAATGACAGTGATGGGTTTGTTTGGGTTGAGGGAAATTAAAAAATATTTAGATTAAGTTTTACTTTACAATAATTTTTGTTTTGACTTTATTTATATTATTGGGTTTTAACTCCTTAGAATTACTAAAAGACACAAGTTTTTATTGAATTTACATATATATATATATATATGAAAAAATGTTTTGAATCTGTATTTGTGCAATATTAGATATTATTAGGTTGGTGCAAAAATAATGACGTTTTCTCACATGTTACTATGTGAGAAAACGACATTATTTTTGCACCAACCTAATAATTATTTGTGGAAGCTTTACCATGGAACAGTGGTTAACAAGCTATCTTCACAAAACCATTACTACTCTAATGAAATTGATCCTCACTGGATGCTCCACCCTTGTAGCCTTATCTAAGCTAAGTTTAGTAAATACCTATATTCTGCGCATCACCCCATTGAGCTATGTTTAAGCAAGCTATTGTTGATCATGTCTAGTAGAATCAATTACTGAGTTTTCTGTATCTATGGCTTTGTGCCAGGATAAGCTAAACTATTAGTATTGTAGAGTCATCTTGCTTTAAGCAGAAGTTCCCAGCTCCATCTTTTACATGATGGTAGGGAAATCTGAGAAGTGTCTTTGAACTTTACTCAGATTTTTGTTACCTGTGTATATATTTTAAGGGCTGTTTTGTAGAAAGGTGAATATTTTACTTTATTTCAGTGAAAATCATAAGTTGAATATTTGCCGCTTTAATGCTTAAATTTAATCTGTAAAAAAAGGGTGTCCAAAAAATAATGGTTTTTAGCTCAAAGATAATCTCATGATAACTGGTGATTTTGAGAAACTCTTGACACAAAAAGCAGAACAATGTATGAAGTGGCAGAAAAATTAGAACTGATTCCGTCACCTATTTGCAAGCCTTAAAAAATGTTCTGATGTTCAAAAAATGTATTCAACCTGAATGCATAGAACATCACTTACTTGTTTATGTTTTCATGAAAAAAGTCTGTTTTGAGCAAGACAGGCACTGATGATGAAAAAATGATTCTTTACAAGAATTCAAAATGAATAAAATTATAACTACAAATATGAGTCTTTATTATGTTAAGCATAGCAGAATCAGAAAAGGGGGATATTTTTCACATTGATGGGATTTAAAGGCAATTCTTTATTACAAATTGCTTGAACCTGGATCAACTTTTCGTGGTATAACATTAGTGATCTTGTTTAAATGGAGCCTTGGAATAGGAAAGTGATTTTCTGCCAAAACAAACCTATACAAAATTCTCCATTCTTAATTTTACCTTGTTGTATTTAGCAGGATATTCTAAGGTCCATTGCTCTAAACAGATTAGGAAACAAAACTAACCACAAACAAGATGTAAAAATTATTATAAATACCTGCATAACATACAATTTATCTATTCTTAGGATGATCATAATTTATTTATCTTTTTTATTATTTCAATATATAGTTTTTTGTTTTTTTTTCTGTCAGTTATGTGCCATGCATGATACACACTTAGGTGATCATGTATCTTTCAATGCATGACTGATGAGGCAGATTTTTCCCACAGTAGGTTGCCATTTCTTTCTGCAGTAGAACAGTTGCCATCCAAGGCTATAGAACCCTGTCTGTCCTGCTATTTACCCATAGCTGAGGAGAGAAGAAGAGGATTCATACCTTTCCCAAGCACATAAGTGAATGTAATGGATTCAACAGGAATTCAATTCCTCAATCCGAGAAAAATAATTTTGTAATTCACAGAGATATTTTAAATATTTGGGTTCCTAAAACTTGTATATGTAATAAATTTCCAATTAAATTTTCATTAAAATGACTTGAAAGTATATTTTTAATAATTTATTTTGACCTTGTGCCAGACTAAGTTAAACTTAATAAATTGCAGGAAAAGATATTAACAAAAACACACATGTACATACATACATGTTTATGTCTGGTTTAACAACTCTTTGAGTGCGATTAGTAGACATGTAATTATTGTAACCATTATTGAATAAGATTTAGGTGAAATATGACCATTTCAAATAGAAAATGGACTGAAATGTCTGCCAGCAGAATTGATGAAGAGTCAAAACACAACAAATAAAAAAGTTTGAAGATAGAAATTCTTATCCAACAATTTGTTTGTACAAATAAAAACAATTGTGAAATGCAATTGACATTATAAAATTAATTTGTGAAAGTTTTTCAATATTATTGATTTTCTTTCATGTTATTTTTGAACATGGACAAATGTTTGCTAATATATCAACAATATATTAAATATACATTTACGTATGCATTTACAAATTTATTGTTATAATTTGTGTACATGTGTGCATTTGCAAAATGATTTAATAGATAAGCAATCAATATTTTGCTGCTAATTTCTGGTAACATTTCTTACCTAAGTTCAAATTATTCAAACCCCAATAACCATATCAGTCCCCTTCACACAGTGGCTGTGTTATTGTTAGAAGTTGAGGGTGCTGAAAATTTTGCCTTGTAAAAATTATTCAACTCATCAAAAAAAGAAAAATAATAGAAAAGAAGAAAGTAGTTAAAGTGTAAATTGAAAATTCCAGAAATGATTAAGTTAATTGACAAAACCTGTATTGTTGAATTCAGTTTCCTCCTATGAAGAAGGTTTTCATATAACAGAAAACAGACTAAAACACAGGAAGGCATTTCTTACTGACTGCCACTAGGACTGGTTACTTGATATGTTGTCCTTTTATTTATATTTGAAATGCAAACTTAGTAGTAGACATAAAATGCACATAAATATTTAATTAAAAACCCCTTGGCTCTATATGAAAGTGTATTACTTGAAATTTATAACTTAATAATTATACATGGTTAAAATCTGAAACTTTGCAGATAAATAATTTGATCTGTTTTAATGCTGTGTCTTTCCCTATAAATTATAAGTTAATAAAATTTAATTCATTAATAATTTTCAATAATAATAATTTTTTAATTTGACTGAAATTGATTAACTAACAGTATATGTTCTAATAATGTGCCTGCTATAATTTAAATTTGTTTATTTTACCGAATCTTAATTTATACAGATTTTTAAATTTTTTCTTCACAAATACTATTGTATTGGAAAGAATGATTTTTACATTCTATTTGAATCTCACTGATAGTTTTAATTTGTCTTTAGATTGATACCATTATTCAAATGTTGTCTCTGGCAACCTTCAAAAAAGGCTTACTGTCTGAGCAATTCTGGAAAGAACAGCAATATATTATCTCAGAATTTCTACCAATGTTTAAAATAATTTCAACCATCATCAGTAACATTATATACCCTACCTAATAATTTCCTGATCAACCTTCACTCTGTCCAGCTATCCTTGTTCACTCTCCTTTATATTGTCAAATATCACTAAATTGTTACCTCCCACAAACCCATTATAGTGTGAAGTTCAGTGGATGATAAAGAAAAGAAACCATATTTCATAGTCCCTCTTACCTGTCATCATTTATGAGTCTCTGATTGAAAAAAAAAGGAAAAAATTTTCTTCTGATGTGGAAAGAAATTCCCACAAATAAAAAGAATTATGTGGCCAAAATTGAGTGCAGTCTCATTATTACTTCAGACAAACAATTACTTGCATTAATTTTAAAAACCCTAAAAAAGGCTGTTAATCTCAAAATCACTCAGAGAAAACCCAAACCTTCAGAAATTAAGTCAGTCATAAAAAATCATTGAAAATAGTAAATTAATATCCATTGGTATGATTGATATACATATCTGTAATATATATATTATACCGGGTGTAACAGGAAAATTGTCCAAATCATGTAACAGCATAATTTCACAGAACGTTTAATATCTAAAAAACCACTAATTGAGGTTCTTTTCCCAGGTTTTCGCAGAAGATGTTTAGCCATATTGACACCACTTGTTGTAAGAATCACTGAAAAACTCTTTGAGTTATTCAGCTAGAAAGAGAACAGGTTAAAATTGTTTTGTATCAGCCCCAACATCTTCCCAAATGAGCAATGGTGAAAGGAAAAAGATCATTCAGGCACCAACATTCATACTTTGACTTCCATCTTCAAAGTCCATTCAAGAAACATCAAGAGAACAGTGAATAATTTTAAAACATAGGGAACAGTAGAGAGGAAAACTGGATCAGGAAGAGGGATCATCATTTCAACTTAGAGCTAAAGAGATCAATTAGAAAAGATCCAACTTAATCCATAAGATGTTTGGCATGTGAAGGAGGAGTTTCACCTATGGCAGTCCAAAGAGCAGTGAAAAAAGACTTGAAAATGAAATCATACGTGAAACCTGTGAGGCACATTGTTACACCAGGACAGAAAGTTAGAAGGTTAGAGAGGACAAAGATCATCATGAAAAAGTTGTAAAATGATCCTGGAATAATATATATATATATTTGAACTTTATTTCAATCCTTCATGAGCTTCCCATCCTTAGCTATGATTAATTAATGCTGATTATGTCATTTTTGTTTATAATCGATCTCATCAAGATTCTTCTGTTAAGCTTGGAGAGTAATGATACATTCTTATTGCTCAAAGTAGTGTCAGATAGTGTTAGAATTTCAGTACATTATGTTTAATCCTTTCTAAGATGCAACAGTTCAAAACTTCATCTAACAAATCGACAATTTTGCTGTTACACATGGTATATATATATATATATATATATATATATATATATATATATATATATATATATGTATATACATAAACACATGCATAAAAATAACACACATTAAGTTAATAAAAATCATCCTTGATAATGGCTAAAAGATTAGCCGAAAGTGCTCAGATATGCAGAAATTTTAGACAGTTTTTACCCACTTTATATCCAGAAAAGAAAACACTTGTACAAACACCAGAAAAATTAAATAAAAAGCTTAATCTCAGTACCTTGTTAGCTGTCATTAATGAAACTTGTATAAAAGAGAGATTGCTACCAAAATACCTAATACTTTTACTTATATATATATATATATATATATATATATATATATATATATAAGTAAATGTCAGTTCACTATGTTGGATGAGAAAGTTTTCTCTCCAGAAACTATCTTACATGTCTATGTCTATCATTTGCCCACACTTAGAATATTTCTGCCACATATGGTCCAGTGCCCCTGCTTATTTACCTTGAGCTCCTTGATAAGACCCAAAGAAGAATCTGCAATATTACTGGTCCTGATCTAGCAGCCCAGCACCAGTCACTTTCCCACCACTGCAAGGTTGCCTCTTTATTTCTTTTCTATCAATATTTTCATGTTAATTTTTCAAATGAGTTCTTCACTATGCTACCTAGAGTTTTTGAATTTAAGTACAGCAATAGATTGGCATCGAGATCTCATCAATTTAAAGTTGAGCTGGCTAGATGTAACCATAAATTCTATGCTAACAGTTTCTTCTCTCACTCTTCTCACTTGTAGAACTCCCTTCTGGCTCCATTCTTTCCAGTCAACTTTAATCTACAAAAATTTAAATGCATGCCCATGTACTGTCCACCTGATTACTATCTTCTCTTTCAGCTCATCATTATTGTTTCTGTTCCTAATTTTGTAACCACATGTGTTTTAGCAGCATTACTACCTAGCTTGTGCTGATTCTGATTAAAATATATATATATATATATATATATATATATATAGACCACAAATATATATATATATTTTTATATATATATATATATTTGTGGTCTATATATATATATATATATATATATATATTAATCAAAATCATCACATGCTCATAATAATGACCTTTTTGACATCACTATGGGATCTTTAGACTCTGCAGAGTCTTCTGACCTTGTTGGTCTTTTAATACTGTACAACTTGACTATGCACCGTGAAATAGATATTAAGGACATCAGACTGTATAGAGATGACGGGCTCATGGTACTGAGGAGTTCTACTAATTTTAAAATAGAGAAAATTAGAAAGATTATATTTAGTGAATTTAAAAATCTAAACTTAAAGATAACAGTCTGTACTAAATTGAAAAGGGTAAACTTCCTCGATGTAACACTAGATTTAACAAACAACACATACCAACCTTATAAAATCCAAATACTAACCCCTTATATATACACCCAAAGTCAAACCATCCTCCATCCATAATTAAACATTTACCCTCATCAATAGAAAATAGAATCAGTATTAACTCCACTAACAAAGAAATATTCCAACAACACAGTAACTTTTATAATGCTGTGGATACAAGAATGCTAACATCAATTATAGAAACAATTGTACTAACCGGAAAAAAAACAGGAATAGAAAAATCATTTGGTATACCCCTCCATTCAACCAAATGGTTAGTATTAAGCTAGGACAGAAATTCCTAGCTTTAATTGGAAAACACTTTCCTACCAATAGTAGACTTAGTAAAATATTTAATAAGAACGCCCTAAAATTGAGTTACAGCTGCACTGAAAATCTAGAAAGTATAATAAAAAAACACAATAATAATATCCTGAGCAAACCCCCATGCCTGAATAGTATTAATAAAAACCCTACACTTAAATTAGACAAAAACAGTGAAAAATTATGTGATTGTAGAAACCCAGAAGACTGCCTATTGGAAAATAAATGCTGCGTCAAATCTGTGGTATACCAATGTACTATCTCATCCATTGAGAGTCCTAATACTAATATGATATACATTGGGTCTACGAAGAATGAATTTAAAACCAGATGGAGGCAGCATAAGTGCTCTTTCAACAATATAAATAAAAGAAATCAGACATCTCTATCTAAATATTTTTGGCATTTGAAGGAAATGAATAAAACACCAAAAGTAAAATGGAAAATTATAAACAAAACTAGAACTTGTAAAACTTGGGATGACCCATGCCCTTTATGCCTACATGAAAAACTACACATTATTAAGTTTCTAAATAATAAAAATCTATTAAAGAATGGACATGAGTTAACGGTTTTTTGATGACATCATCAAATTTTTGCATTGAATAATTAGCATAAAAACAAACAAACAATAAAATAATTTTTAAAATCCATAGTCCTAATAAATAGTTTAAATGCCCTACAAAAAAGATAACCCTTTATTAAGTCATCAAAAAACAAAAACAGTTTTTATATACACAAAACCCTTTCAGAAAAAAATAAAATAAAAAAATAAATAAATCTCCATAGACACGTAAACCAGACTAGGCAAAATCATCTTCCGCTTTAAATTTAGACACCCCAACCTTACCCTGACTTGACATCCCTGAATGTAACTTTATACTGATACAAATTATTAACACCTTACACCCCTTTTTATTTAAACAATAGCTCTAGTTGTTACCATAGAAATTTTGATTTCAATAATTAAAACATGTAAATTTCAGAAATAAGTTATTCCAAAAAAATTTCGCTTGAAGGTGGAATAGAGCTTACTTTAATTCAATTTAATTCAAATAATTATATTGAAGTTTTCAGCTCTTGTTTTGAAACATGAGAACTCTTATGTAGCATGTTGGAATCATATTTTTAAATAAATAATTATATTTATGCTCTACTTTTGTATCGTGCACTATTTTTTAAAAGTAATAACAAAAATACTAAAGAACTTTGGATTATTTACCTAACAAGTTCTTTCCTATTTTCTATATATTTTTCACATATATATATTTATATATATATATACACACATATTAAACAAAAAGCAATTGTAGTTGGTAAACTCCAACTATGATAAAGTTGAAAAAAGTACTCAATACAATGTAGAAGCTATAAAATATAAGACAAATGAAGAATAAAAATAAAATTGAGACAACTCTAAAATGAAGGATTATCAGGCCAGGTTCAATCTTTATCATTCATGTTTTACACCTTAATCATTGAGAACTTGTTTTTTTTTTCTTAGACAAGATGTAAATCATATATAAAATGAATACAGAATCCTTAAAAATCCACCTGACTGAATGGATATTTAACGATTCTGTATCCATTATTATATTGCTCCGTTCTTACATTGAGCTCTTTTTGTTAAAGACAAGGTACTATGATTAAAGTTTTTTTAATTGTTTTTGTGTTTGTACAAGTGTTTTCTTTTCTGGACATAAAGAGTGTAAAACTGTCCAAATGTTCTACATCTTTGAGCACATTCAGCTATTCTTTTAACCATTATCAAGGACAATTTTTATTTTTTATTTTTAACTGAATGTGTTTTTTTTAGGTATGTATCAAAAGTTATAGGAATGTTTTATTTTACAAACATGGTCAGGATGTTATGGCTATGTTTTTTGTTAATGTTATTGAGTGCTGGCTTTTCCTTTTTTTTTATTAGTGCTTCCATTATTTTTCATCTTTTTTTATATGTGGATGAGACTATTATATTTGTATTTCGTATTAGTATATTGCAGATGGAGTTTGGTACGTTTCCATGTGTGTTTAAATCTAGATGACTCATGTTACACCTACCTAACCATAGCTCAATTAGGACTCATTTAAACACACACATAAACCTACCAAAACACTCATGGAAGCCTACCAAACTCTACCCACTCAGATATGCAGAACTTTTGGACAGTTTTTACACACTTTGTGTCCAGAAAAGAAAACACTTGTCCAAACACCAGAAAAATTAAATAAACAGCTTAATCATAGTACCTTGTCTGTTGTTTTTAATGAAACTTGTATAAAAAAGGGATTGCTACCCAAATACACTATATATATATATATATATATATATATATATATATATATATATATATATTTAACCCATTACTACCCATCATAAAATCAGGTAATCAGTTAAATTAAAATGAAATTCCAGTATTAATCATAGGTTTGTAAAAATCTGTTTATATAAAATCTGATATTTATAAAAATCTGATATTATCAGTTTCAGCCTATGACCTATCAATGCCCCCGCCCGCCACAATTTTGAGATGGAGGGTATGTATGAATGGTTTAATCCAGCTGGTTATATAAATAGCTAATGTTCGTAAGTTAATCTATAGATGAATATGAAATAACAATGCAATTGTATTTACACTCAGTTTGCATATATCCATTTATCAAAATGCATGCTGTATGTTAAGATTTGAATGTTTGTATGTATTTGTTCCATATCGAACATGTGTGCATACACACGTTAACATATAGAAACTAATCATGGTATTTATGTATCTATATGTACATATGCACATACATCCTTATAAAAATGTATGTGGTTGCAATATGCATGTGCACACACACACACACACACACACATATATAGGATGGTAAAATATTTATAAAGTAACCTTTTGCCCTTGTATTTGCTCATTCTTTTCCCCTTTAGTGCAATTAAAATGTCATTGTGGATTTATTACATTCATCCCTGTCCCTACTCATCCTCTCCAAAACAGGGAGATTGGTTTTAGAAAGAAATAAGAAAAAAATGAAAGAACCTCAAATTCATCTTTTGTCCAATAATCTTTAATCTTCCTCTGTCTACAGATTTTAGTGGCACCAACAAACTTGGCTGTACAATGAGTTTTCTGGAACCTAATTGATTGTCTGCTGCAAAATCAAAGCCAAATGCTTTGTTGGATTTTTTCCTATTTTGTTAGTTTCACCAACACCCTCATGCTTATCTTAGCAAGTATCTGTGAGTTTCTAGATGCAATAAGCAGTATTTTCACTTCTTCTCAGGTTCTGTTTGTAGAGAAATCCCAAATAAATCTTTTCACTCTAATGCATGTTGTCTGTGCATCTCTCTCTCTCATATATATATGTATATATACATACACACATGCATACATATATATATATGTGTGTGTGTGTGTGTGTGTGTGTAGGTATATCTGTAAGTCCAACTTTTAATAATGAAGAAAGCATTTATACAACAAATATTTATTTTTTTCATATAAACTCCTTCATTGTCAATGCACTTAATTCAGTGGTGAATATTAATCACATCAAAATTCAGCTAATTTTATGTTAGACTACTAACTTAATTATCCACCTTTGTGTATGCGCATGTAAATATATATATATATATATATATATATATATATATATATATATATATATATATTGACACCATCAGCAATATCAGCTCTCCATCAAACCTGGTCTTCAGTTAGAATCTCCCAATTATCCAGACCGATATTGCACTTGTATAATGACTCTTTTTAATGAAGTTTTAGCTTGTGATACGGCCTTTTTCCCATTTCCAATTCTCAATACATTAATTATTTGGGAATTCTGTCATCATAACATGACCTGTCCATTGCAATCTGTGCCTGTGTATGAGTGTTTTCGCAGAGAGTGAATTGGTCCTTTGTAGAACAACAGTATCAAGCGTGTGAGACATCAAGATGAGGCATCACAAAAATATGCAGAACTGAAAAGAGGAGATTGGAAAGGATCCCTGAATTGCCATGAGGTGCCAACCTGGCCATGTGCCCAATGCAATCAGATATGTCTGTGCAGGGCAGGTCTGCTCAGCCACCAGAAATCCCACCAACACTAACAGTCTATTGCATATGATGATTTCATAATGGTATGCTTTGAATGCCCGGCCTGCACTAGGGTGTGCAAGTCCATGTTGGACTCAACAAGGCATATGAAAAGGCACATTGGAAGTGATGATGATCAAAGTCAAATTCCACCACCCAGAGATGATTTGATATGCCCCATATGTGACAAGAAATGCAGATCAATGGCTGGCTTTATGAGCCACTGTCGTTCACCCAACCGATGAATGCAGTGTTGTGGGGGAGGAGTTTAACTGATGGGGTGACATGCCAGTGAGTCAACAGCCACTATATATATATATATATATATATATATATATATATATATATATATATATATAGAGAGAGAGAGAGAGTCAATGATGGAATTATTCATACACCCAGCAATTTTGAATACTTTTGAATATTCTTATCCATTTCTCAGAATCTAATGCTCATATGATACCAAGTCTTTTATATGTTAATAAGCACAAAAAAGGAATAAAAAACTCAATTTTCAGAACAATATGTTAAATACAACATATTTGACAGGCAAATTATGCAAAATAGGAAAAGACAAAATTATTTGTACAATAGAAAATATTGTTTTAAATTGATGGATTCATGTAAGTATAATTAATTTACATAATGATTTTATTGGTGAAACCTTCTATTCAGTAGAATATTTGTGATAATTCCAGCAATGAACATCACCTGGTGCATAGAGTGTTACCATTGTTATTGTTACATTAACAACACAATAGGGAACACAAAGGAGCTTAGCATTGACTTGAGACAGAGAATTATTAACTTCCACAAGTTGGGAAATAGTTACAGCACTATTTCAAACTGATTAGCTATTCCTAGATCTGTGGTTAAAGAAGTTTAAACAGTTCGGTACAACAGAGAAAACCCAAATTGTCACCGAGAACTGCACAAAAACTGTGTCACAAGGTTAATATAAACCTAAGTGTTGTTTTGAAAAACATTGTCAAAAGTTTGGATATGATGGATACTCACACAATACAACATTGTTTAAATAGAAATGGGTTGTATGGAAACCGACCATGATGAAAGCCCTCTTCACAAACTATATCACATTGTTGGTTGGTTTAATTTTGCTAAAATGTTCTTGGACAAAGAAAATTGCTTTTTGGAACCAGTACTATAGAGTGATGAAACAAAAATTGTGCCTTTTGGACATAATTATGTACAGAAGATTTGAAAGTTTAGAAAGTTTAGGCTTTTTCCCAAAGAAAACAGTAGCAACATTAAAACATGGAGGTGGTTTGATGAAGTTTGGGGGGGGGGGACTGAAACAATTTTTTTTTTTTAAATTCTCACCCCCAAGCAAGGCAGGATTACCACTAGCACTCAAGGGGTTATAGAAACTGGCAAAAATAGCTCATCAGAGCAGTTACCATGAAAGTATTTGTAGAAAAGACAGAGGGAGGAGATGACACATCTGTAAGAGAGCAACTGTAAATGAGATGCCAGATCAGGGCCAACCACATTGCATATCCATCTCTGGATTTTGTTAAGGACCCTAAAACAAACAGCAGTGGCTCTAGACCATATATGACAGCAATATTCCATACAAGGGTGAATGGTTGATTTATAGATTTGAAGGATAAACTTGGGTGAAACAAACTTTCTGGCACAACACAGAGAACCAACTTTCCTTGTGGTAGATGAAGCTATTGATTCAGTGTAATTGTTCCATCTCAGGTCAGCAGACAGTGTAAGAACAAAGAGGTGCTCTCATGGAGTTGAGCATCAGACATTCTAATGAGAAGCAGGGAGGGTTCTCTGTGGTGGGTAATAGAGAGCAGTTTTGATTTTGAAGTATTAGTTAACCAGCCATTTCTTATCCCAGTCAACAACTTATTGAAGGTTCTTTTCGAGAACAACAGCCAAGTTAGTTTTGTCAACGATACCAGATTTACTATTTAGGCAGGAATAAATAGTAGTGTCATCAGCATAGATGCCTACTTGGGAACTGATGATATCAGGAAGATTGTTAATGTAGATAAGGAATAGTGTAGGAACCAGGATAGAGACTTGGGGAACACCAAGGTTCATGAGAAGGAAACTGGAGGAGAATCCATCAAGGATGACCTTCATTACTTGGTTTAACAGGAATTATTGTATTAAGTCAAATAATCATCCTGAAATACTGTATCCCTGAAGCTTATGAAGAAGACCGGCATGCCAAACCTTATCAAATTCTTTAGAGATATCTAGTCACAGCCAAACTTTTCTGTTATTGTGAAGTGCTTGGTAAACAAATTCAGTTATGGCCATGACCACATCAGCTGTAGATCGGGCAAAGAGGAAACCATATTGCTTGCCAGAGAGCAGATCATGGGATGTAAGGTGTTTAACCACTTCAGCGTTGATTAAAGCTTCAAAGACTTTGCTGAAGAGTGGTAGGAGACTGATAGGATGGTAGTTTGATGGGTCAGAAGGGTTGCCAGAGTTTTTAAAGGTACAATGGATGAGGAATTCCAATGGGAAGGAAAGCAGGAGTTGTTGAGGCAGTAGTTGTATAATTTTGGAGAGGACTGGAGCCAGTTCAGGAGCACATTTTTTCAGGACAATGGCTGGTATCCTGTCGCCACCGCTAGCCTGATGGGAGTCTAATTTAGAGATGATGCCCAATACCAATGATGGGGTTATGCATGAATCGCCTCAGTTATAGGAGGTAAATCAGGTGTGGGTACACTGGACGAGTCGAGCATTGAATTGATGAGAATTTATTTATCAGCTGAGGAAATCAGGACCTCAAATTGGTTCAACAAAGGAAGTATTGTGGTTTTGCTGTTGTTTAGTACACTCTTGCAGATACGCCAATAGTCTTTGGAGCTGAATTTGCGAGATGCAGTATGTTGTTTCATTCTATTAGCATATAGTGACTTTGCTTCATTGAGGACATGCTTGCACTCATTACGGGCTGAGACAAAGAGACATCTATTGCAATCTGACATGTCACTATGGTACAGGTGGAAGAAGTGATTCCTATGGGCAATGGCAGCTGAGCAAGCAGCAGAGAACCAAGGGGGTGAGCATGTTTTAACTTTATATTTCTTTGCGGGGGTGAAAGCCTCAATTCCAGATTTTACCCAGGAGGAGACCTCAGAAGTGCATTCTTGAACAGGGATATTAAAGACTACATTCCATGGGACATCGTGAAGGAAATCATGGAACAAGTCCCAGTCTGCTCGTTGATAACAGAAAGATGTTTTGTTGGTAGGAGGTTCTTTGCTGGGGATGGAGTAGAAGGTGATGTTGACTGACACTACAGAATTGCCAAGAGGGCAGAGCTGCATGGTACACCAAGGCTTGGGGATAGAGGTGAAACAGAGATTGAGAAGGGAAGCCTTACCATCATGGTTGTTGGTGAAACAGGTGGGAAAGTCAACCACTTGTGTAAGTGATTGAGTAATTGAGAAGTTTAGGGTTCGTATGCTATCAAGGTAAGTTATAAAGTTTTTAAGCCACTTGGCATGGTGAGTGTTAAAATCACTGAACATAAATATATAAGCAAATGGATGAAAAGAGATAGTCTTGTCTATATTGTTGGAAATGCTTTCAAGTGCCTCACAGTCTTAGGAGGATGGAGAGCAATAATGAAGAAGAGGTAGCTTACAGCATGTAAGGTCATGCATATGGGTTTGAGAGTCTTTTCTAAGGAGAGTAAGTAACCAGGGACCGAGAGGTCAGAGGGGATAAACAAGTTGAAGTTGGTCTTGCCGAGAGCCAATCTCAATGAGAAACGATTCCACACTGCATAAGTTGGTTTGAATGCCACGGATGTTAGAAAAGGAAATTTTATAGGTTTTAGGTGATATTTTTAGGTTTACTTTTTTGATCATTTGTTGTCATGTTGGGTAATGTTGGTAGTGAAAATGAGAAGGCCTGTAGTAGAACTAGCAGATGGTCATCTTATGTGACAAGAGCAGAAAGAAGCTGGCACAGCCTGCAACATGATATGGCTTCAGGGTTGACCACTGAAGGTGCATGCAGAGACTCCCCTCCATGCGCAACATGGCACTACATGCACCCCGATATTATACAACTGTTTGATCAGAGTAGCTACTGAAGACACTATGCAAGAGTTAGGGCTCCTAACTACTAGTTGGGAACAGCAACCAGAAAACTGTCAACCCGGTAGCCACAGATAGCACACATCACAAAAAAATCATCACAGTATTACTACAGAGGCCAGAGAGAAGGAAAGGAAAAGTACTGGGAACCCCTTCCTAAACAAGAAACAAGGAGTGAGCCTCTGTGCTTGTTCAAGAGAAGTGGGAGGAGTGCTGACTGGGCAATAGGAATGCCTCCCTACTCCTGTTACATGTGCACTAATACACACACACAAAAAAAACAAAAAACAAAACAAGCAGCTTACAAGAAGTCCAAGAACAATGTGCAAGCCACTCATTGTTGCAACTGAAATATAAAATTTTTAATTTACTTTTGAAACTGAAATATAAAGTTTTAACTTAGTTAAAGTCCCAATATGCACTTCTTGAGTGCCAAGAGTGCCTCACCCAAGAGCCTGGGAACTCATATCGTTCACTTTGCAAGTAAATGAGAAAAAAATTCAAAAAATTTATTCAAACTTTTCAAAAAGCTGTGAGGACTAAATTCATATCAATTAATAAAAAAGAAATTATGAAAAACATTTCATAACATGATACAAACAAAGTCAACAAAAGGTAAATTAGAATTAAGTTAATACTAAAATTTAAAGACAAACATACAATGGAGACTGACACAATATTCATGTGAACCACATGACTACTTAGAAGAAAGTAAAACCAGGAATATATTCGCCTTAACCATTAGCCAGCAATATTGCAATAACAGGAATAATGAAATCAGCAGACTATATCAAAACTCTGCATGAAAATCTACAACTATCAGTGCAAAATCTTTATCTAGGTCAGCAATTTACTTTCCAGCAAGATAATGATCCCAAACATACGTCTAAATCAGTGATTGCATGACTTCAGAAAAAGAAGATTACAGCTGTGCCATGACCTTCAATGAGTCCTAACTTGAATCCTATTGAAAATCTATGGCAAGAATTGAAAATTTGAAAAAAATTGTCACCAAAAGACCTTCAGGTATTAGAATGTGTAACCATTGAAGAATGGAAGAAAATCCCAGAAAATACTTCTTCAAATCTCATCAAAAACTTTAGCAAATGATTGCAACAATTTATAAAGATGAGAGGCCATGCTATTAATATTGCAAAAATTTTTCAGTGTTTTCTATTTTTCATACTGTATGAATAATTTTGTCTTTTCCTGTTTTGTATAATTTGCCTGTCAAATTTGTTGTATTTAACTAATGCTTTTGAAAATTGAATTTTGTATTTCTTTTTTGTGCTTATTAGCATATAAAAAATGGCATCATATAGGCATGAGATAAGAATGGATAAGAATAATCAAAATTGATGGGTGCACAAATAATTTTGTCATTAACTCCTCAACTGCTATTTAAATTAAATTCTAAATCCCTGATTCCATGATAAATTCAATCTAGGGTTGTGCTGGCTGAAATAAGGTATACCCACATGAGATAATTTGGGATTTTTGCTGTGTAATATATGTGCTCTGTTATAATAAATACATTGAGCTCTATTTGTGGATCAGTTTTAATATTTGATATTACTGGGATCCACTTGGTTTATATAATGGATCTATTATCTATCTATGTAACAATCTATCTATCTATCTATCTATCTATATATATATATATATATATATATATATATATATATATATATCCGGGTAAGATAAGAACAAATGGAGTATAATTCCATTGTCCATAACATTTAATTTAAAAGAGGGCTCAATACAGAGTAGAGCTAAGCATTATTTATTATAGGAGATAAAACAAAAACATATTAAAATTTGCTAAACAATAGCAGTCATGTTTCGACACTACAAATGTGTCTCCTTGGGTGATGGTAAAATACTGGTTCACTAGTAATTTATATCTAGATGAAAAAGGATACCTGCACAAAATGATTTTTACCAGACAAGTGAGACTCTAACAAAATAATGTAAACTCACTGTTTACAAGAGCTAGATTTGATCAAAAAGGAAGATTTGCTGGTATATCTGGGCTGGAGCTGCACAATCCTCAATTTCCAACCTTAATAGAACTCAGCATCATTTACGTGGTCTTGTGAGGATGATTTGTTTTCCACCCTACAATCTCTTTCCCACAAACACAATATTGCAAGCCTGTTACTTGGATGAACTTCATTCTCTAGTCTTGCCAGTTCAAACTGTCACAGCTAGGACTTGCTATGACACTTCTGCAGAGTCAAATCATCTTCATTTCCTCTGGTTTCAAATTCACTCCGCTTTTTCCTAAGAAGTGTCACAGACTTCCGTGTGAGTGCTTTCCTAAACACTATGATTTTGACCTCTTCAAAGTCAAGAGTCAACTGCCTTCTTTCTTCCTAATCTTCATTTCTTATCATCTTCTCTTTTATTCATATTGCATATTTCATTCACTATTACCTTTTTGTTGACTGTAACCTTTAACCTTTACTGTTTTCGTGCCTTGTATTGGGTGAACATAATAATTTAAAAAAAATCTCTTTAGCCTTCTTCAGGTGTCTGTTGTATTCAGTAACCTTTAGCTAATTTTGAGAAAAAAAAAAACCTTTCCAGAGAAAATATTGTTCATTTTTACTTTTTTCTCATGTTTGCCAAATTTCAGGATTTGGGAATGCCAATTCTTTCCTCTTAATAACACTTCTCTGCCTATTTCACTTTGGCAATTTGGCATCATACTGGCTGGACAAGAGATTGAACACCTTGTGTCTCTGCGTCTGTCTGTTCAGTGCTATGTGTATATCAGATGTAGACATATATAAATATTTACGAGAATTGATAAATCTATGTATAATCTAATGTATCATCATTTTTATGCTGGATAATAAAAACAAACAATCTCATGACAATAATCTTCCTACCTGGATATGAAGATTACTGATTTTCCTTTCAATAGAGAATTATTTTATATTTTACAAACTCTACAGATTGATCTTTTGCTACTATTTCTTTCTTCACCAAAAAGTGGACAACAAACATGGGAGTGAAAAGCAATGCAGTTTCTCCCCCAAACAATATGAATAGTTCATTAATTACTGCAATTAATTATGAAATCAATAAAATCAATAATGAGCAATTATCTTCATTTTTGTGGCATCAGCTGATATGGCACTTTGCACTTATTGGTCGTAGAAAAGCTGCAATGTTTGCATAATGGTAAAGGATTCCTTTTAGAACTGCAGGAAATTAAAGAAACAGATTGGATAACTGTTTTAGTACATCTTGAAAACTCATCTATCTATATTTTTGAAATGAGGTTTTGTAACTATTTACACTATTTACATTGTTCAAACTCTTGTCCTCATCTTTATTGTCATATTCACAACATTTCAGCTGTTGTAAGTTCTAGCTTACTTCATGTGATATACATTGGAATTTTGAACTAAAACCTTTATTTAGTCCAAGGGGGTAAATTGTTCTAGTTTCCTAGCCATGCCTTTTCTGAATATCTCAATTTCAGTTAATTCCCTTTAGTAACTCAACTTGCCAAGAACAATAAAAGGCCAAAATATGATCTTTGAACAGCAGACTATCTACAATTTTGAATTCAATAGACAACATTGTATTCCAAAATTGGAAAAATACACTAAAAATTAAACAGACCTTGATGATTGAATTTAACAAAGTTTGTTTAAATTAATTCTTGCTGTACCTTTATGTATATATGTATGTATTTATGCGTCTATATATATATATATATATATATATATATATATATATATATATATATATATATATATATATATATATAAAACAAATGTCCCTTAAATGGCAATTCCTTACAACACAATGCAATATACCAAGCCACTGTAAAAACAGCAGATAACAATGATGAATATATACATAGGAGTAACTGAAGGACCCTGGAAACGAAGAAACTATGCACACAAAACATCCTTTACAAATAGTAAATATGCAAAGAGCACAATGCTTTCTAAATATATTTGGGAGATTAAAAACAAATCACAACAAAAGTATCATGGAAAATAAGGAAAAAACATCAGCCTACAACAATCAATCAAAAAACTGTAAACTCTACTTGGAGGAAAAAAATAGCTATAATTACCTTCTTAGACCAAAACAAACTACTAAATTAACAATCAGAACTCATCTCAAAATGCAGACACAAAAACAAATTTTTACTATCTTACTTAAAAATCAAAAACTGAAAAGAATAAATGAAGATAAATAAAATAAACAAAAACAAGTAAATAAACTATGTAAATCATAAACAAATTAACAAACTATGTCCAGCAATATAACTGTTAGAATAATACAATAGACCACCCACAATGCAATAGAATATCCACAAGACATCATATATAAATATAATATATATGTATATTTAAAAAGTCAAGCAAAAACGTAATGCATATGGCCTGGCAATTGTGTTTAGCATAAAACAGACTGTTGCTTCTGGGTGTTGACATCCAACATATATATATATATTAATATATATATATATATATATTACGTTGGTGCAAAAATAATGACGTAATAATGTCGTTTTTGACGTTAAAAATACGTCAAAAAACAACATTATTACGTCATTATTTTTGCACCAACCTAATATATATATATTATAAATTAACTGATTTAAAATATGGTTTTTGCACTACACAGTAATAACCATGTTTCAAAAATGGAAGCTAAAATCTTCAAATTTAATTTTGTAATTAAATTAAAAACATTAGTCCCATTTCATCCTCAAGCAAATTTTGGAGTAACTTATTTTTTAAATTTACTGAGTTTTAAAGGCACAGAAAATTCATAATTCACTGTTTCCAAGGATGCAGAGAGATCCAATCATTCAGACAAGGGGTGGTAGCATGTTCATTTTTATTAACTTTTGTTGTATCAGTTATTAGTTATGTTCGAAAAGGGGTTTTGTTTAGGTAGGCTAAGGATGTATTTTTCAACAAATTCTGACATCTGTTAAATGCATGTCGTCTGTTTTTTTTTAAATTTTATTGTTAACAGCAAAAAATTCTTAATGCATTTTTTTCTATTTGTATACTTAAAGATTTTTTGGGGATGTTTAGGTTAGAATACATTTTATTTAATGACAATTTTAAAATATTTTCACTTTTAATTTTTAAGAGACTATATTTCTTTTAAAACAAGTAAATGTACTAGAATTACAGTATATAAAATTATTTTTTCATATCAAGTATAAGTATGTATATTACCAGGTGACATTTTTTTTAATTTTATTTTTAAATATTATTTAAGGAAAATTTTTGACAATGACGGCAAAAAATAGCTAATTCATTTCTCTGATCCAGTAAACTTTTATTTTTTATAAACTTAGTAATATATAGTTTCTCATGTATGTACATGGGTCATTTAATGGCCTACATATTCTAGCTTTTCTTATTAATTTCATTTCGAAATAAAAATATCAATAATAACACCCGATTATATATCTTACTGTTCTTTCTTTTTATATATATATATATATATATATATATATATATATATATATATATATATATATATCACATCAGATCTGACAATTTCCCAAGGGGATACCAGTTCGAATACTGCCAGGGGACATATATTTTTTAATTTTTAGAATATCCAGGGTGGTAGGTGTAAATAAATATACTGTTTGATAAATAAATAAAAACTTGAATCCACTTGAATATGAGAATCTGTTTCAAAAATAACATTTAAGCAAATAAATTAAAATATATATATATGTATGTTTATATATATGTGTGTGTGTATGAGTGTATTCTATATATTTTGTCAGCAATTGTTCATGCAAACAAGTCTTATTAAAAACAATAGATATTTTATGTCTATTCAATTGTCTTATAAAGAGTCATTATATTTTCTTTGCAATATATTGGCTTGTACTTATGAACATAATATAATGACAATGTGCTGCTTAAAATGCATTTGATTTTCTTTCTTTCTCTTTACTTTCTTACAACTCTGACATGTCAGTCATATGAGTCAAAAGCATATTTTTTACTCATGTTTTTTTTTACTAATAAATTTACTAGACATAATACATATACATACATATATATATATATATATATATATATATAGAGAGAGAGAGAGAGAGAGAGAGACTGAGACATAGATATTCAATGAAAGTATAGTGGTGTGGGGCTTAGGGGTTAAAATGAACACTTGATTTACCCATGCCAAGAAGATTAATGGAAGATGGTAATGATGAGGTAATTTAACCAAAACAAGATAAGGAATTTATTTATGAATTTACATGCTTGAAGCTGTGTCAGCAACTCATTTCAGGGAAATAAATCAGAAATTTTCAAAGTCTGTAATTTTAAGAAGAAATGTTCATACAACAGATTAAATGATCAGACACAAAATAATAGTATGAAATGTTTAAAACAAAGGTAAGAGAGTTTGTTGTTCACCAAAGGGATATATGGTTGCATACATTCTAAAGTAGATGAAGAGAGATAGTTTGAAATATTTAGTTTTCTTGGATTGGTGAAAGAAAATTTTTTGAAGTGTTATGTGTTTGGTTAAAAGCTGGTGATATAATTGGTAAGTAATTTAACACTGGCAAAAACTTCAATGCTGCATGTGTGAACAGAAACAAAATTTCTTACATGACTTCAGACACTCCTCTCTTATCAATTTATTATTTCTCATTTTATATCAAAAGGAATTTTGCATAGGTTTGCGACTTTCTTTTCTTTTTTCTTCAGCTGTTAATTTTTGTGAAGCCAAGGTTTTCATTGGTCCAGAAACAATTTCACAAAAATTTATTTCCTCCTTCTTTTCAGTTCACTGGTCAATCTTTGAAGGCAAGGTTTTCATTGGTCTAAAGAAAATTTCACATAGATTTGTGAATTTCTTTTCCCCTTCTTCCTCAGTCCTCCAAATTTGAAGGAAGTGGGTAATGGGTATTATTATTATTTTGCACTCACTACAAAACCATATTGAACAATGCTTGAGTTAATTTGCTGTCCTGCTATCAATGTGAACCCTGATAATATTGTAGATATACTGTTGATAATAATGTTGTTTCATTTATTTTGCTATCAAGTCTAAATAAATGTTTCATGCTTTAACACTATATAAATTTTGTATATAACATTGATTTTAAACAAAGCAATTAAACTGATTAATAATTCCTTGTTCTATTTACTGAAAAAGGGCTTTGCAATTATTTCCCTAGTCCTAGAATATCATGAATGGCTATGATTTTAGAACTTTTTCTTTATCTTCACTGAAATCAATTTCACAAATTTCCAGCCCACCAAGTCATGACAGAATGGGAAGATTACAATCAATAAATTGGCACATTGTGCCACTAAGCTGGTGATCCAAATATATTTGGCCATCTTCTAAATGTTCAGGGCAAAATATCAAATGTCTGACACTGAAACAATTCCATCAGCAATGCAGAATTTTTGTTCATCTTTAAGATTTTTCTCCAGATTTTGATCTTCTATCTTTGAATTCTCTCAGTCAAAACTTAAATGAATATCATTTCAAGTATCCTGGATTTTTATTTTATTGCTAGATCCTATATCAGGCATAAAATTTATTTTTTCAGGTTAGACATAAAATATTTCTAAAAAAGAAAATTTTATTCATTTACTGCCACAAGAAATGAAAAAAAAAATTTTTTTAATATTTTTTATACCTCAGTTGATACAAAATGAAAATCTGAGTCAAATCTCAAGGGAAAGTTACTTACTAAATACTAAGATAGGAGGTCAAAATAGTTTGATTCCCTATGTGTCAAAAGAGTATATTTTTATTTTTAGCATTGTTTCACTACACCTTCTGCTCATTTTCAGGCAAATTTATATAGAACATTTTATCTTTCTTACAAAACAATTACCCTGTTTTTCAGTCATCCAAGGAAGTATATTTTTTTTTATTGAAGATAATTCTTCAATACCCAGAATAAATAGTGATTTGAAAGTGCAATTATCTAGTGTATATGGTCGAGGGATGAGAAACTTACCATTCAAGCTGCAACAGATTTTTTCCTGATCACCAAAGAAACATATAGACTGTCATAGATATCCTGATGGAATGTTTACACTCTTTCTCTTGACTGATTCTGGATGAATGTATTTCCTTGATCGCCACCTTCAGTTGATCTGATTGGGAGTAATATTTATCTGAATAAATTGTTTGGATCTTTTGAAGGTGTACATAGCAGATGGTTCTCTTTCAATCCAATTATATATGTAACATCACTTTCATTGGATAGGGAGTAATTTTTGATCAATGGTGGTATATTTCACTTTTTGTAAAGTATCCACTTTTCATCACCTATCACAATTTCTTTTAAAAATGCAATATTTTAATTAGATTTAAATAGCGAAACACACAGAAATAGTCTAGTAATGTTATATGGAAGTCACACATTAAAGTGATTAATATAATCAAGCTGGATTAAATTATTTTTGACACTTGATTTGGATATTGTCAGTGTGTTAGCTAGTTTCCCCATATTGTATAGCATTGATTATTCTCAAGTCATGTCATTATTTTTCACTATCAAATTTTACTGGTCTACTTAACCATGGACCATTATGCAAGAAAATATCTCCAGTACAAAAGTTTACAAACAACTTTTGACATATTCATTGATTCATACTGACTTTTCTACAATTTCTTTTAACATTTGGGTCACATTTTTACTATTCTTAAAATGCTGCTTATTTTCTTCCATGTTCAGCTTTTATGTAACAGCTGTCATCAAAATCTTTTTTAATAAAGTTTGGTAAAACTAAATGCTCCCAATGCTGTCATCAAAGAAAAAGAGAACAATTGTTTTGCCAATCTGCTATGAATAAATATGACTTTATTTTATTTTCTCTATATAAACACATATACATATATATGTGTGCATAAAAACTGATGGCTTGGAGTGAAAATAGATTTTGTAAATTTAGTTTATACAACTTGGAACATTGTTGCCACAAAATGTCACCATTTTCAAAGCAATTAAAGATGAGGCTGATTTTAAAGAAATTTCTAAATGCCAATCTGTTTAGCAAATGTTGACAGTAAGAAAGAAATAATTCTATTCAATGCAAGACTTAGCAAAAAATGGATCATTAAGACTTAATTTTGAATGTTACGATAAACCTCACAAGTGATTGGGGTATTTTAATAACATTTATTATTATTTTGGGGGTTTTCTTTTAATTGTTTATAGATCTTTTTCTCTGTCTTTCTTTCTCTCTCTCAATAATGCAAATGGTTTCACTCAATGTTTTTAATTCGTTATTTTATTTTATGTTATTCATTTTTCCTTTTACTTAATTTAATGTCTCAAGATGTTTACTTATAATATTAACTGGGATTTACATAAAATGCATATTCTTATCTTGTAGAAACAAAATAGCTGATCATTATACTGTGGTAACACAGTCAAATATTTTGACTTCAAAACCAATGTTTGGTTCAACCTTAAATCCTGCTATAGGTTAATTAGATATTAGTCACAAATCAGTTTGCAAGACTAAACCAATAAAATTCATTCTTTTTAAGACATGACATTTGAGATATCCATTTACAAAAATATTATGAATTTCCTTGTCATCTGTTTATGGTAATTGTGCCTAGTTAGGTCTTTTCATGGACAAATGTAAAGCTAAATTACAATACAAACTGTCTATATAACAATAATTGTTCATTAATCCAATTTGGTGTTTTCTTTATCATATTTACAGCAATTTTATCTCATATTAAAAATTCAGCTAGATAGACACCATTGTGCCCACTGACTACTCAGTATAAAGAACATTGTAGCAGTATGTTTTATGTATTATTTATGTATTAAACATTTGTTTTTTGTGTTAATATTTTTATATTGCTTAACTTTTTGTTGGTGCCATTGCAATTTCTATTCATTGCACACACACACACACACACACATACCCTGTTATTTTATCTTCTATTTACATTGATTCTAAAGTGATGGAGTTTTAGAGTTACTAAAGCAATAAATGTAAGTTCTATTGAAGTAGCAAGTTTTAAGCATGAAAAATATCTATTTCAAATTTCTGTCTGAATATTGTATAAATAATGATGCTGAATATCACAATTCACCTATTGCAATTGTAAGTTTAAGGTTGATAGACCAGTTAAAAAAATTGCCAGTTTTCTTTAGTTTAATTTCTCAGTTTAACATAAATCTTGTCATTCTTGCATTTTGTTAAATAATAAAACACAAAAACATTTGCTTTTATTTATTGTAATTTTAAAAGAATTTGCACATGTGATCTTTTATTTATTTTAATCTTTATTTTGTAGCTGCAGACCAATGCTTCTTCCTACCAAATAATTTAAAAATGTCAACAATTCTCTCGTATTTGACCTGTAGATTTTTTTGTGAATCATATATACAAGAGAGTGCTGAAAAATACTCACCGTAACACACTTTTTACCAAATTTTGTGGAAGAGACTTCTTAGGTCAAGAAATTTTTATCATCCCCTATATGTGTCTGTCTGCTCACACTCATACCCACATATATGTATATTTAATTACATATATGTATATTGGACATATATGTACC
>OZ010579.1:69136134-69216390 GCA_963932145.1 Acanthosepion lycidas
AACATTGAATAAATTTGCAACTTAATTTATAAGAAATATCTCATGTTTTTATCAACAGTTTTTGTCAGTGTATTTGTAAATGTATGTGTATCTGCTTACCAGAATCTATCTTACATATTTCTAAGTCTATCATTCATCATTGCTTTACCGATCTGGTGCTCCTGTTATATATTCAGAGATGCTTGATAAAATCCAAAGAATCATCTGCAGTGCTATGGGTCCTGATCTGACATCTCAAATTCAGTCACTTACTGCTGTACCTTTTCTATAAATACTTTCATGGTAATTGTTCTGATAAAACTTCAATGATGGTACCTAGACTTTATGAATTTAAGTGCAGTACTCGATTGGCAACAAGGTCTCATCTTTTTACATTTAAAATGGTAAGATTTAACTTTAAGATCTATGCTAAAAGTTTCTTCTGTTGCACTTCTCACTTGCAGAACTCTCTTCTGGCTTCTTGCTTCCCAGATCTTCAAAAAATTAAATGCATTGTCAATTGTTATCTACTGTCTTATTAATTCTTGTTTTTTTTAATGTTCTTTCCCTTAATATATTTTTTTTTTACTCATATTCTCTAATACTCAGTAGCCCCTGTGTCTTAGTGGATTTTTTGATTTACTTGGGGGTGAAATGATTTAAAAAATGTCACTGTGTGCAAATCCACTTGAGTCAAAGGGGAGGCTTCACTTGGAAAGCAGTACTTAACCTTCAATCAATACTCAAGAAATATTTTTCTTTTATTGCTTTATAAAAATGCTGTTATCTTTTATATCTATCTTCTTATATTAAAAAAGTGACTGTTTTATTTGTTTTGTAACAAAATGAAAAGCTATGCACAAGTTTTCATTGTTTAACTCATTTTTTAAATGTCATCTATTTTCATGATTTATTCAATCATGTCTCTGCAGATTCCTTTACTTTATTACATCCTACATAATTATCCTAAAGAGGTGCTTTAATAAATGTCAATAGCTGTTCAATTTTTATCTTTCAAAGTTCTAAAAATTAATGAAATCTTTTTATCTGAGTGAATTCTTTGAATTCTTTCATTTTTGTTGGTTTCATAGCATCATTTCTGAGTATGCCTTCATAATAGAAGCATATAGGTTTAATTTCATTTGTAAGCAAAGATATAAATCCAAGTTTAAAAATATTCAAGTAGTTTTAAATTTGTAGCTGTCATAATGGTTGATGGATTTGAAGCTAACCTTGAATAAATTGCCTAGATCAGGGTTTTTAAATTTTAAAATGTAAGCTAAAGGAAAATATATTATAGTGCAAAAGCTATTTATTTTCCATTTAAAACAAGAGGAATTCTTTATATTTTAGATATTTTTTATATTTTTATGAATATAAAATAAATATAATAAACCTATCTGTCATATTAATGTTTGTGTGCATTTGAATCAAGATATTATTCACATGTATCAGCTTTTTATGTCAATATATTTCATTCTAGTGTGTGTGTGTATGTATGTATGTATGTATGTATATATATATATATATATATATATATATATATATATATATTGGCAGCATATATTTTGGCAGCATATTTTTATTAAGTCTCATTGAATAATTTAGACAATACATGCATATATATATATATATATATATATATATATATATATATATATATATATATATATATATATATATATATATTATAAGACAGTGTTTATGTGGATTGTACATTCATCCAATCAGAAAAATACATTCTTACAAAGTTTTGAATTAAAATATGATCAGCTTTATCAATTAATAATTTAGGGTTTTATTGATGCAAAGAAACACATATGCACACATGAAATTTCCTCATAAAAACATCAACTTCAATAATTTAATAACAGTCCAATCTACACAAAATAAAATAATTTTTTGCATCCCAGATTTACTTTTACTTTTTCAACAAATATTCATTCTTTCAGCTTTGAATTATAAAGCATTAATTTATGCATTTGTGTGTGTGTATAAGAGAGACAGACAGGCAGACAGAGACAGAGAGAAAGCATCAAACAGCAAAATCTGTAGAAGTCAAAACATCAAAGTGATCATTTTGTTCCATCAGAAATAGAGGCTGTTTTCCTGCCCTTTCTCAACAGATCTTCAAATATCAGTGTCAAGATTTACAACCTCCATAGAAAACAAGACAAACAGTTGTGTTTCCTTCTCAATGGTTTTTACCTAGAAGCCAATGCCACCAACTGAAGGAGAAATTCAGAATCAACACTGGTCATTTTCACTTCTCTTCCTGGTTGACATAAATCTCTCCTATCAGTTTATCTGTCAGTGTGAATGGGAGGGAGCAGATCAGTTTTGCTGACAAAAATAAAAGTGTTGTTGGATCATATCACTGACAATTGAAGTCTGCTCCTAAATGTAGCACCAAGTTGCACTTACAGTATTACACGTTCTTACTTTAAGTTCAAAATTGTTTTCTTAAAAGTACTTAAAAGCTGAACATTCTGATGTTTGGTCATCTGATCATATTTTGGAAAATGAGTTAGCTGAAGAATTTTGCAGCATCCCTTTATAAATATAATTTTTTCTTATCTTTTAACAAATCTGTCAGAATTCAAACAATAATGAAGTTTTAGTTAGGAAAGAGCTTTCAAAGCTTCTTCCGATTTTAGATCACTTATCCTTTGAATTTAGCTCAACTTTCGTTTCATCAGAGAAGAGAATATTTAGTAAAAAAAATCAGGTGAGTCACTTTTATCGAACAACACTGTATATATGATAGTTTGTAAATTGTGAAAATAAGGATGTAATTAATTTAATTTTTGTAAAATTGAGTCATTTTGCCAAAAATTTGTAATTAGTGACACATAATTATTTTTCTATTCTCCTTTAAATTAGAAATAAAAAAAAAATTGTAAATGTATAAGTTTTTTTTTTCCAATCAGTTATCTTTGTGGAAGGATCAATAAAATTGTGAAAATATTTCTGAAAGGGGAGGAAATAAATTGTATACTTCATGAGTTTAATTTCTTGGTCATAGAAAGAAGTGAAAGGTGGACAATCATCAACCTCCGATTCTATACCTTTATGCTGATAATTTGGCAAACTGGTTTAAAGTTAAGAAAACAATAGTAATTCAATCCTACACACTTCAAATCCATTCAGTTGGCAATTTGCATGTTTGAAACAAGAGATGTTTTCTAACTCAATTCTTTCTTAATCCATCCTTTTCAAAACTGTTTCATTTGATCACTTTTATTCTTGGAAATTATGATACATTTTTTTTCATGGTAAGCACCAAATTATTAAAAAGACAAAAGCTTCACAATGACAAATTGTCAGGAGTTGATTGATTATGTTGTAAGGATTAAGTTTTCTCAGCTTAAAATTTAACTTGGTTTTATTCTTTCATCTTGACAAATAGAACAAAAACAGTAAACAATTCCTGTCATGAATCTTTCATCAAATATTGCTTTATTCTACACTGGATTTTCTGCTTTCAAATTCTCTCTAGGATTTGTATGGCCTTTATTTATTTTTCTAATTATTATCTAAAAATCTCTATTACAATAAATAATTAAGAAAACACTTCTTCAGTCAAGTTTTAAATATGTAATAAATTAAATATTCATTTGTATAAATATATTTTCAGTTTCTTTCATTATTATATCTTCACAACAACAAAAACAATTATCTCTCTATAAAAGTTTCTCTATGTGTATGATGTCATCAAACTTCTAATCTGTTTTGACTAAATGTAACTTGCAAACATTTACATGACAACATTCTCAAATATTTTGACAGACATTCAAGTATATATATATATATATATATATATATATATATATATATATATATATATATATATTATATGTATGTATGTGTGTATGTATTAGGTTGGTGCAAAAATAATGTCGTTTTCTCACATATGTTACTATGTGAGAAAACGACATTCTTTTTGCACCAACCTAATATTTAATTTAAAATTAGATGTGTAATGGATAGCAGATTGGAATGAGAAATCAGAGAGCCAAGCTCAAATTCCAGTTGAGTTCATTACATTCATGCAAATACCCTTTGTAAAAGTATGAATCGATCTATTCTCCCTTCAGCTATGGATTAAATGGTAGGGCAGACTGGTCTCTTTAGCCTTGATTGGCAAACAGTGTAGGTGAAAAAAAAAACTCTGAATTTAAAATCTGCATAATGTTGTTTGAAAACCGTGTAGTACACTATGTGCACCAGTTCTCTGTATTAAGTTCTTCCAAAAAGTGTAGTTGATTCTGCACAAGCTTTCACCACTATAAACAAATCATATGAGGAGGTTATCTGGCTGTTCAGTTCTATCTTAACCAGGTATTGAACTCACACTCTTTGGGTTGTGTCACTGGATCTAACCAACGCCTTTATCCACTGTGCCATGCGTCCTTGAGGACATCTGGGCATGAATTTCTGGGTATTATAAACCTAATGTCTTCAGCAACCATTTTTACCAGTGCTCATATTGCAATTTTGCTGTTATCATTGCATTTTTTTTTACCAGAGCTCATATTGCAACTTTTGTTGTAATCATTGCTTTACTCTGGCACTCCTTATTACTGGTTCCCATATTGTATTTATTTCTATGCTTGGTCAGCTCAGGAGATTTTTGTGGCCTAGCATACCCAGATGTCCTCAACAACGCATGGCACAGTGGATAAAGGGGTTGGTTAGATCCAGTGAGAGGACCCAAAGAGTGTGAGTTCAATACCTGGTTAAGGCAGTGGAGAACTTTCAGAGGGAAATTAACAGGAGATAACTGATAACTGACATCCATCAAACATGGCTCGTGGAACTAGAACAGTCTACCCCAGTGATCGAAATAAAGGGTTCAGTTTGAAATTCCAACCACCTGAAGAAGGCCGGAGCGTACAATGGCCGAAACGTTGTGATAAATATGGCGACAAAGACGAGGACAATAGTTCGAATAAAGTAAATAATGTACATAATACCTCATCTCAGAAATATAGACAGAGTCTATCATAGTTTAAAATTCGATATATCTGTGGGGAAAGTATGTTCAATACCAACAGACAGTGTGGGTATAACAACCACTGCATGCAGGGTTGATTCCTATGTCTCTTTCTTTCTTCTCACTCTCTCACTCACTCTCTCTCTCACACACACACACACACACACACACTATCACTCATTGAGTGCTGGTGTTAATAAAACAGTGCTTGATGCAATACAACAGAGCTACAAATTATATATTAATTTTTTCCTCACCAATAGCACAACTCAGAGTTTCATGCTCAATGTAATCTTCACTTGCTAAATTGAGACTGACTGTTATATAATTTAAAGGTTATCAAAATGATGAAGCAGTCCATATTTTATACAGGAATTATTGGGTTTTTTTTTAATTTTGCATATAAAATAAACATACTTATAAATATAAGTAAAAAAACATGCATTCACATAAATTATTTACTTCAAGATAAAAGAGTGGAATTATAATCTAAATAAATAATTTAATAAATACTTAAAAAGAAATAAATAAATAAGTAACATCATACATTTTCACAGGTAAATTAATATGGATATATATATATATATACATAGATATAGATGTAAATGAATAACCACACCAGAAAACAGTTAATTTATAGCCACAATTATATAAAATACTAAAAAAATTACTGTCCCATTCTATACCACCATGTTTGAAATATAAAAAAAAACATCTAAATATTAAACAAAAAAAAATATAATACAAAATTACTTGCTAATAGCATAACATATCCATACCTATATGGATGTATATACATATACAGATGCATGTGAAAGACCAAAAAAAGCAAAAAATGATGCATACATATATATGCACATATAAAACAAAGGCCTACACATAAATAGATATAAACTAATTAATTTGAGTTAATTACAATGCACTCTTATAAAAAACAAAAAACACATACACATTGATAAATTATATACTTAGAGTAACAAAGGTAGAAATATAAATTCAAATATAAATAAGCACCTTTGGGTAATTCAAATAAAACAATACAGGTTTATATGACAATAACATGCCACATCTACTTATGTAACTTCCTATGGATACACAAATATATACATATACTCACACACACATACAGACAGATAAGGATAGATAATCATATTTACATTTACAAAAAATACTAGATTAAGTTCATATCCATTTACATATCATCATGTTTGGTACAATATTAAAAAAAATGTTTATACATACAAAGATATTCACACATAATAATATATATATATATATATATATATATATATATATATATATATATATATATATATATATATTAGGTTGTTGCAAAAATAATGTCGTTTTCTCACATATGTTACTATGTGATAAAACAACATTATTTTTGCACCAACCTAATATATTGTGAACTCTCCTGTTGTATTTAATATATGAGGGTCAAGCAGCTTAGTTCCTAGGAACTGACAACCCGACACCAGCACATATGATTTGATTATAGTGGTGAAGGCTTTGTGCAGAACCAATCACACTTTTTGAAGGGCTGAATACAGACAATATGACAATCCACAGGTTTTGAATTCAGAGTTGTCCTTCTCCTAGACCAGTTGCCATCCAAGGCTAGAGAACACAGTCTGTTCTGCTATTTACTGATAGCTGGAGGATTAATACTTTTCCCAAAAGTATTAGCATGCAAGTGAATGTAATGGATTCAACTGGAATTTGAACTCAGCTCCCCAGTTCCTCAATTCAAGCTGGTATTCCATCATGCTGCATACATATATATATATATAGAGAGAGAGAGAGAGAGATATAGATATAGATATAGATATATAGATATATATATATATATATATATATATATAACCAAATATGCTTATGATTATATTGGACCATAAAATCTAGGAATAAATTATAGATGCATCAGAAAAACAAAAAAATAAAACAAAAACAATCCCTGCACATTTTAGATCCAAAATTTAAATTCACGTTGATTTTAAATACAAAATTTATAAAGTATAAAGAATAATAAATTGGAAAGATAAATCAGTGAGTTATGTTCAAATTCCAGAAAAGTTTATTACATTCCCTTTCACATTAATTCCGTCACAAAAGGTATGGATCTATATCTTCATTATCTATATACACACATATTTGCACACAAGGTTGATAAAAATCTTAGTAAAAATGAAATTATTTTTGTGAAGAACTTTTAGTTATATAGATAAGTAGGTGGATGACAAAATGGAAAAAATAGATTATAAGTGACATGTTTCATTCAGACTCATAATAGTTTTATTGATGGAATCTGTCTAACTTAATGGCTTATTCAGCTTTTGTTTTTAATTATCACATGTTGCATCAGCATTAGTTGATACTCATTTTTCTTGGCTAACTTTTGGACACACATTTCTACTGATCTTATTGTTATTAACTCAACTTAGATTTGGTACAAGGCTACAAGCATGGATTGAACTCACTACACAGTCATAATGGTCAACCAGATTAACTCACTAACATTTAACCCACATTTTTCCTTTTCTCTAATAGACCTAATCTCTTGAGATATGTAAATTATTCAGTCTTTTTCACTGACAAATAATTAACAAGTGTAAAATCATGCAAATAAATTTCTATGGGTGCTGAAAAATTCTCCTTCTTAATCATTTCATATTTAGTACTGCTGCCAGTTGACTGATTTTCTTGAACAATCTAGTTCCTGATCCATTTTCTCCAGTTTATATATTTGACACTTTTGTTCCTTTCCTTTGGATATTGAATTGGTTCTATTCAAAAACTGAAAAATGTAGTAAGCAATAGTTATTGAATTTTATTCTGATGATCACAAGGCAAAGATATTTCTCTTACAAGATATTCCTCTTAAGCTTCTTCTTACAAAAAATCATTTTATATAGAAAATTGATTTTAAATTCTTTAAGGAATTTTATGTCTGAACCAAGAATTAATTAAGTTTTTTGTTCTGTACTTTATTTTTGATAATTGATCAATGAAAATATGAAGAATTACTTTACTTGGAAACTAAATACAGTCATTTATTGTCTGAACAAAAATAACATCAGAGGATTTGTAAATTAATAACTCCCTCATAGTTTTGGCAGGTTGTTTATTTTAAATAAGAAAAAAAATTACAATTTTCTATTTTGGCTATTTGTTTTTATCTCCCTTGAAAATTATGTTTATATATGCTGTTGCCCTAACATTATCATATATTGCAGTTGAAGATCTTTTTATGGAATCTTTGTTAATATATTTTAACAAACATTTGAGACATGAATCTGTAAAATTTACAATATCATATATACTCATTTATTGGTTGATCTCATAAGTCACTTATATATATATTTTTTTTAAGCCAAGAAATTAATTTCATCTGTTATATTATTTTTTTAGGGTAATGACATGACAAATTAAGATAACTAAGCTTAATATTTTATTGCATATAAAATGCATTTATGAATCTTTTACTAAAAGTTCTATGAACTGAGGATAAGTAAGAGTGAAACACCAAAGGCAAAATGCTTATTATTTATTATTATAAGTCTGAAGCAAAAAATCCTATATTTATTTAAATCATTTTGAAGAGAATGTTATTCTAATTTCTTTTTTAGACAGTTGAATATTTCTGTCTGAAACTTAGTCAATCTGAGCCTTTTTCATTGTGCATAGATTTTAATATAATGAAAATATTACCCATATTGACTCCTATTTGTTTACTTAAAGTTTGACCTTACACACAGTATGCTAAGTGTAAATTCAGCTATTATTTCTCTGAAAGAAATCATTATTTATTAATCATTGATATTTTAAGATAATTATAAAGTTGAATCATGGCAACAGGAAATGAATTCCAAGTTTATCATTTTGTCAATTTCTGTATTGATCCAAAGTGTTTTATTTCTTTCCCTCAAGTAAAATATTGAGATAAGTTCAGGAAACAATGGATTTCATAATTAATCATTGGCTAAGTTAAATTTTCCTCCAAGAAATATTGTTTAAAGTGTAGTTAAACATATTTGAAGATGACAAAAAATTTGTACAAACTTTGTCTGAACAACATTTGTCAAGAATTGACTTGCTTTCCAAAGAAATACTATGAAATAATAAAAATATGATTTTCTCAGATATAATTTTTATTACATGTTTCTGAGGGGTGGAGCAGCTTTTCTAGAGATGAACTTTAAGCCTTTTGTTAATATATATATTTTTTACATTTAACAATACCCTGTATTTTTTCTTCTTCTTTTTTTATCTCTGATTTTTCTTTTGTCTTCCAATTCACACTGAGTGAGTTAATCTGGTTGACCATTAAATAAATGTGGAATAATAACAGTGCACTTTTAAATAGAATATATAAATAATATCTTTACATTTAGGTGACTGAGTTTGCTTAACAATTGTTCACAATTATCAGATGGAAACCAGTCATTTAAAATTAATGAAAAAGTTGATTAACTAGGCCAATGTTTTCTTATTCCCATTCAAAGTACACACATTTATCTTGGCCTCCCTCCCACTTTTCAAAAACCTGCAAAATCCTTTTTTGAGTTCACCATCAGCTGCCTCAATGGATTCTCCTTAATCTCCTATTTCAATGCAATCTTAATCTTGAGAAAATACAGAAGCCATAAATCAGAACTGTAATATGGCTGCTAGACATGGATAACATAGTGTTTTGCCAAAAACCCTATATAAAATGTGAATTCTTGTGTTGTCCATTTCACGTTTGTATTTCTTGGACTGTCAATCACACGTCTCTTTGATTGCAGCCTACATATGTTTAATATTTTAAGGTATTCTACTTGTTGAAAGCCTTCCAAAATGTAGATGGTCTGCTGAACAAGTTTATAGCAGTTCTACCAAATTTCTAAAATTGGTTGATGACTAAATAATTTTGGGATGACCAAATAATTTTCTTGGAGCAAGACCCTAGTTCTCACCCAATCTTTAGCAATGATTCTTATTATTTGCTAAGTTGCATCAAAACTGAAACTATTTCTCAAGATATTTAAAATGGTTGGATCATTTCTGGACAAACTATATGCATCATTTTATGGTCTTTTCTTGAACAACTTTACCCAGGTAGATCAGGATATTAGTAGAGTAAAAGAAAATGACAAGCACGATGAAAAATGGAAAGTTCTGAATAAAAGACAAAACCCAAAACAAATTGGTGCTTTTTTAAATCTTGAGGCTTTGAATCAGAAACTATTTACTGAGATCATGGAAACACACATACACACACATTTGTATGCCCTTTAGAATTTACTTATTTGTGTGCATTGTACATTATTCCATCACTTCTTGAGCAATAGAAAATAGAGTAGATTAATCCAGGATAGATTTTCATTTTTAAATTCCCGAATGTCCAACTTTCCCCATGTTCCTTAGTTTGAATTTTTTCTTATAACTAATTTCCACCCTGATATTTGTAAAACTACTTCTCTTGTCACTCTTCCCAACATCCCTCACTCATCCATACCTATACAATGCCTTCTACCATCTACAATGATTAACTACTACCAAACAAATTGTTGTCAAGATATAGAAAATGAGTCATTGCTTTTAACTGATAATTATTAGAATAAGATTATCTTTTATACTCAATGCAACAAATGATTTTATTTTCTTACCTCTTACTCTGTAACTTTCTATCTCAAGTTGCTCTTAAGCCTTGTACATTACTGTAAAAAAATACATTCAATTTAGATTTTGTATATATAATATATTTTGATTTTAATTATATATACATAATACATATATATATATAGTCTCTCCCGTTGATCAATGTATGAGGGTCAAGCAGATCAGTTCCTAGGAAACTGACAGCTCAACAGCAGCACATGAGATTTGATTATAGTGGTGATGCTTTTGTGCAAGACCAGCCACACTTTTTGAAGGACTGAATTCAGAGACCTGGTGCACTAAGTGCCACAAGGTCCCCAAACAACACTCCACAGGTTTTGAATTCAGAGTTGTCCTACTCCTAGACCAGTTGCCATCCCAGTCTGTCCTGCTATTTACCTATAACTGGAGAGAGAAGAGGATTAAAACCTTTCCCAAGGGTATGAGCATGCAGGTGAATGTAATGGATTTGACTGGAATTTGAACTCAGCTCTCCGATTCCTCAATCCAAGCCGCTATCCATTACTCCAACATGCCTCCTCTGTGTGTGTGTGTGTGTATATATATATATATATATATATATATATATATATATATATATATATATATATATATATATATATATATATATATATATATATACAGAGTGCATAAGGTGTTTGATGACATGTGATTGTGTATCTGCAATTATTTAATAATCAATTAATTTTCTTTTATCTTTTCAGAGCATCAATAGCAAACTATCAACACATGAGATAAAACAGCATGGTGTAATTGTTGCAATATGCACAAAGCCCAATGATGTTGACAATGCATATATTTTGGTAGTCACCAAGTAAAGTAGTTTGTGCACAAAGTTTGGAAGGCGATGGACACTTCCAGTCATGATGTGTCACCTGTGGTGAAGTGAAAAAGTATTCAGAAAGTATCAGGACACCACAATTCATACAGCAGAACATTTTTTTCTAATTCAGAACAATACTGATGCAAATCTCAGAATGTTCATGAGAGGCATTACCTGAGATATTCATGTGTCTGAGGGTACAATCTGCAATGTGGTACATAACAACACTCAGTTCAAGTCATACGTAATGAGGATAGGGCTGTTTATGTCAGTACACATACAATAAATGATCACTTTGAGCAAAACAATTACTAAAAAAAACTAAAATATTACTAAAACTGACATCCAGAAGAACCTCACATGCTCTGTTTTTTGGGTGTTTTTTTTTTCAGACAAAAAAATTTTGACCAGGATCAAAAAGCGAACCAGAGAAATGGCAGGTGTTTATTTGTGTATCCATCTCATGTCCCCCATGTTATGCACACCAAATTTCCCTGATGGTTTTAGGGATGGTGTGTAATGAAGGACATGTAATATCCCCGCACTTCTTTGGTTGAATGCCTCTGACTATATTGAGATGCTGGAAACAGTTGTGAAGCCCTGGATAGACCTTATAGATGATATAGATGATGGAAGGCCTATTTATTTCAGCAGGACTCTGCACCTGCTCATGAAGCTGTGATAATCACAAATTGGATGACAGCTAATCTGCATGACAGCATCACACCAAACATGTGTTCATTTAACTTGCCAGACTTAAATCCCCTTGACTATTACATATAAAGTATTGTTGAATGGGAGATTAATTAAAATTTCCACTATATGACTGATTCCTTGAAAGTAACCATTGCCTGAGTAATGTCCAATATTAATACCAACCATGTGATGCATGCATGTCAATGATTCTGGTCCCACATTGAAGCCATCATTGCAGCTGAATAAACATGTAATCCTACCATTACTGAATCCGTGTACTAAGTTTTGTATCAATAAATTTAGTTTTTTGTAAGATGTGGTTGTTTTTCTTAGTCTTCAGTGTGACCTCAAATACCTTATGCACTCTGTATAACTACATGCATTTATAATATAAAACTCTGTGTGTGTGTATATATATATACATATATATATATATTATATATATATATATATAAGTCACTATTTGCGGCTCGGATGAAGGAATGTATTGCATCTCGCAAATTTGGCTCCAAAGATTATTGGCGTCTCTGCTAGAGCATATTAAACAATTGCAAACCCTCAATACCTCCTTTATTCAACCAGTTCAAAGTCCTGACCTCCTCTACTGACAAGGCTGAATGCTTTGCTCAGAAATTTTCATTCAACTCGACGCTCGACTCTTCTGGTGTACCCATACCCAACTTCCCTCTTAGAACTGAGGCCATATAGAGTGGGTTAAACATAACCCCATCTTTGGTACTGGGCGTTATCTCCAATTTAGACTCCAACAAGGCTAGTGGTGGAGACGGGATACCAGACATTGTCTTGAAGAAATGCGCGCCTGAACTGGCGCCCGCCCTTTCTAAACGATACAACTACTGCCTCAAGGAATCTTGTTTTCCTGACTTCTGGAAGTCCTCTTCGATCCTTCCTGTCTTCAAGAACTCCGGCGACCCCTCTGACCCTTCCAACTACCATCCTATCAGTCTCCTTCCCCTCTTCGGCAAAGTCTTTGAAGCCTTAATCAATACCGGGGTGGTTAACCACCTCACATCCCATAATCTGCTCTCAGACAAGCAATATGGTTTCCGCTTTGCCCGATCTACAGCCGATGTGCTTACGGCCATCATTGAGACAGTATACCGAGCTCTTCAAAATAACGGGGAAGCCCGAGTCATGGCACTAGACATCTCCAAAGCATTTGATAGGGTTTGGCATGCTGGCCTTCTTCGCAAGCTCCGGGGTTATGGTCGATTATATAACCTAATACGATCATTCCTGTCAAACCGTAAATTGAAGGTCGTTCTCAATGGATTCTCCTCCAGTTCCTATCCCATGAACGCAGGTGTTCCTCAAGGCTCCATCCTAGGCCCCACTCTATTCCTTATCTACATAAATGACCTTCCTGATGCAATAACTTCCCAAGTTGGCATCTACGCAGATGACACCACAATTTATTCCTGACTCAAAAACAAAACTAGTCTCGCTGACAAAACTTGCCTGGCCATGCGTCTCGAAAAGGACCTCCAATCGATTGTGAACTGGGGCCTGAATTGGCTGGTCAACTTCAAAGCTTCCAAGACAAAACTGCTCTCTATTAATCACCACAGAGATCCTTCCCTTCCCTCCATTAGAATGTATGACACTCAACTTCTCGAGAGCAACTCTCTGCAGCTTCTCGGTCTCACGTTCACTGCTGACCTGAGATGGAATAAATACATTGAATCAATTGCCTCATCCACTGCAAGGAAAGTTGACTCCCTGAGCCTCGCCAGGAAGTTTTTCTGCCCAGAGTCGATCCTCCAGATCTACAAATCAACAATTCGCCCTTGCATGGAGTATTGCTACCATATATGGTCTGGTGCCCCTTCTGTTTGCCTCGGGGTTCTTGATAGGCTCCAGAGGCGGATATGCAATGTAGTTGGCCCTGCCCTGGCGTCTCGTCTACAGTCACTTTCTCACAGATGCGGCGTCGCCTTCCTCTGTCTGTTCTACAAATACTTTCATGGAAATTGCTCCGAGGAGCTGCATTCGCTGGTTCCCAGACATCATGAGTTCCAGCGCCTTACGAGGCTGGTATCCCACACTCACCCCTTCACTGTCGAAACTCCTAAATGTAGCCGTCTCTTCTACTCTAATAGCTTCATGTTTCGCACATCTCGCCTGTGGAACTCCCTTCCCTTTTCCTGTTTCCCTGTGAGCTATAATCTCCAGCTATTCAAGTGTAATGTCAATCGACATCTCCAGTTGCCTTGATCTATCCACTACCCTCATCCTTTCTTCTATCACTCCTATCTGATCTTGCTCTAAATTTTCTGTAACCCCTTGCGTCCTAGTGGCTTCCTGCCTTGCTTGGGGTGAAATGCTTAAAAAAAAAAAAAATATATATATATATATATATATATATATATATATATTATGAAATAGATTGTCCAACAATTATTTAATATATTTTCTGTTTATATGTTATTTTTATAGATATAATTTGTTTAAGTATATACTCTGTTTTTTAAATAAGTAAATACTCTTTTTTTTAATTAAAAAGTTTGCCAGCCTGAATGTTTGAGAAACAGGCATCAAATATGAAACCCTAATGAGAACTGCTATTTGATCTGACCATTCATATATTCATAATATATACAAATATATACTATATATAATTGTATAAATGTCCTATACTTTTTAATTTTAATTATGCTATCAATATACTATACACTTAATTTTGTTATTAATTATATTATTCTACCAATTCTAGCAAATCAATTAATAAACTTTGATTTTTTCCCCCGTCAATACAAATATCCATCCAATGTATAAACAAGTTGTAATTGACTCACTCAATCTGGATATCAAACACTATAAACCTTTAATCTACATCAAAGTAAAATTTATCAGAATCCATTTTTTTCTGTAGAATATCTGTTGGGAAAATGAATTAGTATCAAAAGCGCTAATATATTGTTCTTTGAAATAAAGCTTGGGTAATGGAGATTAATCTGTGAAGCCAGGAAAATGCACAAATGGTCAGGGAATTGCCAGAAACAGTTATTAACAAGGATGATTTCTTCTAAATGAATTCAAATAAAGTTGACTAGTTCTATAGAGATGAAGATATTATTTCAATCTCTTTAAAGAAATAGTCCTCTGGTTATCTGTTTTGGCAAAATCTATCATTTCCACATAATCTAAATAGATAAAATCAGAACTAACACAAGGTTTGTTTTGCATGATCTCTGAGTAATTACTACATTTTAATGTCATATATGCATTTTTATAATGAAAATTCTTTTCCTTGTAGCTTGTTTCCACTTTTAAATAAAAATGTCACAAAAGCTGGGTACCTTGATTCTTGCAGAAGAACGTTTGTAAGCATAGACAATTGACCTTTATTCTTCAAAAAATACAACTAAATCTTGTATAGCTAAAAATATGAGGACAAACAGAATATTTTACTTGGATCTTTATTTAGCCAGACACTTTTAAAAATACAATTGTATCTTATATAGCCAAAAATATGGCAAGAACACTTTGCCTTGATAAAGAATTCTTTATTCTTTATATGAAAGCAAACAGACAAAATTTCATTTGAATTTACATTCAATCAATAGCTACTAAAAATGATATCAAATAAACTAAATTCTTTTTTTCAGTTATTTTTAAATATTCATTAAATTTTAAGCTTTCAGAAAATTGGATCAACTTGTGCAAAAATAGTGTATTCATCTTGACAAAGAGGACAAGAATTACTTATGTCAGATGGGAATTATATATTCATGGCTTTTGATAACCAATGAAGGCATCAGGTATATTGGATGTGAATGGTGTATTCATACTTCATCAGAAGTAAAGTTATAAATTTAACTGAATGGCTTTGATGACAGGTTATATAATATATTATGACAAATTTTTGTAACAGGAAATTTTCTTTCTCTGATAATGATGATGATGATGGAGGAATTAAAAAAGTTTTACTTAACAAGTAAAACTTGGATGAAGGTCAGTAATTCTATTCCAATTTTAGATTTTCTTCTCATTGCCTTACAGATGTTCAATAATATTTTACTTTTATATTTTGTAAATCCATTGAATTGTTTTTTTTTTTTTTCAAAGCCTTCAATTAGTGAACAAAATCTCTACATTTTGACCATTTCTTGGCTGTGAATTTTGTTTATACTTGATATCTATTGAATGAATGAAAATATTGAATTTTACTAATTTCTATCCATTGTGAATTTCATAAAAGGTACTGATTTTATTTATTTTGCTTATTGATCAACTTTTAAATTTATAACATTAGGGTGAATAGATACAATTTCTACAGGGAGATATTTTTTATAGTGTCTATTTTTCTTTATATAAATTGCTTTTTATGGTTTTGCATTTTGCAAATTATGGGTTGTGGCAAATAAAGTATTCTATGTATGTTTTTTTTATTTTTGAATTGAAAGACTTTGTACATTTGAGTTCCTTTAAATTATTTGGTTTCTTTTCTTCAAACCTCAAGTTTGTCTAGCCCTAAACACTTATATTCCCAATGTTTATTTCTGCAAATATGCCATCATAATTCTTTTCTCCCTTTTAATTTCTTTTAGAAAATTTGTTTAAAGACAAAGTGTTTGTAAAAACCTCTATTTGAAATAAGGAACCTGAAAAAATATTGGTTAAAAAATACATATATTACTAATACCTCTAATTAAAGTTCCATAAATTAGTAGATCTCTTCAGTATTGGTAAAGGCCAATACTGAAAAGATCTACCAAATTATGAAAGTCAATACTGGAAGGAACTCCCAAGTTCTTAATTGAGCATCAAAAGGAAAACTTTTAATCTACCATTTCCTAATTCCCGGGTGAGCTGTTTTTTGCATAAGTCATCTGAACATCCGCTCTTAGTCATTCAGGAAATCCTAGCCTACAAGAATTCCTGTCATTTATCATTTTACAACCAAAACAAAAAAAATTCTGTGTAGGCAAAATTTATCATTAATTACCGAAGTTTATTAATTCATCATTCAGAACAAAGTGGACTCTGTCCCTAAAGTAAATGACTCTGTCCCTAAAGTAAAAATCAGACATCCTTAAACATTTTGAAAGTTTGGTAAAAAATTTTAAAAGTTTTGCAAAACTTTTTTTTAATTTATTTTCCATTTCAATCTTCATTATTAATAAGCAACTCTATTTTGTAGTAGAAATATCTTTCAGTTTTTCAGTCTAGAACTAATTTTATACATAAAATACAAGTTACTTAAATTTATTTCCTACGCTTTTCACATTAAACTTATAAGATCAACTCTTTTAAAACTGACCATTAGTTGTAGATTTTACTTGTAAAATTTACACTAGTCACGGCTACACAAGCAAGCAAGACTTTGTTTATTTCCCTCCACCTCCCATTTAAGAAGGTAATTAGTGCAGGATGGATTAGTCACTGTGATAGAACATCACTTTCAGATAACCAAAAATGTGACTTTAACTCTTGAAGATTGACATGGTTTCAAACAATAATTCCTTGTCTACATCATCATTTGATTGAAGGAACTTCTCCCCAACAAAGTGGATTATTTATACAGTTCAATCCTTCATACAGGAAAAAAGTATTGCTCTATTTTACAGCTGAAAAATCACTTAACTAACCTGTTTTAGTGTAACAGAATGTTTTTTTTATAACAAGTTCACATGGGAATAAACAAAAGAATATCAAATAACATTTGGACACTTGATCTGTTGGCAATGCTATTGTTAAAATGTTTAACAGCACAAGGAAATATAAAAGAGTTGATAATCTTGTACTATGCCCTAGTATCAATCTCCAATGATGATTAAGATACTTGGCTAATATATGCCAGATAACAGAACAAGGATTTTAGTTGTCAGATCAGACCAGTAATTCTGTTTCCAGAAGCTGTGAACATTCTCTGATTAATTTAAATTTTATTTCAAAGAAAGAAGCAAATATTTAAGAAATTATTTCTCTTAATCCATATACATCTGTTATTATCTTGTGTAAAACTAAAATAAAACCAGGTTATAAATTAAAAGCTTCTTCCTAATATCAGCTGTTTGCTTTCAATAAATCTCTCTGACTGAATCAGTGAGGGATTTGTAAATATCCATACAAGTTGATTCATTCACCAAAACTCGTAAATATTAAATTGAACATATTTTTAAAAGTAAATAAAGCTAACTATTGACATCTTTCTTTAATTTGGATAGCTTTAATTAAATAATTTTTAAAAAATGTGGTTGTATTACAAAAAGCCAAACAAAACTTGGTGTCTCTGGTGATTTAACATAAAAAAATAGATAGATTAAGCTTGTTTGTTGTTTTTTCATATGGACTTGTGAATATATAGCTAACACAGAATGCTTTGTTTAATTTATTAAGCAAAAATACAATACAAATTTCTTATTTTCAACATTAACTTTTATTGAACAAATATTGTTTACTGTTTTCTTCCACTATCCTCTACCATCATAATTCCATTTTTCCAGGAATTTTTTTCATTCTAAGTAAAAATCACTTCTAGGTACTTTTTATAGTTTTCCAGGGAATTAAAAGGTTTTGTTTTTTCATTAAGAAAATTCTCTAAAGACTGAAATAAGTGATAATCTAAAGGCACAATACCTAGGGAATGTGGTAGATAAATGAAAATCTCCCAGCCAAACTGTAACAGTTTTTACATAGTTACCAAATAAACATACAATCTAGTATTATCCTAATAATTATGCCTTTTCTATTAAGTAATTTAAATGATTCTTCTTCTATGTGTAGTGTCTATTCAGCACATTGGCAGTCATGGCTCTCCACAATTTCCTGTCTTTTGTAGCACTTAATAAATTTTTACTTTTTTTAATTGATCTACTTGAGCAGTACTTGTTTAGAGCAATCATTTTTGTTCTCCAGAATATCTCATAGTAAAAGACTCCCTTCCATTATAAACAGCATCATTTTCTCTTATTGATAACTGTCCTTTGGTATTAGCTAGTGGTGATTTATTTTCCTTATCAAATAAGCTCTAGTATTTTACATTGTTGTATAGTTTTCATCAATTGGTTTCAAACCCAGATCATTTTTGTCAGATTTTTTTAGTCATTTCACTTTAAGCAAGACAATAATGCCACTAAGATGCAGGGGATTACCTGCAGTGAAAGAAAATGAGAAGACTTTAGAAGAAGGAACTGGAAACCCATTCCTAAACAGGAAGCAAAGGATAAACCTCTAGTCCTGTTCAAAAGCCAGGGAAGAAGTGTGAACCTGGAAATAGGTAGACCTATCTACATTTTCTCACATTTCAGTAGTGAATCTTATTTTTGTGTGCTTGCATGTGTAGCTTACATTTTTACCTTTATAAAAATGAAAAAAGTTTGATATTATAAAAATGTTTTTTTATTTTCTTCCATCTTCAATGTTAAAATCAGTAAACAAAAATATACCAGTTTTCATAATTTTAAAATAAAGTACAGCTAACACAATACACATAAAAATGATCTTTTTGAATGAACTTCATTAGATACATCTATTGACATTTTAACAACAAAGACAAAGCATTTTTAATCTATTCAATATGCATATTGCAAAAATAATAACAAGCCAGTATGCCAGAATTTTTTTTTTTTAATTACTTGATTAAATTAATCAATTATTAAAATTAATTAATTATTAAAAATTACTGAACAGGACCAAACTTGATATGTATTTAAGTAAATCAAACTTTATAATGATTTTTCTTCTCAGGACATTAAATGAAAGATTACAAACTTTTTATACATTTTATCATCTTTCCTCATCAGCAAAAGAGGTTTAGGAGGAAAGATATTGATTGAATATTATGAAAATTTAATCTTAACACAAAAGACTAAGATTTTAATAAATGTCTTTTTCTTTTTCTTAACAGATTAATCAACTTGCAAGTGAAGAGATTCAATATAATTCTCTTTCATTATAATTCCAATACATACAAGCTAATGGTTAAAAAACAAGGCAATTTTTTATACTGAATTTGTTTTTTGTTTCTCATTTTGATTATTGTAAAGATTAATCCAGCTATTATGTAAAGAACCTTGTAACTGATCACAGAGTAATTTAGTTTTGCTTAATTTGAAAATCTTTCATTATTTATAAAACCTTGTGGCTTAATATGGCATGTAAGCAATAGTTATTTTGAGAGATTGGAAGTAACCAAAGTATATTCATAAGCATCAGAATTACAAAAAAAAATTCTAAGAAAAATATACAGAACTGCCATGTTACTAATAAGCTATTGTTTTGTCAGATAAAAGTTATAAAACAATCCTCACCTGCTATGATAAATCTTTCCATTTATGTGAGAACATTTCTTACAAATGAACCAATAAATAAAGCAATAACTCTACCTATGATGCACTCATCCTGAATTTAAGGAAATAAATCAATAATTCTTTAATGGTTATTGTTAATTTTCAGAAATAATTAAATTCACTCTTTTTACACAATTGAACAATGCACTCATTTAAAAGAAAATCAAAGTTGCACTCATTATTATGATCACACAAATTGCTTAAATGAAGACAAAAGAAAAATGGAAGACAATGTTTGGTTGTCTAAAATTGGTCATTCTTCTTTTGGGAATGAATAAAGAAAATAATGAAACTAGACAAATAGACATGAATATAAAAGCAAACCATTTTCAGTGGGGCTTCAAAGCTGTACTTGATTAACTTTCTGATACTTTCACATTTTTGTGCACACACACATGATATCTTAGAATTTATCCATCTATATCTAATCAATGATACTTGAAAGAATTTTGAAACATTTGAAGTAACATATAAATACAGTGCTCAAATATTCAATTCTTTATATAAATTAATATAAAAACCCTTCATTTTGCATTTTGAGCTTAATTCTTTACAATCTTAACTATTATTATACTTAGAAAAAAAACAAAGCATTTCCTGATATTTGCAGTTATTGGTGGGCTTTTAGGTATTTGCATTGGAGCAGAAAAGAGTTTGTTCTGTGACTTTGTAATAGACTAAGTTAATCTCATAAAATATTCTCATTCTTTTGATAATTCTTTGTCTTTTAAATTCATTTTATTTAATTTGAATGATATTAAATGCAATATTAGCACAACAGCTGCAGATAGTTCAGTTCAGATTGGTCTAATTTTGCACTTATAAACGCTGATGTTGGTCACTGGATGTTTTGTAAAAGACAATACAGTAAATGATGGTCCATGGCGGCAGGTTAGAGAGATATAGGATGAAAATATAAATTCCAAATGAAAAACTAGAGTAAGGAGCTTGATAGAAATGGTAGGTGAATTTAGAGAAAAACTCATAAAGGGAAAATCATTTCCCTGAATCTTGCCATGATGTTTATTTAAAATCAGGCAGAAAAATATCATCAGTTCTCTATTTGAGTGGCTGGGGCTCAGATTTTCAAAATAAAAATAATCTCAATTTAGTTTCTTATATTTATGAATCTGTTATCTTTACAACATAAATTCAAAATCCATCCCCAAGATTTCAGTCTACACAAATAATAAAAAAATCTGATTGATCCTGTTTATTCACTCTAAGAAAATCATCTGCTCATCATTCAAAGCAAGTACCAATGTACATTCCAGAAACGTTTTCTATCTTCAAACTCTACCTCAAATGAATGATATTATACTTCTGGATGCTAACAAAACTTTTATATAGTTTTTTTTTTTTGTAAGTATAAGATTTTTTCTTGAAGTTTGTAACTTTTTTTATTTTTTTCAATTTGGCACATGATTAGATAAATCATGTTTATTCCAAAATCAATTTGACAGAAAAAGTGATTTCCTCCTCATCCTCTTAATTAGTTTATTAGTGTCATAACAAAGTATATTTGAAAGAAGAGCACTTGGCAATTGTATTTCCAAACTTCATTGATTGATTGATCAAACACATGAAATGTTTATTATGTAAATTGACATTCAAAGAAAGTTGTATTAATAGCTATTCATGTTAGATACATTACCTGTGATTCATAATAAACTGATATTAATCCCAAAATATAAACACTATTTACTGAAGAAAAACTTAAAAAAACTTAAAAATTGTTATTGTTGGTAATATTAGAATGGCAAGTGGAGATATGTGTATCTTACCATATCAAGATAGCATTTGTCGGATAACTGCCCCCTTATGATAATCATAGGTAGCATGATATTTGAAATACTTTTTTTCCCTTTGACTTTTTGAGTGGAAACACACATTTCTTTTCAATCTGATACACACAAAGCATGTAAGTCCTTCAGAGATACAGACCAAAGATTGTATTTAACTGTTCATAACTTTAAATTCATTACTTTCTTTATCTTTCTGTAATATATCTTGTTAATATATTTATTAATTATTGTTTGTTTGAATTCCATGTTTTGTGTCCTATTTTTCTTTACCAAGACTCATATGAGTTTGCCAAATATTGTTTGTGGGACAAATTTACCAGGAAGCATGAAGGAAAAAATCCATTTCTGCAATACATTTCTATTAAGTGTTGCAGAAATGGAAGATATCATTTTATACTAACATTAACATTTATGTACAAGCAAGGGAATGTTCATGACATTTGAGAGAAAGCACTTTAGCTATGTATTTGCAGAAACTAGAATTAGACAGTCATGCAGTTAACCAAATACATATTAGCAAATATGGAAAAGAAAAGTGAATTATGATTTTACTTGAGAGTTGATATGGTTGACCATTGAGTCACCAATGTAGCTACTCATGAACAGCAAGAGAAATTGAGGTTCAGAATAGATATATTATCATTCTGATGACTTGGTACCAACTGGTGAGATGACTTACATTTTGCACCTCTAGCTAGACTGTTACATACATTTCTTACTCTTTGGCATATACAAGAATCAAGGGCAGAAAATTAAGTTTTGTAACACTACAGTAATAAGATTTTTAAACATATGTGTCATTTTAGCTTTGAACTTAGTTTATATATAGGGTAAATATTTTCACTATTCCATTATGAGTTTCCTCTGTAGTGGAATGGAGCCCTTTAGCCATAGAAGCTGCTGTCAGTGTTTTTATTTTTTAAATTTTGCTTAATCTGGTATACAGGACTCAAGCATTTCTTAATGTACCTGCCAATTCTAAGGGGTCACCAATCAAATGTACTGAGCATGCTCATTACTGCTTAACCTCAGTCATGTGATAGGAACCATTGCTTTCAGTATAACTTGAAAATAAGCCTTCATACTATGAATGTAAAGTGTAACTTCAAATGGAAATCACTAGTTGCCTGTTTGTTTATATTGAGGTTAATTCAAGTTCAGTCTCATTGCCTTCAGTGAATAATTGATATTCTGTCTCCTTTTTAATTTAGACAAAATTATACTGTTTGAGTTAACACATTAGACTGAAAGATGCTTTTAGACATTTTCTGACCGTTACAATATAAATATATGTTTTAATCATTTCGCATCAGGCAAGGAAAGTGACTGAAACCAAGATACCAGGTCAGGACTGATAATATTGCAGATTCTTTTGATTTTGTCAAGAATCTCTAGATAGCAAATCAAAGCACTAAACTATATCTAGCAGCAATATTCAATGCAAAGACAAATGGTAGACAAATGGTGTGTAAGATAGATCCTAGCAAAGAAAAATTTCCTAGTACAACATAGTGAACCAACTTTCCTTTCAGCAACTTATCAATTGATTCAATATAATCATTCCTCTTCATGTTGGAGGAAAATGTAAGAGCAAAAATGTGCTTTGAGTTGCATTTTTGGCATTACTGCTCATTGATATGAAAAAGTATTTATACTGCAGTGATCAGCTCCCTTTCATAAGAGAAGAACATTAGATAAAGTGTCAGGTTTTGATACTTTTCTTTTCGAATAAGTAAACATCTGGTTTGTCAGCAAATACAAAACAATCCAACTTCTCATATTTTCTTCCATGTAACAAAAACAAATTCTGTTGCCATTTTAACAATCTGAATAGAATATGACATCCACTGTCGGTCTGTCCAATGTTCAATCCCCACGGATGACCATTGAATGGATCACTTCAATCCAAGCCTTGCCTTGCCCCATGTTGTGTTTGATTGAGATCACAAGGCTGGCAAGGATCAAATTGTCGACAGGAATCATTGAATTGGTTTGGTCTAGACAGAGTGAAGTCACAAGTAAAATAAATAAATTGTATAAAAGAACATGTTTTATACAACGTTTCTTGTACAGAAATGGTAGTACAATTATCAGTTCTTCAAGCAGGAATATATATTCTTCGTGCAGAGTTATCGACTCTTCTCTCATCGAATACTTTGTGACACTTTGTCCATCGTGAGTAAGTCTAGACAAGGCTACTGGAACACAGCTCAAAGTTAGAGGTCTTCTTCTGGTAGGAAATCACATGATATCAGATGAATCAGCCATCTCTCATCTGGCATCTGGAACAACTGTCTGTTGGCTGCTTCCACTTTCTGTTTATATGGACCTCCATCCAAAACTGTCATGGAGTCTGATGTGGTCTGGTGTTTCAGTAAATCCCCTAAACCCTACAAAGAGTCCTTTGTCATCTGACTCTCAGAGGGAGGGGATTAATTGTATGTTCAATTTTGGGGAGATCCCTCCTCCTAAGAGTAGTGGTAGCAGAGTATTGATCCACCTTAACTCCCTCCTTCTCATATTGGCACCTCATACCAATAGTACCAAATGGGTGTAGGCAATTCCTCTGTCCTACTTGATATATTACCTGAGTCCTTCAGTTGTCATTTTGACAAACTTGATTTTTAGCCTGCATAGGTGGAACAGGTAGGGTTTACTTATAATCATTAATTTTAATTATTGCTCAAAATTTTTCAGTCAATGGGATTCCTTAATCCAAAACCCATTCTCTCAGTTGGACATTCATCAAGTATCCCCATGACAGCTTTCTTAGCAGTTTCAACCTATGATACTTGGGGTACCACTCTTATCTAAGGAAATTTCATTTCTTTAGTGATTTACCCTTTCCCTCTTTTTTGACAAGAGATATAAGTCAATTCTATAACTGTGTTTTGTTCCCCAAAAACCTTAAAAATATTATCAGTTCACTTCTCCTTAGCAAAATTCCTCAACCTAGCTTCACCCATAAAGTCCAGAAATTTACCAGATGGCTTTCAAGTATACAAAGAATCAGAGGCCATGATTTTCTTTATCTTTTTGATAGACTTCTTTTTTGGGGTTATGGTCTACAGGGAAATTCCATATTCCACACTTTAAATGATAATCAATCAGTGTCACCATTTTGGCCTTGTCTTAGTAAAATTCACCCTGACTTGAATGTTATTGCACCACTTCTCCCTATCGCTCATGGATTTAAATTATCCAGATGGCTTTTTTCAGCTAGATTCCTCAAAATACTTCAAGTCAGCCCTATTCCCTTCTTTATGTTTTGAAAGAAAACAAACTTTCTGAATTTTAATAAAATCCTGGCTCATCTCTTGGCATGTTTATTGGACTATCTTTTAACTCTTCCAGCATCTTATAGTGTTACAAGAAAAATTCTATTATGAATTATGAGAGAAATCATGATTACTTATATAAATATTTACTAAATAGTAAGGTCCCCTATGAGGATCAATGACATTATACTAGTGAATTGCTCTTTGCCAAATATTCTTGCTGTATACAAATATATCTACGTATATGTGGGAGTATATATAAATGTTTAGAAATGTCTGTGCAGGAATATTTTTTAGTGTTTGTGTATAGCAAGCATAGGAATATTGAAAGAAATTTTTATCAGAAAAGATTTAAACATTAAAGCACTGAAAATTACTTGAGTATTGTACAATTTGTCAAACATGCTTCATCAAATGTTGAGGTTGTCATTTGTTTGCAGATGTCATTCACATGCATTTTGACAGACTTTAATAAAAAAGAAAATTGGTAAAAATAAAAGTTTTCAATTCTCAAAAGACAGGGTTTTTCTTTGAGAGTTGAAATGTTAGAAAAATTATGATTGATTTATTCATTTTTTCACTAAGTGTATGCAAAATAAAGTTTGTGACCACACACACATGCACACACATACACACACGGTTAACTAATACACATGTAAACTGGACATGAATAATGTTATACATATAAATTTTATGCATGTATATGAATTGTCTACATGCAAATATATATATCAATATACAGAAAATTGTGCATGAAAAAATACACATAGACTGAGATAAAAATGACTGAACACAACATGAAGGTCTTTATCTATTTTCCATGATGATAAGTATCCATAGATAGATGTGCAAATGATTGTTGATTTTTCTACAAGTACTGTTAACATGATAAACATTTGTGGCACAAAGAATGGACATTGTGGAACACTTCCTTCCTTTGGGCAGACATCATCAAAAACTGTTTAACAAAATGTCTTATAATGAAGTCCAATTCAATTAGACTTTGTCATTTTTCTTCAATGCTAGCTTTTCACTTGCTTTCAATAAAGTTGTATTGTTTATCAGTCAATATCTTTCTCCACCAGAACATGCAGAAGAACGTAACAGCTTTCCTTTCTAATTAATTAATCAAAAATCACCTGCAAACATTCCATCCACCTCAACTATAAGGGAAGACCAAAAAATTCTTTTCACTTAATAAGAAGAGCAATTATTTTCCAGTTTTTCTGTTATCTGACTACAGTATTGACAAAGTTGACAATAGCTGTCTTCGTATTTTTTTAAATCACAGGAACTGATATAGTTCTATGATACATATCTTATTTATGATGATTTTTCTATGATATATGTCTTATTTATAATAGCAATTCCTTTTTTCTCCCTGTGTGGACAAAAATATCAACTAAAATGGAATCAAATTGCAAAAAATTTAATTATATACTGATCTCAAACTTTAGATTTTCTCAAAGAACAATTAAAAATCAATTATTATAATCTAGTAATAAACTTACATTAACTATACTTAGATTGATGTACATTTAAATCTTGTGTTTAAATCTTCTAAATACATGTTATTTAAACAACTGTTTAAAAATCAGTATGAATATTTTATTAAAAAATACCTGCAGAAAAGTTTTATGTTATCTAGGGAGTTCTTTATAATAGGTTCGTTAGAATTAAATTAAAAGAAAATTTTAAAACTGTGACTTATCATTGATAATAAACAATAACTACTTTTTACAAGTAGCTCTCCTCTTTTGCATTCTTCTGAATGCAGCATGCAAGCTAATCACACATGCCTCTTTAAAGTATGCCTCTAACCAACAGCAACAACTAAAAAGGGCTTTTCCAGAGGACTGATTTATTCAATTACTAAAAAAGACTGTTTGAAATATTTGCAGGTTCCTTTGTGATAAACTTTGATCTAAATTGTTTCATTCTTAATAGTTAAAACATATTTACAATTCAACTGAAATACTTAACATTTTTTCAACAACTTTCGATTAAAATAATTATATCATTTCATATGAGAAAAAACATTTTTTTATGGATTTATATATTATACAAGTTTACCCCTGCTGCCAAATATGTTATGTCTTTGATATTTGATAAGTACATTGTAATTACAAACTTACTATCAATTTATCTGTGAACTATAATTTAAAACATAAATAAAATGTACTTTATTTGTCAAGTTTATAAAATTCTGTGATTTCTATTAGTCCATCCATTCTTCAAAATAGCCATACATTGACCAAATGAAACCAGATTTTCAGCAGAAGTGCAAACAGGTAAGGGAATACAAACTACAATTGATTTTACTAGGGTATGTAGCTTAATACAATATATTTTCATTAATTTTTTTTGAAAAATTAAAAGTTTTATTATTTAACATACAAAATACTCCTGCTATTTTAATGATTAAAATAGAAAATACTTATTCAATAAAAATGCAATATTGTTTTTTGCATATATTTTCTTTAAGTTTTTATATATATAAGAATTCATCTTCCAGTTTATCCTGTATTTGTGAGAACTATAAACAAATCACAAAGCTAAATGCCTTAAAAAATTTGGAATTTAGCCCAGAAAGAAATATTTACACATGGCAGTTGTATGTTGCATGCTCAAGAGTAAGAAATTCTTAGAATTTGTTCTTCACTGTTAAAAAGGAAAAAATGGAAATTTTCTTAAAAAAATTGTTTAACATTAAGTCCTATAAAATTAAATTAAAGAAATTATTAAACTGCAAAGTAGGGTTTTTGTCAAAATATTTTTCCAAACAAAAAATGTTAGCGATGACTTTAACAATAGTAAATACTGTGAGGATTTCAATATACATCAGCATGTTGTGAAAAAATTCTAGTAATAAAAAAGTTCTATCTTCACTATGTAATCAGAATCTGTAATCTGTGTAATGGACTCTTCTGTCAGTGTAGAAAAAATGTTACACACACATACATGCAAGATCCTGCACCTGGTGTGTCAATTGCACTGTTTTTACAGTAGAAATTGACTAATTATTATCGTATTCAACAAGCATCGAATTGTGTTGTTTTGTTTGTTTATTTTTCAGTTCTCATCAAGATTTAATAGAAGGTATATGAAGAAAGTGATTTTTGTTAAAATTTTAAAATAAGTTTTAATTTTTATCAGAATATTTTTTTTATTAATTTTAATGATTTGATTTCAGTTTGAAAAAAAAACAAACAATTATCTAATTGGTAATTATAGAATATAATTTTTGTCAAAAATATTTTTTCTAAATATCATCACATTAATTAACAAGATTATTTTCACATTATTCCCTAATTCACTTGACCATGATAGTAAAACTATTTTGTGTTGGCAGGTAACTGCTGTCTCTAATCTTTCTAACTGGGAAATCTTGAAAACTGTTCCAAGCAAAGTGAGCTTCATAAGTATAGAAGAGAATCTGTAAATGCAAAAGAATAGGAACTCTCTTTGCCAAGCTTTCAAGAATGATACCTTCATATGACAGCACCAAGAAAGTGTGTGTGTGTGTGTGTGTGTGTGTGTGAGGTGGGTAGGGGAGAAAATTAATCATTAAATAGCAACATTTGTGGATTTTCATTATACTTGCCCATAATGATTTAACCATGTATACTTGTGTGTGTGCTTAGGAGCAGTGATACCATTTTTGAATTTGGAATTGGTATGATACTCATTTTTTTTCTTTTCTGTTAAAGAAAATGGATACGAAAAGTGCACTTTGAATCAAAAAGAGACAGTTAAAATTTCTGGGACACATAATGAGGAAAGGAGACTTGAGGAATACTCACAGGATACTGAAGACAGGAAGTGCAGAAGGAAGCAGCTAATAACCTACCTAATGACTGTATGAATGGGTGATAGGAACAAAGGGGAATTGTAAAGAGTCAACTATTGATTGGAACTAGAAGAGACAAGCAGTCGTGGAGAGCCATGACCATGTCTTAAAAAAAAAAGGTTAAGAGAGTTTTATCTTCTTTTACATATGGTGTTTCTTCAAGTGTTTCACCTCAAGCAAGGCAGGAAGCCACTAGGACGCAAGGGGTTACAGAAGATTTGGAGCAAGATCAGATAGGAGTGATAGAGGAAAGGATGAGGAGAAGGATAGTAGATAGATCAAGGCAACTGGAGATGTCGATTGACATTACATTTAAATAGTTGGAGATTATAGCTCTCAGGGAAACTGAAATAGGGAAGGGAGTTCCACATGAAGCTATTGGAGTAGAAGAGACAGCTGTATTTAATAGTTTTGACAGTGAAAGGGTGAGAGCGGGATGCCAGCCTCATAGGGTGCTTGAATTCACGAAGTCTGGGAACCAGCGAATGCAGCTCCACAGAGAAATTACCATGAAAGTATTTGTAAAAAAAACAGAGAGAGGCAACGGCACATCTGTGAGAGAGCGACTGTAGACGAGATGCCAGAACAGGGCCAATTATATTGCATATCCGCCTCTGGAGCTTATCAAGAACCTCGAGGCAAACAGAAGGGGCTCCAGACCATATATGGCAGCAATACTCCATGCAAGGGCAAATTGTTGATTTGTAGATCTGAAGGATCGATTCCAAGGTGAAAAATTTCCTGGTGCGGCACAAGGAGCCAACTTTCCTTGCAGTGGACGAAGCAATTGACTCAATATATCTGTTCCGTCTCAGGTCAACATTCAACATGAGGCCGAGCAGCCACAGAGAGGTGCTCTCGAGAAGTTGAGCGTGAGACATTCTAATGGGAGGCAGGGAAGGATCTCTGTGGTGATTTAATAGAGAGCAGTTTTGTTTTTGAGGCATTAAAGATGACCAGCCAATTCCTGCCCCAGATCACAACCGATTGGAGGTCCTCTTCGAGACACAGAGTTCTTGAAGATAGGAACAATCGAAGAGGACTTCCAGCAGTCAGGAAAACAAGATTCCTTGAGGCAGTAGTTATATAGTTTAGAGAGGGCGGGCATCAGTTCAGGTGCAAGTTTCTTCAAGACAATGGCTGGTATCCCATCCCCACCACTAGCCTTGTTGGGGTCTAAATTGGAGATAATGCCCAATACCAAAGATGGGGTTATGTGTAACCCACTCAATAGGGCCTCAGTTCGAAGAGGGAAGTCAGGTATGGGTACACCGGAAGAGTCAAGCGTTGAGTTGAATGAAAATTTCTGAGCAAAGCATTCAGCCTTGTCAGCAGAGGAGGTCAGGACTTCGAACTGGTTGAACAAAGGAGGTATAGAGGGTTTGCAATTATTCAATATGCTCTTGCAGAGATGCCAATTATCTTTGGAGCCAAATTTGCGAGATGCAATATGCTCCTTCATCCAAGCAGCAAATAGTGACTTAGCATCATTGAGGATATGCTTACACTCGTTACGGGCGAAGGCAAAGAGACGTCTATTGCAGTCAGACATGTCGCTACGAAATAGGTGAAAGAAGTGGTTCCTATGGGCAATGGCGGCTGAGCAAGCAGTGGAGAACCAAGGGGAGGAGCGCGACTTGACCCTATATTTCCTTGAGGGTATGAAAGTGTTGATTCCAGTTTTAACCCAGGATGAGACCTCAGAAGCACATTCTTGGACGAGGTGCGTAAAGACAACATCCCAGGGAACATCGCGGAGGAAATCACAGGATGTGTCCCAGTCAGCTCATTGATAGTAGAATGAAGTTCAAGTGATAGGAGGTTCTTTGCAGAGGGTGGAGTTGAACCTACAGACAAAAGAAAAATATAGTAGCCAAATATTGTTCTCTATTTTTTAGTCTAGTTATTCTAAATGACAATAACAATTTAAAAAAAAAAAAACTAATACAAATATTTTGTTTCTGTTGGAATCCATTCTTCCACTGGATCTGAATGGAGCAACACCTCTCATCTCAAACCCTGGATGAAAATGCAGTCATCTCCTTAAAGTGTTTTTTTGTTTTTTTTCATTTAAAATGGGTGAAAAATAAAACTAAAGCAGTGACAAGTGGAAAAGAATTATGTTTGAAAATAAAGAAAAATGTAGAAATCAAGAACAAACAAAAAGAGAAATGTCTGAAAATATTTTTTTCTATTTAAAAAAAGAAATAATGTAAAAAGGTTTGTGATTGTCAAAACTACTACTTATAGGGCTAATCAGGATCCATTTATTTAAAATTCTTTAGTTTTCTTTGAAGGTTTTTAGAATTGAGATTAGTCATGGGTAGGAAGTAACAGACATGAAGGGGGGCACCAGAGAAAGACATTTTGTTTTTGTGACTTTCATATTGTGTATCCATTTCTTCTTATTTCTATTTTGTCCATCAAATTCTAAATACCCTGTATCTTATTAATCTTTCTCTCTACCTCTCTTTGTTGCTTGATTCATTCCTTTTCTCTCTCCTTACCATCTCTATCTATCTTTTATTAGAGTTTTATGGTTCTCCAACTAACTCTCTCTCTCTCTCTCTCTCTCTCTCTCTCTCTCTCTCTCTCTCTCACTATAGCATTTCTTTATTCCTTTCACACTTTTATTCTCTCTCTTTGGTGATCATATTTTGTCCTCTCTTTCATTTCTGCCTCTTCTTCATTTAACTTTACCATTCTTTCTCTCTTTCTCTTCCTAATAAATGGTCCAGGATTCAAAACAACCTCTCATATCTGGCAAAAGCTTTGGTTTTCGTTCTCACCCAGCCTCCACCACTTGCCAACTCCAAGACTTCAAGGTGGCAATGGTAACATTGGCAGAGGGGTGGCATGTCACATCAAGAATTATCATGGCATCTCTCTCCTCTCCCTGAGGAATAAGATGGAGATGAAGAAACTGATAACTCAGCCTGTCTTTACATGGTGGGGTTGACTCCCCAAAAGTCAGTCCTGTTTGGCTGCTTCTCCTTGGCAAGAATATTCTCTCATTTTTTTGCTCATTCACCAAAGGAAAATGAGCAGAGAGCATCAATCAATCAATCTAGCAAAAATCATGTTGTGTTAATGTGAGAGCATTAAAGGAAGAAAGAGTTGTATAAATGTAGGAGACATTTACAAAAGTAGTTTAATAATGTATCAACTTCCCTATAATGTTCAAATACGATTTTGTTTAGTTGATTTTGATTAAGTTTACTTACATAACTGAAGATGAATTGTGATTTGCTAAAATTCTGGATGGTATTTGCCTATTGTTAAATCTTGCCCAAAGGTGACCTGGTAGCATGTAGAATCAGTAGTATGAGGATTTGAAAATACTAAGGAGGATAAATAGGAGAGATATAAGAAAGAAAGAGAAAAGTGAAGATAATGAAGAGACAAAAGAAGTTTTGTGAGTGAAAGATTAGAAGAGTGAAAGATGAAGAGAAAATGGATAATGACAAGTATTTAAATAAAAAAGACAAATTCTCTCTGACTTAAAAAAAGTGATGAGAATGTGCATAGAATATTTTGTGACAGGAAAAATTAGAAACTGGAAAGGGAGAAAAAAAAAGAAATGAATAATGTGACTAGAAAAAAGGAATGAAGGAAATAAAAAAAAGTAGATAACAAGAAAAAAATTATAAAGAGAAATAGAAAGAGTGAATGCAAAGTTTGAGAAATTTGTTTAAAAAGCAGTTTGACTTTTAAAGAAGAAATGAACAAAAAACCATGTTGGCATCTAATCAGAAATAAATACAGAGAACAGTTTTAATATAAATAAATAAAATACCAAGATGTAGCAAGTGTTTTATTCATTTCTTAGCATCTATTTGACTTCCTTTCATCACCAACAATTTTTTACTTCCAATTCATTTTGTAAACAGTTTTTCAATGCTTTTTCTCTGGAAATGTTTGAGAGAATTTTCTTCAGAAATCTAAATATTTGCATTGGTCTGCTTAAGTGTTGTAAATTTTACAAAAGTACAAAAATGTTCTATCTTAGAAAGCCAAACAACTCTTCCCCACAAATTCCTTCCTTAATTATTGAACCATTGTAGTCAGCAGCATGATACATCAAACAGCCATATCTTTCCCCTTTGGCTGATACCATTCTACCCCTAAAAATAGATACAGCTAAACAATTAAACCTTTTCCATTTTTTTATAAACATGACTTAAGGAATTTATAATGCATGAGAAACTTTGAAATCAGTAATGGCTGATCATATGTGGAGTAGAGGTGAGATCATCAATGTATGTAGGATAAAATTAAATAACTAACAAGAAGACATATCAAATTATAAGAAAGTTGAAGGAATCAGCACATATGGGATGTTGAAACTATGTAATCAGTAGGCTAAGAAGAGATGTCAGTGTACATATATATATATATATATATATATATAAAACTTATGATTATAAATATTATTTTTCATTGGTACATGTGTATGAGCTGCTATCCATGTTTTTTATTTTCTTAAATAATGAAGTTAATAACAACTGGCCTAGATTGAAAAGTTTGTCATGGTCACCACCAGTGATGATAAAAAAAATAACGATATTTCATCATTCTAAAAATAACCTTGTCATCAGTGATGATAGAAAAGAAGGATATTTCATCATTGTACCCTCATCATTATAAAAACATTCCTTCTACCACAAGAGTCAGTAGAGTAGTGTAGACTAGGGTACTCATAGCAGCAGTCTGTAGATGAATAGACAATTAGTAGTAGCAGTACAGAAACACATGTCTAGCCAGTGCTTCATGAAGATTGAAAACTGATGATTTCCAAAGGCCATCTTCACAAACGAAATTCTCAGAACCAAACCAAGTAAGCACTGACTTTTAAACAAAACAGACACTGAGACCATTTTTACACACACCATACCAATATTCTATAATTCGCATCACAAAAAGAAAATACAAATACTTATTATTTATGTCAACACATCTCTCAAGTTTTTGTTATTGTTATCATTGTACATTTTATGCATTCTAATTTCTGTCATTTATAATGACAGAACACAAGTTAAAAGTTTCACTAAAAAAAAAGTTGTGCCTCCAAATAGGATATGGACCTGTATTCCTTTTTCCACCAGGGAAACTCTTTCTATAGCTGAAATGTGCTGTTACCAGTTTGATCATGGAAGACCATCTTGATAGGGTAAGGTTTGAATTACTTATATTCAGAAATGCACATCTCTTTTCAGGACTTCTATGAATCTATATCTGCTAGCTTCATATTTGTATCTGAAATGTAATAGTATAAAAATTACTATTAATGGAATTTTTTGGATCCAACATTTTTTCTTATTACTATCAATGTTATTTTAGTGGGTACATGTGTTTGAGTTGCTATCCCTGTCTTTTATTCTTTTAAGCACTGAAATTAGTAACAATGCACCTAGGTCAAGTAGTCCTACTAAAGGCAAATTGTGCCTACCAAGCAGTGTTATTGATAATAACAACAAACTTGCTATCACATAGCATCAATATAAAAACATTATTCTGTGTGAAGCTGACAGAACTGGTGTAATAAGAAATAAGAATTTAATGTTACAAAATTTAAATGTCTACCTTTGAGTTCGATATAATTAATACACATGTCAATGGGTAAGAAATACGGTATAGAGGTGCAAAAATGAAATTACCTGCCCAATTGAAGTCAATTCAACATAATGGATTGCCAGACCCCTGTTTTCTTTCACTTTATATGGTTGAAGCTAATGATGACCAATTTAGTTTCACAAATAAGACCTTGATTCACGTCTTTTTCATCTCTACTCCTGTGAACTGTTTCAGTGAATAATCAAATTATCAGTGCATTCATGTACTGTAAATATGTAGATACAGAGTTTTCTCTCGAGTAGTTACACATGTCCTTGACTGTTTTAAGTCATAAACAATGTGTAACTATATCATATCTATGGAAATGCTTATAATGGGATGTCTAGGTAAATTTATCCTCTTCAGCCATTCCAGTAAGAAGAAATGTAGGTATAACTGTTGCTAGTTTATTGCTTAGACAATCACCAGGTTCCTGATGATCACCTAAGCATGAAAGTGGCACTTATACCTACATTTCTTATTTCTTATTTACTACATCTATATATTATGAATAACAAAATGGGGGAAACCTCTTGCTGACACATTTTATTCTGAGAAGTAAGTTCTTCAAAATATAAGAATGCATGTATGTGATGTAATGGATAGCTGCTTGGAATGAGAAATCAGAGAGCCAAGTTCTAATTCCAGTTGGGTTCATTGCATTCACAAATGCACAAAAACCTTTGGGAAAGGAATGGATCCATCTCCCTACGGCATCTGTTGGTTATCTACATGTGTCTAGATAAATCATTATTATTCTCAAAAGTTGTTAATGCAATATTTACTTGCAAAAAAAGAAAAAAACATTATTCTTACAATCCAAGATATATTTTGGTTTTAAATAACCCACAAGGGTGTATAAGCCACAAAAATTAATTAATCTTCAGTTTTATTGATGATATCTTTCTTATTTATAAAAAGTGGTGTGGAGAGAATTACAGCAAATGCTGGTTAGAGTTTACAGCAATACATTAAAGATACAGAGACACTCAGTTTTAAATTTGAATTTTTGATAATCATTGTATTTAGATGTTTAAATCTCATTCAGCTTTTTATTGCTTTTGTTTTTATTTCTCTCTCTCTCTCTCTCTCTCTCTCTCTCTCTATATATATATATATATATATATATATATATATATATGCAGCATATCTTCATTCAAACATGTTTCATTAAATAATATAGATATATTGTGTCTACTTATTTTATACTGATCCTTTCCAGTTGTCTAATCAGTTTATTGATGTTAAGATGAAATTCAAGGAAGATGCTGTAGTTTGTTTTTTAATCTAAGTTCATATGTTGACTTGATGACCACAACATTATCAAGATATCTTATACTTCATTTGTCACATATAATTTCTCTTGCATAACATCTAGAAACACATTCATATCCACCTTCACAATACAGGAAAATACTTGTTGACTACACCACAAAAATAATAAACAAAAATTTCAAATTCTCAAGAACACCTAAATCAAAATCAGCCAACCAACACTGAACAAAATTTATTACAAATATAGCAACAACATATGAAAGTGCATATAATATCTATGCCATTTTACATTTCTACCAATTTCAGGTCAGATCCCTTATATTGAAATGCTTGTTTTGCAAAAAAACTACAATGTATAATTTAAAATTTTAAAATAACTATAACAGAGTGTGTTCATGAATGTTTTTAAAAACCACCATCACACTGGAATGCAAATTTTATTGCAGTTACAAAGAGTTTGTCTTTGTAATTTACCCCTGAAGATGATCTTAGAATAAGTTGAAATTATCTGAGTTAAAAAAATACAGCACCTTCCTTGATGAATTTCATCCTAACATCAAGAAACTGATCAGATAACTGAAAAGGATCAGTATAAAATATAACATGTCTGTATTATTCAATGAAACATATATATATATATATATATATATATATATATATATATATATGTATATATGTGTGTGTGTGTGTGTTTACTGTTTTTCACCCAATACAAGAGTCACTGAAGATATAGGATTACTGAATGTGTTTTATGGACATGAATGAAGTTAGGAAGTGCAAATTACAAGAATATATAGAATAGATAACAGTTGACTCTAAACTTAAAGAGGTTAAGGTTGTAGTGATTGAAGAAAAATCCTTTTGGGAGTCTGTTCCACAAAGAACCAGTTCTTGAGAAGAAGATGTCTAAATATAACTTCCTTATTAACCAACAGAATATAAAAGGAAAAAGGAATGGTATGGTGGCTCTTAGCTGTAAATATGGTGACACTAAAAAATATAGCTTGTCAGAATATTTTTCATGGAAATATTGATAGAGTAGCAAAAGGATTGCAATGTTTCATCTGTTGGAAACAGTTTGTAGGGTGGAAAATAATTCATCACTTATACTCTGTTACAAATTAGATCTCATTCTGATTCACCCTGCATGTCAGCTTGATGTGAGAATTAAGAAAGCAAAAACTAAAATAAAAAAGTCATCTTTTGTGCAGAGGCTCCAAGCATCACATCCAGTCCACCAAACAAACCACTTCCCTTTGTTAGAATGTTTGCTTATATAAAACTTTTTAAAATATTTATTAAAAAATGAAATATTTCTCTTGCCAAGGTATAATGTTGGAGAATGAAGATAATACATTCTTATATTTGTTTTTATTGTATTTATTCCTTCAACAGCACAAGTGAAAATCAAAAGACAGAAGAGAAAGTGAACTGGGGTTCAGTCCTTGAAGAATGAGGAAATGTATTTGGCTGTGGTGGTGAGTTTCCTATTGTCAGTTTACATTGAACATTCACTTATATTTGCACAGTATTGTTTCCTTTTTGTTATATTCAATGACTAGGTTCTACTAAAGAAGACTAGCAGCGAGTCAGAGGTATTTGTAACTGAAAAAAAATGGTTGCATCACCACTTATGCTTTGTGTGTCACCTACAAGTGTTTGCCATATAAGCTGAGGGAAAGAGTTACTTGTTATATGTTTGTCTTTATTTATATTTTATGGCAAATTTATTCAAACCTATAAATTGAATGAATTCTTTTTCTAAATCTCCATGTGATATTCTTGACTCAGTGTGTTTTTACTTGTGTATCAGTGTCTATCTTTGGCAGTGTCTTGCCAGCAACAACAGCAACCCTTAATAAACAGACAATGATCAATACAAACCCCTAGTAATAATAATAATAATAATAATCAGCATCCATTTCTCCACGAGAGAAGAGTGAGTTTTGTATTCCTTTATTCATTAAAACATTTGTCTGCCTCTTTGAAAATCAACAACAGGGCAAACTAATTATCAACTTCATCTTGGCCAGCCTTTACGGACATGAATGAGTTTTGGAAATTTGGGATCAGCTGCTGGGACAAAACAAAGGTCACTTAATGTTGAGAATAGATGTTGTAAATGATTTCATTATGTAACTCTTTATAGAACTATTGATTATGATCTAAAATCAGATGCACTTAGAACCAGGGTCAATTAGCAAAACAATAACAAAAATAAGAAGAAAAAATTTAACAAAAAAAAAAAAATTAAAGGAACATGGACTCTATAAATAAGATTTTGACCAATGAGAAGAATAGAAAGTAGAATATTTTAAATGTATTACTTTTGTATCTTGTGTCTGGCAAAATAAGCAAGAATGTCCAAATTTAAAGCACAAACTGTAGTAGTGCCATGTTGAATTCAATTCCTCACTTGCAAACAGAGTATAAAATTTTATTTTTATTATTTTAAAATTGTTAGAATTGTAAATGTATAATTGTCTATGTTGTTCCTTTTAATACATAATTTTAAGAGAAGTTTGTTATTCTTCTGAAGACCCGATGGTTTTTGTGAAAATTATTGCATTTTTTATGGCCTTTTAGGCTCAAGCAGTTGATACTGCCAAAATTGTTTGATTCATTTTTTGAATACTTGAAGAGGGGTTTTATATATATTGACCAATGAGAAACATGTTTTATCAAACCATTGTGAAATTCTGTCACGACACACTTTTTCAGTAAAAAGGACTGATATCAGCAGATAAGATGAAAAGAGAAGAAAAGAATGAGCCTTTAACAAGGAAGCAATTAACTGTTGAGGAAGAAAGCATTTAGCACCCACACTTCAAAGGACTGGTCCAGGAAGGAGGTCGTAAATCAACACAAAGAAATAGACAAATGGAAATTCTTTCCTGAGATTTCACACTGAAGAACATTCAATTGAACTTTGCAGCAAAATCCAAAAAGCCCTCAAAACAACTTGAAAACATAAAATCTCTTCAAGCTGAGCCATTCCATTTGAGTATTCTGTTAAGAACAAAGGTGGGTGCACTTTGAAAATTTCTGCCCTGAGCAATTTTGTTATTGATTACTCCAAGTTGTTCCCCTTTTTCTATGTTTAAATAGTTTAATTTTTTGTCTTTGAATCTGTGCTTTTATCAAGCAAATTGTAATATAATTTTTCTAGTGGGTAATCCCTTTTTTTGTTACCTCAAAAAATTGTTATTCTACCGAAATAGGTGCAAAAAAGGAAATTTTTGTGCAACTTTGTATTGTACCTTTTCATATTTGTAAATTGTAAAATAAATGTGTTTTTCCATTTTTAAAATTTTATGCAGTGGTTGTCTTGTTTCTCAATTTTGCACTTATAAGTACCTCTCTTTCCCACTAAAATACAATGAAGGACAAGCCATCAAGCAGACAATACAAAGTTGATTCTTTAAAAATAAAACTTCAAAGACATTATATCGATGACAAAACTTTAAAATCCGGTATAGCTGAAGGAAGACATACCATCAACCTCTAAAGAACAAAGCCCAAGGAAGAGACATAAAAAGGCTTTAGAAAATAAAACAATAGAAAGGAGCAATGAACATGTTATTATCAAATCATCCAATCAGCAGGCCAAATATAGATATCCTCACTACACTGAAGCCATGAGTAAAAAAAAAAAAGAAGAAATATTAAATTTAAGGGTATAAAACCTTACTACCTCAGTGTGCTCCAACCTAGAAACTATTAATTCAGAATTAATAGAATTTAGATTTATTTTTTTATTTCCTATTTTTTTTTTCTGTATTATCAAAATAAGCTTTTCCACTTCATATCATTTCTCCACATATATAAGACAATGTTTGAACAGATTTCAACCTACAAGAAACAGTATGAAGGCATGCTGAAAATATCGAGTTAGGAATTAGTTTGGAGAAGAGCTTAACTGCATCTCAAAAACTGGAAGTCTACATGGGGAGAGTTTAATTGTTTCTACAATCCTAACATTAATAAATTTTGTTATTGTCTTAACTGGCATTTTTTTATTATTATTTAGAAAGAAATTGCTGTGTATCTGTATATAGCTGCCCTGTATCACAGACATATTCCAACCAATACTTTGTCAGCTGATCTGTGTGGATCTCCAAATCATAGCATGAGCAAAGGGGTCAGGGATGAGATGGAAGTAACCAAATGACTCACTGGGGTGTACTGTTACAATATACATAAAGAGAAAGAGAGAGAAAGAAAGAGAGAGAGAAAAGAGATAATCATGTCTGGTGTTGTTGTTGTTGACTTTATAGAGTATTGATCCTGTTTATATCTACTGAACTTTACTAATGCAGACACATATAAAAAAAAGCAACATCAATCATTCCAGTTTTTCTTGGAGCCAAGATTATAATTAAAACATTTGTTTGCTATAAACAAAAAAAATCTCCAAAACAGTTTCATGTGTGGAAAAAAGTTTATTGTTCCCATCCATTTATCCAAAGTCTGATTTAATGGTTTGACTTTTCAATAGTGAGAAACACAAAACCTACAAACTAAATGCTCAAACCCGGTAAGACACTTGTGATAAGGTGGGAGGAGAGCCTCAGGCCTAAAAAGGAAAAAAAGAAATTGTCTTCAATAAAAAATCACAAATGAGTCAATATCATTTCTTGTTATGTCTTCAAAGTCATAAAATGGAAATGGTAGCTACTTATTAGTGGACCATATTCATTTTGTTCACATTTTTTTAATGAAAAATGATTTAAATCTGAAACTCACCCATCTCTTCTAGTTGATTCAGTTGGACTGTAAAGATATATTCTTACAAAATTTAACTTCAAATTCTTATCTTTTTCTTCTTTTTTGTTCACTGATAGAGAAGACTTTTTAAAAACTTGTTTTTGCTTTTTACAATGTAAATATTAGTAAATGCAGATTCACTTGTAATTTACTTAACATATTTAGCTTCTTAAAATCTCTGAGAAAAAGAAAGTGCTATGTTTAAATTTTATTGCATTTTAAAATATTGTTGTAAAAAATGTTGATTTTGCTGATTTTTAGATTATAGATCTTAACATTAAACTTTCAGAGGTGAATAATTAGTTTTAAAAAAGAAATTTAAGTAATTGAATTAAACCATTAGTTTCAGTAATTGAGTTAACCCATTAAGTATATATAATAGAAATTTCCATCATTGCAGTTTTATTGCTCAATTGAAAATGATGAAAATTCCTGCCACAGTTAATGGTATCAAAAATTGCAATTGATTTTATCTAAAATATTAAATAGCCCAGAAAATGTGTGCATTTTGTTCTATTCACTGTGTTTGTAGGGAGCACATTTCCCTAATGTTTATTTTTTTATAATGCTATAAAGATGTATATAATTTCATTGTTTGTGTTGAAGTTTAAATATCTGACATGTTTAAAGCAGATAAAATTCAATACAAGTCCTCAGTTTATCACTTTACAAGGTGTATCTTCAGGAACTCTATTCCAACTGAAAGCTTTCTCTATAAAAATTTTATTTCCTACTAAATCCAAGTTCTTGTACCAGATACAAAACTTAGTAGAAACAGCAAGTCACAATATTAGACACAAAGTTACAAAACAAGACTACCACTATATAAAATTTTAAAAAGGAAAGACACATTATTTTACAATATTACAAAAAAAAGTACAATACAAGGTTGCACAAAAATTTCCTTTTGTTGCCTATTAGCCAGAATAACAATTTTCTGAGGTTACAAAAAGAGGATTACCATCAGATATCAGTGTTACCATTTTTAGAAAAGGGCATGGATTCTGACAAAGATTACACCCCTTAAAAATGGAAACAAGGAAAAAACTTTGAGGAAGTAAAAAATACACCCACCTCAGTTCTTAACTGAATACACAAAGGGACATCCCAACATGAAGGGGTTTCATGTTTTACACAGGTAGTTGTCTCAAAGGCTTTTTGCAAAAGTTACCTTGAAAGTTCTTTTGGTTTAAATTCTTCTCGGGAAGGAACAGAAAGGAATGTTCTGTTCTGGGGCTCTGATGAATTTGTTGGCTCTTTCTTTTTCCATGTTGATTGATGACATCCTCCCCTGAACTGCCCCTCTGTCTTTTGAGCATGGGTGCAAAGGCTTCTTCCTCAACTGTTAACTGCTTTCTTTCAGTGCTGATCTGCTAAATAGCAGTCCTTTTATTGAACAAAAAGCTTCATAATGGCTCAAATCAAGTTTTCACAAGAGCTTGAAAATATTGTCTCTCATTGACCAGTAAATAGAAATATTCCCTCTCCACGAATTCAAAAAATTAATCCGCAACAAATCAAATAATTTTGGCAGTGCCACTTTCTGTGCTGATAACCTCTATGCTTGAGCCAAAAAGCCATAAAAAATGCAACAATTTTTACACAAACCATCTGGCCTTCATATAATATACTTCTCTCAAAAAATAATCTAGACGATTATAACTCTTTTAAAATAATAAAAATTAAATTTTTATATCTAAGTCGCTTCTGAGAAGTAGTACCAATAATGTTACTTTCACCAAAGTACATATTTTGTGGACTTCTACTACTTTTTGTTCCAACTTCTACAGCAGACAGCCTCTCACAATCAACTTTTGGGTTGTCATCTTGATTTCACTCATTATTGTAAATATACTCTTCTGGGGGGGTTATCTGGTAGTGAATGGCGTGTGTAGGTTTCATGCTGCTGAAGAGTTTATTGTATTTTCTCCTCCTCTTCAGTACCAATTAGACTCCCCTGGAGTACAAGGCTATAGCCTTACATGCTAGCTGTTACTGCTGTGGTTTCTGTTGCAAATAGGTTTTTACAGGGTGGTGCTGCTACCCCCAACACCTAACATGTTTTGAATTCAGAGTTGTCCTTCTCCTAGATTGGTTATCAATGAAAGGTAGAAAGTTCAGTCTGTGTTGCTATTTAACTCAGCTGTGGGGAGAAGAGATAAATTAATACTTTCCCAAGGTTATTTGTGTGAAAGTAAATATAACAAACTTGGTTAGAATTTTAACACTGCATGTCAATTCCACTTTCTGTGCTGATAACCTCTATGCTACACTTTAAAAGAATCTAATAAAAAAAGAGAACATTAAAAAACACACAAATCTTTGGTCATCTGATATTAATTGAATAATAAAAGGCTACATTTGCATTAATCAAAATTATTGATACTGATTTAGGAAGAGGCTGATCCTAAAAGTTAAACAAAGTCTATCTTTGCACAATCTTTTACATCTTTGATTTATGGTCAAGAGGATACTTGTGATTTTCAGAGATAAATTAGTATTTATTTGGCAACAGTTCTAGGATTTTCCCAACAAAATTACCCTGATATCTTAATTAGTTCAGAAAAACAAAGCATCTGGTCTTTAGTCAAGTCTTTCATATTCTTTATCATTTTTTCCTTTTTCTGCAGTCAGGACAATTGTTAACTGAATAAGGAGACAATGTAAACCTGAAGAGACTCAGTTTGATATCATGATTGGGTGTGTTTCAGAATTATTTTTTCATAAGATCTTTCATAAGATCCATGTTACAAATAAAAATGTCTTTGCTTTTCGACATTGCTACTAGACTGGCTCCTGTTCACTCCAAACTACAACAAATGCCTTGCTGCTTTTGCTATTTATCTTGTTGAAAATCCTATTCTGTAATTCCTGTCTTCACGAACGCTGGTGAACCTTCTGATTCTTTGAATTATTATCATTCATTTCTGGCAAAGTACTAGAGACTTAAATCAACTTTGATTAAGTTAAGCATCTCATGTCACATGGCATTCTTTCAGATAAGTAATATGGCTTTCATTTCTCTAGGTCAATCATTGATAACAGTTATTAGGCTTTAGATAGAACAGCAAAACTCAGGCTGTGGCTTTAGATATCTCAAAATGTTAGGCTTCTTCACAAGTTCAAGAGCTATGGTGTTTCTGGCCGAACATTTCAATTAATCCATTTATTCTTATCAAATCATGTAATGAAGGTCATATTGAACAGCCATGATTCTTGATTATTTCACATTAATGTGGGTGTCCCTCAGGGTTTTGCCCTAAGATCTACATTGTTTCTTATCATCAATGACCTTTTCTGCTGTTATCAGTTCCCAACTAGGTATTTTATATTGATGACAACTATTTACTACTTCCCTAATAGGAAAGTTCAACAAAGTAAAACTGGCAACTGTTGCTAAAAATGACCACCAATCAGATGTTATCCTGGGGCAAGAAAATATTTGTAAGTTTTAATGCCTCCAAAACAAAACTGCTATCTTTTAATCATCATTAACCATTTTTGCCTTCCATCAGCATGGCTGATGCTAACCTCTAGGAGAGTAACTTATTGCACTTTACTGTTCTCACATTTTCCGCTGACATGAAGTAGAGTGATTATATTGAATCAATTGTGAGGTCTGCTGTTAGGAAAATTGATCCACTGTGTCATACCAAACACCTTTTTCTCAAAAGAATCCATCTTGCACATTTATAAACCTACCATTCATCTGTGCATTGAATATTACTACAATATCTGGTCTGGTGCTCCTGCTATAAATCTCAAAATTCTCAATAAAATCCAAAAATGGTTCTGTAATATTATCGGTCCTGATGTGGCATCTAAACTTCAGTCACTTTCCCACCGCCATGACATGAATTCTCCTCTGTCTTTTCTACAAATATTTTTATGGCAATTGTTCTAATGAGCTTTCCTTGTTGGTACCTCGACTGATGGCTGAATTTAAACATACTACTAGATTGGCAATTAGGTCTCATCATTTTACTGTTGAAATAGCTTAAATGTAACACCATATGTTCTATTCTAATACTTTCTTTTCTCATACTGTTTCATCTGTGAAACTTTCTTCTAGTTTCATGCTTCCCTGGCACCTATGTTATTCAAAAATTTAAACATCAATCAACATTTTCTGTCTTCCTGAATCATGTTCTTTTATTGTCCTTTCTCATCACTAAAGTCTTCTCATTCTCTTTCCCTCTCAGTAACATCTTGCATCTTAGTGGCATTATCACTTTGCTTGGGGTGAAGTGATATTTAAAAGAAAAGAGTACTTCATTTAATTGTTACATTTTATATTTTAATGTTTTATTTAAGGAATTAGATTCAAAACTTGAATTTCTGGTATTAAAGATTTGCATTCATTTAGATAAAAAAAGATCACTAATAAGCCATAGTTTGATGCATAATAAAATATTATTTAAAAAAGACAATCAAGCTTGAAAAAACACTTTTTTACATTCTTGCACTAACAACATTCTACACTTTTAAAATTTACATAAAACCATCAACCACTTTAGAATTGTATATTCAGATATTGAACCAAAACATCAAGCAATCTACAAAAAACTTGGACTGGAACATGAGTGAAACTTTTAACAAAACAATGACACAAAACACGTCAAAAAATGGTTCATGGACATTAATGTCAATGTTTAAAAGTGGTCAAGCAAGCATTCAAACCTTAACACAAATCCAAATTAGTGGAGAGAGCTGATACATGAGTAATGACAAAGAAGCCCTCCATCGTTAAAGAGCTAGAGACCATAGCAAACGAAAGGTGGGTAAATCTGTTGAGACTTGGAATCTTGTGATGAAGTATGAGAACTAGTTACACACTGTGATAACTAATAAAAACTTTACAACTGTTTATTCAGATATATATTATTCAGGTATGAACAATTTTAAACATGCTTTTTGTGATCAAATTGTAAATAATACTTCAATGAAATGTTTGTTTTTTTTCATATTTTTCATGTATTGTTTCTTTCAGTTTTCTGCTTTCTTCATATTTGGGTCAGAAATAAAAAAAATTCTTTAATAAAAATACTTTGAAAAATCATAAATTTTGCAGAGGTTTGAATAATTTTTCACTTAACTCTGCGTATTCTCATAAAGATGAATCATACAAGAAAGAGGGTGCCATATTAATATATTTTTACAATAATCAAATAAACTTCAGCAGCCATATCAAAACAATAACTGAACAGAAGTCATCCCACAGAAAAAATATATGTGTGTGTGTATGTGTGTGTGTGTGCAGGTAAATAGATATTGAGAAGATTTAGTGGGTAAAAGATCCCTACATTTACAGGTAAAGTTTCAAAGTTGAAACCCTGGGTGGAGGCCTTAAGAGTTTGAAATGATAAACTTGTCATATGATGATTATAATAATTTGGAAAGTGTAGTATCAAAATGGTTAGAATTGTATCTTGATATGCATAATAATAATGGGTAAAGGATGCCTGAAGAACAGTTAAATATGGAGGATAATGATTTCACAAGATCATTTGAAGCTGTACAAGTATTAAATACAATGAGACAAGGATTGGGACAGACTTTGTATGATACTGAACTTAACAAAGCTTGCAGAGACATTAAACAGAGGAAAGACTCTGCTATTAGCTGAATAATTCACTGACATAATATGAAATTGAGGTCAGAAAACAAAGGATTAATTTGCTATTAGTGTGTTAATGACAATTGCATACGAAAAAATGTCCGTTCACAAAATTTGGGAGAATGAAGCAGGCTTGGTCAATCTGAGATGGGTTTTATCAGCACTCCCCACCTCCTTGAGTTTCAGCTGAGAGTATGGCTATAAGGGACAAAGACAAAAGCATAGTCCCACTAAAGAAGGTCTCTCTCCACTATTGGCTAAATGTGGAAAATCAAAAGTGCATAAAATATATGATAGTATAAGCAATGTCCCTATCTAGTTTGGGATAGGAAGAAACCCCCACACCCAAAAACGAAGGCACAATCCAAAAAAGAATCAGGCAAAATGCTCAGAGAATGTGAATAAGGTGATGACCCAGATATGTGTTGGTAGTCAGTAAAACAAGAATGAATAAGACAGATGTAAGAGGTGTAAAAGGAGCCATACACAAGACACATACTATAATTGTTGGTATTGGTGGGTGAGGAGGCCACTATTGAAAAAAATGTAAGGAATTTGCCTGTTGGAAATGTGAGAGGAAAGGAAATTTGAAAAGATTCTTTCCAGAAAGATCGTAAAAAATCCACTTGTTCAGAAGAGGGGGTTGAAAAGGGGTCATTTTAAGAAAAGAAGCAGAGGAAGGAAAGAAAAAAGAAGAATAAGACAGAAAATAGGAGTAGGTCAAATGAGCAGAGATCAGTGTAAAGAAGAAGAATGGAGGCAGTTTAGAAAGAAAGAGGTTCCAGAGAAGAAGCAGTTCAATTTGGAAAAACAAGAAGAAAATAAGAAAAGAAAAGGTGAGAGAGGGTTAGGGTGTATGATCTATTCATAAGAAAAACTGACATGGTGTCCAGAGTACAGATAGGAGGGTAAGACTAAGAGAGCTTAAATGATATTAAAGCAGATGTATCAGTGATGGATTTAGAAGCTTTTAGAGAATTGAAATTTAAAGGCAGAAAGCTAAAAAGGTCAGGTTGAAAAGTAAATGCAGATAAGAGGTACAAAATGAGAATAAGTGGATGACAATAATTCCACTTGAAGTAAAAGTAATGAAAACCACTATGAAAATGTTTATAATTCCTGAATAAAGCAGAGGAGTTGTCTTGGGTTTGAATTGGTTTAGAAAAAATATAACTTTGATTGATCAAAAATAGGCTGAATAGAAAATAAACTAGGTGTTCAGGCATATGTGGAATTTCCTTTTCCTCTACACTGCCATGTCCTGTCAAGATAAATGGGTCCCCATTGGAAGGAAGTGTAGGGTGATACATCAAGTAATCCCAGTAGATGTAGGAAGAAGTGGTTGTGTGAAAATCTATAGTAGAAGGAGATGGCATCAGTAAAATTGCCATGTTAGCAACTGCAACCAGTAAAACAGTGAAAAAAAAAATGATGTTAAGTGGGACAGAAGACTTAAATGTTGGAGTGGATGTGAAACTACAGTATTGTGGGAACTTAGAGATTGAAAATATTAGTGACAAAGAAGAAATCATACTACAGGAATATGAGGAACAGATATTATGCAGAATGAAAATAGATATTGAAAATTCCCTCAATAAAGCTGAGGCCATATTGAACCCACCTCCATAAAGAGGAAGTTGATGGAATAGTGAAGGTGATGTTAAATGTGAAAACAGAAAGATCTAGATCTCTCCTAGTTGATAAGAAAGATAGCAATCATATCTTTTCTGTAGACTTTCAAGTGTTGAACAATATTATGAAACCATTAGTCAGTATCTACTTCCTTTGATATATGTATATGATATATTTTCCTTACTGGATGGAGTGACTTACTTGATCACCCTCAAATTAAGGGCATGCTACTGGCAGGTAGAACTGAACAAAGTAACCAGAAAATAACCATGCGCCATTGTTCCAATTTAGGATTGTTTACTCCAGACTGGCTAGTGCCCCTGCAGTTTTTCCATCAGCAACTTATGTTGATAGTGTTGAGTGGAATGGAAGAATTCTATATGACCTACATAATGACATACTGGAGTTTGTATAAAGTGTCTATGGCTGTTGTTTGACCATTTAAAAGGACAGAGGTGGAAACTGTTACTGACAAAAATGCCATTTTATGAAAGAAGAAACAAAATAGTTAAATCATGGTTACATGCATTTTGCCCTGACCCACCTCTACAGTTGTCCATGGTTACATGAACTTTATCCTGAACTTTTATCTACAGTTGGCTATGGTTATATGCACTTTGTCCTGACCACCACTACAGCTGGTGATGGTCATGTGAACTTCTTTGGCTGGCTATGTTTAGATGGATTTTTTCCTTGTTCACCTATATGGATAATCATAACAATGTGTTCTGTACTTTTCATTGGTCAGCTATAACATGTAAAACATTGATATTTTAGCCAGTAATTATAATGCTTCCTTTGGTGGTCACTCTTTGTCATGGTGTAGTGGCTTGTATGATTCAATGACTCTTAAGAATATTTGTCAGGTGTTCTAAACTCCTGGTAGGGCCATCCTTGCTGGCAAGGACAAAGATAAGGACCCAGACTAAGCATGACCAACCCCAATGACTGCAACAGTGGAACAAGTGGATGACAATTACAAGAGATTTCAATGGGTGAAGAGGGCTACTCATGACAGACCTGCTACAGAAGGCTCCACTCAAAATTATAGCACAGTCAGTGGCAATCTTTTGCAGTTTCATATCTGAATTCTGCATATGTACAGCAGAGGAAGGTCATGAAATTAAGTATGTGGGTCACTTCCTGGCAAGGTGTGTTACACATTAAAGAAATTCACACTATTGGAACTTTCTTCTACACTAATTTTGTTTCACCTCTACTAATCTTGTAAACTCAAATGGTGATAGGGAACAGGTTTTAGTGAATCTGGAAGCTTCTAGTCCTGAACCTGCATGTTGGCAATAAATTTAGTCAACACCACCATCACCATAAAGGAAGCAATCAGCAAAGAAAAGATTAAATTCTTGGCTATGATTTTCTACTAGCCTGATATTGTGTCTAATTATGGTCATTTCACTAGTTGCCTATAATAAATCTATCAATAAATTTTTTATATGTGTGTCAATTTTTGTGATCATATTAGAAGTTATTTATTTTTTTAAATTATAAATTTTTGTTCTTTGACAATGAAAAGTTGAATGTCTCCAAAACCTTTTATCTCTCCTCTAACCCAGAGACAATAAGTTGAACTAAAAGTGAACACTGAAAAATTACAGAGAAAGTTAATGTCACAACAAATTAAGCACCACATGAATACATCTTCATTTATACACCTTCTTTCTGAAGCACTGCAAGCAAGAATTTGCAGCTTGACTGAACAAGAAGATAAATTATTTGCGTATCCAGGTAAGAACTAAGCAGACAATTTGTATTACTGGCAAATTCAACTAGAGATATGTATAGTCAAATGAGGATAAGATTCCATAATTTGAAATTGCCTTTCTCTCTTTCTCTGGGTCTTTTAATTCTGTTCTGTGAACATTTCCATCTAATATTAAAATATGACTCCTCAAGGCTAAAATCAAAAACAATAAGACAGAAAATATTTTAGGAATTTGCATTCTCTTTTTCAGGTTTCTTTTTATAAATAGACTGTTTTTTATATTTCTGTTTATAGAAGGAGTTCTTTGTGGTGATTATGAAATTGGTTTATGATTATTAAGAAAACATGCATGAAATCAATCCTATTCTAATAATATTTGCTAAACTTATTGTATATGGCAGTGTAGGCCTAATGATGAGTAATAAGTTAAAACACCGTGCTGTGCTTATTTAATAACTTGATTATCAGTACAATATTTAAATTCTTTTTCTTTTCTTTTCTTTTTTTTTGCCTGGGTTAGGATATCAACGACTGGCATAGGTGAGATGTAATAATATCTAAACCACTAAACAGAGCAGTCTTTTTGTATTTCTCTTTGAGATAGATTGGAGGCACACCATCAAGATCAGTGGTGAATTAGGCTGCAAACATTAAGTCAGCAAATAGAAAACATTTCATTTTCTGTTGTTCTTGTTTAGTCATTGTACTCTCAAGATCATGAGTCTGGGATTTTGTGGTGTTTATGAGAAATTCAGTTAGAAACTGTTGATAATACCTGCACGCATATCAAGGATCTGTCATGAATTGAAAAATTTTCATTTATTTTTGTCTTGTAGAAAATAATTTATTTAAAAAACTGAACCACCCACTCTCTTCTGTAAAGACACCTAAGCTTGGTAATTTTATGGATGTTGACAGAAAATAGGACAACATTCATAAAATTACCAAAGCTTAGGTGTTTTTACAGAATAAACTGTAGTTTTAATTGCTTCATACAATTCAGCTATGCTTCAAAAATGCAATGTCAATTGCCATTATGTTTCCTTAATTCCTATCTTTTCATTATCTTCTCTCCTTCATTTTTCTTCTCAGATTCTTTTATACTAAGTAATCCCTACATTATTTACATTATTCAAACTATTGTCCTCATCTTTGCCGCCATATTTATCACAATTTTTCAGCCATTGTACACTCCGGCCTTCTTCAGGTGGTTGGAATGTTGAACTGAACCCTTTATTTCACTCCGTGAGCAAAATAAAGGGTTCAGTTCAACATTCCAACCACCTGAAGAAGGCTGGAGCATATAACAACCGAAATGTAATAAATATAGCGACAAAGATGAGGACAATAGTCCAAATAATGTAAATGGTGTACATAATACCTCATCTGAGAAATATAGACAGATACTAAGTAATCTCTTGTGTCTTTATGTTCTTTATAACCTTGTTTAGATGGAAATGGTTAAAAGAAATATATAATTTTCCATTCTCACATACATTTCTTTTAACGATGAATAATATTTGGAGAGGCTGGGAGGATTTCCATTAATTTAATATCTTTTAAATCTTTTTGGGTGTTACAAAACATGAAGAGTTGGAGATGTGTTGAAAATTACTATTAAATAGTAATTTTCAACATGTCTCCATTTTTTGATAGTTTTTTTTTTTTTTTGGCAAGGTAGATAATAATCATCTTTGCTGAATGTGATGGTACATTGTGTTGCATTAATATCTACTCTTGAACTTAAAGCTTATGAGGTGTAACTTGAACCACTCAGAATATGTCTTGTTCAAGAACTTCAAATAATTATCAGCATTTACCTTGATGCCATCAACTTTGAAGTGAGGTACTAATTTTATTCCACCTTATGCCTGTTGTTTTCTAAGTCATTTTGTTTGACTATTTCCATGAAGGGCTCAACCTCTAGTCCAGCTATTAGCTCTAAATTCATCACAAAATTTTACTGTTGAGAACTCAGTTTTCATCCAATTTATAAATTTCTCTTTGTGATGTTTACTTGAAGGTGGTGGTTTTGTAACTTTCATCTCTAATACTAATGTCCTTAATATCATGCATTTCTCTCTTTGTTTACCATCACATCAGCTTCTTTAAATAATTGCTTGTTGATCAATCCACTATTGTTGGTTATTACCCTGTTAATTTTTTTTAAATCATTTTTAGTGACATTCGTAAAGCCATTTTTTCTTGTTCCTATCTTCCCAATTTTATTAATTTCTTTTTTGATTGTTCTATCATCTCTATTCAATTTTTCCTAATTTCCAACATTGTCTCCTTATCACCCAGTAACTTTACCATGACTTGTTTCTCATTTGAAGTTACATTTTTCTTTAAATTCATGACAATACAACTGAAATTAAAAAATAAATATATTTAAGAATTTTGCTATATGTATTTATTTACAATATGATAAACAACCCTTAAGTGGTATAATAAAATATTTCACACTAGCAAATAAATGTTCTTAATGAAGGTAAATATGATGAGAGCTGAAACTTATATTGTAGCTTCATAATATATTCTATAAATTTTACCAGCATCAATTCTTTAAAACATTTGTATTGTTAAAACATTGTCTTGCAAAATACAATCTGACATAGTTTTAGTGTGTGTGTTGTTTGGAAAGTAACATCACATTTTAAAGGAGATAAAAACAGATTTTAATGTAATTAAATTTGATTCATCATGAATATACCTAGTGTCATTAGTAATTAGAGTAGCTCAGCATAAATCAATTTTTCAGTTAAGTGTCAATAAAATTCTGTTATTTTTCCTTATTTCTGAATTCCTGGTATTAAGGTGTAAGGAGGTTCTGCAAACTTTTTGTTCAGAGTAAAAAGTTTGTACAAAACTAATTTTTGTGTTTAGTCATTTAGTCAAATCTTGGGAAATAGCCAGTCTCAGAATAAATGATAATCTAAAAGTGCTAGGTGAGTATAGAGAGTGAGTTGAAACTTTTGAAGTTTTATTTTCTCTTGGCTTCATTTTACTGACCATGACCTTGCATTGTTGTGTTGACGGATAACATTCTCTTTAGTCACTGAAAATGTTTGTTTTGTTAATGTAATGCACCATTTGTATACTCTGGTTATTAACAAAGGTCTGCAGTGATCCAATAAGACAATACCTGTCATGTTCTGCCAGGAGTATAATGAATAAAGACCTGCTTTCAGTTTCAGGGTCAATTTGACAGAGTAATGATAGACGATTAACACCAGTATTTGTTTCTCATCTCAAATAAAGAAAGGTTTTCCTTTCTTGTCAGCAGATTGTTGCAAATGGTTGAATGTTATGCTCAGTTCACTGATGTTAGTTCATGTTGCCCCAAATTAGATTTCTTTCTAATTCTTCGTATATTGTTAGACATAGTACATTAAGCGTTTTTCTTAAATTTCTGGTATCTTTGATAGTAATTTCTTTCAGCAGATGTCTTTACAAGGTTATTATCTAAAGTAGTTGGTTTCCCAGATTGAGGTTTATCACAAAGATCATCATCCCTCTTTTTAAATGATGTACTGAACACTTGCTGGTAGTCAATGTACCTGGATGCACAGCTCAAATATCCTTCATTGTCTGACTTGCATTAATGTCTTTAGGAAATGGTGAATATAAAACTCATTAAAATCTTTGGCAATAAACTAAAAATAATGAATAGCCTGAAAGAAAAGACTTTATAGTAGGTTTCATTGTTTACTATTTAACCTTGATTTTAAATGAATTGTTTAGATTTGTATATTTTAAATACAACTTTATTTGCATGTCTATTATATATGAATATAAATTTTTATGTTTTCTACCATTCCTGGAATTTGTCTACCTTGGAACATTTTCATCTATCATTAGTAATGTTAATTTATTATTACTTCTGTATTCTTCTGTAAAACTTTATAGTTTTTTTTACATCAAAAACTCTAAAACATTCTTCTTTCCAAATTTATCTTTTTAATATAGTCATTTTTCTTCTAAAAACAAAAAATTGGTCATTCAGCTTGTGAAGTCATGAAAAATAAAATTTGATTCATTTTTATAATTGAGTGTTTTGTATATAATGATCTGAATTTGATTCTATATTTTCATAAATAACTCTTATTCTCCATGTTTTCAAACTGACTAATGATGAAGCAGCCACTAGATTTTTTTTATGATGAAAAGAAGATCCAATATTTATTTTACTAGTTTTAGATGGTGTCATTGCCAAAAATGCATTGGTGTGGATGCAACATTTTCTGGGATGGAAACATTTTTGATATGAACTTCAATTCCATCAGTCACAGCTCAGAATATTTAAAAGAATTTTACTTGAGCCAAATAAGATGAGTGTTGCTCATCATGTGATAAAGATTTTTACATATAAAGTCTCCTTAATTTTAATGATGAAAGAAACATTCAAATACACATATTGTGTTAATTTTTTTTTATTATCTGATTCTGATAAAAGTATCTTCATTGTTCTTGTTTTTATCATAACCTATTAGCCTATGGGGTCTTTAATCTTATTTAGATGTTGAATGTGGTTATTCCTGAGTATTATGGAATATATTTTTTTTTTACTGAATCTCACATTTCACCTGCAACAATTCACAAATGTGAGAGTCAAAGTTCTACAGAGAAAATAATTATCATGAATAATACCAAACTGAAGAAGCTTTTGTATACACAACAAATTCTTTTTAAAAAACATTACTTTATGCATTCTGTTTAAATCTGGAAATTTATGAAACTTGTTGAATCACATCATCAAACATTATTCCTAATAACATTGTAACTTTGCTGATAATTCTTTTGTGAGAAAAATAGTAATGAATTATTTTGATAAAATTTTAGTGGCACAAGAAAGAAATGCAAAAAAATGATTGAAAATTATACCCTAATGAGAAAAAGAAATAAAATATGTCATCAGATGATTGGGATTTCAGATTACCCAACAATTTTCTACTTGTTTAGAAACAAGACTAAGACCACATAAATTACTGTCCAGTTCTACTCACTTTTTTCTTTCCAAAGTAAAAGTTAACATTATCTTAGCCAGTCTAATAAATGGTAATATATGGCTGCATTAGAAGTTTCTTTGTTGTGCTGACTACAAATTTATTTGTCCTTTTTAAAATCTTTTCTTATATATTTTATCAAAATCAGAACAGACAGTGGGAGTTGTCAAATATATATGTGTGAATTCAGGTAAGAAATAGCCATTAATATGCAAAAACATAGAGGGTAATGAAGACAGCTAAAGAGAATAACAGTAAAAATACATAAACAGGATGATAGTCAACTGTAAAAAATATTTGATATCAGAATTTCTTTATTTGAATTAATTGTTGAATTAAAATTGAATTGTAGAGTGTTTGATAATTGCTTCTGTACTGTAGCAATAAGCAAGAGGCATTAAGATGGAAGCTGCTTGGTGGATAATAGTCACTTCCATAACAGCAAAAGGTAGAATCCCAAATTCATTTAAAAGATGACTCCTGCAGTTTGAAAATGAAAGCAAAATGTCAAAGTACTGCAGGGACAGAACTGAATATTAACCCTTACTACAAGTGCTTAAACAACTAAAAGAACAATAATAATAAAATAATTATATAATCTTAACAACAACAACAACAACAAGGTTGTGGGGAAAAAAATCCACTCCAGAATGGAATATCCTTTCAGTGACTCCCCACCAATTTTGAGGTTTTACTATGTGATTTCCTGGTTCCTTCCATTAGTACATTCCTTTAATTATTACTGTTCATATTTATCAAATGAAGAAAATTTGATCAACTAATAAGTAGTTGATAATCTTTCCAGCTTCAAGATAAACCCTAACCCACCTTGTGTTTATTCTTGCTATTAGGTGTAAAGGTATAATTTGAAATGGCAGTCACTGACAAACCATCATTAATAGTTGGGAGTCTGGGTAATAAATGTCAGCATAATGTTCAAAAATTGTTCACAGTTTGCATTAACATTAAATTGAAACTAGAAATTGGGGAGATGAATTTGAATACATTTGGAAAAGGTATGAATCCATCGCCTTCACTTAGCTATGGGTTAAATAGTAGAATTTGAAAAGTTATCGTTATTCTTAAAAACTTATTAATGCAATATTAAAAGCAAAAACATGAATTATTCTTACAATCCAAAATATGTTTCAGCTTTAAATACTCTACAAAGGGTTGATAAGTCACATACAACAAATCAATCAACAGTCAGTTTAGCTATTATTTGGCAATAAAAACAATCCATAATTTATACCAAGATGAACAAATTACAATCATCTTGTGGTTGCGTGTGTGTGTGTTTGTTTTGCTTTTCTAGAACTATATCAACTTCAATTTTTATTTTTTTTTTTTTTCTACTGTTTCAAAGCTCTTGTTTATTTAATATAAAATCAGTTGCTTTATGTTGCCCAGTAAAGGACTAGGATAATAATTTTCATCTTCAAAAAGATAACACATTTTCATGATATTAGCCTTTTGTTTTTAATGCTTTTTAAATTCTTCAGCCTTCCTTACATATATTGTATCCATTCTTTATAGGTTTTTCTGTTCATACCATCAACTAAAACAGCCACAGAATGACAGGTTTGAATGTTAAGTTCTCATATTTGTAATATCAGCAAGTAAGATTAAAATCTGTTCTCAGGATTGACATCTTTCTGGAAATAAATGTCAATAGGTTAGCTGGCATTAATCTCTGATCTGGTCAGGATCTTAATAGGTAATATAATTTGGGGGAGGGTACTAGTTTATATATATTTTTTAAATTACATAATTTGGCTTCATCGTTCATTCTTCTTCTTCTTTATTATTATTATTATTATTAATATTATTATTAATATTATTATTTTTATGACAAACTTGTATATGCAGCTTTTGCATCTGAGAAAACATGTCATCATTTTTCCATGTCTATTATTTTGATTTCATTTTCAAATGAGCAAGTATGATCACTTTTCTTTTCAAGCATTCTCCGCTAAATCTAATCTTGTTGTTTCACTTGTGGAGTAATTGGCAAAAATGCTTAACAAACGGAATTGATAAAATTTCCAATAAACACTGAATAAAGAAAAAGGACAGGACAATATAATACTAAGCAAATGCAAACATATATGCAAGTCAAAACTAGACAAAGCAACAGTAATAAGCTAAAAAGTTCCCAAAGTAAGTATGGTGTTCACAGACTAAACCGATATAGTCAAGTGATTGTAGCATTCCAACTTGAAGTCAAGAAATTTTGGAAGAGGTGGTCTATTTTTATTGGCTGGAAAGAAATTACAGCATGCATCTGCAGAATTTGTCTATAACTTTGAGGAGGGGGAGCTTTTTGCAGTCATTCCAGTGACTGAAACCAACATTACTTCAATTCATTTTTATCCTGTAACATGATAAAAGTACAAGAGATTTTTTTCTTTATTATTTATAACCTTTAGTATCTTTCCATTAATCATTCCTTTCTTGGTACACAATCTCTCTCCCCATCATTCACTCACTCTTTCCTTCTCCTCCACCCTTTGGTGTTTTATCACCACCACTTATTCACATGTTCTACTTATATCTCTTCACCACAAACAATGACTACCTAAAAAAGAACAAAGCCTTTTAACAAATAATCACCTATGAAATTAAATCCCTGCTAATTAAATCTTTGACCCTTTCTTCTGAGAAATAGCAGACACTCCATCTTGTGCTAAATTGAAAGGTTAATTTCAATTTCAGAAATGTTTATTGCAATTCTGTTTAATGAACCTCTTCTACCTGACAGTGTGTATACTTGACACCATGCATTCAATCTGTAAATCTTGGCAACAAAATTTTGGTAATGTTACTGTGAACAAATCTTTAAAGTGTCACGTAGCAAATTTGCTAAACAAATCAACATTTTTATGAATAATCCAATTCTCAAATGGAACTAATTCTGTTTGTGCCAATTTGAACTTTATGCAACATTTCATTTCATTTCTTTCATTTCTTTCATTTTTGTCTAAAACTCCAATAATAGTTTGCTAGCCTTGTATTGAAACTATTTTCATATTGGAGCTTACAGCACAAATGCCAAGCAGCACAGCAAGCTGTCCCAAATTTCTGGCAGAGTGAATTGCATCATGGTGCTCTTTTTCTCACAGACAGTGCCCAACTGACCTTACTATACTGTGCAGTCAACAAAATCAAAAACAATGCACATGCATAAAATTAAAAATATAAAATGGCAACAATTTATCCATCGTACCATATATATATATATATGTATATATATATAACAAAATGTTTTTAAAATCATATGTGTTAAAAAGTGCTCAATATCAAGTTAGAAAAATCAAACCTGTAGAGCGATTGAACATTTCGAAGTGTTTGAGTGTCAATCTGAGCACAGTACAGAGGATTTGGAAAGGGTTGGAGGAGTCTAATGGTGATTACACAGGTATGGCATCTCAGAAAACTCACTCTGATTGTTCTGTAAAGAAAAGAACTCCCAAATTTATTGGTGAAGGGCCTCAGACTCAATATGGTGGCATACATCAAGTGCCTTGAAGAGGTAGTGCTGCCCTGAATCAAAAGGGTGACTGCTAAAAGACCCTATGTCTGACAACTCTGCACTATGCCACACAAGCAGGAGAACCCAGTCATCGCTGTCAGACAATTTCTGCGACCAGATCGCCCCTTACATCTGGTCACCTAACTCCCCAGATTGCAACCCTCCTTGATTATGTGTAGGATGCAGTTTAGCAAGAGGCCAATAAAACTCCTTTTAACACCAAAGAGGAACTGAAGGCAAGGATCATAGCAGAATTAAACCAACTTAAACAAGGAGACCGTCCAGAAGAGTTGCAGGAGATTCAAAGGTGTCTGGAGGCCATGGTTGAAGCCAATGGTGATTTTATTGAATAAATTTATTCTTTAGTATTTCAAGATATTTTTGTGTAATTTTGATAAATATATCTGTTAAAATGAGATGTCATTGTTATTTTCATTTTTGCATAATTTAGACGACAATTTATCTATCGCACCTTGTATATGTTGTATTTGGCAAAAGACAAATAAGTTTCTTGTAGGAGTCAAATGCTAACATGCAGCTAGGAAATGAAGAGCACTTATTCTCCCTCATCCCCCCCCCAAAAAAAAACTCGATTGTAGCTTCATCTGACATGTTGCACAGAGTGCACCTATACAGGACATGGAGATTGGAAAGTACAGACAATTGACCACTTTAAGCAATTGACTTTTGCAGTTTGTTCAGTAAAAACTAAACCCTCATCTATTGTTTTTGTTAGAGTATTGTCACAAATGCACCATGACAGCTGGCAAACAAGAGAGGTGGAGGATTGAATGCTTTAACATATCACATCTCTATTGTCTTAATTTCATGCTTACATATTAGCAACAAAGCTGTTGCATTCCTTTACAAAGACTGCACTCTTAGATTAAAAAAATAAAACATATGAAAATGATTTCCTGTAGATTATTCATTGGAAATTAAGTTGATTTGTTCAGAAATTTCCACACTGTAGCCTGAAACAAAAGTATTTGAAGTCTTGTGCTATTATCAACTTGCTTGGGGTGAACTGATTTAAAAATCTGTAGTAATCATTTGAAAATATTAGTGCAAATTTTACTAAACATTAAACATGTGACCCTTGTCCAGCTTTTACTGACTGGCCAATATTTACCCTGCATTGTATCTAGATTCTTGTTTGGGTCAAAGTGCACTGAAAACTAGGAAAGGCCTCCCACATGTCCACAAGGTAACAAAGATGAAAACTTGCACCATGTCGAAAAAGGAAAAATAAACCCTGTTTCCAATATTGTAAAATAGGATGTTTTTTTAATCAGGGCTTCACATGCTAGGTCTTGGTGGATAGGTAGGTGACACCTGGGGACAACTTCTGCTGTATCAGTCTCAGCTCTTCCTCTTTACCAAGTTTCCAAACATGAACCCATCCTGACATGTGGCTGGGAATACAATCAGGTGGTATCAGAAGTATGCAAGGGACACTGTCTCCTGGCATGGGCAAATCAGAACTACTTACCCTGATCCCAAGCATGATTGTTAATGTAAACGAGCAACTGGATACATGCCATGTTCCATTTTGTTCTTGCTTAGTCTGAAAAACCCTCATACACTCATTCACCCTTCTATTCCCCTTCAGTCAAAAGGGATGCCACTTTAAAAACTTTAAAAGGCCAATTTTCTAGCTTTAAAAGAGAAACACGAGATCAAGATAAAATCACACTTTCCACTTTTATATAGTTGTCTCAATATTAAGCTAATTACTCATTATTATTATGACATTTATTTTTTTTATCATGTGAAATTGGACTAAAAGAAATGAAAACATTTTAACTTGTTTCAGTATTGATACTTTTAGATTCTTTAGCAAAGCATAAGAAAGCCAATTGCAACATTGAACCAAAATTAAATTTTTTCTTTTTGACTTAGATTACTTTTTATGCATCCAATGTCTTCACTGGTTTGACTCTGCTTGAATACTGTTTTGTTGTTGGCTTTGCTTGCAAGGAAGATGGTCTATCTTCTGCTGGTTTGAAGATGGTTGTGGAGCTCAATATATGTGGCACAAATCTTTCCACACTTAAGATAAGGTAAACCATAGGTTGGAGGTACCTGATGGACAGCCTATTCCTTTTATTTTTTCCTCAGCAGCTACTCACTTGTTACCTTCAAATATGTGACTGGCCATATTAAGGCAAAAGGTATCAGCTTTGCTCTCACTTTCTTGTGCCATGAACAACAATAGTTACGGGCAAATGCAAGCTGCTGCTTAAGCAAATCTTTTAAATGTTAGCATTGAATTTAAAGTCTTTTTGTACTGTCTCTTTAAATACATGATTTCTTTTGTTGGAGTCAGAACTTAATCTTCAGGAGTTTCTTCCCTTGGACACTCTCCTAACTAGGAAGAGAAATCTTACCTGGAAGTTCCAAGCAGTCATCTTTCACTGGGAACCCACATGGCAAATGAAGCAGTTTGAATAAGTTATTCTCTCCCCAGTCTTGAGTTCCTTTAATTTAAATTTATTTGGTTAAATATAATAATTCTCTTGGTTGTTTGGTTGTCTAGTAATGTGGAACTAATGAGTACATGCATAAGTTATTCTTGTTACTGTAACTTTATACAGAACTGTCAGTGCCTCTCATATTACCATCCTGGGTATGACAATGAACTATATCTTCATCCAGGGTAAGGCGATAAACTACGTCCAACAGCAAGGCCTCTGATCAGGAGGTTCTGAGGAGCGTGGAACCACCTCATAATTGCTGGGGTTCCCAAGTGCTACTGCCCTCACCCAGGATGGTAGCACCTGTTAGACAAATAGTTAACCCCAAAACTGAGGTAAAAAGCATTATAAAAGTGTAAAAATAGGTTTTAATACCAGAAATACTTTGTAAAAAATTATTACCAGAAATAAATTTTTGAAAAAAAAAAAAATACCAGCAATACATATTTTAAAATATTACCAGCAATACATTTTTGAGGCAAAAGATATTACCAGAAATAGATTTTTGACAAAACATTCTCAGGAAAAAAAAGTTGTTGGCATTAAATAACCCACTGAGGTTGATATGCCATAAAACAAAACAACTAAATCTCACCATATTAGTAATTATCATACTTGAATGGCAGGCATCATCAATTGATGTTTCATTGAAGATCTGCTCATATCAATAACTGCTAATTTAAAATTTTCCAATGATACAGGCATCATTCCTTCATAATTCAGTTTAAATGTCTAATTAGCAACTCTAGGATTCACTAATTTCCTGGAGTATTTGCCTGGAAGTACAGACCAAAAACAGTGCTAACTCTGCATGTATACTTCTCAATGAGAAAAAAAGAAAACATTGATGACAACTTGCTGCAAAGAATGCACACCTGCATTATGCATTCCATGCATAATGGAGCTGAGGTGCAATTATTAAATTTTAAAATCTAACATGTGTTTTATTTCTATTTTCCTTAATTTTTTTTAATGTAAAAAGAGTTAAAATTTTTATAGATTTTCAAAAACAAGCATAAAAATTATCTTAAATTATTTTTTTAACTTTTGTTTTATGCAGACTTTTCCTGCTATTTAATAGTTAACATTTGGTGGAAAGCACTGGAAACATATCCGTTGTAATTTAATATTACTAATTTCAATTAAAAGGAAAATATGAATTATATATGATGCAACTGGATAAAAAAAATCCTCCACCTAAAATTTTTTGTAATTCATTTCCTGAAGGAAGTGTAAAATGTACGGCATGTAATATTTAATTCTAATCAACTGAAGATAGATTTTCTCAAAAGTGCAATAATATTTTCTATGGAAAATAAAATCTGAATCATTTAAATGACAAATTTCCTGCTTTTTATGATTAAACATCTTCAAATTATTCAGCTTGAAGTGTTTTTGCATTCATTGCTTCAAACAGAAATGCAAGTTTTGCTTAGTGAATGAGAAATTTTAGTGGTTGTCTCAATGTTGCCAAGTTTATTATTCACAGCTAAAATTGAAAAGTTTTGCTAACTTTATTGCTAAAAATGTTTTATATATTCTTTTACAGTTCACTGTACCTATGAAATAACTAAAACTCCAGAGCAAATTATTAATAAAACATTTAATTTACTAAATATTGAAAAAAAAAATAAATAGAAAAATAACTAGATTTTCAGCTATTGTGAATTCCTACTACCAACTAAATTGCCAAAAAAGAAATCAGTAAGATTTCATAGAAAAATAATCAATTAGACAACCCTAGGTTATCAACAATAGAACATGGGATACTTTTATCAGGTTCAATTCAAAAGTAGCCACATTTTATAGGTCTGCCAATCATCCCACAAAATGCAAGATTGTTTTTAAAATTTCATGTCAATTTATTTTAAAAAGTTTTTTTCTGAATTGCTGTACAAATTTCTCTTTTGTATTTCATACTATATTTCATCCAATGCAAGGCCCAAGAGCCACTCTAGGATGAGTGTTACTGAATGAAGTTGCTATAAAGGTGTAAAGGGAGGATATGAAAAGTACATATGAGGATATATAGGATAAATAACAGTTGAGCCACAACTTGAAGAGGTTAGCTCAGGATTGTAAATTCTTGAATAGAATGGTCCAGTTTCAGATATGAACATAAGGTGAGGTTTAACCTTAAAGATGAAGTTCAATTACTGGATTGTTGGACTGTATACCCTTTCTGCTAGTATAGGAGATGGAGGCATTGGAAGTCTACTTTTGTGGATGGATAGTTTGGATTTGGCTCTTGTGCATGTGTTATTCTTGCACCTATTTTGGTATGAGGAGATGTGGAACTGAGATAGTGAGACAGCAACACCCCAAATAGTATATAAAAAAAAACTACCTGGATTAACTGCCAGAAAGCACTGCCATCACTGCATACTTACATATGATATTGAGTGACTCCACTGGAATCTACTGCACAGTCCAGATCCTATTCACCAAATGGCAATATAGTAGTCCCAATATTGTGAGCCTGTTTATACAATAGACTCCAGACTATCTGGCAGATAACATCAACCCAAAGAAGCATTTACCTCCAGCACCCTTGATGAAGAGACAAACAATCTAGGATTGGGAATAAAGTTACAGGCAAACCACCTGAAGTGAAAACATGATCTCTACCCCTGTGTCAAGGCAGCAAGTCTTCTTGAGACAGAAACATCATGTCTGAGACCACAGGCACCAAAGACAAGTTTGCTCAACTGTGACAACTAAAGACCCAATTAACATTTTCAGCAATAGCACAATATAGTTACAAAGGTTGCTTGCTTATTGTTTTAGAAATGAAGAGGAATTTGTTGAAACACTCAAGTTTGCTACCCTACAGATTTAAGTTAGCAATCTTACAATTATAGTTAGTATTTTAAAAGAAAATGATGGGATTATTAATGTATGAAACTGTTATATAGCTAATTATCTACCCCATTACCTGGTAAAGGTGTTTTTAAGAAACTTCAAAAATAAAATAGCTGTATGTACATATCTGAAGTAGTTTTTTTTTTTTTACTAATTTTGAAAAAAATAAATCAGCCTCATGTCACAGAAAACTGGTTAAGCAACTGTTATCTCTGTGTTATCCTTTTGTCCCTCCCCACTTCCTAATTTATCTAGATCAGCTTGATATTTGATCCCTACTCAGAAAATGTGGTTTCTTTGTCACCTTGTTGGAAATCTACTGCTGTCACTTGATGTTGAAGAGTCCTAGCAGTTACGATGGGGCTTACTTAATGAGATCCATATCTGCTATATATATATATAGGAGGTTGGGGATAACTCTTTATAAACTTAGTTAACATTGTGGAATGATGAAGAATAATTGTCTTTGGAATATTACTTTAATCTGCAAAGAGAAAGAAATAAATGTTCAGTAAATGAACTCTCCTGCTTTTCAGGATAAATTATACATAACCAATTTTTGAAAAATCCATTTTGTTTTTAACTCCATCAAGACAATAGCTTTTTTTTATTTAAACAATACAAAAATGGTTATATTGTTATAATATTCAAGTTATTCCTAGTTCTTCATATAGTCTAAAATTTTTAATTTGCTTTTAACTTCATGCTTCAGATGAACTACTCTCTGCCCATCAAGTTAATGTTGCATTTAAAAATGAGGCAAGAAACTTTCAGACAAAACTTTACTCATATGTTAGCCTTAAGGGTGAGATACTTATCAGAGCCTAAAGAAGTGGATCATTACAAAAAGTGGCAAAGTAAGTTTAATCTCTAGTGGGGACACTGGAAGAGGAACAACAAATCTTCTCTACAAGAATTTCTGGCAAATTATTGAATACAATTTCAGAAAAGTGGAGAAATATCATGTTAAAACCAACACAGATGAGGACATAAGGAATAATAATGATGACTAGTTCTTTCCTTCAAGCTATTTCTGTGACTCTCTTCATAAATCAAGAATGCTTAAATGAATGCCTATTGGACGTCTTTATATTTTTATTGGTACATAAAAACTGATCTTGTCACTTTACTGAATTCTGGATCCTATTTTTACAATTATTTCTTTGTGAAAGTCAGAGAGCAGAAACAAGTTATAAAAATAAGATTTGTGCCTTCTGCTACCCATGAGCATGACTGGTAAATTTCAGAGTCAGGAAATCAATGCTTATAAAAACAAATCAATATTCGACACTTCCAATTTTGCAGCAACAACATAATTATATGTAGAAAGATCTACATCTTTATCAGTTTCCCCAATCAGGATCATCCATCTTTTGTAATATTCATCTTCCATAAATTTATATGTCAGCCATTACTGCAAATAAAGCAAAGACACTTCAGTGGTATAAAATCTAGTGCATGAAAGAAGTTTGAAAGATTTTGGGAAACTTAAAGCAGGAAATAAATGCTGGTATCAAAACTTGGGATTTACAAAATTGTCAAAGCTTACAATTTTCGCTTTCATTATGTATGTCATTGGGACAGCATAATTTATAAATACAATACTGACCAATCAAGAAAGAGGATATTATTTTAGTTTTAAATCACAGTTTTCTTTTGTAAGGATTATACTGAATAGCTGCCTAAAGAAGCCTCTAAAGTCATCAATTTTTAACATTTGGTACATTTTTATAAATTGGCAGTTAAAGTTATCAACATCAATTTTAGTTCTTGCTTTTTACTTCTTAGACTCTTCTTAGTGGCTGAGATGGTAATGGTTCAGTGGTCTTCAAGACAAACAGGCTCTCTTCCTACTCTATCAGTTTGGATTTGCATTGAGCTAAGTGTTTACACAACACTCTAAAACAATCATCTCTTCTTCCTTACCTCATTCATCAAGACATCATCTCAGTGGGCATAAAAAGAATATTGTTTTTATACAATTTATTAAATCTATGGAAATTTATCTTCAAACAATGTTTCTAAACTATTTAAATGTGCTATGTCTTGAAACAGAAAACTAAAAGCAATATCAATTCAGCTATTAACTCCAATTAAAATCCTAGAAATCCATGTACATTTGTTTTCAATATATATCTCTATCTATAAAAGGCCGGATGTGTGTGTGTGTGTGTGTGTAATGAATGTACGGCCACAATTTTCGACAAATTTGCACCAAAATTTACATGCACATGCTCCAAGTTAGTGGGAAGGCCAAGACTGATGTTGCCTTTCCCAACTCCCATCGATAGTGGAAATAATCAATTTTTTCATGCTTCTACAGCAGTTTTCATGTAGTTGTCAGCCATTTTCTACTGGCCAGAGTGAGAGCCTATAGCTGGCTGCCACGAATAGGCAGGAAGATTCTATTGGCCAGTGTGAGAGCCAACAGCTGACTGACACAAATGTTAACTAGCATGTTAGCATGCAAAAAAAAAAAAAAAAATGGATAGCTGCATTCGTCACAAGTGAGAAAAATTTAAATCTGCATGGCACTTTACTCCAATTGGCTCATTCACTTGCTTAAACTCAACGTTGATTCTGATTCCGCAGAAATGGGTTGGGTGTGAAAAAGTATTTGTTGTTAACATCCTTTTTTCAATCAGTTTTTCCAGTTTCGAGTCCTTTTTTAAAGCTGATCGTTTTGTGTTCATTTTGTTTAGTTCTTTTTTCGTAACATTTAATTTAATGTTTAGTATGGAGCTTAGAAAAAATTCGCAGTGTGAGATAGGCAAGAAGTAAGGCATGTAGCAACATCAGCATGGCAAAGGGCACTCCTTTAAAGGCAAGGAAGGGCAAAAATATTTTAAGTCAAGTGATAATGATTGCTGAGTCATACAATTTTTTAATCAAGCACAGGCAACGCCAGGCCATGCTGCTAGCATTTTATGTATTTAATTTTACTTTCTGACCTACCTATGACAACAATATACTTTTAAAATTAAATACATAAAAAATGAATAAATAAAATATAAAATCTGTCACTTGCTTTAATACAATCATATTTTTGACAAAGTTTAACTGCTTTCCCTTTCCCAGATAATCCTAATTGAATGAACAACATTTTAAAACTTTTTTTGGCTCCCATTCATTCAATTGTAGGAGTTCCACAAGTCATATAGGAGAGTAAGGGGAGGGGAGAAAAAGAAATAAGAAATGGACAACATTCAAGGACATTTCCAATTAGAAGATAGTGGAAAACTAAATTCTGCCTCCTCTTAAATGTGTATATTAAATTCTCTTACATTGTCTTATGGAAAGACTCATGGGAGATTTATTTTGTATATTTTTCTTTAAGAATTGAATTCTTTCATTGTGTCACTTTGAAAATTGAAAATCTAACAAATTAACATTTTCAGCAATAGCACTAACATTTTAATTTCCAAGATGAAAAACAATGATATATTAAACTAGTGCCCCATTTTGATTGTTATTAGTCACTGTCTACTACAGACATTGAGCACTAGATAACTAGATTCACTTAATGATTTTGTATCTGTCATTTTCCTACCAGATAATCTTAAATCCAAAATTCCACCACATGACCAGGGTAGATAAGTGCAAGGGTTCAATTTCTTATATTGTGTGTGTGTGTGTGTGTGTGTGTTTTTTGCAGGGGGGGGGTAATTGCATGATAAAATGGAAAACAACTGTGTCATTTATTTTGTCCTTCCAAAGGACTTCATCAGATTAAAATATTTTAATTGATGGAATTATAGGTAGAGGATGTATGAAAATATATAAGCTTTGGTTATAATTCTAAATAGAAAGAAATGCTGAAGATGTAAGGATACTAAACTTTAAAAATAAATTTGAAATATCTGGTGTTCAAGGTGTCTACTTGTACAGCTGAGCTGATTTCAATCAGTTTCCCAATACTTTTGTTGTTTTTTTTTTATTGCCGTTTTTAAATTTTAATTTTATTTACTTACCCATCATTACTCTGATATACAGAACATATATCCTATTTCTCTCCCACCACACACAACTTGTTTAATTTAAAAATGTTTTCTTTTATTTAATTTAATGAATGTGAAGGTACTTACTTTATTACTTACTTTATACATTTAGCTTCTGGCCCTCATCTTTGAATCAACCCCTACACAATGATTAAACATCTTATGTCTAACAGCATTCAGTCTAAATCCTTAGTTTAATCTGAATTTTTCTAATATAATTTTTCTACTCTCATAAAACATGATTTGTGAGGAAAGTACTCTATCTTGCATTATAATTACAAAGAGTTATCTTCCAAAATTACCCTAGTCAACCATTTTTGGGGTAAATATACTGTTATTGGTGTTGTTCTCTCTGGTACACACTCTCTCTCTCTCAGCTGTTAGGTTATCTCAAAGTAACCATCAGCTATCTACTACGTGGGAGGGAGGCATTATATTTCCCAGCTGCAGTAGGTGTCAATGTTTGAGCTCAGTAATTGTGACTTTTTTTTTTTTTTCAAGTTCAGATTTTCTATCCTCTTTCAAAGGGGGGTAGAATTTTCTTCTGTGCATGAGCTACCATGTGTCTCCACAGATTTCTATCTTTTGTAGCTCTTAGCAATGTCTGTCCCTTTACTATCACTCCCAGTCCCTATTCTAACAGCCCTTTGCCTCTGAGTGTTGACTTCAATATTCACTATATATATAATAAATAAAGCTTAATAAATATTAATAAATAAGCTTAAAAGCTACATTATTGGGCAGCATTTAACATAGCTCCTGAGGGAGGGCTCTTGATTGACCCTTCAGGTTATTTAAGAGTCCCTAAAATCTTTGCACATTCTCAGCATTAAAAGCTCTCCTGGCTGCCATTTGATCTGGGTTTTCATTTGCATGGGGTTTTTTCCTTGCAGCAGCATTGTCCCTTGAATGCATTCTGGTCATCAGCTAGCAGAGATTTCTTTTTGCAAGGCATAGTACTGTTGTATGCAATAGGCAACAATAAACTACAGAACTAAAAATTTATCATTGCATTTAAGTATTGCATTAATATTTAAGACTACCTTTTAAAAGTTCAATGATAATTCTTTTGCCACCACTTGATTTGAAGACAATTTGATGTATGCAAGTCCTTACTTTCCATACAATTATTTTTATTTAATGGGTGACTGTCACTGGATTTCACAATTAATTTCAACCATTCCCAAATTTATTTCCAAGTTATAAAAATTGTTAGCATACAAAAAAAATTGTTGCAAAAAATCGCATTAAAAAAAAAAAAAAAAAAAAAAAAAAAATATATTGCCAAAAACAATCACGGTAATGAAACCTTGAGAATCCATAATTTCAGGATTGTGGGTCCGGATCTGGCTCAGAAAGTTTTTAATTTGCTCATAGAGTTGACCTAATTCCAAAATGGTATCACATGTTGGCCTATGGCCTCCAGGAGTAAAGTTGAAAAAGTCTTAGACACTGACATTCCCATTTATTTATATAGATTACAGTAGGAATAACACATTTTATTTTCCTATATTTCTAACAGTAGAAAGACTGTTTGAGAAATTGATAAAAAAGTAACTAAAAATAAGATGAAACAATATTTAAGGAGTTAAGACAGAAATAAACAGCAATATAGTGAAACAACAAATGACAAAAAATGGTTTCTGAGTCGAGGATCCATGCATCCAACTGGTTAATAAATTAATCCTTTGAAAATAGATATTTAACACTTCAACCAACAGGTCACATTCCTGCTGACAATAAAAAAAAAAAAAAAAAAAAAAAAAAAAAAAAAACACATGCTTTGTGATCCCTTTGAAGACTATATAAGCCAGTAAAGAGAAGGGACAATATGACAACAGTTTATGATGGTGGCTTACTCATTTATACTTTCCTCCTCACTTTTTTTTACCTCCTTTTTTTCTCACATATACAAGAAAAGAAATCACATTTCTTTTCATCTTAATAAACAACTACTAACACAAGAACTCATTGGCAAGAAAAATTTAGTTCTAAAAACATGAAAATAAAAATATTTTATATTTTTGTATTTAAAAAACCTCTTGCCTTTTTCTTTGTTGCGAGTTGATTCAAATCCGTAACATACTAAAAGAAAAGTTAATCCTGAAGAGTACCAAGTGCAGATGATAGTCAAAAAATAATGGCTGAAATGTGATAAAAAGATAGAAACTTGTCTAAGAGATTATTTTATTAAAGATATTGAAATTTTAGGAATAAAAAAAAAAAATAAAAAAAAATAATCAAAAGAAAATGTTTATGGTAGTAGAAGTTAGAGGAAACTGAATAGGGGAATCTACTTTGAAAGCATAGTCAAATTTTGTTAAACTGCACTTACTAATTGCCAATACCAAAACTTTTAAATTGGAATATAGATAAACAAATTCACAGATTAAGAATTGAGCCAAGTGAAATTTCAGACTTTTTATTTTCCATTCTAAAGATTCACAAATTTAATGATTCACAAGAAAAAAAAAAAAAAAAAAAAAAAAAAAAAATCAGATTTCATGAGTTTTTTTTTTTTAATCACCACATGGGTTTTTTTTTTTTTTTTTTTTTTACAAAATTTTAGAAAGTAGCAAGTTTAAGTGAAAACAAAAACTATTTTGACAAAGGAGTCTTTAAAATATTTTCATTAAATATAAAAATATATGTTATAAAAACAATTACAATTGAATACTAACATTTGAGTACCACAGCACAGACAATTGGTTAATAAGTTAGTCTTATCTGTCTATATCTCTGAGATGAGGTATTATGATTATGTACATTATTCGGACTGTTATCATCATCTTCATTGCCATATTCACAATATTTCAGCTGTTGTACACTCCAGCCTTCTTTCGGTGATTGGAATTTTGAACTGAACCCTTTATTTAGTCCACCAGGGTAGACACATGGCCCATAAAGATGTTGGTTAGATCCAGTGACTAGACCCAAAGAGTTATGAGTTCAATACCAGGCTACAGCATTGGCGAACCAAAAACCTTACAAAGTTGAGTTAAAGGGAAATAAGTAAGACATCTGGAAAAAGCATGGCACTAAAACAATTTATCCCAGTGGATGAAATATAAAAGGGTTCAGTTCAAAATTCCAATCACCTGAAGAAGGCCAGAGCATACAATGGCCAAAATGTTGTGAATATGGCAAAGAAGATAAGGATAACAGTGCAGATAATGTAAATAAGTTAGTTTTGCATACAACTATTACTTACTGAATATCCCCCCTGCCTTGTATCATTGTGCCAGGCTGGTCTGAGTAAATATTATAGAAGATCTGCCTTATGACTGAAGGTTTCATTAAGAGGCTGATGAGGCTAGGTGAAAAACCAAAATGTTGAATGCTAATTTTCAAAATAGATTACATGTTTGGAATATTTGCTAGGCCAATTATCCTCTTTTAATTTGGCCTTGTGGCATACAAATTTAAGTAAATATTAAAAATAGCTTATTTTCTTGAGCATGTCATAAAAGTTTCTTGCAGGTGTATATTGTTCCACAAACAAGTGGTGACTAAAATACAATTTAACAGAACAACAAATGACTACTTAAAGTAAAAAAAAAAACCTATATATCCACTATGGCATCAAACTAAGATATCACCAAGATGTTAGTCAATATGTCAAACCTCCTGCTCTACCTACCTTCCATATAATGAAGTCAACACTAGAAATTGTTTTATCCAGCTTGAAGTGATATCCATTACCCAGAGAGTAACCTCCCAGAGGTCCAAATTTGCTAACATGGGTGCAAGCTCTGCCACAAAATGTAGTCAACAAGATAGTGGACATACTTGAAAATGTCCCATAAACAGAGCCATGCACACATTTGAAAAGTACAATGATCAAGAGTACTGGACGCTTCAACAAAGAGTTACTCCATTAACTTTTTACCCACACAAGTAGAGGTGATAGGACACTATCCCAGCTACTGTACTTTGAGAAGCCACTTAGGTCAATACACCATAGCAGTCTGTGGATAGACAGACTACCAACAACCATAATACAGATATTTTCACTATGATGATAAATTACATCTGGCAGCAAGGCCTCTGAACAGGAGGTTTCGAGGAGCATGAAACCACCTCTTAATTGCTGGTGTTCCCAGGTCTACTCTGACCCAGGGTGGTAGCATCTGTTAGGGTCCCAGTTATGGGCAAATAGTTAAAACCCCAAAATCCTCTTTACAAAAAGATGTCAATGAAACCTGATCTACAAACTGATTCCTTACCAAGAATACATATTCTATTTATAGGAACCTATCCTAAAAATCTTGTCGGCATTAAATAACCCATTGAGCTGTAAAACAAACCAAACCATATATTTGCATATTTTTGCTGAAGACAAATTGGCTGACGTTGGTGACAAGGTTTTTGCCGCATTTAACCAAAGAGTGTTAACAGACCTGCAGAAGCAGATACAAAAGATGCAACTTACTCTGAGGAAATCAAAAAACAGATCTCCCCATCAAGACAGCTCAAACACAATCAGGAGGTACAGATCAGATCCAAGCCAAGATACCTAGGATCAAAATGTAGTATCTGTTCCAGCAGAGTCAGATGACCCATGGCTCCATCCAGCTGCAGTTCCAGCAGGCCTCCAGCTCTGGCCAGCCATGTGATAAACTGTCCATTTCAGGACAATGCTTTTCAACAACTACAAAACTGTCCCATCAGGACAATAATTCACAATGTGTGCAACCTTATTTTTGTTGATGTACTTTCTTTAACAAAAATAAAACTTGGCAATATTTTTTTTTTTTTTTTTTTTTTACTCAAGTTTTTTTTTTTGTTTGTTTGTTGTCGTCTTCTGTCATTCAATAAGCTTATAGTTACACAAGATGGTATACAGTGACCATAGCTCCTCATTTCATCAGAAAATAATCAGGTTAAATATAATGAGTTATTAAAATGTCCTTTGCACAACCAACAAGAGATTCAAAAATAAATTCTGATTTTTGGCCAGATTTTAGGAAATGTGTTAAGCTGAAGATTTTCTTAGTGCCACCACCTTTGGATTAGCTTCAGGCTAACCCACATTTTCACCAAGTTTAGTCATTTTATTGAGAGGGAGGTAAAAAAAAAAAAAAAAAAAAAAAAAAATAGTATTTTCGCTGTTGTCAAATGGTGTACATAAACTCAAAAAACTAACAATAATGCCTTTGGGTTGGGTCCCTATATGGAAACATCTGGCTTATAGACAAAACAAGTTCTTTGTACAAAAAAACATAAGCCAATAGTTTATCTAAATGTAAATTTATGCAAATAATAAATATAAGCAAGCTGTCTTTTTCACCCTCTGACTTTTGTATGTTACTTAAAGATTTAATTTAAGAAAAAAATTAGTTTAAGAATATATTTGTCTATTATAGGAACCCAAACTCAGAACTCAAGAAATATTGAATTTTTACACAATTTTTACACAGAACTCAAGAAATATTGAATTTTTACACAATTTCTATTCCATGTTAATGGCAAACAAATTTTTCTGCAGAAAGGACAAAGAAATTGGCAGAGAAATTAATTGTTCTGAAAGAATAAAAAACATTGTAATCATTCAATAATAAGAAAAATCCCTCAAAATGCATTGTTCATTCATAAAAAATGTATATAGACATTAATTTAGAGTTAAACTATATTTTAGAGGAGGAAATAAGAGAATTTATTAAATAATAACAGCCAAGAATGCAATATACCAAAAAGTTTTCTTTGTAAATAGAATTTTTTAAGAATTCCTATTAGTCTTGCCTTAGTCATCAATTGTTACTTTGTTGAATTCTAGATATTTTATAAGAACTTATAATTAGATAAATATTTTATGAAAGGAATAAGAATGTGTTATGTTAAAACATATGCAAAATCGAATTTTCAAAGAAAATCATTAAGGAAAAAAAGACTTAACATTTTTTTAAAATAAACATTTTATATTTTAAGACAAAAAACAGGAACACTTTGTGCCTCTGAAAAAGTTTGTTCCTTCCAGTTACAAGCTTACAGCCATATCATATTGAAACATCAGTTCTCATAAGATCACTAAAGTTAATCAACCTTGAGCCTAGTCTGTGCCCAAGTGCTGTGTACTTGGAAGTGTGGATGGTGTAATGGACAATGAATTGGAGAGCCAAGTTCTAATTCTAGTTGGGTTCATCATATTTACTTATGCACAAATACTCTTGGGAAAGATATGAATCCACTTATTCTCTCTCCAGCTATGGGTTAATTAACAAAAGGTTGAGTAAAAAAAAAAAAAAAAAAAAAAAAAAAAAAAATCAATCCTTCCAGTTACAAAACTACAGCAAGATTCATTATGATACTAATCAGAATAATTCTAACACAAAGATTTAAAAATTTGATTTTTTTCCCAACCATGCAATTACATAAGCTTCCAAAGGTATAAGAATGTCTTACAAATTTTTGATTTCTGAAACAAAAACATTACACAATTAATGCAATGATATTTATTAAATTTAGTCGGATGCAAGGCCAACCAGACCTGAATATTATCCAATCCTACTATTGAAAGTCTGAATAGTAAGCATCTTTGAAATTAAGAAAAAAACAAAAACTAATCCATCATAATCTTTTAATAATGGTCTCAAAATATAGGTTAAAGTTTTAGTGGTTGTTCATTACATTCTAATAAGTGGTTAAATAATATTTTGGCATTAAAAAAATAATTTCTTTTCAAAATAATCTTCAAAAACTTTTAAAGTTTATTTATCATTTGCTTTCTCAAGGAAATCAAGGAACAAGATTTTTGGTGGAACGCGGATAAAGTTTGAATTTATCCATCAATTCCTTATTTTCTTTGGCAAATTTCAATTCCTCTTCAAGTTCTGCCAATTGCTCAGTGCTCATCCTCAAAACAGGTTTTTTAAGTTTCTTGAAAGAAATTCCACTTGAAGCTTCAGATCTTTGGCCAGCACTGAGAGGCTCAGTAGATAATGAATTTTGCAGATTTTCTCTTCTTTCAACAGACTGATCAGGTTTATAACTTCGTAGATAAAACCTCAAATTCTGAAGAAGATTCCTGAAAATGTTATGTTTAGTTCTTGTGGTATTAAGTCCAGGGGCTAAAGTATGATTGAGGATTTTGTTGGTTCCAGATTTTTTATTTCTTAGATCAAGACTAGGGAAGAACATTCTCTCAGCAAAGATATCCTGACCAACACCTGAAACTTTTGTAGCAAGAGAGATTTTCTCAAAAGTATTTGATTTGGTTGAATGGTTATTAGAAGATTGGTCAGTAGACTCAGATAAAGAATCAAGCTTTTTTTCAGTTAGATTTGATTCAAGATGTTCTTTACCAAGACTATTGGAATAATTTTCAATGACCTCAGTCAAATTCAGCAGGTTCTTTAATTCTAAAAATTCAGATTGTAATTCACTGGCTTTTACAAATACACTCACAAGTTTTACTGCTAAAAGATTGTCTAAAATATTAGGATTTTGGTACCAATTTTGAAAAGACCTAATTTTCTGTAACGATTTTCCAATTTCGGGTCCGGCTTTTCTATCCACTGTATAATCATTTGCAATAATTTCATCAAGCAAACTAGGAGCAATGGATTTAGGTTTTGACTGAAATTCCTCACTCAGTTTTGACTTGTGTTGTTCAAGTTTTTTAATGACTTTTTCTGACAGAGTAAGCATCAAAGACATGTCCTCATTATCAGCCACAGAACGAGGCTTTTCTGTCAATACATTTTTAGTCAAAGTTGATATTAATTTTGATATTGAACTGGAAGAAAACATTTTGACAGATTCCATTTTGAGGTTTTGATCTGAATTCTTAGACCCTGTTAGACTCTCTTTCAAGAAAGAGTTTTCATATTTCTTGATGTTTACATTTCTAGAAAATTCTCTTTTCATCGTGGCATCAACTTCACTTGAATTCATTTTTCTGGATTTTATATTTTTCCACTGCTTCTTCAACTTGTAGCCATGGAGAATCAAAGACCATTTCAGGAGAACTCCATCTTTTTTGTTATTTTTTGTATCATAGATTTCCAATGTCCAGTTACCATAAGGATTTTCCATCCAGTTATGTACAGTCATGAAATAGAAATCAATATCTTTGAGTTGGTCAAATTTTCTGGGAGACAAAAGTTGAGATCTGGTTCCAGCAGGAGAAGTTAGGAATATCTGTATGTCACCTCGAGATGAGTGTTTCAAATTGATGTACACTTGAACATGTTCTAAACGTGTTAAATGAGAGAAGGCTATATTTGAGCAGCTATTACAAAATATCTGGATCTTGACTGGCTTAACATAAGAAACTTGCCTGAAAAAGAAAAAAAATATTTAATAAGTTTTTTTTTTATTTATTAATTGGAATCAAAATCATTTTATTAAACCGAATCATTGTCAGATTTTAAAAAATAATTGTGAAATTTATACGACATTATTTATAAAATTAATTTATCTGAGCTAAACTTAACAAGACACACACTAAAAAGAAAGCAAACAATTATATTGCTTCCACTTTTCATTGTATATTCATTATATATATATATATATATATATATATATATATATATATATATATATACCCTTGTACAAGTCTGGGTCAATGAAAAACAATAAAATTTATTAACATCTGTTAATAAAAAAGTTTTGTAGAAAACTTTATCAAACAATATTGGACAGCTTTGGAGTTAAGTTGTACATATATGCACTCACAGTGAACCAGATATAATACTTGAATTTCACAAGACAATTTGTTCTTTCACTTTAATTTTAAGAATTGGCACAAATAAATATTTTCCACTTCGTACAAATGACTTAATGTATTTTCTTTTAATCTACCCTAAATATTTAAAAAAAAAAAAAAACAAAAAAAAAAAAAAAACATTCTATTCTAGCAGACAATCAATGAACAATTAAAAAGTTATTTTGGGGTTTAAGCATATGAACAAATTGACTTTCTTAGGCATAGGCCTTTCAAGGCATAATTTGTTCAATTTTTGTGTGTATATTTTAGGAAGAGATGAGGTGACATTTGTAAAGAGATTTTCTCTAAAGTACCTTCACATTAACTGTTAAATTTTCACTCATTGAAGATTTTTGCTGAATTTGAAAATGTGAGTCTATTTGAAACATGATAATTTCTTTTTATTGTTTGCTACAAGTAAGAATTATAAACTTTGAGACAAAGAGAGGAGAGTGTACAAAGAGAGAAATCTGGCTCAAAAGTTCTTCACTAATCCTTTTTTAATTACTCCCATTAAAACTCAAAAGCAAAAATGAAAGGCTTGTTTTGTCATGGATGAGCAAGGTAAGTCCGAGTCCTGGTAGAAGAAGAGGAGTACTATGGTCTTTTAGCATCTCTCCTCCCAGATAAGGGAATTGACTTCAATAGCCATAGGATACCTGAGAGTTACTCCTATTGTTAAAAGAAAAAAAAATTGACTTCCATCAAAATTTTGATTACAATTTCTCAGCTAAGATTGAATGAATTTCACATATACTGAAAAGAAAAATTCTTCATTCTTTGTAATCAGATTTTTAAGTATTTTATCCAAATAAATAGCCCAGCTTTCAAACAAGATTCCTATTTACCATTTGGAAGGGCAATAAATAATTAGGAAAAGAAATTGACTGAAAATAGGGAAACACCTGAATGTGCAGGTCGATGGGTTTGATCAGTTGGATAAACTTTGTATAAAATCATTATCTACTTCAAATAATCACTGATAATTATATTAATCAACTCAAAGCGATTTTGTTTATTCATTTTTTTTTTTATCCAAATCAAATTATCTTATTTACTTAAAAAAAAGAAACAGTTTGCTTTCATTAATTTTCTAAGTTTTGTTAATGCATGTAAAAAACAAGAAATGATGAAAGAGAAAAAAAGATTACATTTTCATATCTGCACTTGTATAAAAACACTTCCTTTGAGGAGGAACATTCTTCCAATCTTGGGCCATTTCAACCATTCGTCCACAGTCCATGAGGCCAAATCCAAAAGAATGGCTAACATGAAGACCGGCACCATTAAAGAACCAATTGCTATCAGAAGACGGAATACGAGCACTGTGCACTACCAAATGCTGAACATCTCTCCAGGTCAGGTGAGAGCTGCAGAAAAAAAAACAAAAAAACAATTATGCCTGATAAAAATTTCATATAATGGCTTGTTAAACAATCTTTATTGAATTTGAATACTTTTCAGTCAACACTAATCTTTTAGAGTAACATTTGACAGATACATGCACACACAAGTGTGTGTGCATTTGTACACTTGTTCCAATTAATACAATCTTTGTTTACTATTCTTATAATTTCAGTTCTTTCACTTTTGTAACCTTCTGTTGGTTCCAGTCTTATCTTGTGCATCACAAACATTACAAATACTGATTCCAATTTCAATTGCAATATTTTTGACTAAAGGTCCTAACAGTGTAGAATAAGGATAACAGTCTAGCTTTATTTTTGAGCACATTCAAATCTGCCAGGTACATTTCTCTATGTGCCATGTCCCTTCATGACGTGAGCAATCATGGTTCTCCACAATTTCCTTTCCCTTGTGTCCTTTAGATAAATTAGATGGCTGAAATTCTGATATATTCTACATGATAAAGTTTGTCAATATATCAAGAGGAGGAATGGAAACAAAGCTCTCTTGTAATCCTTTTTGATGCCCTGCTCCCTTATGGAACTCTCTTTTTGCTTTCCTGTCAATTATGATCTTCAAAAATGTAGGTGCAATGCATCATCTTACCTTGAATCCTGTTCTTTTATTATCCTTTCTACTTAAAGTTTTCTCAGTTTCTATCATTCTCAATAATCCACTTGGATCTTAGGGACTATCACTTTGCTCAAGATGAAATGATTATAAAAAAATTTCAGTTTATCAGATAGTGGAGCTTGAACCCACACAGTAAAGTCAAACACTAATAGAACCACTGCTTTTACCATTCACTGGGTTTTGTCTCTTAAGCTATTAAGAAGACATCTGTTCATTTATTCTGAATGATTTACTATTCAGCACTAAACTATTTTTAAAATTTAGAGAATTCCCGAGACTTTGAACAAATTTAAAATTCCATTTCCTGGCTAAATGAGAGTTTGTTTTTTGTTCAATTGTGAAAACTTGGAGAAATAAATTCTGATAAGATGACAAGATTTCTTTCAATCTCAGAAAAATATTTTTGCCATTAAATAAAAGTCATCTGATAAAAGATGGATTAAACATTTTGTCACACAATTAACTCATTTCTATCCTATTTATTCACCTACCATATCTTAAAGTATACAATAAGGTTAAATAAATCTTTAATCTTGGTTGGATTAAGGTAGGTCACACTGTATACAATATAATTTACATCCTTCAATAAAATAAAAAGCCTACTGCAAATTCATTAAAACTAGAGTTGAAAAATTAATGACAAAATCTGCAACATTATTTGCTAAATTCTATTTTAAATTTCATTGTAAAATAATTTTTATTAGATATCAAAAAAAAAAAAAAAAAAAAAAAAAAAAAAAAACGCTTTGCTCAAAGTCTGTATTCATAACTTGACCAAATTTAAAAACAAATGTTGCATAACTTTTCTTTATTAAACTCAACCTAGTCTGGCACAAGTCCTGGTTAATGAAAGTTCCAATGAGAATTGTATGATCAGATTAATTTGAAAATTTGCAGTAGGAATTAATCGTTTTCAATGCATTTGTGCCACTACCCAAATATTAAATTTCTCTACAGATTAATGTTAAGCTGATAAATGAAAATGAACCATAACAAACAGAAAATAAATTAACAAAAAACTTGACAAATCAAAGATAGAAATTCACAAAAATTAAACATGAGCTAAGGAAACAAAAAATATTTTAAATATGCATCATAATGAACACACAATAATGTTAGCTAATCATTAACAATTCTTTTGTATTTGAAAAGATGTTGGTGAGTTTGACTCAGTAGTAGGACAGAAAGACTGATAACAAAATTTATAGTTTAACATCAGTTTCAAGTTAGTGGTTAACTTCCTCTCCAAGCAGTATTTTTAACAATATACAGTTCCATGAAATCTGAGGAAGATATTAAAAGCAAAAAATACTCAAGGATTTCTAAAGACCACCAAATGTTACATACCTCTAACAAAGACTGGAGAATATATCAGTCAAAACATTGTTTATTATGTTTAAATAAAAATTACTTTTACAGAAAAGCTAATAACATTGTAAAAGAAAAGTCTTTAAGAATGATCACAAAATGATTGGGTTATTTTTCTCTTACTTCTAAACATGCAAAATATTTCAGAGGTCTCTAAATTCCAAAGATATGAGAGAGAGAGAGAGAGAGAGAAAAAAAAAAGAGAGAGAGAGAGAGAAAAAAAAAAGAGAGAG
>OZ010579.1:69216590-69254090 GCA_963932145.1 Acanthosepion lycidas
GAGAAAGAGAGAGATAGAGAGAGAGAGAGAAAAAGAGAGAGAGAGAGATAGAGAGAGAGAGAAAAAGAGAGAGAGAGATAGAGAGAGAGAGAAAAAGAGAGAGAGAGATAGAGAGAGAGAGAAAAAGAGAGAGAGAGATAGAGAGAGGCACAGAAAGAGCCACACACAGAGAAGCAGACAATGAGCCACACACTAGTAGAGGCAGCGAAATGTGCCAATGCACATAGGTAGGGACAGTTAGGCAGGCAGACTCATAGAGACAGAAAGAGATGACAAGGAAAAATAAAAATTTTAATATTCCATCATCTTTTCTGCTTAGAAAAAAAAATTCTAGTCTTCATTTTAAATATTAAGGTTGTCTCGTGAAATCAATTTGTATTTTTCTTCAATTCTTGACAGCCTATTTAACGCACACACACAAACACATGCAATGTATGTCCACTTGGAAATTTGGACATGCCATTCTGACAGAAATAAATTGCTTATTTTAAGGGACAACCTTTATATTCAGAACAATTTTCACAAACTGTTCTGTTTAACTAATCAGATTTTACTTTTGATAATAAAAAAATCTAACAGTCAGCCTCCAAATATTGAGCTCTTGGTTTTCAAATGTGATTAAGACTGAATTTTAAGTTTAGTTTATTTTGTAACTCAGCTACTGAAATGTTTAAAAATAGTGAATTCTTCAGAAACATTTGTAGCTTAAAAAAATAAATACAATTTTGACAGTTTTTAATAGTGCCTTTTATGGCAAAAAAAAAAAAAAAAAAAAAAATGTACTTTTATTAGTCAAAGAGTTTCTGTTTTTAGTGTAATATTAATGATATTTGTACCAATTTCTTGTAAAATTAAACAAATGTCAATATTTGTATTGCCATCACTGTACAAGGCCGATGTGGTAATTATTAGCTTAGAGTTACATAAGATCATAATTTAAAGATGTTTTACATTAGGAATTGAATTGACAGATAAAGAGGGAGCTTGTTTAACTGATTCACAATTAAATATTGCTGTCTAGTGAGGCAACAAATAATTCAAAATAATTCTAACTCTTATGTTGCCAGCATTTCATTAACAACCATCAGAAACATGCAGAAAATAGAAAGATCAAATAAAATGGAAATTGGCTTATAAATAAATTATATTTAAAAAAATAGGTCATTTTAGATCATAAATATGCAATTAATAGTTTACTGTTATTTACATTAATGTAAAGTACTTATTTGTTTCCTGGTTTTAAAAACATTTTCCTCCACACACAAATACCAAGAAATAAAATGAAAATAATTACAAAAAGCTGTCAGTTTAGCAGACTTCAACAAATAGTGTTATGAAATTTTGATAGCAAAAATAAAAGTTCTCTCAGAGGTTTCCATCATTAAATATAGGCATGAATACTCAACAAGTCCATAAATAATAATTTGTATCTTATTAACTGCTATTTATTATAAAGGGGCTTCTCCCAACTTAAAATATTATAAAGAATAACTGGGGAAGAATCCTTGGCTTGTTTTCTGTCAGCCACATTGACATGTAAGCTTACTGATAATTAAGCTTTTCAAATCAGTATAACGTAAATTCTATAAATAGAAAATGATTTGATATTCAGTAAAGTCGGCATTTAAGCGTATTGCAGGAAAGAAAAAAAAAATGTTATTTTGAATTATTTCAATTGATTATGAATTTAGTGTCGGCGTGAGTTCCAAGAATAATAACTCTGAATGTACAAATTCAGAGTTATTGTTCTTGATTTTAATTCTCGGAATGTAATACAAATTCTAGCTAAATTAGTAAGGGTTTGTATGTATTTCCACTTGTTTTTTTTCTTTTGCTGGCTTGGATCTTTGTATTAAATTTTCTTTGATGTCATTTTAGTAATTTTCAATGTCAATAATTGTCTTACAAGGCATCAATTGCATAAAAAGTCTGTAGTCCAGTTTTGTAAGTTTTCTTTAGATTAAGTTCAATCCTCACTAAATGTCTGTTTTACCACCAGGTAGGGAAGTTAGAAAATCTGCATTAATATCTGAAGTCATATGCAAATCAGGAAGAGCCACAAATGACAAAATGGACATTTGAATCAGAATTAGCATAGATTTGTTTTTCCTTAAATGAATCTTCTGTTTGATAAATTACATTGTCCATCACAAATAGATATCAATTATCAAGAAATGTAAGTATCAGATATCGTTTTAAAAATGTAACCATTGACATTTGAAGTAGAAAATAAAAAAACAATCAATTACACTATAGTGAAAATAATCTTAAAAGTATTATTCAATTACTTTTTTTTTTTTTTATGCTGTTCTTTAATTTCAATTGTAAAATGATGATTAACTGAAGAATAGTTATAAACCAAATTGGGTCAAGTATTGTCATTCATCATCCTTATCTTTGATCATTTTCATCCTGTCACACACACACATAAATTCAAGATCTTCAATGAATGTATCAGCAGACTAAGACTAAAAGTCATTTGTAGAATTCATCCAATAGAAAACTGTTTACTTTGCCTGCAACACTAAAGCAATGCATCCTGAAGCCAGTGGAGCTGCCCCTGATGTACCCTCGAAGTTTTCAATACACTGACCATGAAGTCCTGTGGTTACCTTAAAAAAAAAAAAAAAAAAAAAAAAGTTTAATTTTAAAGCCTTTTGAATTTTGAAAAACCATAAACCTATAAAACATCTTGGGAACAAATACAAGAAACTACAGAGCAAAATTGTATTGAGTAGATGGCGGCCATTCCTATAAAGTTTACTTGATATTTTCTTTGAAAAAGATCTGCCAAACTTGGCATTTTCTGTCTATCAGTTTCACATTGGTGACAAGAGATTTTTGAAAAGTTAGGATGAATGTTTTTTTTTTGTTTTTTTTACCTAACTATAATATGTTAACACTTAAAGGAAATGGTTCTTTGAAACAGAAACACTAAGCAGATGTAAGACACATATAGCAAACATGTTTTGTTGTAAAGGCAGAACTGGGATTAATATTGCACTAAAAAAGGTGGGTTTGGCTTGAAAAAGAATTTGTCAATGATTGGAAGCAAGGTTTTTACAAGACCAGATGCTCTTTCTGACGCCCAACTCAGATACTCTTGGTAGTTCAAGTACACCCAAATGTTTATATTGAGACTACATATGTAGGAAGGTGACTATTCAAGACCCCACCCTAGCCTAACATTATATATATATATATATATATATATATATATATATATATACACACACACACTGACCATCCACCCTTTGATAATTTTTTTTGTCATCCTGCGGGTGTGACAGGCCACCCTCCTCACCAGCAGAAAAGCTAGTGGGGGATCTAACTTAGATGCCAACTACCCACCCATGCAACAGGTTGTACATGTTACAAATAGAAGAAAAAGGAAACTGTTTACATATAAATTCATTTCTAAGGAAATAAAAAGAGTATTTTGTGTTTGTACAGGAGCAGGATTTGTTTATAAACAGAAACATCTATAAATTGGACCACCTAAAATACTTAAATACCCCCCCACACACACCTCACAATGAGTGAGTGAGAGAGAGAGAGAGAGAGAGAGAGAGAGAGAGAGGGGCTCAAAGGGTTTTTTTTTTTTAATATTTCTGCTTGGAAAAAAAAAAAAAAAAGGAAAAAAAATCAAATAATTGTAGAAAAATATTTCTACTTCCTAGGCAAATCAATTTTTTTTTTTTTTTTTTTTTATATAGAACTATTGTGCCAAACTCACCACTTTTATTTTTCTGTTTTCAGACTTTGCTGTTGGTTTTTCTTTCTCGCCCCCGGTTGGAACAACAGCCATGGTTGATGTGCATTGTTCCATAAAATAAGGCATTTTCCCTTGATTGGAAACGGAACCAACTGCCAAAGTTTCTACACTTGAAACATAACCGTCGGCATTACAGTCATCGGAAGTCAAGCCTCCATTTCCAGTAGCCCACACGTAAATTACACCTAAACCATTACGGCCCTTTTAAAATAAAAAAGTTGTTTTTTTTTTTTTTTTAAAAAAAAAAAAAATCAAATGTTTCAGGTAAAGTATTATTGCATACGTTATACGGAGTTATCTCCCTTACATCATGAAACGAACTAAATAGCAAGATGATTATTCTCAGTGCTTTTTTAAAATATGAAAAAAAAAAACAAAAAAAAACCCTAATTAGTAATTCAGATAAAACTGATTGGGATATTGGAAAATACACAAGAGTTGTTATTTGAATTTCCTTAACATCTGAACCCTGTCACTAATCTAACTTCTTTATTATCTTTTTAAATTTGAAATAGACATAAAAATATTTACAACAAATGATAAATTTAATACATTTTTTTTTAATTTTGGAAACAGATTTTATCAAATATTAATTCCTGTTTTCAAATATTTAGCGAAGTTTTTTTTTTTTTTTAGCCACTGCAACCCCACACACTTTTCCAAATATTGGACAAGATACTTTACCAGAGCAACATGTCTACTTACATTTTCTGATTCCGAGTATTTGAGGTTCATGAAAAAAAATAAAAAATTGATTTCTTTTTACTCAACTAAGAAAAAATATTACTGATTAAAATCTGCTGAGTAGAAGAAGTCAGGATACATTGCAGCAAGAATTTTTCTTAGAAACTCTTGAAGCATGAAAATTTCTGAAATGTTTAAGGAATTTAAATTGCTATAAGCAAAAAGTACAAATTAAAATTTTATGACTCAGATAGAATTAATCTATCCCACCTTCAAAAGATTTAGTAAAAGCAATTTTTTTAAAAGAATTCCTACTTTTTTTACTCCTTCTTGTAAAGCAGCTTTGGCAAGTGGTTTAGGTCCTTCCATTGTTGCCCCATCATCAATCGGACCCCATGAAGCACTATAAATATTGATGTAATTGGGTTTAAAGAGCAGTGCTTTAGATTCCAGTAAGTCTGTGATGGTGCCATCCAACATTCGAACACCTGAAAGTGATGGAAGGTAATAAAGTGAAAAGTCGGGGGGGGGGAGGAAGTATTGTTATAAACAAGCCAAGAGATTTAGGTACTTAATCATTTGCTATGGTTAGACATTATGTATGAAGGTGTTTACAAATTAGAATAAATGCCAAACTGCTTGAAGTCTTGTCTGTGCATACACACATAATTTGGTGATTTGCAGATTTGGATGCCACTATATTTTCTTTTCCTACCTAAGAAGCTTTTTTATTACATGGTGCATTCAATGTGTTTATAAATACATCCGTTCTGGATTTTAGAAGGAAAATATCATTTTATTCTGCATAAGAGGTATAAAAAAAAATTATGAATAAAATTATTTGTTAATAATTTGTATTTGTCTAACAGTATCTCCTTAAAACTTAAATTAGCTCTAAATTAAGCAATAAAGTCATCTAGATGGATGCAAAAAGTTTCAAAGATTTGTTTTCCCAGATTTACTATGATTTCTCCCCTCCTTTCAGCTTAAATTGTATTTGCCAAAACTGCAAACAGTTTAAGAATTTCTTTGAACAGCTGGCCAGATAAAATACTATATAGTATAAAGAAGTGATAGTCTGAAGGTGTCAGGTTTTGAGAATACACAGCATATGGAAAACTTCTGATCCAACATACAACACCATTTGCTTATCATAATTGTAACAAGAAAATGGTATTGTCCTGAAGCAAAATCCTTGATCAAACATTACATTTAAGCCTAAATTTGAAATAATTAGGAAAAAAATATTTTACACAATATAGTTTTTTAACAGATATCTTCTGAATATTACAGGGTCGCTGCTAAGGGGAAAGATGGTACAATGCCCATCATGTTAGCCTTGAGATTTTTATGAATGCTTTCAAAAAGATAAGTGCTTCTGAGAAGTCAATTGTGCAGCAGTGAATAATGTATTTTTAGAGCAACAATTTACATTTGTACTTTATAAACTATAAGATCTTCAACCATGTTGCAAATAAAGATGAAATGTTTCTTTGGGAATTTACAGTTTTACATTTCTTGATTGTTAGAGAAAAAATTTAATTCAGACAGATTTATTTTTTGTCAAGGACTTGAAGTGGAAATTTTGATAATCAAACTAAAATATGTCAGACCATACATTAACATGATGTAATTCAATAACAAATAAAAAAAGTCATCAATATTACATTTTTAATTTTCATAGTGAATAGAATCAGAAGAGGAAAATAATAAAGATATAGATTTTAAAGAATTTAAACTTTACCTCAATATGGCATTTATAAGTATTTTGAAAAATTAAAATAAATTTTTAATAATTTATATCAGTCTAACAGTATCTCCTTAAAATTTACTGATTCAAGACTAATTTGCAAAAAACATTACAATTTGACAATTACAGTAATCACTTATTGTGTAGCTATCAAGGTGGAGGCATAGAATTTAAATTGGCTCTAAATTAAGCAATAAAGTCATCTAGTGTAAATTTCCTCTTTACAAAAGTAATTTCATTGTAATAGAAAATTATTGTTTAATACAAGCTTTTCCTATGTCACCCGTACTTATAGTCACAAAAGAAAAACATTAAAATTGAAACAGACACCAATGTTCTGCTCTGGTGTTTATTAAAATTTGACAGATTGATAATGAACACAAGCAAAAACAAGAGACAGTTTTCCAAACAGACAAAAGAAATTAAAGAAACCTCAAAGTATTTGACAAATGTTTCAAAGTCTACAAGAGAAAAACTGATGACTTACCTCCAATTTTGGCTTTATAGGCCACTCCCACACCACACACACTGTTATTGGCTTTGGCCACAACTGCTCCAGCACAACGGGTCCCATGGCTGAAAAATGATAGATTATGGAATATCTCATTACTAAAAAGAAAAAAAAAAAAAAAGTGATCAGACTGCATGCCAAATAAATATAAAGTTATATTATGCTATTATATAGTGGCTTCAAAATCTTGAAAATATTTACCATTATGCAAAATACAACAGGCAGGTATGAGGATTTAATATCAACCAATAAACACCATTCCTCTCCAAGCATAACCAGAAAGGTTGCAAAGTGGATTATAATACAGTGTTCTTACTTGCTATTAGTTTACCAACATCAACAATTTTAAGTCCATATTTTTATTATTAGAATTTTAAAAAGGAAAGTTTCAAAATATATTTTCTAATTGCCTTTTAATTATTTTCACCTTTTCTGAACACTCCATTATCCCTATAGTAAAAAAAATAATAAATGAATGCCAAATAAATGCCATTTATTGCGAGATAAAATAATTATAAATTGCTAAAATAATGTGTAAGCTGTTGATCTTGAAATTTTTTGCCCAAAACAAGAAAGAAAAAAGTTGAGTCAAATTAAAGAAGCCCTGAAAAAAGAAAAACATTTGACAACTTTGAAAAAAAAAATTGATCCTAACTGCTGAGCAGAGGAAAGGTAATGAAAGACTGGATAATAAAACAAGTTGAGAAGAGTTTACTATACCCACCCATTGTTAGGGTTGCTTGTGTCAGGCATTGGATCCAGGTCATTATCATCTCCATTCAAGTCAATACTTGCTGCCACATCCTGAAAGACAATGCATATAGCATCAGTTAGAAAAATGATCAGGAGATACTAAATCAGAAAGAGAAATTAAAGTTCTGGACCAATTCAAAAGAGCAAAATAAATTTGATTTTATTCATTAATACTTGTAATAAGGCATCAAATAATTTAAGACAAAACCTTTAATACAAATCCTAAAGATATATACCATTTCCACATATATTGAGAAGATTGCAAATAAAAACACTTTAAAATAATCTTTAAGCAGGTAATATGGTAATATGGTAATAGGTTTAAAAAAAAAATAAATAAAATTTTTTAAAAATGTGAGGAAATATTGTTTACTAATGAACAAGATGCATAAAAATCCAAAGACAGGACACTGATATTAGAGAAAGAAAAAAATACTTCAGAGATGGAACAAATACATTGAAAAAAATCTTCCACAATGAAAGAGGGCAACTGGCAATACAGAAAATGTCAAAAGAACAAGAAATATTAAAATCTGAAGTGAAATCAGCACTGGCCAAAATGAACAGGAACAAAACAGCAGGAATTGTAATAGAGATGCTGGCAATCTTAGATAATTTCGGCATTGACAAGATTACGGCCATAATGAGTGAAACATACAACAGTCATGATATACTGTAAAGACCTATTTTTATAGCACTTACCTAAGAAACTAGGTACAAATGAATGTGAATTTCATCAGACAATCAGCCTAATGAGTCACATAGTAAAGCTCATCTGATTTATCTGATGAATACAACACAGCAGAATTAGACTGGAAAAAGGACAAGAAAAGGGCAGGTTTTTTAAAGACACCAAAACAAGAACTGCAATATTTATGATAATCAGAAAGATCAATACAAATGCAAAAGGTTTTTATAGATTATGCAAAAGCATTTGATAAGGTAAAACACAAAGACTTGTTTGAACTGCTAGGTAAGCTAGACTTACTTGGATAAAAGGTATTAGAATAATCCAGAATTTATACCGAGAGCAGACCATTTGCATATGGATAGAAAATGAATTCAGTAATTATAAAAAAATAGAAAGGGGTCATAAGACAAGGATGTATTCTCGCTGAACTTATTAAACCTTTCTAGTGTAGTGATATTGAGAGAATTAGAAGTCCTATCAGGATTCATTATTGGCAGCCACAATCTTAACACAAGATATACATATGACACAGTGTTGATAGCAGATGCAAAAAGGAAATTACAAGAACTCCTACAGAAGGTAACAAATGAAAGCAAAAAGAAGGAACTAATTATTTTCAAGAAGATAGACTGTATGGTTCTCAGCAAAAAAGAACAGTCCAACAATCCTCTTACAAAAATCAAGCAAGTACAATTTAAATATCTGGGAAATTTTTTTTTTTTTAACAAAGCACGGAAAGTGCGACACCAAAATCTGAATGTGCATTGGAACAGAAAAAGATGCCTTCCAAAAGCTAAGCAAAGTATTAAGAAACAGGAAATTTCACTAGAAACAAAGAAAAGAGTACTGAACTGTTATGCCATATCAGTTTTCCTATATGGCAGTAAATGTTAGACAATCTCATCACAGATGAAAGGACTTGAGGCAACAGAAATGTGCTTCTATAAAAGAATGCTGAAAATGTGATCAATGATGAAATTTTAGAGAAAATGGAAACAAAAAGGACACTTATCAGAAATTTTTAGAGTACATAATAGGGAAAGAGGGCTTGGAAAATTTTTAACACTCAGGACATAAAAGGCAAGAAAACAGTACATGACCTACCTAACAAGCTCATGTAAATAATTGACAGAAAAGGGGTTAAGTGAGATAACAAAAAGACAACATTTACTAAGAGCTACAAAAGACAGGAAATTGTGGAGAGCCATAATTGCCAGTGTACTGAAGAAGAACTGATTTTTATCATTTACTGAAAAAAAAAAAAAAAAAAAAAAAAGATTGTAAGAAATTAAGAACAGGTTTCATAACCAATTTGTCTGCCAATTGTGTTTTAGTTTTATAAACAAAATAAAAAAAATCTCAAATTGATAAAGTGAAGAGATGAAACTATTTCAAAACTATTAGCCTTGTGACACAAATAAGCTAAATTTAGTTAATATATACACTCCTCCAAGCCAAAGAAGAATTTTCATTTCACAATTTAAATAAACTTTGATATTTCTTTCTGCCACGAGACAGAATTTAGGCTTGACAGATTTTCATAACTCAGTTCACCTACATCCAAATCCAGGGTCTTTGCACTCCTGTTAGAGAAACACCTCCCTGACTGAACATGTCTTCAGAGATGTAGCTGTACTAATCATGCTTGGCAAGTTACAGGTTGGAAAGACTATTTAACTCATAATTGGAGGTTTTGAATTCAGAGTTGCCCTTTGAGACCTGTTGACAGCCAAACCTTGTCTGTTCTATTTACCCATATCTACCTTCCATTAGTATAGCTAATGCTAATCTCCGGGAGAGTGACTCGTTGTGCCTTCTTGGACTAATGTTATCAGCTAACTATATTGAATCTGTTGCTAGATCAGCTATCAGGGAGGTTGATTCACTGTATCATGTTAGTTTTTCTCTTCAGTGTCTATCATACATATCTATGTCTACTATTTGTCTACCCTTTATTGCTGCTACATATGGCCCAGTGCTCCTGCTATCTATCTAGCTCCTTGATAAAATCCAAAGAAGAACCAACAATATTATTGGCCCTGATCTGGCATCTTGGCTTCAGTCACTTTCCCACCACCATAACTAGTTTTGCCTTTCCTGTAAATATTTTCATGGTAATTATTCGGATGAGCTCTTCACTATGATGTCTAGATTCATTGAATTTAAGCACAGTATTAAACTGGTGACAAAATCTCACCAATTTACAGGTGATCTGGCTAGATGTAACCATAAATTCTATGCTAACAGTTTCTTTTCTCACTTCTGGAACTTTTTTCTGGCTTTATGCTTTCCAATCAACTTTAATCTGCAAAAATTTAAATACGATGTCAATCGCTATCTGCTGTCCTCTTGATTATTCTTCCTCTGTTCTCACTCCTTAGCAATATTCCTGTTTCTAACTCTTCCACACCCAGTAACTCTTTGTGTCTTAGTGGCTTTATTGCCTTGCTTGGGATGAACTCGATTATATAAATAAAATTTAAAAAAAAATTTTTTCTAAGGGTATTAGAATATAAGTGAATGTAACAAAATCAAGTGGAATTAGAACTTAAGTTATTTAGAGCTCCAAATTTCTAATCTTTTACCAAACCAAGCTAAACTTATTAAATAAGTAACAAACTTCCATCATAATATCCAATGAAGACAGGTTTCATTAATTTTTTTTTATTAAAATTTTAGATAAAATTTATAGGTTCATCATTATTATAAAGCTACTAAAGTATATTACTTACAACCTTATACAATCTGCTGCCAATATTGTATATTCTACCATAAAACAATGACTAGTTTTGATATGATGAATTCTTTGAAAGATTTATTGATATCATGAGTTTGTTGAAATGAGTGACCAGACAAGGAGTATTGCAGAGTGATACAAATGACAGGCCAGTAGATTATGCTGTATATCAAAGAATTTGACATGTTAGCACCAGGATTGTTTGCTACATTGCAAGTACAACATAAGATCACACTGTCATGCAGCAAAATAACCATTTTACTTTTGAGGTAAGAAACTCATCTTCAACTTGTCTTTGATCTAATGATTTTCTTTCAAAATCTTGTAATAAATCCATTTTTCATTAACTGACTAAAGATTTCTGTATTGAACAAAACCAGAAAGATTTCCTTAACATTGTTCGGTACATCATGCAGGAATGTCTGCATCACCCTAATAACTTGACAGTAATAAGAAAATATTCATCAATCAGGTACTAAGAAACTGGCAGTTTAGCATCATTTTCTTTTTTAATAATTTTATTTTTCTAGACAGCATTCTCAGTCACATTTGTAATCAATTAATTCATTTTTCAATTATTTTATTAACTTCAGTTAAAAGGAATTTTTTTCTTTTCACTTCATTATATCATTGTGGCTACGTTAAACAAAAGAGTTTTATTAAAAATAGAAAAACAAATTGCAAAAATTCATTAGAAATGGTAAAGGACAGGCAAAAGAAATTCAACAGAATTTCTTTGAATCAAATTAAGATACAAACCTAAGAATTCCATTTGACATTTACCCATCTTTAATTCCAGTGCATTTCAACTTATTTAGACTTGCACAGAAATCCTCACTGACCATTCCTTAATTCAAATTTAAAATTTCAAGAAAAAACTTTATTTTTGGATTCAATACCCAATACAAAATCTACAAAGTTTACAAATGCCAGAATTAATCAAGAGAAAAATTTAAATCTTAAGTTTCTATTACTTTTTGACCACCATCAAGGATTGAACCAAAAACTTTACATTTCTTCTAACTGAATATGCTTAACCCTTAAACATACCTTGCAATAAGCACTTTTTTTTGTTTTTTTACAGTTTTAAGAGAAGTTATATAAATATAAATCTCAGTATAAGGTAAAAGATTTCAAATTTGCTGATGGTGGTGCTCTTGGGGTTAACAGAGCTGAAAGTTGGTAGAGGGCCAAAAAAAGTTTTGAAGAAAACAGAAAATATTTAAAGACAACAAATTAAGTCATGATGAAAATGAAATAGTAGAGAAAAAAAAATCTGGAATGCAATAAGACCAAACAAACTGGTAAGCAAAGATAAAGTAAAAATTCTCATTGGTTGTTATCGGGTTAGAATTTATGCCAAGGAAGTGTTTAACATTACTACCCACTCTTCGTTTAGTATTAGCCTCAACATGGAGGCAGTCTGGAATGTCTACAGTTCAAGACATCTTATTCGATAAAGAGCAGTGGCAGAGAAAATCACAGTAAACAATTTGTCAGCCAACACACACACTTCTGGCAAAGGAATTTTTGTATTTTTTTTTTTAACATTTTGTTATCAAACATCAAAGTATGTCTCCCTAAACAATTCCTAAGAAGCAAAAAACAGGTACCATTTGTCAGCTATTCATTCAGAAATAATACTTAAATTTGACAGTTCATTCATCTTTACTTAGAGCAGCCAAATAAATTCATCAGAAGCTAATATATTCATCTGTCTTATCTATATCAAATTGTACCTATGAAAAATTCTGCTTCCAAACCAAGAAGTCAGAACAACACATGAGCCATTGAACAATACATGATTTATATTGAACAATGTCTTAATACTGGACAGCAGTAATACTTGGTTTAAATAAATACAAATTTTATAATGTAAAAATTCAGATATAAACAAAAAGATTTGTGAAAAGACAAAAGGAAAACTTCTTTATAGACTCATTTTGTCTTCTGAGGGATTTTATCAAGACAAATGTAAGGATTTTATTTTACAAGTATTTCTAAATAAGTATAAAAAAAGTTTTTATAATTTTTAAATTTAAGAAGTTATAAATATTCTTCAAGCTAACTGTGAAAGTCAAGATAAACTATGGATGATGCTAAGTGATGTAATTTAATGCCTAATAAACAAAAGTAAATGTTATTGTTGATTTTTTTTTTTAAATAATAGGTTTTGATTTAACCATTTTCTTTAATTTTTTAAAATTTGTATGGTCATGTATGATGTCTTGGGAAAAGAGTAGATCTTTTAGGAAAGGAGATATATTTGAAAAATCGAGGGCACAGATTTAGATTTTGGTAAGGTTCAATAACAGCATTCTAAAAATTCAAATTATGTAAAAGGTTCAAATTGTTAATATTGGCATTCTGGATTCTTTATTTTTAGAGCAAGTAATAATAATAAAAACAGAATGGTTTGAGATTTCAGATCAATTTACTCAACTAATCTGCTGGCCCAACTTCACCAGAAACGTTGATAATAAAAAACTGCATGAAAATCAATTCAGAACTTTGAATTAGCTTCCAAAAGAATCTAAATTTTAGTTATTATCTTAAATTGTGGTAGAGAGATTGCTTTAAATTAATTTTGAAAAAGATAAGTTTCCTTTTACTGAAAACTTCAAAAGCTACCTTAAATTGAAAAGTGTAAGAAATTATTGGACAAGTGTAAAAAACAGAAAGAAAGAAATCCACCCACTCTAGCAGCCTTGCTTTGTACATATAAACTTTCAAAAGTCTGTATTTACTCCATCCTACCACCTAAAATTTTCTTCATCTGATGAAGGGTTGTTTCCTGGGGAGGAAGTCCTTCAACAAGTCAGGGAGGACAGCAGATATAAATGCCACACCCAACATGAGTAATACATTGATAAGAAAACAAAAATGCATCTCAGAAATTGGTTTCTTGTAACAGATTTTCTGATGAAGGAAAAATATATGCATTCAGTAATTTCATTATATATATGAGTAGGTGCTGAAAATTTAATAGCCTGGCCCACTTCCCAAAATCTGAGTCATTTTGTCACTGTAGCTATAAAGTGTTCTATTATATTGTAAAAATGCCAATTTACAGGATCCTTGCAATTTTGCCGGGTTTTTTTTTGTTTTTTTGTTTGTTTTAATTTCTTTCAAATCCTATCATGAAAGTGTGGACTTTTCCAGTTTAAAAGTTCAGTTTTTAAAATGCCATCATGGAGCTCCTGTAAAAGAAAATTCCAAAAGAAATCCATGACTGTATGATGCAAACATTACACTACAAGTGACTGTTATACTCAACTGTGAAGAAGTGGTGTACCAACTTCCAATGTGGAGATTTTGAAGCCCAACTTGCAAGTCTGGAAGGCTTCAACAGTGTCAACAACTGAAATTATTAATCATATTCATAACCTAATTTTGGTCGGTTTACAAATTTGGACCCAAAGAATTACCAATATACTAGAGGTATCTAGGAAACATGTTGGGTTTATAATTCTTTGGCTATACAGAAGTTAACAGTCAAGTGGGAGTCAAAATATTTGAATGCTAATTAATATCAAATTGATTTTGTAGCATTTTCAGCGATATAAATTTTGGGATGACTTATGACTTTTGATAAAACCTGGTTACACCACAATGATCTGGTGATCAAACAATTCCTGTAGTGACAGAACCCAAATTGTAAAAAGTTTGAAAAGGGAGCGGTTGAATGTTTTGGATGTGATGACAGCAGCAGAGTGGTATCTCAGTGACTAAACATCAGAATTATTTGGTGGGGGTGGCAAAAGAAACTTAAAAATCAATGTGCCATGTGATTTAAACTTAACAGTGAATATATGTAATAGAATTTGCTTATTCATCACTCTAGGTCATTTGCTTTTTAGTTGGGTACTAATGAGCACACAGGCTAGAGGTAAAACTATTCTAAATTTGATTGCATTTATCTAAGCAATTAATATCCCTTAAAAAGTTTAATATATGAATTGATAATAAATAGAGAATTAATATTTTCACAATTATCAATATTTTATGATATTGATGTGTAATATAAATATTCAACTATCAATAATTCAGGCTCCTTTGGAGCTAACCATCATTAATAGATGACTCCTGTAGCTTTTAATAAAGCTTCTGTAGATTGTAACTAGTATTTTTATCCATTCTCTTATACAGAGTTATTACAAATAACTCAGATTTATTAGCTTCAATTTCTGAACAGCAATTTTTAATTCATGCTACAAATATACAATTAGATTTAGGGCTGGTGTTTAGGTCATTCTATTAACCTAACCTTATCTGAGTGGTTTTCAAAGTAGTTTTTCAAATTGCTATCTTGTTGGAACCTACCAACTCAGAAGAATAGATTATTTTCAAAGAATGAATTAATATTTGAGTGAAAACACTTCTCGATTTCATCGAGATCCCAGTACTTGCTGTACTAATGCAATCCTATAAAATGACATGGTGACCACCATGCATCAGTATTGACATGTTTTTCTTTTAACATCATGTACTGATATTTTTTTTCTTTCTCAAAATGTAGCATTGCTGGTTTTATCCTAAAATTTCAATTTTTATTTCATTTGGCTAAAAACTATTTCAGTAATCAGGCAACCAAAACTTTAGTGAATATTAAAAGGTTTGTGCTTACTTCACTAGAGACTTTTTTCATGCAACCTGTGAGGTTTGATTTCAGTCAGCTTTCCTAAATCTTGCAAACATACAGTAACATTTTAATCATTCATGAAAGATGGTCGAAAAGCATAAGATAAACTAATTTTTTTTTTTCAGAAGCCAATTTCTACAGTTTTTGTCAGGATTTAAAAAAGTGAATGTTTAATTAGTAAGATAAATTTATAGAGGTTTTAAGTGATGTGAACAGACAATATAAGAATGGCTCAATTTTAGCTGTTGTTATGGTGTAATTTATTACAATTTTTTATTTTTTTCACTTGGTGCAAATATTTATGTAAATGTTATTGCAAAATTGCAGAAACAAAAAATATTAATTTTCTAACCATTTTGCAAATTAAACAGGATAAATGTAATGAAATCAAGTTCAGGATGATTTATCAGAAAAGTAATGAATGAATGCATACATATATACAAATAAATAAAAGGTATATTTAGGCAGCAAGTATTCATCCAAGTTAATTAAAAAGAACCAACTAGGTCTGTGTTTATTTTTATTTATTTTTAATATTCTTTAAATTATTGGATAAGCTTGTGTATTGTACTTAAAATTGCAAATAAACTGTCCAAAGTTCATATTTTGTTATTTTTGTTCAGCTACTTTTGACTTTCACAGTCATTATCAAGAACCAATGTGGTGTCTGTGTAGTACTTATAATTCCTTTGTCTGCATCCTAATATTCTTTGGGGTGCTGGATGTTTGAAATGGTCTATCATGATGTCATGTGTAACATCTATTGTGAATGAAGCCACAGAAAAGAATGAGATTTATTTTTATTATTTTTTTTAATACTAATATGTGTATATATTAATTATATCACCTTCTCCTGTGGTGAATAATATTTTATTTAATGTGGGTTGTTTATTTTGTATAATAATAATAATAGCTTCTAGAGTTTCGAGTCTTTCCTTGTATTGGGTACTGTAGAGATTTTGGTATTATCCACTAGTATTTGTCTTATGATGATAATTACACTTTGGTCATTCATGACATGCTGGTGGATGTGTGCACAAATTATGCTGAGTTTTGACAGGTGATAGGTCAATCTGCAAGAGAGTGTGGTGCATGTGTGCTCAAAGTGAGTATTTAATGTTTTTTGATTATTACTGTTGGAGATGCAGTCTCTCGGGGTGTATGAAAATTCATAAAGAACATTATTTTTACAGGAGGTGGGATGGTTATGAGGCCCAGTGTTGTTGGTAATAATTAAATTAGATGTTTTAACTTTTTATAGTAGATTATTATTTTGCATTTGGTTACAATGGAATAAGTTAATGGTGTGTTTATTTTAGTTTGTGTCAGGGAGGGGTCTGGCACCATTTTTTTCTAAATTTTCTTAAAGCTAATTTTATTTATTCATCAACATCATAGGAAAATTATTGTTGATTAGGGTTTGTTTAATGTTACTAAGTTTCTTATAGTATAATATGACTGAAGAAGAGATTACTTAGGTTCAGTAAATCATGTTTTTTTAGAACATATTTTGTATCTGAGTACATTCACTTTTTTAGTTAAGTAAAGTTTCTGCTAGTGGGTTTTTATGGCTATTGTCAAGGAAAAGGATTTTTATTCTTAAATGTTGAGTTTGTAAAAGTGTAGGATAGAGTTATTCTAAAAGATTTTTCAGTTTTCTTTTTAATTTCTTCTAAGCTATTTGCTAATATGAATATGCTGATGATATAATGTGCATATATAGGGCGGGTAGTGGAATTATTGAAAACTGTTTTCCACATGAAACATGTAGAAATTACATAGAACTGGTCCATTGCTAAACCATCAGTTTGTGCATAATTGTTACCATAGTGGTTGTAAAATGGTATTTGTGTTGTGCAGGATAGAAGAAATTTTCATAGGATAGTTTTCTAATTTTAAGTACAAAAATAACAAAATATGAACTTCCAACAGTTTATCCACAACTATGAGAACAATACTCAACACCTTATCTGAAAATTGGAAAAAACTAATAAAAAAAATTAAACAGGGTCTTTTTCCATTCTTTTTAATCAAACTTGTTTTGAGATATGTATATACACACACATGAGAGAGAAGTGTTTTTATTTACATTTCTCTTATTTTGCTTTAATCTTGACTAAAGTGTAAAAAAAAAAAAAAATTAAAAAAAAAAAAAAATCAGTAAATACAATGCCATTAGATTTTTCTTTATCAATATTTTTTAATAATATTGGCATCATCATCAAAAACTTATCCAATGTTTTGCATTGAAAAGAGAATATTCAAGAATTGTCCAAATTAACAGTAAAATTGGGATGAAGCCATGTCTAGTTTCCAAAACCTGTAGAGAATGATTCCAGACACTCAAGGAGTTCTTTTTTAAGCAAATGTGGTCATGAGAAGATAAAAATTCACAGATACAAACACATGCAAAAAAAATCATATTTATAAACAGACTTCTAAACAAATTCCTTTTAAAATTGAAAATTCAGATATAAAATATTTATTTACTTACAAATCTGAAGAAGCCATTTAGGTTAAACTTAAACCAATTAGATTCCCCTCCTACCTTTCCAGCTTATAGTTGCCAATGTTTTCAACTGGAAATTTTCAACTTCACGTGTTCAACATTCATCTTGGCTATGATTCCCACTAATTTTACTTTATTTCCAATAGACTCTATACCTGCTATTTCTACCATAAACTTTATTCTACAAAAATTGTGTAGAAGAGAGAGAAATGCCGGCAGCAGTTTTCTTGTTTGAATGTATTTTTAAAAAGCTACAAAAAGGAAGTCAGCCCACTTTTATTTCAGATTTGTGAAGGTTAAGATGTTTCCTTTTCTGACACATGAAAGTTGTTTCAACCCGTTTATTCAGACAAGCATATGGATCTTAAGGATGGCAATTGAAAGAGAGACAAAATGTATAGAATTTTGTGATGGATGGCAACAGGAGAAAGAAGATTCAGCACTTTAAAATATCTCGTGTAAATAGACTGAATTAAGTGTAATATTCTATAATTACATGCAAGTATATTGCATATTCTAAAATCCAATTGTATTACATATGTGCAAAACTTCACATCATCATCTTTATTGAGCAAACTACAGACTGAATACACAGTTGAAAAGCAGTTCCAAGTGTTCTGTGATTAATATAAAAAAATGGCAACAGAAAAGATTACATTTCATGTTTCTTTTCAGGATGGGGAAAACAGCAACAGTAGTAAAGATGATGATTGATGAAGTCTATGGATATTTTTTGGTTGGAAGCTTGTATCATGAATGATTTTCATTTGGAGAACAAAACCTGCAACCATAAAAATTTGGAAATGATGAATTTTGAGCATGCCTGAATGATGACCATCCACATTAACACTGAAACTGGCTGAAAAACAGTTTTAAGACATTGGCAAAGTACAAGAAAAATGGGTTACATCTGAAATGACAATGCAAAACACTGGGCAGTATTTCACAATTCACTTCTTGCTAGGCATGAAGAAAATTTATTTTTTTTTGTGAAAGATGGTCAGTGGAGATGAAAACTAGGTCCACCATGATAATCTGAAAGTTCAAAAATATTCATGAATGGATTGAAGAGAACCAACAACAAAAACTAATCTTTTTAGAAAGAAAAGTTGTCACTCTTATTTGGTGAGATATGAAAGGTGTATTGTACTACAAATTTGATGAAACTGTTACTGTGTTATAATTGTCACGTTTAAAGTTTGAACATTGAAATTTGGAAAAGTGTCTTTTATAAGACAAGGAAGCTGTTTGGAAAGTCAAACTGTTACTTGACAACACTCATCTAAATATTGCTTTGTTATGACCCAAAATAACTAATGGAATTGGGATGGAAAATTCTTCCTCATGCAGCATTGTTCAGCAGACTTGGTGCCATTAGATTATCATTTGTTCCCATCAATGCAACATTCCTTATTTGTTAAATTTTACAAATTAATTTACAATTAAGGAGGTAAATTGTTTTAGGCTTAAAAGTTATATAAAAGTATTTGTAAACTGAACAAAAGTCAATACAAACATTTTCTTTAAAAGATTAAAAAAAAAAAAAAAAAAAAAAAAACAAATTAGCAGAAAAATTTTTGAAAGACTTACAAAATTGTCAATAAGGTCTGGATGAGTATGATCAATGCCATCATCCAGAATGCAAACTGTCACTCCAGAACCTGTAAAATTCTTCTTCCAAATAGGCTCAACATTCAAGTCCAAACCTGCTCGACCACCTGTTTGGCCAATGTTGTTCTGAAAATTAAAATGTAATATTTATAGAGAATTTTAAAATGTGAAAAAAAAAATAAAGAAAGAAAGAAAAAGATCTTTCTATATTTGATAAATTTGGATCAGTTAACTTAATATTAAACAATGATCAATAAAACCAATTCCTAAAGCTGAACTCAGATTCATCAGAAAAATAACACTTTACCATGGAGGTATGATTAGTAAGCCAGTCTTACAAACTGTAGTTAGTTCAATGTGGGTCAATCATCTGAAGTGAAGACAAAAAGGAGTTTAAAAAAAGATTACAAAGTAATTATTAATTGTGAGTTAGAAAATATCCTTCAGATAGCACTCTTTCTTTGGTAGATATCTAATTTCATGTGTGCTGTAGGAGGGAACTTTTCTTGTCAAATGAGAATGTAGAACAAATACTTTCATTAGGAAATGAATATTTGGAAAACATAAGAAAAATCAATCAAATATGACATCAAAATGAAAATGTTTGGGGAAAAGAGACTTAAGTTTAAACAGAATTGTGCCACAATTATGTCCTACTCATATCTTGGTAGAAAGGATAAATGGATTTAATTCTAAAGTTAGCTTTTTTTTTCTTGACTCTAGCAAGAAAAGAAATAAGCACTCAAAAAAAAAAAAAAAAATAAAATAAAATAAATGAAAAGAAATAGGAAAAATAAGAAAAAGCAAAACAGTTTTTTTTTTTTTTTTTTATCTTTGCTCCTTCATGGCTAGAATTTTGTAGTAATAAATCCTGCCCCAGCTACACCTACACACTTTAAGACGCCATTCTATTCAAAGAATCAGGGAATAAAGAATAAATAGAATTTAGTCAGAAAATTATTTCATCAGATGGGATAAAAAAAAAAAAATAAAAAATACAGGAGGCACAGGGATGTCAGAGAGGGTGAATTGTTTCGCAGAATTTTTTTTATTTGAGCTCTTCTCTTCCCACAAAGTTATGCTTAAGTTTTCTTAAGTGGATAGGGCTATCCTTTCCTATCTTGCTCTATCTGGCTGAATTTTTTTTCAATAAAATAAAAACTATAAAAAATAAATAATGAAATAAATAAATAATAAATACAAATAAATAGAAAGACTCCAAAATCTGGAATCTCTTTAAAAGGGATTCAAAATTTGTTTAGTATTTTTACTTATAAATCTTTTTTTTTTTTTTTTTTAAAGTTGCTGAAAATTTGTGTATGTTCTCAGGCTCCTCAGAAAGCAACTATCAAATTACTTAAAGAAAAAAAAAACAGCTTGACAGTAACAATTGAGTTTAAAGTTTCTACAGCAAGTCTAATTTTTTTTTTAATGTAATCAGTTCTTTTTGGTAAAAAAAAAATTGACTGAAGTCTCAGGTCATTGAAAGGCAAGTAATATAAAAAAATGAAAATTTTTACTCAAAGAAACCCATAAGACAATTACCAAAATAACTAAACCTTATTTTTAATGTTATGAAAAATTTATTTTGAATAGACAAATTCAGCCAACAATGCTTAAATTAAAAATACTTCTCTAATCATGTTGACTGTCATAACTTAATAACTTTTACCGTCACATTCAATTTTTGCTTTTTTTTACTATTATTTAAGGCTTTTGATCAAATTGTCAAGCTCATAGAAAACGAACAGGTCATTTGTCTTATATACTGATGTGGAGGAGTAGAGAAAGGTTAGATTGAGCAAAATTGATTTCTGATCCAAGCTACATGATTCAAATTGAACTTACAACTTTACAATGTGTGTGTGTGTGTGTTTCTCTGCATGGGCAAGTTTCTAAATAGAATAAGTCAATTATCAGAATTGAGCATTTGTTTTTCAACTTAATATTCTATTAGGTTGCAAAGATGACATATTTGAGAGAAAACAAGTCTAGATAAAGTTAAAAAATATGTTGCTGCCTTAATTATTCTCCACACTACATCAATGGTGTCCAGAAAGAGTATTTCCTGATAACAAGAAGGCTTTCCAAGCCTTGTGAGCACTTAAGACTAACTCTTTTATTAATTTAACATTCTTCCCCAGAGCTAAAACAGGAAATTATTATAGTTGTTAAACCAACTAAATAACAGTTTTTAATTGCACACTTATGGTCACATTGTGTTAAAAAAAAAAAAAAAAAAAAAAAAAAAAACTAGGTTCAAGTGTTCTTTATTTTTTCTAGAATTATCATGTTCCAATGCTTTTTAAAAAAACATTTTATTTATATTCTAAATTTTTGACACCATTAAATTATTTTCTAATCCCACTTATTAACCCAAACCCCTATTTAATGCATATCAATTATTAAGAGCCTCAGACCCATGTATAAGGCACCTAGTTCTGTATAATATTATAGACAAGATGAATGGGAAGGAAGGTTTCCCCATTGACTGGGGTGATAATCAGGCATTCCAAATTTGTGACATAAGTTATTCTTGATTAAATTAATGCAATGAAGGTTAAGTGTAGTTTGTTGCAGGGATGCATATTGTCACATGATCTGCAATGGTGGGGTCAATTGGGTTAAATTATGTGATCTTGCTTGAAAGACCAGAAATTATAAATGAACCCAGTATAAATATCACTAATGATGCACCCAATACTGCATCTTTGCAATATATATTGAAAGATACTCTTTATATTTTTCATAAATCAAGATCTTGTAATCGGAAAAACTCTATATAAAGAAAAAAAAAAAAAAAAAAAAAAAAAAATCAAACTAACAGAACAATACTTATTACTAAATATGGAGAAAGTGATAAGTGCTGAGTAGTAAAATTCCCAGCCTTCAGGTTTTCAGAATAACGTCAGACAGGCATTCTTGTCAGAGCCACAAGTCAAATTAAAGGCCTGTCAAAAAGTTAAGAAAAAAAACAAGCAAAATAGTCATAGGATTTTGTTGAAATGTTGATAACATTTATCACTAGTGAAATATCAGCAAAATGCCAGTTAAAGTTGCTGTTGCATTTAAGAGGAAAAGCAGCCTACACAATAACGAGTGATGGCGGGTAGACAAGTACCTAAGGGAAGGGCTTTTCATAAGGGAAAAGCCAATGACATTCTTTAATGGAAAAATATTTCCTATTTGGTATCTTAAAGACATTCAGTATTTTTTATAACTAGAAAAAAATTTAAATAATTAATCCCAGATCATGAAAGCTGCAGGTTTGTTATTTTTGTTTTTTAAATTACACACAGAAATTTCATTAAAAAAAATATGAAAATTAAACAAAGCAATTTTGTTTAAAATAAATTAAATTGTAAAATACTTGCTTATCCAGATTCTTTCATTCATGAAAACTAAAAATGATGAAATCTCCAGATAAGAGCAAATGACTCATTCAAATCTTTTATGTTACATTGAATAAATAGGTCAGAAACATAAAACCTGAATGATTTTAAGAAGTTGGGGAATTTATTCAAATTTTAATTCTTTTTATGACAAATACAAAAAAGCATGACTTTCTCTGTAGAGAAATCTCTCAAAATCTAAATTTTCAGGAAACAAGTGAATAACCAAACTGAAAATGACCAATCTGAACTCTCCCCCACTTAACATTTTTATTCAGATAAATATTTCAGATCAGTTAAGAACAGTTTCCATTGCATTTCAAACTGTGTAAGTTACTAGTGTTACATAAAAAAATTAAACTGAACACTCATTCAAGAGTAAGAATTTACTTACATTAAAAATGAGTGGAATGAGAATGTTACTATTTCTTCCAGTTCCTATCTTGAAAATGCCACAGAAAATTGACAAATATCTTCAACAAATTCCAAGATTGTTTCCTACTAAACACAAAATCTTAGTCAGAATTTGGAACCTTTAATCCACCACCTAGAGAAGAGCTGACCTTCTTGTTTTGTACAGACAGAAATAATTTTTAGAAAAGATAAAGGAAAAAAAGTTCAATATAAAAATCCTGCACTTTTATCAGAGATGGATTTTAAAAAGAGAAAAAAAAATGGGTTTTTAAAGAGGTAATATTTCAAGATGTTAAATATTTGTGCTGATACAATAGGGAAATTTCTTGTAGTCAATAAATAGACAGAAAAGTATTTTAGAAAGCAGTTGGGAATTAGTATTCACTGATGAAAAGAGAATATTCTTCAGAAAGTTTTATTAAGTGATAATGGATTTCTAGAGTCTGAATGTTGCTTCTATAACATTTTATAGAACCTAGACTATCTTTTAAAAGAGGTGAATCAGGCTTGTAAAATAAATGTGATTCATGAAAATTTTCCAGTCAGCATTTCAAGTTAAATTATTTTATCTTTTATATTGTTAGTCTTTACTGCATGATGCTACTTAAAGTTTCATGCACAAGTTTCATGCCTGATGATTATCTCATTGCACGAAAGAGTAGCATCATGCAGGAAGACATAAGGATGCAATAACAAGAACTGTGAGTGTTCATAAAATGTCAAATTCTCATTCAATGTAATTGATGACATTAGAATTGTATAATTACAATGCTGGGTTGAAATGACTTTTCAAAGTTTTCTAATGAAACTTTATCAGTTCAGTTTCAATACATGTATTTGTTTGTAAACTGATGATATGGGTATTTTAAATTTTACAAGAATTACTAAAATTTTTCTTAAATTCAGTTTTTCACAATATAAAAAAAATAAAAAACACTAAACCGCAGTTAGAATCTGTAGCACTGCCCCTCCTACTCTAAGTCAATCACCAGTTATGTCTTGACAAAATGTACTGACAATGATCATTGGATTTAATGAAATCATTAAACATCAATTACTTTGCTTTCTAAGGGTCTCCCTCTCAATTTTTTTTTTGATCTTCACAAAGACTTCCTCCATTAGAGAAAACATGCTTCTATTAAAGATAAATTTGTATATATAATATATTTTTCATTACTTACACGTCATTCTTACACCCCTTCTACTGCCTGCCTATTAATGATTCTATAAGGAATGGAGAAATTGGCATTTAGTGATTTTACTTAGATTCCTAGTAATTGGCTGGAACAGATTTATTTTTTAAGAAAATTCTCCAATGACCCAGTTTATTAATTTTTCACTTTTTGACACTTTAAATGATTTTCTAACCCAACCTTTCATTAATGTCCCCATTTATTGCATATTGTGAAAAATACTGCCCTCAGGTATTAAGACCTCCCTTGTATTGGGCACCTATGATCAAATTTTCAAATTGGTTAAAATATACACGCTGCAATCAGTATTTAGTCAAAGAGTCAGAGAATTGGAAAGGTAAGAAATATTTTATTTTGATGAGTCCTTGAAATTTTAAAAGTTTCATCATTTGATAAAATGATGTTTATAAATAAAGACTGCTTCTCTAAGATTATCATCAATGACCTTATCCATGCATTGAATATTTCTGTAAAATCTTTAGTTTCAGGCATAAACACAAAACTTTGAAATTGTATCTCTAAGTTAGAAAAAAGGTATAAGTAGTGAGGATTGTCCAATGTTTACTTCTTCCACATGTAACACTGGTTTCATTACTACCACTTGGGATGACTACTAAAACTACTGACATTATTTTCTACCTACCCACCCATTAGAAAATCCCACTTAGATTCTGAAAATCTTATCAGAAGATTACCACCACCACCTTTCTTGCTGCCAATGGAAGACAGCTGTTTTCTGAGAAATTTTGAATAATAAAAAAAATCTCATGAGAAATTATTCTTAGACATCCCTACATGAAGAGTAAATTAACAAAACTAGTTTCACCAACCAGTTACTACTAAGTAGAAAATTTGATCATCAGTGTGCTTCAGATGTGCTTTTGCATCATACTAAGCATATATCTAATAAAAAAATTAAAAAAAACCTCCCCCAGCTCTTTGTTGAGGTAGTAATCATCATCATAGGAAGAGCAGATTTTTACCTGGCTTCTTTGCCTAATCAGGATTATCAATCTTGTTCATGCAATCATTTAACCAGGATAGAGAATGGCTCCTCAAGTATAGATTTTTGAGTAGCAATCAACAGCAATCACTTACAATCAGTTCGAGATAAGCCAATATAGTTTGTAGTTATTTTGTTTTATTTAATAGATTGAATATGTGTACAAGGTCATGTCATGTTGCATCCTTCTCTGAAGTGAATTATTCCAAATTCTAATCCAGATCACAAATTTCTGTAAAAATGATAAATTTAATGACCAATCTAAAAGCAAATTCTGCTTAAACAGCTATCTCGCCATTTATAGTCACATAAAAGCATTTTTGATATATTTTTTTGCTTTGGTAGTACAAACATTTTTAATTTTAAACGATTTCTGGGGGTTTCTGTTTTTAATACAAAAATTACAAAACTGAACAAAGAGTTAGCACTAAAAGTGGACAAGACAATGCAATGATTTTCACAGAAAAGCAACATGTTAGTGTTGAAAGTTAAAATTTCTTTGCAATTATAAACCAAATGAGGATGTGGAAGAGAGAATTTTACTTTTAAATAAGAATGAGCAGTTTATATATTGGATATAAAAAGAGCTGAGTGTAATCTGTAGAATTATTTGTCTATAGAACAGGGGGAGTATGGGGAGACAAAGGTATGACAGTTTCTGATTTGGGATTCAATTACAAATCCAGAATAGAGAAGTTATTAAACAAATTTGACATTTTTTAGAAAGTGCTTTATGTATTTCTAAAATGCATTAAGGGTTTAAGTAAATGTGTTTTAATAAAAAAAACTGATAATCAGCAGTAATTCCTGATTGAAAATATTAAATCTGAAATGCCAGTCAACCTTGAAAAACTATAAAAATTCCTATATACAATATACAATATAAAGAAGTATTAGTTTTGTAAATTTTAAGAAGTTAATGTTGTAAGGAGAGATTTGTCTTCAAGAAAAAGTTTTCTAACACCATATCAAAGCCACCAACTAAAGGGAAGATGACAACTAGTACTCCTTCACCTTTCCTGGTGGTGGTGAGGGGGAGACAACTGGTGCTCCTTCACCTTACTGAAGGTGTGCATTGGGAAAGGGACAACTAGTGCACCTTACATTACCAAAGGTGATGTTGGCAGCAGGGGTGCAGGGACCACTAGTGGTTAGAAAAAAAAAAAAAAAAAGGAACTAGAAAGTAATTTGATATTGAAACCTCCTCATATGATTTCTCTTACTAAATGAGCAGGAATGATGATTTATTCAACACTGATGCTAACATTATCTTTCTAAATTAAAACTGGTTTGGTGATGTCATATGGGTGGGTGGGAAGTAATAAAAAAAATAAAAAGCCCAAAAAGCTGACAACAACATTTTTTTTTTTTTTAATTACAACAAAACTCAGTTCCCCTGCTTTTATCTTATCTACTGCTCTAGTGAAAAATCACCAAGTGGAAATATTTTCACATAAATGCTGATATTCTCTGATAAGGTTTCAACACCTGCATGATTATCTAAAGGAGAGACAAAAAAAAGGATAAATAAGCTGAAGGTCTCAATTACGTCAGAGGCATTTCCATCCCCTCCAATTCAAAACAGATTCTCTTCATTTACATGAGTTTCCACAAGAAACCCACAGCTCCTTACTTCCCTCATTACACACTGAAAAATCATTTTTCATTAAATTACATGTAAATATGTTCAGAAAGAAACATTTAAGTGTGACTTACAATGTACCATTGATCAACAAAATAGGGATCATCAAATTTCAAATGAAAGTCATCAGTAATCACTTCTTTTGTATGAAGTCGAGGAACAAATCGTTGGTAGAGGGAATTATTCATTATTGCAAAATCTGGTAATTCCTGTTGTTTGTCATGAACTACTGGGCCATTTCTTTTCCAACGGATCAAATGTTCCTGTTGAAAAACATGTTTTATCTGTCAAGGGAAAAAGAAAATACAAAATATTCTGCCTGTTAATAAATTTATCTTCAATAAATGATTACAGAAAGAGAAAATAAATATCCTCATTTTTTACAATATTAATTTCTATTTAACAACAATAACATTTATCAGAGCTAAATGGTAAGGCACCTCAAAGCAGAAATAGAAATATAAGCCAGGCAACAACACTATCAATTTCAAATTGTACCCAAATTTAGTTTTATTCATAGCTATTAATAATTATTTATTTAGTATGTGCTGAAAAGTTCTCAACCTAATGCACTTTTCAAACTGACCAAATGTAGCCAAACATATTGTTTTTAATCTCTTGCTTGGGCTGATAACTTTTCAGCACCCATATAGGTTTAAAATTTGCTATATTTTAAAAAAAGTGCTCAATATTGGAGAAAGCATTTATAGATGTAGACATAGTGGAAATAGGAATCACTGTAGTGACTGTCAGTTTCATGCTTCAATGTAATCTTCAAACCAAGTGTCACCCAACCATCACAAAGTAATCTAGGTCATGACTGTAAATTAAGGACTTATTGGGGGTGATATGCCAGTTAAATAACCTACTAATCAATCAACCATGACAGTAAATAACCCTCTACATTAGCCCGAAACAAAAGAAACCAGGAATGGTCAATTTCTTCTAATCCACCAGTGACCCCTATACATGACCCATGAAGAGAACCTGAAGATAGCATTGAAGCATGAAACTAACAATCACCTTGCAGTGTGGATTCCTATGTCTATAATAAGTTTTCTAATTAGTGAATTAATGATTTTTCTATCTGCAAAATTAAGTGGTGTATGGGATGGGATTTCTACTGAGGAAATGTTGTTTAAGTTCCTTTCAAATGATAAACAAATTTAAAATCTCCACACCCAACTCTAAAACAAAGGGGAAAAAATGGTCCAAAGAGGCTTAAATATTTACCCTTGGATCTGCTTGTAGTTTGTTCACATAATCCGCAGCTGAAAAGGCAGATTTGGTTGGTACATCAGGATGGATGAAATGATAGACATTCAAATATTCAAGCTGGAAAAAAATAATCAACTGATAGAAAATAATACAGCTATAGTAATAGAAATATTAACTGTTTCTATACAAGGAACCATTTTGCATTTATTGACCAAGCATCCAATACTGTTTTCAGTTGAAATTTATAAAATCTTTCTCTTAAAACAATTTTTCTGGAAAACATATTTCAAGTCCAGTAGCTATTATCCCTCTTTTCAGTCATTTTTTTTTGGGGGGGGGGAGGGGGGGGCGAGGGGAGGGGGCTTTTATTTGAAATAGTGTGGAATGTTAAAGAACTTTATTATTTCATTATTTTCTCTTCTAGTTACATGTGCTATCCATTTAAATTGTTGCTGCTGTTGGTAGTCCTCAAGTAATGTGATTTCTGTTATTTGGTACAGTTCTTTGTGATTCTTTAATGCCAGTCCACAATGTTCAAAGAAGGATGACCTTTGCCAAGGCCCCCAGACTTTACTTGCACAAAGCCTTTTTCCACCATTGACCTTAGAAAGGCAATTGTATACAGCCGAAAGTTTAGATATTTCTGACCAGTTTGGTGAAATGCATGACATCCATATGAAAGTCTTGATCTGACAAGGCTATTTAAGAACATGACTGGAGTTTTCAGAGTTTTGGTTTCCTAGCTACCTTTGGCATAGTCTATTCTATTCTGTTAGTTTTCTTTTTCTCCTATGCTTAATTTATTATAACCAATTCATATATTGAGGTATCTGAAGTGTTTAATATTTGCTAATTCCACATCTTGAATCTTTATGATAGATTCAGAGTAGGTGCCATCACTGCTTTCATTCCAATTCCAGGTCATAGTTCCTGTTTTGAAAAGGTTTATCTTGAGTCTTATTTCTTGGAACACTTGATAGACACTTGAGTTCCTGTTCAAGATCATTTTTATTATATGAATACATATGTCATTAGCATAGTCCCCTCATTATCAGTACATTAACAGAGAGGGAAGGTAGGATCATTGTCTTCCATTTGGAGACTCATTTAGGATATAGTATGGAATGCTTAAATGGTCAGTGCCCATCTTCTCACATCTGAGTTTGTAAATTCACATGGTATAGCCTAGAAAGACATTAAATAGATTGGGGCTCTCATTTCCTTTGTCATACCTCTGATAAGGTCTGAACTGTTTCTGTATTGGGGTCCTCACCAGACATGTAAGATTCTGTAGATCAATACAGTTCCACTATTAGATATGGAGATATGTATACACACTAAACATCAAGAAATAGTAATATGTAATGGATGATGACATCACCATGTTTGAGGTTATGAAAATGCCCAGACCTATATAAGTTGTGTTCTGATATCTGGTGAGAGTGGGTGCCAAATAAGTGGGGCATTACATTTTTGAAATTGTGGAAACATTTAATGTCATTCAATCTATAATGTCATGTATGTATCAGGTATTACTACCCACCATAAATCCTTAATGAATGGAAGCATCTGGTTAGAATTGTCTGCAGTAACAGACAAGCAACACTGGCTCAAAACACATAAATGCAGGAGATTCCAAGTATCATTGTTTAGCTTTCATAGAATATGGGAGTAAAAGACCAACCAGGATGACCCCTGTTAACAACATGACATAATGCTCAGGATATCCATAAAGATGTAAGGTATAAGGATTCACAATACCAGTTATTTCAAGATCATGATAGGATTCAGATATGGCACAATCTCTCTGCAACTATGGTAGGCACTCTGCAGACTGGTAGTGCTTCTATAATGATATGAAGCATGTTCACATGACTTCAGTTAGGTTTACTAGTCCATATAAACAAGTCATCATGTTACATTGCATTGTGAAAATTTTCACCTAGTCATGGACAGTGTACCTCAACAAGAATGTTTGATTCCAGCTGGATAATTTACCATTTCATCAGTTACCCAAGTTGTTTAGAATTAGTTTGAGAAGCATTCTGGAAATTTCTGACAAATGTGGCTGCCACATTTGCCCAAAGTGGTCTCAATCAACTATGAATGGAATATGATAGACAGTGATAGATTTATTACTAGATCTTGCATTTTGAAATATTGTGGACAGCTATTGAGATGGTATGGCTCAACATCTCTCCACGGGTCTTCTGAACACTTGTGGAATTGGTGCTACTTTAACTTGTGTCACTTCAATTATTAAGATAAGGTCTAATATGATATTAAGCATCTAGCCCTTGACTTTTAGCATGTTTGGATGTATACAACAACTCAACCACGGTGATTAGTGAAGATGGCTTTTTAGTCAGAACTTTACTTCTGTCAACAACCAATCTGTTGAGAAATTTTCCAAATGACAAGTCTTGCAGAATAGTTTCTTTACTAAATTTATTCCTCAACTTTTAATATTTTCAAAATTTTGCAACTTAATTGCCAATTTACAAATGAGCATTTTCCAGATGTGCTGCTTCCAAAATGTGGAGTGCATTTATACTTGATCATATAAATATGAGGGGTGGCACAATTTACAAGTCTATTTAAATGTTGGCATACATAAAAACAGACAGGGCACAGCAGTAAACGTCATGAAGTATTATCTGCCATTAGTGAAAAAGGCATCATCAAAAAGTTAGATGAAGTGAACCACAAACCTTCCACCAGTTGGGGCAGATTATCTTTGCAGAATCATTTGATATGATTACAGCTAAATGCTCCCAAGTGGAGGTCATTTGGGGAAAACATTTATTTTGCAAAAGCTGTAGAGATTATTTGGGATTTTTCTTTCTATTTGCTTACAAAAAAAACAAAAAAAAAACAAAAAAAAAAAACACCTATACCACAAATTATAAATCAGTCTTTTTTAAAAGTAAATTCTCCAGCTAAAATCCCAAGATTTGAATTATGTTAACCACAGATTCACTTGCAAATAAGAGACATTCCAGCTCTTAAGTTGGATTTTTATAAGTCATTAATAATGGAGATAGGAGGATTTTGATATTTCAACCCAATGCCAAACAACTTTCCTCTGATATTTTACAAGTCTAAAAATTAGAAGAGTATTGTACTGATGCCAATTATGAAATTTCCCTTATCACTGATTGACTTTCAAGTAGCACTCTTTCATACGAACTGACATCACTTATCTAAAAACCTACTTTAAGCAAACTCAAAAGTAAGCCACCCCGAGGGTTGGGTAATAATAGTATGATAAAAAAATTAGTCTTGTGGGATTCATTTTTGTTATAATCTTAAAAGCAAAAGTATATTAGAAAATTCTGTATGAAGTTTATATAGAATTAATAAAAATATAAAATCTGTCAGTTAATTGATGTTCTTTTCAGCATCTCAATTAGTTTCATAGATGGACCCTTCACAAATCACAGTCAACTCTTTAGGATATATATCACAACAATATTGATAGACAACAAAACATTAATACCACCTCTTACACACAGTCACTATATATATATATATATATATAAAAAATCTAAACAAAAATACAGAAAAAAATCTACTTTTACATCGTTTGGCATTAGATATTTACCAAGAATTCAGAATGTTTTTTTTCAGGGATAGGAGGGTTTCATTTTTTAAAAAGCCTGATTAGCTTTTCCTTCATTTTTCTTTCTTTTTTTTCAAAGTCTTGTTTTTTATCTAAAATAACCAAATCATTTTTCTTGAATGTTCTTCCTTTAACAAAATAACCTCAAAATTAAGACAGAGGCTAACTGCAAATGACATTGCTTACAAAAAGCCCCACAATGTTCAGATAAATAGATTCAAACTATTCTTAGAATACCAAGAAAAAGAGAAGAATGTTTTAATAAAAAGTAAACATAGTAACACAAATAATCAGAAAGATATGATTGAATTTAGAAAGTGGAAACCATGAGAGTAAAGATAATTAAAAGAACAGGAATGAATTGGGGAAACTCTTGTGAGGTCTCTAAACTCTTCTATCCTCTAGGTTTCAAGTACCAACAATATTCCTGTTCAATAACAGAGATAGATATCTTTCTACTTGGCTTTCTGAATTGGATCCAATCTACTGTAACATCCATGAAAAAACTGAATTTTACTACTTAAGAGTTCAAAGATTTCCTGAACTTAGAATGAAAACTGAAATTTTGATCAAAATTGTTACAGGACTGAATTAAAGATTGAAAATATAATTATCTGAATAAATTCTATAGAATCTAAATTTCATCTCAACAATTTGAGTTGATCCTAAATTAGGTTTCACAGATTTGAAATTTGGTCACTCATGGCTTCTGATTTTAATTAATTGGAAGCGTTAACATGTAAATGTTTTGGTGAATCAAGATGGGATACAGTAAGTAAATATATTCTGTTTTCTACCACAGATTTGCTTGTCAGTTGCCTCACCTTAACCAATTGGACATGTTCCCTAGTGGCTGACAAACTATGCATCTCTGATCATGAGCGGGAATAGTGGGGGAGCATCATGGTCAATTGCTGAGAGTTTTTTTTTAAGTTTGAAGGATGTTCCAGCCAATGCAAAGTGGGAGTCACATCTAGATATTTGGGAACTCAATCAGAGCCTGTCTTAGCAGATTGAGTTACCTGAACTGAACGTATTTCTAACTGGACTCAACTTGCAAAATTCTATTCTATTAAAACCTGTCACCGTATCACATATATTTGAATACAATGCATGTGGCTGGAATACCTTTATCAAACTGGGTGTCATGGACATATTTTGCTTCTTATATTTCTAGCCCAGCCTCACTGTTGGCATGCTGCTCTCACTCAGTAATAAAAATGTATTTGTCCAGATATGAAGGAGAGGATTAGTTCAACTAGAACTGTCTTAAAAACCACAACAATCAGTCATTAAAAGATACCTGATAACTAATAATAATAATACTATTAATAATAATAAATGTCCTGATGCTTAACCAGTTGGACATGTTCCCTAGGGCTTGAAAAACTCTGCAACTCTGATCATGAGCAAGAATAGTGGGAGAGCATCATAGTCAGATATTGAGTGGGTTTACATTTGAAGGATAAGGCAGCCAATGTAACTTGGAAGTCACAACTAGATGCTTGGAAAATCCCTCAAAATTTGTCTGGGTTATCCAAACTGAAGGTATTTCTAACCTGCAATATTATGCCCAATTTTATCAAAACTGGTCACCATATTGTGTATATTTAGGTATATCCTTATCAGACTGGGTGCCCTGATGGGTATATTGAACTTTGCATATTTGTACACCAGTGTTACTTTATTGGCACGCTATTCTCACTTGATAACAAGGTGCTGCTTGGTCATTCAATTGGATTTTGAAAAGTGGATCTGGATGGAAGCTGTCACTTATATATTGTTGCAATTCAACTCTTGAAGATTTTTCCAAAAGCATGATTTATTAAAACAAGCTGGAAACCTAAACTTCTGAAAAAAATAATCAGATTTTTTGATTACTTATTAGAATAAGTTTGACAGGTATTCTCAGCTTATATAAATACAATTTTTATCATAAAAACTTAAGCTGTTAACAAAAATTGGTTTATTTCTTGTTGGGAGTGAAGAAACTTCAGTTAAATTCACATTTGCTCAAGTGTGTGTTGGTGGGGGTTAGAGAGTTTTTGATGAGTCAAAATTTAAGATGCCAACATTTTTTGAAAAATGAAAAAATAAAAATTCCCTATTTGACAAGTTCTGAAAATGAGGAAAAATATTTGATATCAAAGCACAGGATTTTTTTTTTTTTTTAACTTTTGTCGAAATCTCTATAAGAAATTATTAAACGTAGGTTTTTTTTTTCAACTATCATCTTACAAACCCAATAGATATTCTAGTAAAATTTTGTTTAAGCATTTGAGTTTCAGTTCAATATTTGAGATACTCTTAGAAAACAAGAATGACACTACAATGTTTTTCTTGACTGAATCCAAGTTCCCCACCTACAGAGCGAGTGGTGTGCACCCCATCTCATGCCAACTCTAATCTAGTGAAGAGATTTATGACTTGTCTGGAAGAATTCATCAAATATTCACTGTTTTAAGCTGGGATTCATGTTGCTGTGTGTATTTTTAGAATCAAACTGTTAAAGAGCTGACAACTTCAGTCTTTCTCCCAGGGAGAAGGGAGGTTCCATTTCAGGCATGTTTCTGGAATTGGTCTATGGAAAAAAAAAGGGGTGTGTAGTGAGATAGACTTTCAAATACAGATAAGTACAAAAGTTTATCAGAAATGTTCCTGAAGCAAAGAGGATGTTGATATCAGCCAACAGGAAAATGGAGATTTGTTTGGATTTAAATGAAAAGATTTTCATGCAGAAAAATGACAAAAATCTTTACATGGTCCAATCTTCCAAAACTAAGACATCAGAATGATAACATTAACATAGACATACTCATTTTGAACTAAACATCCTGTCATTTTTAAAGAAAATTGTTCAATAGCCACAACAGGAAAAGATTTTAGAAGTTTTAAAACATTTAGTAAAAAGCTTACATAAGCATTAGAGTGAATCTATACTTATCAACTTATTGAATCTTGAAGAAAACACTTTTTCTTTACTATTGTTTTTAGTTGTAAAGATGTTCTGTCAGCTGCATATTTGTTATCATTGTTACCTATTCTAGTCAATTAAAGTTGTAGATTAGGTTTGGGGGTGATCTGGTCAGTATATAGGGAAACAATGAAAATATTAACACAAGAAGGAAAACAAAAAAAAAATCCAAATCTAAACTTCATTCTCACCAACTTACCCACATAAAGGAAAATTCTATAGGATTTAATCTACAATTTTATTTTTATTTTTTTACAAGATTGAAAATTAACCAGCTGTCCTCAATTTTCTGTACAAAACTACATCACATTTGTTTCACTGAATATGGAGCATCTTAAGTCTAAAGTTCCTTTTAATGTTTATATTAAAGTGCTGAAAATCTCAAGAATCAAAGTTTAATCTGCACTAAGATTTTTCCAGAAATACAGAGGGACACCATCTACAATTTCATATTTTCATTTTTTTTTTTTTTAATTATTTTTACCCTCATTCCTCATCAGACATCATTTATAGAGAGTCAGGTGTGGATAAAAATCAGAAATCTTCAGTAATATAACACTTAAAACCATAAGAATTGCCTAAGTTTTTATTTTACACTTGTTTTAGTAATTGGTTCTTGAAGATATTAATCAGATGACTTTTTGTTTTTAATTTATTCACTTGATTTTTATTAACAAAAAATATTGTTCCAGATTACATCCCTTTTATATTAAAGGAATGAAAATAACCTTCTGTTATATATAGATAAGAGTTTTATTGCTGAAGAAAAAAAAACAAAAACATCCATTAAAATCTACAGTGGAACAAAAGAGCTAAATATCACATTACAGAAAAAAACATCATCAGCTACATAACAACAAAATTGAATTGCTTAATCTAAGCAAAAAAAATAAATGTTAAAATTAGTGAAAAACCAGAAAGAACTGCTTCAGAGATCATTATGCCTTATTTTATGGTAAAGCCCTTTTGGAAATAGGACGTCTGAATGAAAAACTGCTTTTGACTGCCATAAAATTTAGTAGAGTGAAAAAAAAATTATCTAATCAAAAAATCTCATGTAAATGGAAAATTTTATGTCTGACTTGGATAATTTAGTGATCCAACAATTTATTCAAATGGTTATTAAATAACTGAGGAGAGAGAGAGGTTTATTTTAAGAAATCTCAATTTAATTAATGAAAGCTATTCTTTTGTTCAATATTTTGATTTACCAACAATTTTTGCCAGTCCACTAAACAGATAGGAAGACAAAACAGAATCTCATTAAATTGATTTTCACCACACTGATATTATTCCACATATTTTGAGAAAAGGATAACAGAAAATGTTCAAATCTCAAAAAGGTAGAAATAGATTTAATTTTACTATACCTCATATTGGAAAACACTTTTCATAATTTTGTACATTTTAAGAAAAGCTCTAAATCTAACAAGCCAATTTTTTTTAGTTTAAAATTGGAAATCTAGCCTTTCATATCAGTCAATCCAGATGTTAAGTTAATATAAATAATGAATTTTTTTTGTCAGTGGGAGTAATTTATGATGTCGCAGGCAAGTCTTCAGAGATCACCCACCAAAGTTTCTATAGCATATACAATGGTACCATTATAAAACGGTTTTACAACAAAATTGCAAGATGATAGAAAGATTTTTGTTTATTAAAAATATTTAAATTTCAATTTTCTTTTTTTCCACACATGTACACAGAGAGTGGACTTTTTTTTCTTTTTTAAATCAGGTCTGTATATAAATGACACTTGAAATAGAATCTGTCCGACAATGTCAGGAAAAAAAATACAAATACAGTCTTTATGATTTTTAGTGATATCAAATATGAATATTGTCTACTTTGAGAAGATTACGAAGAACGACACAACTGAAGCAAAAATATTTAGACTAGGATGAGCAAATGTTGTTGGATCATGGAACCAATAGAGTTCTGTAAGAAAGAAGAACTCCCCTTCCTGGGTATACTAATATCACATACATAATGGATTCAAAATACCCCTGTGACATAGGCATACATTTAGTGAATTTTATACTGCATGGATGGTTGGAATTAGATCTCGGGTAAAAATACAGATTCTGTTGCTTATAATACCAAGCAAATGTCACAAGTGTTAACCCAGACACATATCAACATAATCAGCATCAAAAAATCCCTCTTCAGAAAAAACTTGTGTAATAAGGTGCAACCAACAAATGTCAGGTTTATAAAGAATATTGTAAACCTTGTAACAGATAATAAAGGCAAGATCGACTACCCAGTAAAATTAAAGGCAAGATCGACTACCCAGTAAAAATAAAGCTTGATAAACAAAAAATATATGGGGAGACTGAAATTTGTTATAGCTGATGATAAAGAGAAAGAAAAGTCATC
>OZ010579.1:69259090-69384090 GCA_963932145.1 Acanthosepion lycidas
CTCAAATTCATATTGAAATTATTTTAGATCAAATCTATAAGCAATTATCTGCATTTCTTTACTTCATTTAGAAAGAACAAAACCAAGAGATTAAAGCAAAATATCTGATTACACTAATGTATACCAAATTGGGAGGACTGCATTACTAATGACAAGGTCCTATCTCAGATATCCCTCCCCAGCATTAAAGCTCCTATCCTTCAACATTAACTCCACTGGGTGGGTCACATGTCTAAAATACATCCCATTCAACTCCCACCTATTTGGAGAACTTGCCAGTTGCAAGAAACTATGTGGAGGCTCAAAACGATGCTCCAAGGATCAGTTGTAGACATCACCGACACAGGCCAAAAGTAACTGAGAAACCAAAGCTGCAAATTGATGTTCCAGATGTGGGACCATCTAGGGTGGGGAATTTCATGTGCAACTGTCAATACAAAGAGGATCTTCAACATGTTATCAGGTGGCTCTGACTTGCCTAGCTGTCTCAATGACTCATACTCCTCTGTGACTCCCGCTTATGACTCTTCAGGAGTAGGCTGGTCCTTTTGGCATCTCTGCCACAAGGGGTGGGTAAGTAAGGGAATAAGGAAACAAGATGTCAATCCAGATAGCAAGTGGGTGCCGACTACAATATATATAATTTGAAACTCAGTAACAAATAAAAGAACCCAGAAGAAGGTAAATCTAAATTCAGTTTGTGTAAAAATATCAATGAAATTCCCACTCCTATCTCTGGTCTTCTTGAAGGTTTTGATATGATGGTAAAATAAAATTACTTCATCTTTAAGTTTGAAGCCTGACTTGAAACAAGAAAGCAATCAAAATTCTAAATGCCTCAATAAAATTTATGTATAATTTGGAAAATCTGATAAAAAATTTTCAGTTTGGGTCTTCGATAAATGAATGAATAAAAGATTGAGAACTTTCAAAGAAAAAAAAATATAGTACAAAGAAATAATTGTGCTGAGCTTTTAATATGTGCTCAGGCAACTTTCCCCAGCCACACAATACCGAGTGCCATAGTACTTTAGCTTTCAAAAATAAAAATTCTAAACTTTATTTTAACACAGGGTTGCATGGCCAGAAGAGAAAGATTATCTTGGCTGTAACCAATCTTGCTACCACATGGGGAACACCTGCCTGCTTTGAAAAATCAGCATCTTGGTATGAATGACAATCACTCATATTAATGGGAAATACACAACTGTAAATTGTGTATAGTATCTTCTAATTAACAATAGGTATTTTATTTCTGTTTCCAAGAATATTTTTAACAGCTTACAAAAATATAATGGGACTTTGACCCACAGAATATAAGGTCAAAGAAATCTGAATGGATATAAAGCAGATTGAAGATGAGAACCATATTTTAAAACTATCAGATATATTTTACTGTGCTTAGACTTTGAGAAATGTACATTTTTTTCCTTCCTTATATGTTTAAGATGAACAGAAAAAATTGTGACAAAGTAAATATTTCATGGTTATCAAATATTTTAAAACTACAATGAAAAAAAGCCAAAAGATAAAAAAAATGGAGTTATGGAATTGGCATGCAGAGTATAAATTCTGGCATAGGCAGTTGCATTTACTTTTGCACAAATGCTTTATGGGAAAGGTATTAATCCATCTCTTCTCCCTTCAGAAATAATGGGGTAGACTGGGCTCTATAGCTTTGGGTGGTAACCACCCCAAGAGAAGGAAAACTGAATTCCAAACAGTAGAGAAGGCAACAAAAAAAACTCAACCATCTTTTATAAAAAAAGGAGAGTATTCCACTCACTTTTTGGGATTTTACACTGTCAGTAAAGCAATCTTTAGCACATTTGACATTTTGAGTCATCAGATCCTTCAATAATCGTTTAAAAAAATACTTGAAGTTAATCCAAATGTGATAAAAAGTTTAGAAAATTTTAAAGTTTAAAATTATTTCTCAAGCAGCCCGTTTTATTTTTGTTTCGCAATGTGGTTTAATATGAGATTTTAGCTGCTTAAACCATTCCTTCTGACCACCAGATATTGACACAATCATGTTTCCAGCTATTACTTTGGGGCTTGTAGAGGAGCGGGTGATTCTTCTGCCATTTGATAAATATGATGAGCAAAAAAATAAAAAATAAAAATAAAGAAAAATACTAACAACTACTTTGTAGATTAAAAGAAAATGTCTTCCGAGATATAAAAAAATCCCTCCATAAATATGGTAATAGTCTACAGAGTGATACTTCTTTTAGATAACAGACACAGCTTGATTAGATTAACATTTTTAAGAATATTACTAAGTATAATTCTTGGTCCTTTTCTGTAGGGGGGGGGTCTTATGCTAGTTTTTCCTAAGAATGAACCAAAAAATAAAATAAGACCTATTTTTTTTTTTTTTATAGATATGAACAAAATGAAAGTTGTAAAAAAAAAAAAAAATAAATAAATAAATAAAAATAAAAATAATAGTTGTCTCTTTCAAAAAGAAAAAAATCCTCCCACAATAAAGTGAGAAAAAAATGCAGATATTGCAGTATATTTAGACCTTTTTGCATTTACAGATTTTGCAAGCATGTGAAATATTACTCCAAGAGAAAAGATCACATTGTGCAAATCATTACTTGCCTTAGAAAAATATTTTTTAATCTTACCTTGAAGACAAAGACAATCAGCAATGAAAGATTTTTTTGGAATGGCAAACAAATTTAAATTTTCATATATGAACTGCACTTAAAAGAAGGTTATGAAATGTAGTTGAGGAATTTAATCAAATTTCCAAGCCAGAAATTGCCAAACTTTTGAAACGGTATACTCAGAAAGAATTATATTAAGATGAAAAATATCAGTTTAAGGAAAGCATAGAACTAACGAGTTCCAATAAGGAAAATTCTGTTTTTTATTTTTTATTTTTTAAATAATAGAATAAATAGGATTTTAGAAAGAAATATTAAATAAAAAATCCACTTAATCAATTATTTGAATTAATTTAAATTTTCATCTCACCTACATTGTTTTGTTTAGAGAGGTTTCATAATTTACTGTCCATTCTTGTTGATCAATGTCAGTGCTGCAATAGAGTAAATTATAATTCTTCAAATATATGAAGCTATAACTTGCTTCACTCATATTTCAAGGAGCATATTTGAAGATTTATTGGTAATTAAAGAAATGCAAATAAAAAATGGGTAGTAAATCCTTACTGAATACTCCATACTTGTAGATTTGTGTTAAACAAATTTTATTAAAAGATTTATAGTTATTAAATCAATTTATAGTCATAAAAAGGCAAAATACAACTTTTATAGAAAGTAATATGCATTCATAGTAAAATAAATAAAACTGATATGTAACAAGTTTTTTTATTCCAAGGAATTCAAACAAACAAACTACATTTTCCAACCTAGCTATTAGATTTTTATTTTTCATGATTATTATTACTGACAGAGCAACTCACACACACAAAAAGAGGTTATGCTGGAATACAAATATACAAAGCCCAATCATGACACCCAGTCTGATAATTGGCAAGATATGATAACAGATTTTGATAAAAGCAGTGCACAACCCTGCAGGTGATGTTCAGTTAGAAATACCTTTCAGGTCAAGTAACCCAGCCTGTTCAGAGCATCTGTCTTAGCAAGTTACCTTATTTGACTCATCCTTTAAACTTAGAAAAAAAAAAAAACCCTCCTAACACCCAGCCAAAATGTTCCACTACTCTTGCTCATAAATAAAGATGGACATTTTGTCAACCCCTACAGGACATGAAACCTCAAACCTTTCTAAAGAGAAAGTGTAAGTGAGATGAAAACTTAAATTCCTTCAAGAGGTTATGGTCAGGTAAACAAATCTTTGGTACTGAATGGATATTTACTGAAGCCTATTTACCAAAATAAAACATGTAATCTCTTCCAATCAATTGGGATCAGAAGCCATGCTTGGTCATTGTGTTACATAATCTATCTAAATAAATAAATAAAAAAATTCAGTTTGTCTGTCCGTGTGTCTGAAAGCCCACTAACTGGCTCTACACAGACATTATATTTTTTTGGAATCAGGATGACCTGAGATTGAAAATCTGCCCTTCATTTGGTGCTTAAACATACAGCATTGGGATTTGTGTCTGGATGAGGAGGGAACAGTTAAAAATTCAAATTTTAAAATAACTAAAAAATATAAATTAAAAACGTTGAAAATCACTAATTTCTATTGAGTTTAAAGTATCACAAAAACTTTGTGAATTTAATTTTTTTTGTTGTTTTAAATTGAGTTTAAAATATCTTCAAAACTGTGAATTGAGGAAATCAATTTTATTTCTTTAAAATGCCAAGGAACCAGAGTTAAAATGAGAGGTTTCATGATATGAGGTTTTGAATTATTGCAGAGTTTGCGACTTGAACTCGATTTTCTGCCTGAATTGGAATTCCAGCTCAAATCAGTCTTTTGGCCAGAATTGGATTTTTAGCCCAAATCAGAGTTGAAGTGAGATTTTGAAGTTCCATGGAGTGAATTGAGTAATTCAAAGTTATTTCTTCAAAATTATCATCGCCATTTTCTAAGCTGGATCAGATGTCCCTTTGGTTTTGTGCCAGAGGCCCAATTAGCCCTCCATAGAATCTAGCTTAAAAGTCCACATAGAGTATAACTTTTAAGCTAGTATTTGATAGAAAGATCTTTGGATTTTACAACAGCTACTTTCCCAATCAGTTCCGTCTACATGGAAAAGAATTCAGGATAATCAGAACGTAATTATTTAAGAATCATATTCCCAACAAGATGAGCAAGAGTCTACAAGAACTATTCCAAGAATATTCAGTCTATAAAACTGGCATTTTGGTAGATACTTCTGACTAGAGAGGACAGACATTAACAAGCGTTTTGGAAAAAATTAAGACTTACACGTATGGAAGAAGAAAGGAAGAAGTGTTACCAAATCTTCCGAGTGAGGAGGGACACTGCCTTGAGAATTAGATTGAGAATACAAGATCACCTTATATATCTTTACACACACACACACTTCAAAGATGCTTATTTAATGAGTAAGGAATTCTTTTACATTTTGACCCACATTCTAAAATCTGAACAGTTTTTTCCAAAATTCCTTTTTAAAATCCTTGAAGTTCCTCAATGATTTCAAACTATAGATTTTTATGGGTAAGTGATTTGTGTTAAGTTCTTTGACACAAATCACCAACTTCAGACATCAGAAATCGGCCTTAGTTCTGAAATATTTTAAGCTTTTGGCTAAGAGAGCAAAAAGATTATTTTTGAAAATAAAAAGTGAGAAAAGCTTGAGGAAATCAACTAATTTCTAAAAGATTCAACAAGAGCCAAAAATCTGTGCAAGAATTTTAAAAATGTTTTCAAATTAATTTCATTTCATAGAGGAAAAGGTTTTGACGTTTGCTAGGCAAAAAGATTAGGAAGCTATTAACTTGATGGAAAAATTTTACAACTCTTCAGTAATTCAATTCTTTTTTTCCTGTCGACACAGAGAGAGAGAGAGAGAGACAGGCAAACACAGCGAGAGAAAGAGACAAACACAGCGAGAGAGAGAGAGAGACAGACACAGCGAGAGAGAGAGAGACAGACACAGAGAGAGAGAGAGAGACAGACACAGAGAGAGAGAGAGACAGACACAGAGAGAGAGAGAGACAGACACAGAGAGAGAGAGAGACAGACAAACAAACAGAGAGAGAGAGAGACAGACAAACAAACAGAGAGAGAGAGAGACAGACAAACAAACAGAGAGAGAGAGAGAGACAGACAAACAGAGAGAGAGAGAGAGAGAGACAAACAAACAGAGAGAGAGAGAGAGAGAGAGACAAACAAACAGAGAGAGAGAGAAGGAGACAAACACAGCGAGAGACAAACACAAAGAGAGAGAAATTAGAAACAAACAGGAAACACTTATTTCTTTCTACTGTCAGCTGAAAATTCACTTTTTGTTGAGATGATCTCCTTCATAAATTCTTAAACAATTCATAAAGAAAAAGTAAACTTATGAAGATTATGTCGACATTTGGTGGTTTTACTTCAAGTGGAAAACTGAAATGCAAGAAAAGAACCCTTCCCCGTAGGACAACAAATAAAAAAGCTTTATTTCAATAACTATCAGTTTGAGAAATTTTACTTTATGTAAATATGCTCCAAATGTTCTGTTAATAGCCAAAATGTTGGCTGCAGCAATGTTATCTGGATGTAAAATGTTCCATGTATTTAGCAGAATTCACTAAAAGTACAAAAATCTTACATACGATTCATTTGGCAATTTTCATTAATAAATTCTCGAAAGTAAAAAGACTTCCTGACAAAATTATTTGTTGACTCAGCTGTATGCCTTTCTCAAGGAGGATTCTCTCAAACGATTTTAAAAGTCGGCGTAAATGACTCCGTAGAAAGGCAGCTTTAAGAAATAAAGCTTCATATTAGTTTCAAGTAAATATATTTCTCTCTTATGGAAGTAACCATATATGAACAATGCTCTTTAGTGATTTTCGATATTCAAATCTTTCTTCCATTCTCTCAAAGAAGGAAACTAGCAAGAATTTTAAAATTTAATTATCGTGTTGAAATAAAAGAAACTAAGTCTACAAGGAAATGCTGAGTGGTTTGGAATGTCCGCCTTCAATACCCCACACACTTCTGCCTTTCCATAAATAGAAATTGAAATTTATTTAGGGTTTTCCAAAAAGTTTTATCACTTCTCATAGATTAGAAATATTTACTAAAGTTAAAATTTTAAACCACCTCGTCTTTTACCTGGGCTCAAACAGACAAATCCTTAACACGGAACAGTGAACTTCAGAGTCACAACATTGATAGCCATTTTGAAAATTAACAAAGTTTCATGCACAAACAAAATGTTACTATAATTCATGAAACTGTTATGCTTGGATTATTATTTTTTTTTTAATGAAATTCATTTTTACAATTACTTTTATGGCATCAGCACATTTTACCACACCTACAATAATTGGTATCGCTTGAAAGAATTTATCTAAAATAGCACACATTCACTTTAAGTTTTCGGCTGAGTTGCTCACAACAAACAACCCTCCTTTAAATATCATAGTTGGTTTGTTAAGTTTGGTCAGAAGTCAGAAGTATAGGTCATCCAGTGAAAATCGAACTCTTTAGGGTAGCAGAAATGTATCAGTGGAATCAGAGAATTAAATAACGTAAAAGTTTATCACTTCATTTATAATGGAAACAAGTCTCATCTGTGAAACATTGACCACTGATCTTCTGTCGTTGCAGAAAAATATGACTAGCTGTGTTTGATTACAGCCTCTTGTTATTAAGACTAGAGATATAAAAAGGAGTGTCGAGCAAGAGACGGGCCTAAATCAACATTAGCGCTTAGCAATAACCCTTGGTTGATAATTTCATTCCGCGACCTGTAGTGTCGCGTCCTTTTATACAGCTACGTCGTTGAATAGATTACATTTAGGCAAAATCCGTTTCCTAACCATGATGAGGTAATCAATGTCATGGTTAATTTTGTTTCAAAAGTTAATTTTTGTTTAAGTTTCATTTTCTTTGGGATGTATTTTACAATCCATCCTGCTAACAAAAAGATACTCAAATCTAAAAGGAAGCTAGCAAGAATTTTGGCATTTAAATATTGGGTTCAAATATTTTGGTGTTCATAAATTAAAAGTCTAAATTAAAATAGTTCAACTAGCTGAGTGGTTTGGAATGTCACCCTTCAATACACCCCCCCACACGCACACACATTGCTGACCATCGACAATTCGAAATTGAGACTTATTTGTAAATTTTTTTTATTACTTCTCAGATTTATAATATTTAGTTGACTACTCTAATAAAGAGATCGCTCTTCACTGGGTGTCTTATAGATATGGATTTATGCTAAACTAGGCTAAGACAAACTGTAATATATAAAGATTTCTTTTTGTAAGAGTCACTAAGCTGTTATGTGCCATTCAGTCATGATAAATGATAGCTGTAAAAGACAAGTGTTATTCTTTAGTTATAAATCTCCAAGAACTATACTGTTTCAGCATTAAGATATTTGTCAGGTGTTGAATGTGGATATGATATGCTATTTTAGATAACATGATTTCAAGCGAAACTTGTTTGATGTTGGAAAAAAGCTGTGGTAAGATGTACAAAGGAAACCTTGAAAATAAAAATAAAAAGCAATGTCCAATTTTAAAGAAAGACTCCAAGTGTGACTGTTTCATAAATTAGTTAACAGAACTTTTTATATATGCACAAATGGCAAACTATTATAAACCATTCTGAAGAGAAACTTCAAATTAAGTTTCTTAAAGACTGGGAGGAAATTATTTTTCAACTGGAATTTCAGCAAAAACTAAAAATTAAATTATACAATTTTTTTCCCCTCACAAAATTGTACACCAGAATGTGACGTGGTCAAAAGCAGATTCATCCACCGCCAGCCAAAAGTTTTCGATAGGAAACCAACTTAAAATTGAAAGGAATAAAATATTTGTCCACATGGAAGGAAAATGCCAAAATTGCTCAGCTGAAGAATAAATTGGACTACTAAAACTATTTGTACAAAATTAAAATTGCACCTTCAATGTATTCTACTTTAAGTAGAGTTTCTGTTAGTATTTAACTGGATAAGTAAGCGGGTAGTTAGAACAAATTATTTTACTACATAGCAACGTATGAATTTAGTAAAGCAGGCCGTGAATTTTGTGAAGTAATAAAAAAGTAATCTCAGGAATTTTTTTCAGGATTTGTTCGTATTTCATAAAGGCAATCAGACTTCTTTCTATTGTTATTTTACCTCGTGATCTGACGAAATTTTCTGAAAAGAATTTAGTCTGTTATATACTTGTAAAAATCACTGGACGATTTTAAAACAATTTATACCACTTTATTAAAGTGGTATAAATTGTTTTAAAATCGTCCAGTAGTTGATATCATTGACGATCTCTGAAAATAAAATAAAAATTTTAAAAAAATGATGCATTTTACATAAAAAGGTAAATTCAAAAGACCTTTTGATTTTATTCATTCGACTTTTCCGATAGACAAAGTTTTGTTTTAATTACAAACATTTACGCTAATTCAGAGAAAATATTCAGCTCACCTGAACTAATATGGCCGCCGAAGTCAGTCGTATGACGAGCCTTTATATCAATTACTAATTGCACAACATTTATGAATAGATTACAATAAAGCAGAGAAAATAACGAGAAAAACTGTTTTTTAGACTAAATATTTATGTTAACGTAAAGAAGATTTCAAATCTGCAGTACGCTCATAGTTTGAACAAAATTCACGAGCTTTTGTTTGACTTCCCTGTAGAAACCATTTTTGATATTTACTTTTGATTTGAGCTAGAAAAAATGTTCTAACAAGACATTTTTCAAATTTTCTTCGGGAAAAGGCATATACCCTGCAACTTTATTATACAAATCAGTTATTTCACAATCCGTTAAAACGGTATGTAAAAAAAAAAAAAAAAATGGCAAAATGTTCAGGATATTTATTTATTTATCGTCAATTTCCGCATATATCTATCCTTCTTAATAATTAGATTAATAAATTCTTTAAGGAGGTTAGGTTTTATTATGCAAATTAAGATCATTTTTATTTATAAATATTTCATTAGGAATATATACGATAGAAAATGCGAGAATAGATTTTCTCTTTTTATATGTTAATATAGGCTCCTTAACATTCTACATTACAACATACATTCGCCTTTCATACATTGATTTTAACTTTTCTATTTCGACATTAATATTAATTATCACTTAGTCCACGAGTTTTTTATTGCATTAATATCCGGTGAGGCCTAGCTGTGTGTATTTAAAATATTTTTGGAAATTGAATAGTTAGTTTTGCATCATCGTCTTGCGCGTGTATACTCTTTAGCTTAAAGCTTTTTGGTTGTGACCGGCACTACTGGAAAAAAAGGGGTCTTGTCCCATATATCTTATAATTCTGAATTTATCTTGATACCAATTTTGAATGCACCTATAAGTTTACTGTGTAAAATACAAACCCCAACCTGTATTCCACCTTCTATCCATTGCTGTATTCTAAGTATCTTTGATTTACTATTTCCATAAAGATCCAATATCTAACCTGACCGTCAAGTCTGACTCATATAGATACATAGTCATCACTAAAAATTAATTCAGAGAAATCAATTTTCATGTAATGCTTCATCCTATTTATCACAAATAGAAACTGATTATTTATGGTGGTAGTTTTATTGTTTTCATGCCTTTGCCCAAGTGTTCTTAATATTCTACATCTTTTTTAATCTACACTCTAAACACCACTATTCTTGTTGATCAATCTATTTTCTTGTTTATTACGCTTTTTCAAATTTGTCTGACATTCTGAAAGTCAATTTTTTTTTTATTATCTTGCGGTTGTTTCCAATTTCTTTCATTGTTCCGTGATCTTTCAAACCTTTCCACGATTACCAAAATTGTGTTAACTTGTTTATTTTTGTTACATATTTCTTACGACTACTAGAAATCTTTAGACATATGAAATAATACACAATATAACGAACAAGCCACGAATTTCAATAATAATAAAAATATATAAAAATCATAAATATTTCTATTCAAAACAAGCTGAAATTCACTCGTTATATTTATCAACTATATCCTGAAAATTTTACCAACATTTGTGGGTTAATATCACTTTCGTTGTAAAAAAAGTTGAGTTTCTTAATAATTCTACTGAAGGTTTCAGATTCAGGTGGATGCATCTGAAAAGGAAAGGAAAATCAGTCACTCGTGACATGAATCTGTTTCGGTCAATGGTTAGAATCATAAAACATGAATGGTTGAACCGAGAGCAAAAAAGTGTGGAAAGAATGTATAAATTTTCATTTGTCCTCGGTCTAACAAATATGAAAAAGGAAAAATTAATTTGCTACGTTTGCAACATTCCTAAACATCATATTTTGAGCAAATTTTGCTAACATCAACGAAATTAACACAAAGGGAAAAATTTAAATTGACACGAAAAGCAAAAATTGATTGTCACATGAAGTTGCGTTAAGCCGGACTAATTAGGAATGAAATGATTGTCTTGTATTTCCCTTCAGAACGTTTTAAAGTCATTCTTACCTCAAGAGGTCAGCTACGTAATTGGGATCAAGTCTAATAACTTGCTATTTCCAATTTATTCTTTAAAAAAATAAGCTCCTTATTTATTTTGTAATTAAGTTCCAATAAACGAAAGAAGAATTCTCATCGCCAAAAGAAGCTTAGTTTTCTGCCAAGGTGTGAAAGAGTCACGCTTTCAAGACCGAAATGAAATTGTAGGTTTTGAACTTCATATGTTTAGAGAGAAACAAGAGACTTACTCTTATTTACATTCGGACTTTTGTCTTTATCTTTGCCTTTATTTAATCTACGGGGGAAGATTGCTGTCCATGTCCAGAGATATCTAGCCTTGTTCTTATTTATTACGAGATCAATCTACTCCATCCCTCGTAGATTAAATAAAGCGTTCAGTTGGATTCCATAAAAAGGTCACCCAGATCGACAAACACCTGAAAAAAAGCCGGAGGGTATAACAGCCGAAGCGTTGTGATAAAAAGATGAGAACAAATAACTTTTGAATGTAAATAATTTAAATAAATCCTCAGAAATTCAGACGAAAGGGATTTATTGAAACTGCTGAGAAAAGCCATGATCACTCTTTATTGGCGATATTAAAAAATATAAATGGATATAATGTCCATGACTATAAAATTGCAGAGAGGAAGAAAAGACTCTCGCGCTCCTTGAAACCAAATTGATGCTCTTGCCTATAAATACACTTAGAAGAGTCTAGCCAGGGTAGAGCTCCTCAGGAAAATGCCCCATTGTGACTTAGGAAGACCTAACAAAAACAGGCTCGCCAGCCACAGTTAAAATTCCTTGAAATCTGTCGATGCCAACCGCTTTCTGTCAGTTCTAATCTTCATCCTGAACTGGTGCTTAAAATATCTGATCGGATCCTGACGAGAATAGTGATCGCATCGCAAGAATTCCTCCATTCGCATTGTCCAAATCATTATTTGACACATTGTCACATGCGTATGCACGATCAATGAGTACGAGCTTTTCGGGAGCGATACGAGCCGTCAACTCGTCTTCGGCGCCAACTCTCGACCTTTGCCTGTACTTCAGACCAATTTTCTCCAGCTGGAGTCCAGGTTCAAACGACACTCCGAGAATGCAGAGGGGGCCATTCGTCCAACTAAAGGGCCCCGGAAGATAGACCCACCTAACCACAAACCGGAAGACTTACCGCGGTTAATCTTGGATCCCGTCACCTTTTCGTATCGTTCAAGCGCCTTCAGAACCACCTCGATGTCGCTGCGAGACTACACGAAAGTGCACACGTCATCGGCGTACGCGGAAACCTTGTCTCGTGCCCCACCAGGGACAGCGATTTCACGTAGGGCCGGACTGCACACCCTGTCCCTCAGTCGTCGAAGAAGGGGCTACAACACCAAATCGTAAAGTAGGGACGACAATGGAAAACCCTGACTAACCGACCGAGACAGCACAAAAGCGCGCGACCGCTTCCCGTTCACCTGAACCACAGCACTGGGAGAGCGATGCAGGGGACTAATCCATCAGCAGAAATCGGGTTCGAACCCGGCGGCGTGCAAGACAGCAGCTGTATAGCGATTGTTGAACATATCAAATGCCTTGAACTGATCTAAATTGATCAGCGCGGCTTGCTCGTCGTCTTTTACACCATCTAGAATCGTGTGGATCAGATGCAGGTTGCTATGAATTGTTCAGTCCTTCACAGAACAATCTGCTCGGGCCACAGCAGAATGTCGGCAACTGACTGCAAACACCCCGACAGGATCTTGGTCATAATCTTAAAATGTCTTTAGCAGAGTTATGGGTCTATAATTATCTAAATCCCGCCCAACTCTCATGGCCTTTTTCAACAGCGTGATCACACCTCTGGAGACCCGGTCGGGGACGGACCCCTGGCGGAACCATTTGTTGAACTCGGCAGTTAAAATCGGAACAAAGATGTGCGACAGCCTCAAGTACAATTCATAGGGTAAACCAAGTCCCGGAGACTTGGTTTACCCTATGAATTCCTCGGCCGCGTAAACTTCGCCCTCCGTGATCTCACTCTCGTAGCTAGCCGATTCAGTCGGTGAGAGCCGAGGAAAGTCAGCCAAATAGCTGTAAAACTCTTCGTCACAGAGAACAGGCTCCCTGGTAAACCGGCTCTCGAAACGCCACCGAAACACCTTGCACATGCCATCGGCCGACATTTGAGTTCGCCCCTCCGGGGTATCGACCTCCCGAATCTAACAATCAGAACCTCGACGAATCTTTTCCTTGCCCATATTTACGGCTTCACCCGATATCTTGTTTAACTTATGCCTAACTACCTGATCCTGGTAGCGCTCGCTAGCCGCATGTTGCTGGGCCTCACTAGCTAGGTCTATCTCTAAGGGGCCTCTACCATCCACCTCCCGGGAAAAGCTATCCTTAAGAGCCTTCACCTTGTTAACGTATCTAGTGTGAGCTGCTGGCCAAATTTGGTGGTAAAGGACTTAATCCTATCCTTAAGCTTATCCCACCTATTCCCGATAACCGCCCCCACTAGCTACAAAGGACAGGAAAATGTGGAGAGCCATGATCGCCAACGTTCTGAAAACTTAAAAAATAAATAGTAATTAGTCTTGTATAGCCATTTCTAATAAAAATATAGTCGGCATCATGTCAAAGTTCAAATATCAAAGTTAGCAGTGAATGTGTTAAACATCTTTAACGAGTTGGAAAATGCAAAGAATGCCCATTGGTTAAAAGTTAGAATAGTCTGAGAACGGTGGCAAAACTATAAAATGGTTAATGTTTCTAATTTCGTCTTCAAAATCTCGGAGGATATCTGTTCTAGCGCTTACAAAAACAAATAAAACCGAATAGCCCAATCAGGAAAAACTTTAACGAGATCTTACATATCGAAGAGTCGTCCACTGGAAATCCAGTTAATTTTTATCAAAACTATCATAATTGCATTTGAAATAAATTTTCAAGCTAAACAAAATTTCAAAAACATTTTTAAAGTCTTACCCGGTGAAAAAAAAAAGAAGAAAAGTTCTGTATTAACAGAATTATTTGACATTTGCTTAAAAAAAAAAAAAAAAAAAAAAATTCAATTTCTTGATAAGTTGTAAAAATATGAAATACAATTTTAAAAGAGTGTGCGTCAGTCGTTAAATGTTGGACCTCCTACAAATGTTATTTATGTTGTTTTGCTAGGCCTGACTTTTTTTCCTCTTGTTCCAGTCTTGAAAACCTAGAAGGTCTGGTTTGCGTAGCAATCAGATAAAATGTTGCTGGTTGGTAACGAGAGAAGAGAAATGAGACACATCGGCAGAGACAAGAGACACAGCTGGATGCAAAGCATTTCCCAGAAGAAAGAGGCGAAAAAGTTGAAATTCGGTGTTTGGGAATGTGAAACAACCAAGCCCAAATGGCATCCAGGGAAAGGCGTCTGTTGACGTGTGGGGGCACAAAAGGGATACCAGGGTGGGGCTTTACATGAACGATCGTCCACTTCTGCCCTCAAAAGTAGAATTATGACATAAATAGATGACACACAATGTGCTAGAATACAGTTGACTAAACTAAAGGTGAAGGGCGTTGCTCTATTCATATATCAGTGAAGTGAGAGGGACAAGTGATTCTCTTAGTTATTGTGAATGGCAGAAGTAGAAAAAGCAAGCTAAAAATATTAGAAAATGAAATGCAAGGCAGAATCGAGACCTTCAATCGTTTTGATAAATAAACTGTTCCAATCAATACACGCTATTTATCTGAAATAGAATTTCAGATAAATGAATGGTCCTTGTTTTTAATGACTAAACACAACTCAAGATTTTAAAAACTGTATTGAACAAAGGATAAATGGCATCGAATATTCTTCCTTATGTAGGTGATTCATGCTGTGTATTGAAACAATCCTCTCACGTTTTTCTGTTCACTGCAGTGACTTAACCGAGACATTTTATTGAATATATAGATGATTATAAATTAAAAGTAGCTACCTGGTCATTAGAAGATCAGTTGGTACTTATTTTTATTACAAAAATAATCATCAGTAATTAAAAATTGAATAATCAAGTTTTATTCTTAGATATGATACTTAAAAGTAACCATAGTGACAGATTGTTGGGAGGAGTTTTCATTTGGAAATACAAATCTAACAATGTCAGCTTTTGAGAGAAATGTTTTATCAAAATGCAATAATGTAAAGTTTTTTTACTTTATGAAATTCAAAACTTAAATAATATCTACATATGAAAATCTTTTCTTGAAACATGACTTTTTTCGGTTTACATATAAATTTTCTCGAAACTTGGAGAAGCGTCATCGAATTTAGATCAGTCATAAAACAAACTAATAAAATTCAGGTTTATATTACTTTTGCTACAAAAGGTAGTAAGTAATTATTTTATGTAAATCTATTTCAGTCAAAGTAAAAGCAGCATAGACAAAAATACATAAAAATAAATGAATTCCAAGTACATATTTTTTAAGATAAAATGAAAATTTGAAACATTTAAAAGGTAAAAAAACTTTTGGTTATATTTTAATTCATTTCTTTAAGGTTTATTGAAGAGTTAAATGATGTGAATTCGTTTCGTATTCCATTTCAGATGGAAACGAGTAATATTTTCAAAAAGGGAGCATTTCATTTAAATTCACTTTAAAATGAATGTGTAGTAGATTAGATATATAGAAAGACATTCTTTGAATATTCATAAATTGTAGGGATTTTGAGAAATAAACTTCCAGATGCTACAACTAAAGCAAAAGCTTACTTAGAACTGTGAAAGCCAATTGTATTCAATCTTCTGTACCCGCCTCTTTTCTGGGTGACGGTAACCCGTGAACCAGTTAAGACAGTCACACACCCTCACTAAGCAAGATTTTGATAAGTCCTTCGCGTTTTCAACAAGCTATACAAACATAGGATTTACTTTGATAAGTTCTGATTTGAAATTATATCCAATCTTTTGTGGTAATGAGTTATTTACTAAACTGATATCTGGGAGACAACCTCATTTGCTTACTGCAAGGCACAATTAAGAAACCACATCGCTACCGATAATTTTAGATTTGGTTTATATTTAAGCTGCGACTTTTAAACATTTTCGGAACTATTTTAATAGATCACTAAACACCGCACCCCACCCCACCGCGCCACCAAGAATCACCTATGAATTTCTAACTTAATATTGAATACTTGTCTCTTATCTCTGGCATCTCAGGATATTTTTTTTTAATGTTCCCACTGAACCGGGTGAACAATTGCCCTCTCCTACCAATCATAGATCCATACCCTGTCCACCATAAATTTTTAACAACTAGACATTCGCATTGATAGTGTTCATATTCACAGTATTAATTTTAAAAAGTTCAAATGATTTGTTTTAGTCGATTTTAGGGGGTTTAACCGGAAATCACCTTTTAACATTCTCCATTAGCCCAGAACGATTTAAGTGAGATCGGTAAAAGTCACTAAACAACTTGGAGAGCTATAATCACGTAATTTCTGAAAGGAAATGGCAGAGAGTAAAACATTAGAAACTGTAACTGACAACGTTTCAAGCAGTCATTCTCCCTCTGCTTGAGGAAAACCCCCTAAGCTGCTATTCGCTGGTGTCACGAAAGCACCCTCTTAAATTATAAACCCGGAGGCTGATTGAGAGTATCCTGTAACTTTATGAGGAAGCATGACAGCGTTGATCACTACTTTAAAAAGGTAAAGTGAGAAATGTGGTAGATTAGCTTTGTTGAAGGAAGGGTCACTGGCTCGTATGAGAGAGAAGACGAAATGAACAATGTGAGCTTGGGTTTTCACTGAAACAGAAAAAAAATAATTAAATGATGTTTAATTTACGAGTGAATACTATATATATGTATATATTATAAAACGCGTGTCTCCTCCCTAATTCAGCGATTATACTAGCACGATTTACATGCTCCCCCCCCCCGCGTCATTTAGCGGTAGGCAGTACTGAGCCAAAGCTTTCAGTAAACATAACCATATAATCTCTTGAAGCAAACATCTGCCGTAGAGTGCTCATCTTGCAAACTATTGATAACAACTGAAGGACGAATAGGCTAAATGCACCAAACAAAAATTGGTAGAAATCAATGTAAGGATTTGGCTTTGTATTGGACAAAGAAAAAATATTGACACTGAATGTTGGTCAAATCACCATACTCAGCCTTGTATTTATAAAACCCGGTTTCATGTTGGGTAAATGTTTGTTTAGAAATTAATAGAATTTATCTGAATGCTCGATCGACGGCTTAAATTATTGAACAGTGAAATGAGTTTGATGCAAGGTTTTGATCGATAATTTCTCCGTCTATCAAGTAACGTCATCTTGATAATTCATGAGGTGATCTGATGACAAAGATTCTTGTTAATGTTTCAAGTGGGTAGCATTTGTCATCAAACAGTGATGAAACGAAACGTTCTGTCTGCTGAAGAAAAGTTCACATTCTCGCTATTTTTTCTATCCTCACTAACCTCTTTTTACTTTCAAAACTGGCTCCCAAAGCCTTGATACTTATCAGAGATAAGAATATATTTTCTGACTAACAAGAGAGCCGAAAAATATAAAAAAGGAATTCTACCACCTTTATTCGTTCCATGATGCCATAAAGTCTGGGGGAAAACTCAGAGCTTGTTCACTCCAACCTGTTTTCATTACTTGCAAAATCGGCTCCCAAAGCCTTGATTCTTATCAGAGATAAGAATTTGTTTTCTGACCAATGGAGGGGCCAGGAAATTTGTATAACGATTTTGAAGGGAAAAAGTTTCCGATCCTTCTGAGCCTCCCAAATCTCCATAAATTTGGAGAATCTACGCCTATTTGGCAGTGAGAATTCGGCCCATCGTCTGTAAGGTCGACGATAGAAATCACCAGTCAACTTCAGAACCACTTTCAACCAAAGGAGATCTACTTACTAAAGAGCTGTCGAGAACGAACGTCGGCTTACAATTCAAAGCTGCATCCCTTCACCACTCCTTCTGTTGTGCCGACTGAACTTCTGTCGTCGACCTACGAACTCACTCAGCTGCAAGATTCCTATATCTACCAACAATTTTCCTACTCTACAAGAACTGAGAGTGTTTCTAAACCATAAAATTCTACTCGCTTAAAGAACTTTTTAGGCGCTCAGAGAAATATTTTGAGCAAGCCTTTTTTCTGTTATGAACATTTTCTCTTCCCTTTCTTTCTGTAATTGTCGTTATCCTTTTACCCCCCCCCCCACATGTATTTTTTATTTTTGTATATGTAAATAAACACTTTCTTCTTTCATTGTTACACACCGAGCAGGAGTTTTTTTTTTCTTTATTCGTCCGACCCAAAATTAGAGCGTTTGTCCGCTCTAATCTTGCTGTTTTTACTCGCGTTTTTTTTTTTTTTAACCTCAAGCCGGGACAGATTTCCCTGCAACGTTTAACCTTTTCAAATCAGTACTAGACAGTGGCTGATCACTAAAAAGAGACAAGCTCTGTAAGAGTCAATCAAAGCGTAATATGACTTGCGTCTTACAAGGTGGCAAACATTAGCCATTAACTGACAACTTTATCCTGGTGAAAGCACCTGTTCAAACTCGCCCAACTATAATACAGTGACACCTGTTCTGAGATAGTTTCTTTACAAGTAACGAGAAACCTCCACCCCCATACATTGTGTATCAGAAAAATGAAGAATTTTACGTCGATATTTTACTGGGTCCCGACATTATTTCCTTCTTGGGTCAGAACAGATACAAGCTTTAGCCCAGCACAAGGTCACAATAATACAGCATCAAGAGAATCAAACTAGCATTAATCTGCAAGAGGGACGGGTGAATAACCATCACTCTAGAGCAGGCGAACAATCAAATTCCCGGAAAAGATAACTTAGAGATAATCAAATATTGACCTACATTCCCACGGATGATTTGCAATGACATTACATAAGCAGTCTTAAAAATCAGTTTTAAAACGAAATTGCTTGTTCACACCACGCGAAAAACATCTTTAAGCTAAATAAACAACATAAGCAAGGAATTTGACAAAGCAGTCGTTTGAAACAGGCGTCAAGATACAAAATATGGCCTTGGAGAGTGTTGTATATGGTGGTGGTGAGGAGATTTTAGCCCCCCAAAGAAAGAAAAAAAAACTCGTGTCCTATTTTTTTGAAACTCGACACTCTACTGTCTAGAAAGTCTATTTGTTTTCAATACTAATAAAAAAAAAAGTCCACTTGTTTATGAAACACACATACACACACAGAGACACATACACACGGGCCCTTTGACTTTTAAAAGGAACGATTGAAAGTTCGACAATTGAAAAATGTTACCAACTTTCTTCACAAAAGACAAATGCCAAGTTAAAATGGCTTTCAGCAAGAATATGTAGCTTTAAAAGAAAGAAAGAAAAGCTTTTTATGGGAAAAGGATTTATTTATGTTTCTAAAACGAAAATTTTAAAAGCAGTTGCTTTCTATTTTCATTTTTTTTTTTTTTATTCCTCGGCAAAATTTAACTAAGGAAGATGTCGGAAAAGGTCAACTTTCAGTTTTTCCTATTCGTATAGAAAAATTAAATCAGTCTTAACATTTTCAGAGACTATTTTCATTTATTAAGCACACACAAAGCACCCTTCTATTCTGTAATTGATGCAGAAACACGCGCACAGACATTACAAGTTTTCTTTTCTTACGTTAATTTCATACATTATGAATAGCTTCCCTTTATACTATTAGAAATTTTACAGGTAGCCGAATAGTCACGGTGGTGCCAGAAAGACCATAGCAGAAAGTTGCAATTGACCTCATGATGTGCGGTGGTTAAGAATAGTTTCTACCCACTTCATTGAAGTTGATAGACTTACTGCACCGACATCAAATGCAGGGATAGAATGTCTTAAGGTCCATTTTGCACTGCTATGGCATACCGGATGTTCTAGCCTCTGATAATGGGGCTCGAATCACAAGAAATGGATGTTTGGACAAGTTAATGGACCAACAGTCAAAGTTATATGCAGAGCTTCATCATAGGATTGTTAAACCTAAGAAACTCGCCAAATAAAGGACTACAGACAAATCCAACACAAAGAATATTTGGTAAGGTGAACCAAGGCTCTGCTGTCGGGGAACAGAAAGCAAATTACGGCTGTAATACCCATATCCTGCCGAGCAGACAGTAAACAAAGATAAGAAGCTGAGACATCAGGACTCGGTCAGTGAACTTAAAAACCTCCAAACGGGTGATATTGTCTAAGTTCAGCTACTAAAAAAACAAACCGAAGGGAGTGGGAAGAGTTCGAGGTTACCCAGCAATTATCAGGCGGATCCAACGAAGTGAAGACATGCTAAAATTTATCGACGCAACAGACGCTTTTTGAGACAAATCACTCCATCCACCCACCCATTTCATAGTCTTCGGCTAGCAGCTGATAATCGAAACTTCATAGAGGAAGTCCCTACGCTACCTGAAGAAACTGACAACAATACTGAAGCAGATTTAAACGTGGAACAATCACATAAGCACGTACCCGATAAGGAAACGTTTTGGAGGGAACATTCGGAAGCCAGCAGGATACAAAGATAAATAGACATGTCCAGATGTCCGTGTAATAGACATATCGAAAACAGTTATGAAAAGCAGGACAATGTAACATTTCCTGTATTTTACTTTTTCGAGCGTGTTTATTAATTTTATTACTATTACTCTTCCTTTTGTATTCCATAGTTGTTATAAAAATGACTGCTAAACTATCATGAAATAGAAGCAGATTGCTCAACTATCAATTCTGTCTTGCATCCAATTCCATGAAAGCTAAACAGGTTTATGACACACATAATTACAGTTTTCATTGTTTAATGGCCAACAATACTTTAATTTATTCAAAATTAAAGTATCACATGGCCTCATTTGTTGTGTTCAAAGATCTTTCACCTTAAAGAAGCATTATTTACATTTACACTAAATGTAATCATCTTTGATGTTATCACAATAAAAAGTAGGAAGACAATAGTCCGAATGTTCATAACTCCTCATCCCAGAAACTAAAGGAAAGACTTTGACATATCCAAATTGCTAGCACCATTACTTTGAGACAATTATTAATTAAAATTTGTAAATTATTCATTTTTAGAATTGGTCACAGGTGACGCCTGATAAAAGAGGATCATTGTAGGCATTTTCAACCCCTACTCTGCCAAGAGTAATCCAGATTAAGAATCAGCGTTCTGAATATGGCTTATTAACTGGTTTTAAAGATATTCCCATCTTTTTATGTAACCGTTATTTACCTTAACCCCCCCCCCAACGAGTTATGACACAAGGTCGATTTTTAACGTGGGGACCCGAATGGAAACACTCGGGCTGCTGGTCTTAGCTAGTCATACCACAGATACGTAACAGATGTCACGCAACGGTGGTGGTGGGAGCAAGTGGGGAAAGAAGGCCTCTGGCACGGAACAGATACTACGACCGCAGTATTTACCCCGACGGGAAAAAAAAGCCCTTCTCCTTTGCCAATCCCTCCAAAAGAATCCGGAAGGAAAAGCTTCCATCTTTTCATGTAACCGCCAATACCAATTTAAAAATTGCGAGCAAAATAGAGTTCTCTGATCCACCTCATTTAATGCAGGGAATAGCTAAATCTTAGAAACGGATCCCCAATTCTGATGAAGGATCTTAACCGTGACTTTTAAAACGTACTAATTTTAGATTAAAAAGAATATTGTGTAGCGTCGACTGTCTATAGAGAAGTAGGTGTTTGCTGCAAATTTTGAAACTTAAAACTTAACTAATGTTATATATGTAATTCTCTCCTCGGTCAAAAATATATGTTGTCAAGAATTGGAGAAAGTACAGACGTTAGATTCAATAACTACAATAAAATGCATCTTGGACTTCGTCTTTATTCCAAGGCTAAAATCAATCTCTGGAATTAATCAATTTTTGTGTAACACTTGGCTACATGTGACGTCTCAATCTCAAGATTTCTTTAAATCTAAATGTAGTGGAAGGAGTTTTCTGATCAGTGACTGCAGCACATAAGAATTTCGTTATGAACTTACTTGATGCTAATTATACCCTAACCAGTAATTCGAAAAAGATATAACTCATTTACTGATATAGTATGAATACGCCATGTAAATATATATATGAGAGAGAGAGAGATAGATAGATAGAGAGAGAGACAGAGACAGACTATTTTCATTTCTGAGAAAAACTTCATTTGTCAAGCTCAATCTTGCTTATCCATTTTGTCGTATCTATATTTAAGTGATTTCTCTTGACTGAAAGTCACGTTCGAACGTAAACCTTTGCCTCATTAGCTCTGAGTAGGATTGTATTCAGTTAACAAAATTACGTATTTTTCTCTATAGATAAAAAAAAAAACTTAGCATTCCTTTAGTCGGAGATAGAACAGGTTACTTTTACAGTAGGTATCTCTACTAATTCACAAAAAAACGAGCATACCCTGATGAAAAAAAGGCCCCAAAATTGATGAAAACAATTTTTTATCATCTACATGTAGACCAAAGTATTATTTAATTTTAGTTTTTACATTTTATTAATCCTTTCTAGCACGTCCGAAATTTTAGTTAAAAAAATCTCATTCTTTTTTGAGTCGGCAAAATATTGTATATAAAAAAAATTATACCTTTTTCAAAAGGTTATGAGGAAAATTAGAAAATTTAAAGTTTACTTAATGTAATTGGAAACAAACATAATTTTTAGCAGAAAAGAATTAGTTGAAAATAAGACAAGCATGTCTAATCTTGGATTTGTGAATTGACGTTTACGTCGATATTTTGAGTAACCGGGGAGCAGATTTCGAATTCTAGTCGAATCCATTACTTACTTGCTAATACAGTTGGGAAAGGTATGAATGAATCCTCTTCTTCTACCCCCCCACCACTAGCTATGGGTAGCAGGATAGACCGGATTCTATAACCTTGCATGACAACTGGTCTACTGCAGAAAGAAATGGCAACCGACTGCGGGAAAAAAATCTGCCTCGTCAGTCATGTGTCGAAAGATACATGATCGCCTAAGCGTGTATCACGTATGGCACATAAACTGACTGATCGACAGCTTACGTAAGGGAAACTAATTATCGGACGGATGGAATTTTAAGTGAACCAGCTTATTTAAACTTTTGACAGTATTTTAATTTTCAAAATTACTGTATATAGTGTATATAGTTAATAATAATTTTATTGATTTTTTTTAGATGATTTTTTAACGAAGATATGTCCAACTCCAAAGCCTGCACTGTTTCCGTCCCTAAAATTGAAACTAAAAAAAAAAAATGATTATATTACGTCTCTCACTGAAAAAAATTTAATTATATTTAAAAAAAAAAAAAAAATTTAAATAAATATTTAGTGAATGAAATAGGATGTAAAAAAAATTAAAAATGCAACGATGATGGTCTGTCAGAGAATTTTAACACGTGCTCGTCAGAAGGAAAACAAAAAATTTTCTGATCATGGGTTCTTGCTGTCATGGGAAACAACTCTTAAACCACGTGACATTTGTCTCAAATGTCCATACATATATTTTGAAAAAACGTTTTTAAAACTTTGTGCATGCTCAAAAATATTTTAAAAATACCTGTGGATCGCAGATTGTAATAAGCTTCAAAATTATGATCTGTAATAATAATCTACTTAGCAACAGCATTCCTTAAAGCCTTTGGAATGCTGTTGTTAAGTAGATTATTACAGATCATAATTTTGATTGAAGCTTCTTACAATCTGCGATCCACAGGTTGAGGTATTTTAAAAATATTTTTGAGCATGCACAAAAAGCTTTAGGACACACAGATTGAAACTTAATCTGAAAATATTTAACGTTTATCACATTTATTTAAAATTGAAAAGAAAGAAAATACTTATAAAAATTCATTTTTCATCGGAAAATTATTTTGACTTCAGACTATTGAATTATATTCAATTGTCTTTTTATTCATAAAAGCCATTAAATGAATTTTTAATTAAATGTTAGTTTTACTAGGTTTTGTATTTTACAAGTCAGAGCTGAATTTTGGATAGCTTTCTTTGTATTTCGATTTTACAAACAAATCGATGGTTTCTTCAATTTCTTCTGCTTTTAAATCACTAAGGCAAGCCGTCAAATTTTTCGAGTTTTCATAAAATTAAGTAAGGAGGTAACAGATGTAACCATGACTTTCTTAAAAAGGAAAAAAAAATGTGAATAAATTCTGAATATTTCATTAAAATCCGACAATGAATTGCAAGAATTTACAAAAATCAATGTGTTTTTCACCTGAAAAAAAAAAGGGGCGCTAAAAAAATTACGTAGACCACTGGCGCCAAAAATAAATAAATAAATAACCAGAATTTCGAACGTGCTTACAAAGAATGAACAAAATAAATCCAAAAGTACTTTGGTTTTCCTTTTAAATAACAAGCATTTTAATTTTGACGATAAAATTTTTTATCAAGTTTGGAGACTTTTTTTTCATCATGATATGTTGTTTTCTTCGGCGAATTAATGGATATACCTACTACTTTTACACCTTTCTGAAAATTGCTCTTACGAGAGCAGGACATATTTATTTGCACACAACCCAAACATTCTGCATAATGCAGACACAAGGCCACCCGCAATGCAAGGTAAGCCTCTCCTGTCCGAGTTAGTTAATCATTAAAAATCGCGAGAAATTAAAGTCAAATTTAATTCAGTTTTATAAAGAGGTTGGAAATGTCTAGAATAAGGCTTAATATAAATAAATACACATTTTTAAAATCTAAAGTTAATTCCCCACCACCTTCAAACTAATATCAAATATTTCCAAACATACAAATTAGAGAAGTACCTCCATGGAATCGCTAAAAATCCGCATACTATGATGAAAACATACTCCAAACATAATGAAAACCGTTTTATAGTAAAAAATAAAATATTTCTTATCAAGAAGAATGATCGAAGTATTTTTTGAATATTTAATGAATTTTTAAAAAATCCTTTTTAGAACATTCGAAATTTTTATTAAAAAATTGTTTTTCTTGCCTCAGCGGTTCTAACTTTTAGCATAGTAGATTTTAGCTTTTTTTTTTTTTTTTTTTTTTTTTGCGGTGACAGACATTAATTTGGAAATTCTTACAAACAAAAAAAAAAACAAAAACAAAAAAACAAATTGTCGGATTTTAAATTTTGAGGACTTCACAAATGAAATTATTCTTGGAATTTTTTATTAGAATTTTTTTAAATGTTTCTCCCCCTTAATTTTATGAAAACTTGAGAAATTCAACGTGAAATTTTTTTTTATATTGGTTAAAAGCAAAATTCTTTGAATTTAAAATCACCGAATTTCCTTTGCAAAATCGGACCCCGTCTTACCGAAAATCTGTACTGAATCGAAAAATAAAAAATGCAATAAAAGTATATTATTTAATTAGAGAACTTGTTAATTGCTTTTATGGATAATGTCTATTAAAGACAATATTATCTGAAAAAAAGAATTTTCGATGAAAAATATTTTACAAGATGTTTCATTTTCTTACAATTTTAAATTGAATAATTTATAAAGTTTTTAAATCTTAAAATTCAGTTTCAATGGGGCAACCCTTAGAAAATATTAAGTAAAACTATATTTATTGATCATATATTGTAATGTAAAGCTTATGCTTATAACAATCTGACGACCCCGAATATTTTTAAAAGAATTTCTATTTGTTTTTGTATGTGTATATACATGCAGAATTTCTTGGTATGGATGATCAAACCTAACATTATCATTAAAAGGTCACGCTTTTACTGTTGTCTCCACTTACGGAAAAAACCCCTTAAACTTTATCGTCTGCTTCACCATACTTAACTATAAACCTATTCGGCGAGTAACACGTCAGAAAACAAGACCCCTTGGTTAAGAAATGCTTGTATACAACATTTTATGCTGTAAGTGATATCGGTTTCAAATCAGATTAATTTAACTTTAAATTTACTAATTTTCCTCAAATGAAGTTTCAGAATAGTTTTACAAGAGTTTTAAAACCGATAATTAACTTATTTACAAATGTGCCAAAATGGCCGATTTTATCGATTTGAATTAAAAAAAAAAAAAAAAAAAAAAGGATTCCGATCAATATAATTTCTGCTTGAAATACAGAGTATTTTGCTTACTGGAAGTAGTAATTTTTAAGTCCTTTAGCTTTCAACTAAAGCTAAAATGAAAACTTTCTTTAAAATCAATTCTAAACCTTGCGTATACCGAATTGGTAGAGGTACCTATACAAATGTCTATCATCTCGACTCGGTTTCAATCCTGGGAGATGCTTATTTCTAACAAATACGGATTTAACACACACAAAAGATTTTTAGTTTGGAGTACCCTCCGCAAAAAAAGCAGAGGAAATCAACTCTAGGGACATATTACGCATAGTAGATCTCCATCAGAAAAGTTGAAATAGCTGCTCAAGGAAGAACCGCTAATAATACATACTAATTTTCTCAAAACCACACTTTACTCACTGTCGATACTTAAAGATAAGTGGCTATTTTAGGAACACTTCTTAAAGAATCTGGCTTCAGCTTTGTAACAGTGAAATCCTAGCTTACCGACCTGATATCTGAAGAATTGTCGACGCATGAAATAAAGGAGTTCTATTATTTTTAGACTAAAGTTAAATTGCGTTTTACCATCAACGCTTATGCTCGACTCGTAATTGCTTCCACACATGGTAAAAGGAGGTTAGAAGAAAAAATGTCAAGAAAAGGAGCTAAATGTGAAGTCAAAACAAGAAAAGCCTACGTGGATTAACCCAAATTCAGTGACCTCAATGCTTCCTCACAAATATCCGTCCGGAAATTCTTAGACTTACGGTGGGAATTTTTCAAATCGCAACTTAGCATCAAAAATCATTCTATAAAATGTGTCGGATGGGCACCTCAGCGTGGTGTAATGGTTAGCAAGCTTGTCTCGCTAGATCAGTTACGACTGAAAAAAGAGTTCGATCCTCACTAGGTGTCCCATACCTTCGGCCTTGTGCCACATCTAAGCTACGCTTAGAAAATAACTATAAAATATGTCGGATAAAATCTGACGAGTAAAAGCTTAACGGACGTTTTCAAGGAATAAATGAAAATGGGATACAAGAAAAAGACTTTCCAAAAATGTAGAATGCCTTCTCGGATTAATCTCGTTTTTAAGGCTTTTTAAGAGTTAAAATAAAAAAAATAAAAAAAATACATTTTCAGCTGAGAGAAAACAAATCCTATTAATTCCTTACAACTGCTATTTTTTTCTGAATTTGCGAAAATTGTTGTGAGTTTGGTGTTTAAGTTTTTCCTTTTACCGCTAGGAATTTTAAATTGCAGGAAATGACTAACGTTGCGATGAAGAATAGCACTAAAGACCAGTGGGTAGTGGTAAAAGTAGAACAAACATTATATGTCCAACGGTTTCAAATGCAATCAATGATAATATACACTTGCGATGGTTTCTTATTTCCCTTACTTCACTAGAATAAGGGAGTTTGAATTTAAATCCAATCTCGAAAATTCAAGTTACTAGCATTTCCCCCTTCGCTTCTGACAGAAAAGTATTCTTCAAACCAAGTTAATAATAGCCTTAGCTGCACACGATAAGTCACTCGATATACGTACAGGCGAAAGTGTCTAGGTTGGATTTAGACCAGTGTACGCACGATTTACTGCTGTGTCGATGAAGCCCACTAAATTAGTCAAATTAGGAGTGTCTACTCTACAGTTTGTAAAATCTGTAAAAAGTTTTAAAGTGTGGGTACAAGATTTGTCGAAATTCATTTATTTCGAGAGAGAAATGAATTTAGGAAGTTTATAAAAAAAAAAAAAAAAACAAACTCTACGTTATGTCACTCATGGCGCGACAAGAATGCCTCACCAACCCAAAATGGCAAAGAACAATAGCATTGCATTTGTTCCTATTTTGTCGTCTAATATGGATGGGAAAATTGTCAAAATTCTACAGCCATCCCACCCCAACTAACGTCACTTCGTGAAAATAAATTTGTCTACGACATGCGTTGATGGGAAATGGCAACTTTTTTTTCTTAACGTCAAGATTTAAAACAAATAATATAGCACGGCAAGATATGTGCGGAGATTAATCTTTTTCACTTAAATAATTGATACCCGCACCATCTTAATTGATTCTCATTTCTATCGTTGGGCATTGGATTCATTTATCATGCAAACACAACTTAATAGCCACAGATTACAATAAAAAAAATGAATAAACAAGTTTATCGTCCTTCACGCCACAAAAGGCATAAAGTGTTTTCTAAAGTTTGTTACTAAGGCGTTTATTGGAGCAAAGTAAAAACCTTGCTTGGGTTCCAAGCAACTTACAGATAACTCCTCAAAATTCGCGTAGGAAACATTTTTGAACATACTGAAGTTTTCGTATTAATCTGTGCAGGTTTTAAGTAGCACGCTTATTAATTTAAGAGGAACCCATTAAAAAAAATTCTAAAATCCGTAAACAAAATGTTTAAATGTTAAGAAGCAAAATAGGTCTCTTAACTTACTCACCAATCCGGGGGGTAATGGGAATAACACAGTGCTTGTTTTTTTTATATTTTATTTCTGAAAAACGGGTTATGGTTTATTTTCGATTGGGTAGGAGACGTTTAAAATTTTGTATTTCTCGTCTCATAACTACCCATCACTCCAGTATCTAATTACCTGTAAATTTACCGAATAAAATAGGATGACCACTCTGAATCCTATACTTTATTTCTTTTTTTCTATTGTTCAATTAACTTAGCCAGCGGATGTATGCTCATTGGCACTATTATTTTTGTCACCATTTTCTCTAGTTTAATTCCCCTCCCACTTTAGATGGACAGAGACCTTAATTCTCTGGTGGATGCGGGATGCCTTTCGTTTCAGCGAGTGTTTTCGTATTTATTTTTGCATCTGAATGAGTGAGTGAGTGAGTGCTCCGTCGAGTTGAATTATTTAAGTCCCGCATTAATTTCATAACTGTCTTTTTGTAGTCGTAGAAAGAAGTGATATTTAACTGATGTATTATAAAAAAAATGGTTTGTTTAGTTTTTTGTATATTAAAGGATATTAATTGTAAATGCACACTGGAATATTATTTTAAAAGTTCTAATTACTTTCCCCTCCCCCACAAACAAATTGTACATATAGGGACGAGTTAGGACTTCATAAAGACTTTGAGGTATTATGGTAACTGTAGTAAGAATGGGATGTAAGAATGCCTTGTTTTAATGCAAGGAATATTAAGGGAGACTCGATATCCTTCCAACTGTCTGAATGTTAAAGGTCGGAAGGTGCCGGTCGTTAGTCCTGGTAAGAAACCGTCACGTTGATATTTCAAAGAGGCTGATCATCTCTACTGCTTTTTCCCGAAAGAAGGCGTCCGAAGACACACTGGTCATCGAGTGTCGTGACGCGATTCCCTCCAACTCGACCACCTGAAAGAAAATTTTACAGTTTCGCCCACCACCTTTAACAAGAAAATCCAGTTAGACCATCGCCTCAAAAAAAGGTTGCGTCCTCAACAGAGAAACCTGAGGGTGAGATGCAGGTGATGAGAAATGTGGCAGGAAAGTTCAGGTAATTACTTTTGGGGCCTTTATTTGATGACACATAGTCCCAGATGAAAAATCATTTAGCTGTTAGTAAAATCAGTAAAAGGATGTGTTGTCTGTGCCAAATCGGGAAGAGAGAAGAAAAGTTTGTTCAACTCAAAAGGCAACTGGACACCAACAAGAACAAGCCGGCGTGGGTGGCTACTTGCTCCAATGTGCCGTCTTCTTCCGTAACAATCATCACTGTTACCATTACCAATTTTGCTGCGTACATCATATCAACTGCTTACTACTACTACTACTACTACTACTACTACTTTAAATGCAGGAAAATTAACAACCGAATGTAAAATTCGCACCCTCCCCACTTCTGTTGGACAATTGCTGTTCGCATTCTCCGTCTTCAAAAAATCTTCACTTCTCTTTTCACTTCATTTTCCCCTTTCTAAATATCACTTCTTCTTTCTACGACTACAAAAAGACAATTTTTTTTTTTTTTTTTTTTTTTTTTTCAGTGAAAATCGAGGAAATAGCAGTGCTTCAAGTGAAAAGTCCAACTCTGGAGAATACATCTACCGCGTTAAACCGTCAGATTTTTTTTCGGAAAAAAGAATTACAGTCACATAAACTAAAAAATGAGGGTCTCCTACTTCAAAACAATTGAGCCTTGAAGGCGAAGTGTGAAGGACCCAAAAAGTGCCCTGGGTACACAATACCTCCTAGACCGTTGGTCCGGATACACGGCAAATGTGAAATATGTTGGCGGAAACTAAAAATGGCATCGAAATGCCAGTTCCCTTGACGGAGTACACTGGGGAGAGGGAGTAAAATGACTAAAACAATTTCTTTCAGAGAGGGACCCCTGTGCACATATGTCTACGAAGCATTAAATTGTCTTTCTCGAAGAATATCAGGGCGTTGTCCAGGACAGCATCATCAAAATTCAGATACGCCAAGGATCACTGAAACTATCTATCGGTGTTCTTAATCATGACATATTTTTATCAGTCGAGCCAAACTAAGGGAACCGTAAATGACTCCCTACTTATTAAAGAGTTATGGTCGGAGTCTCGGCATGGATATTTGTTATATACAAAAAGACTCTGAAAATTTTCTGTCAATAAGTTTCACTTTTTTAAATCATTTCACACCAAACAAGGCAATAAATCCACTAAAGCGCAAGGAAAAGAAAAACATTATTAAGGAATGAGACAATAACAGAACACGAATTAAGATACTAGGAGATAACGATTTAAATTTTTGAAGCTCAAAGCTGAGTGGAAAGCAGGAGACCGGAAGAAAGTTCACAAGATAGACGTGCGAGAGAAGAAATTGTCAGCATAGAACTTACGATTACATCATTTTAACTGTAGAATGAAGAGACCCACCTGCCAATCTTGTACTGCGCTTAAATTTGTAAATTCAAGGTACCAAAGAGGAAAGCTTATCCGAACAATTATCATGAAAATAGTTAAAGAAAAGACCCAATAAAGCTGCATTACGGTAGTGTGAAAATGACTGAAACAGAGATGCCAGATCAGGACCGATAATATTGCAGATTCTTCTTTTGCTTTTTATCAAGAATTGTCAAATACATAGAAGAAACACTAAACCAAATGTGACAGTATTATTCAACGCGTGAATGAATGATAGACGACTTCTCAGCAAATTTTCAGATGTCTCGTTTGGCTAGTAAACGGGGTTTTGTAGACATGTTCGCTTTTTCTGTCTTTTTTTTTATTATTTTACCAAATAGCCCTTAAATAAAGTATCACGGGTGGAGATTATTATAAAAATTTATGTGAAAAAAACCCAAATTCTATGCCCCTTAACCCTACCTAAAAGTGAAGACCTTAATAAACAATATGGTTTGAATTTGTAGCCTAAAAAAAAGGATTGAGTAGGAAAATTTATCCTTTGGAATATTTTCCACCAATGAGAAACAAAGAATTAAACCCAGTGGTAAATTGAAATGATAACCGAGTTATCCTGGTATCTGAAATATAAGAAAAGTCGGCAGGGAACAATTCTTTTACTCTTTCTCTTGAGAGGTGAATATAAAAAATTATATTAAAAATGTAAATTAAATGAATGATTTATAAAAAATAAATAAATATTATAAAAATCTATATTTGGTTATTACACTTACTTTTAAGAGAAGTGTTTTAAAAAATTAAAAAAAGGAAGCAAGACCGTTAATAAAAAATTAACTTATAAATTTGATGTGAAATATTTTAAACTTTCTAAAAATAGAATGCTGGAAAAAGAACCGCCCAAATTAAGATAAGTCAGAGTCGGGCGGTTTGTGAAAATTTTCAAATTTCATAACGATATACACCTTTGAATTTTTCCCCACCATATATCGGTGTGATTGATTATGGTATATATTGACCTTGTGCAACGATTGAAGGAAATGCACAAGGTGTTGAAAAATACAAAATTAATCTATATTTACTGTTGTTGTGCTCTCCCCTTTTTACATAAGATGGACTCGTCCAAAGTATACTTATACTGACAGAGAGAATACCTACTGTTGAGATACAGTCTCGACGTCTGTCGAACTGTCTGCTTTGCCAGAGAGGAACCCGGACGAGGCCTTGCTGAAGGGCAAGGTTTCGTCCGGAGAGGTAGACAGGCCCTGAACCCATCTTGGCGGGTTTAAAGGGTATATTTTTGGCCGAGCATACGGGCTCGGAGAAACCCACTTTAAACTCGGCCTTGTGCCACATATATTTCTCGTGGGCGGGATATTAAATACCGAGATACAGTCTCGACATCTGTCGAACTCTCTGCTATGGCAGAGAGGAACCCAGACGAAGCTTTGCTGAAGGGCAAATTTTCCTCCGGGGAGGTAGACAGGCCCTGAACCCGTCTAGGAGGGTCCAAAGAGGATATTTTTTGGCCGAGCCTACGGGCACGGAGAAACCCACTTTAAACTCGGCCTTCCACATATATTCCTCGCGGGTGGAATGTTTAATATCGAGATACGTCGTGTGCGACATCTGTCGAACTCTCTGCCAAAGCAGAGAGAAACCCGGACGAGGCTTTGCCGAAGGGTAAAGTTTCGTCCGGGAATGTAGACAGTTCCCGAAACCGCTTATGCGGGTTCAAAGGGGATATTTTTTGGCTGAGCCTACGGGCACGGAGAAACCCACTTTAAACTCGGCCTTGTTCCACATACATTCCTCGTGGGTGGAGTGTTAAATATCGAGATACGTTGAGATGCAGTCTCTGTGTGCGGCGTCTGAGGGCTCTCTGCTTTGGCCGAGGGGAGCTCGGGCGGGGCTTTGCCGGGGACGGTGTTTCGTCCGGGGAGGTGGACGGTTCCCAAGCCCGCTTGTGCGGGTTCAAAGGGGATATTTTTTTGGCTGAACCTACGGGCTCGGAGAAACCCACGTTAAACTCGGTTTTGTGCCACATACATTCCTCGTGGGTGGACTGTTAAATGTCGAGATACGTTGAGATACCTTCTCTGACTGTGTGCGACGTCTGTTGAACTCTGCTTTGACAGAGAGGAACCCGGACCAAGCTTTGCTGAAGGGCAAAGTTTCACCCGGGGAGGTAGACAAGCCCTGAACCCACCTAGGCGGGTTCAAAGAGTATATTTTTGGCCGAGCCTACGGGCCCGGAGAAACCCACGTTAAACTCGGCCTTGTGACACATACGAGGGTCATTCAATAAATAAGGTGAATTTTTCGGTATAAGGACTTCTAATACAGATAGAAGCTTACTTTTTTTATTTTATTTTATTTTTTTTTATTTTTTTTTGTTTTACTTCTTTTTCAAATGGATTTAATTTCTTTTGCAGATTAAAAAAAACAGAGTTTTGGCGATTAACAAAGATGGCCGACCAAGAAGCATGCTCCAGGATTGAACAGCGGTCAGTTATCAAGTTTTTGGTTGCTGAAGGGTGCAAACCAGTTAGAATGTCAACTGTGAATGGTGCCACATGTTTCAGCCAAAGAATGTCTACAAGTGGGCTAAATTGTTTAAAGAAAGACGGAGCAGTGTTGAGGATGAAAGGCCTGGGAGGCCTACAGAAGTGAGGTCTCCTGAGGTGATCGAATCAGTCAATGACCTCATTCAGTCTGACAGAAGGGTGACAGTGGATGACATTGCAAGGACTTTGAGCTTATCTGGTTAGACAGCACACAAAATTGTCCATGATGACCTTGGCTACTCGAAGGTCAGCTGCCGGTGGGTGCCAAAGATGCTTACTGCAGAGCGCAAAGAGGAGGGTCGAGTTGTCACAGCAGTGTCTCTCCCGGTATGAGAAGGATGATGATGAGTTTCTGAAGAAGGTGGTCACATGTGACGAGACATGGGCTTGGCACTATGAGCCTGAGTCCAAAGGGCAGTCCATGGAGTGGAAGCACGTAGGCTCTCCAGCGAAGAAGTTCAAGTCCCAGCGGTCCACGAGGAAGGAGATGCTCACCGTTTTTTGGGATATGCAAGGCCCAATCACCACTTCATTCCTTGAGAAAGGAGGCACTGTGAACAGTTCCAACTACTGTGAACTGCTGAGGCAGGTCAAGAAAGACCTAAAGAACAAACGAAGGGGTCATCAATCAGAAGGAGTTATCTTGCATCATGACAACGCAAGGCCTCACACAGCAGCCCAAACTGTTCAGACCATCAACGAGCTGGGCTGGGAACTGCTCCCTCATCCCCCTTACAGCCCAAACCTTGCCCCTTCAGACTTTCACCTGTTTGGTCCCTTGAAAACGTTCACGAGAAGCACGAAGTTTAAAAGTGACGATGAAGTCAAGTGTTGTGAGCGATTGGCTGAGACGTCAGTCCAGAGATGTTTACGTTGAGGGAATACGGAAGCTTGTGCACAGATGAGAAAAATTTGTGACAGTGCTGGAAAACTACGTTGAAAAATAAAAAAAAGTAAGCTTCTATCTGTATTAGAAGTCCTTATACCGAAAAATTCACCTTATTTATTGAATGACCTTCGTACATTCCTCGTGGGGGGACTGTTAAATATTGAGATACGTGGAGATACGTGGAGACAGGTTGAGAGATACGGAGACAGACACAGGGTGTTCTTAGAGAGTTATACAAGAGTCCAGAGAGAGAGAGAGATGATTACGGCTTTACTTACAGACTTGTACATATACTTTCTACTAACCCGGCATTCCTGGACTACTAATCTTCACTTCAAGTCTGTATTCTTACGTTTAATACACTTATTTTTCTATCTCAATTACTGGCTTTGTTTATTTATTTGTGCAGGATTCCATTCACAGAATCCACAACAACTTGGCGACGAGGAACCCGCACTTCACGGGGACTTAAAAAAAATTCCGTTGCCAGCGTCCAAATAACTTAACAACAAAGACTTCGGACCCACACAAAAAAAAATTCTCTCTCGTCAACTTGACGACGAAGAGTACGGACACATACAGAAAAAAATCTTTTTCGCTCGCCAAATTCGAGAGTCACGTCGACCACAACAACTTGGCGACAAGACTCGAAGGAACTCACACAGAGAACAACAAATTAACGACGAACATAAAAGAACGTACACAAGAGATGGAAGAAAAATTTCGTCACTACCTAAAAAATGGAAGATTTTCAAAAAGCAATGCTTGAGTTTATAAGAAGAAGTGAGGAAAGACAGCTAATAAATGAAGAAAGACAAATGCAACTCCAGGAATTAATATTAAAAGTAATCGTTAACGCACAACAGAAGAATATCGAAAAAGAGGCGACTTTTTCTCAAGACGCAGTTTGGAACACAATAGAAACATTTAAATACTCTCTAGAAGATGATAAACATTTCGGGGACTATTACAGACGTCATGAAGACATTTTCAACATTGATTGCCAAAATTGGACGGAAGCTAAGAAGCTACGTTTATTATTCAGGAAATTGGGAGCAGAGGAGTACACAAAATTTGTGGACTATATTCTACCGAAAAAGACAAACGATTTGATGTTTGACGAGGCAGTTACATGCCTTACGGAGCTATTCAGTCCAAAGACTTCACTTTTTCACAAAAGGTGGAAATGTCTCAACCTCGTAAAAAGCGAAAATGAGGACTACTCCACGTTCGCCGCAATTGTGGACAAACATTGCGATGGCATTAAATTGGCAGAACTGACTCCGGACAAATTTAAGTGTCTTATTTTCGTACAGGGATTAGTCTCAGCCAAGGACAATGAAATGCGAAAAAGAATGTTCACGAAGCTTCAAAACGAGTCTGGATTAACGCTACAAAAATTGTCAGAAGACTGCCAAAAATGCTTGAGTATAAAAAAAGACTGTAAGGATATCGAGGATCGGGAACAGCACACATACGTAAGTTGAACAAAAAGTTACGGTTTTCACCCCACCACCGAAAGAAAAACAAAAATTTTATGATAAAGAAAAAATTACAAGGTATAAGGCGATTAATGACAGAGATCAAAGAAAATATAAGCACCCCCCCCATCTTCATGTTACAGATGTGATGGATTCGACTGGAATAAAGACTGTCGATTTAAATACAAGAACTGTTTAGCTTGTGGAAAAATGGGACATAAGACATCTCAATGTAGAAGCAAAAAACACACTAATAGGGTAAGAACTACTAGAATGGACTACGAAGACAAACTAAACACAAGAAAATACATGGAACTCGAGATCTTAAATAAGAAGGTAAAATTACAGTTGGACTCAGGATCGGATCTAACTAGTCTGTTACAGGGAGGCGTATCAATTTTGAAGGAGAAGTTATTCTAAACGTAAAATTCCATGGTAAAACGAAAAAATTGAAGATATTTGTAATGAAAGACACAGAAAATTTGGTGGGCACGGATTGGACGTATGGGATTTACCCATTAGCTCATTTTGTAAGAAAATAGAGTGCGAACCGTCAGAAGCTACAAAATTAAAAGAAGAACTACACAGGCAATTTCCCGGTGTATTCTCGAGTGGTTTGGGACGATGTAATAAGTTTGCAGCTAAAATTGAACTAAAGGAAAATGTACTTTCTATTAACCCGCATTCCTGGACTACTAATCTTCACCTCAAGTCTCTATTCTTACATTTAATACACTTATTTTTCTATCTCAATTTCTGACGTTGTTTATTTATTTGTGCAGGATTTCATTCACGGAATCCACAACATTTACACAATATAATACAGAAAGATAAGTTGAAAGTTGAAGTTGCACGCGTTCAAGTGTAATGTTCCTCGCGCATACAAGAAACAGAGAAACGGAAAAAGAATCCGAGAAGTACTAGATATATATGTATATGTGTGCATGCTGCCAAATGTAGTAACCACCTCATTAACAATGTGTGTGAAGAACGGTGTAGCCATCTATGGTCGCCAGCTAGTCATCCAAATGTCGTATTTCGTGTATGGGTATGTTATGGCGACCGCGGCATCGAAGAATGGAGAAAATTAATTCATCGACTCTGATCTTGGTCGATTATCCATATTACACATTTGCTTTGAAAAGACCGCCCGCTCCTCATTTGCTCGCGGTCTTATATCCTGGTTGTGAAAGCTTTCTGATTGGTTGATTGAACTATTTTAGAGATGATGAAATTTTGGTTTCCTTGTTATTTTTGTTTATTTCTTTTCATTCATCGTGAATGTGAAAATTTCCTGACATCGGTCAAACTATGGCTTTGTTTGCTTGACAATTTTTATTATACATATATTTTTAAAGATGGTGAAATTTTGGCCTTCTTGCTATTTATTTTTATTTATTTATTTCTCTATCACCTCACACTTTCCACCGTAGAGAACGAATTTTTATAAAAATTATATATATATATATATATATATATATACATACATACATACATACATACATACATACATATGTGTGTGTTTGTGCATAATTTTAATATAAATACTACGTATTTCCTTTTTTCCATTTTATCGTTCTTCCAGATTTAGATTTAACTGTTCTATTTTTGTCTGTATTAAGTCCTTCGGAATTTGATGGAGAGTTGTTTGATTCTGGTTGAGATTTGATAAAATCTCTAGCAGTCTTAGTTTCCGAAATTAACGCAGGTTTTAATCTATCAATTGAGACGGTATTGTTCATCTCATCAGAATTTTTTATGCTAATGTATTTCTGATTGTGGTGTAATGCCTCATATAGTCCTGATACGGTACTTCCAGAATAGGTAGAAGATAGATATACATTTTTAAATGTATCAGGACGAGATAGCAAACTATGTTCGCCAGCTAATCATGCAAATGTCATAAATGTCATATTTCGTCTCTGGGTATGTTACAATCACCGCAACATCGGAGAATGGGCAAAATTATTTTATCGATTCTGATTTTGGTTGATTTTCCATCTGTTTATTTAGACATCTTTATAAATCCGCTTTGAAAAAGCCACCCGCTTCTCATTGGCTCGCGAAAAGCTGGTTGTGAAAGCTTTTTGTTTGTTTAGTCGAACTATGGATTTTGTTTACCTGGAGATTTTTATTATCTGTCTATTTTTATGAATTGTGAAACTTTGGTCTTTTTGTCATTTATTTTTATTTATTTTATTTTATCACCTCACTAGAGGTTTACAAGTTATAAGGATATCAGAAGGAAAAGCAATTTTTACTATCACCAATGGTTGGACGAGACAGTTTCTTACGAAAGAAGAAGCAAACGAAGACAGAAACAGAAAAAAAGCATAACCACCAAAGTGAAATCAGGGAAGTAAAAAATTTCTGATAATAATAATTGAAATATGTTCAAGAAAAAGAACACATTTGTTAAAATCCTAGTAACTCTGCCAGTTTTAACTTTCAATTAAGTGTATCTCTTTTGAAAGAATCTTTATTTTGAATCTTTTTTAAAAAGAAATTGTATTCCGCCTTCACAAGATTTTTCAATATTTGTTATTTGTTTTGAATAATTTATATGCTTTTATATTTATATTTTTTGAATTGATTGTGTTGTCTTTAATAATAAGACACAAAAGGAAATATTTTATGCAAACTTATTTGTAAAACTTATACTCTGTCATATTATTTTATGTGAATGTAATAAATGCTAGTTCCTTTCAAATTTCATATCGGAATTTCGAGTCTTGTCTGTTTTTTGTATACGCCTTATTCAATATTCAGGATAAGAGAAGCGACATTCTCTCTTCTCCCGCTCACTATCCGAAAAAAATTACTTTACCAACAACTCAACGTTAAATGACAAAGGATATCCCCTTCCCAACTTACCCCATCTTATTGAGCACAATCTGAGTAATATCTTGATTACAGCTCGAGAAGTCTCATGACTTACAAAAGTCCAAGAAGACTACTGGTCCAGACAAAATCCTAGTGGTTGTCCTTAAGAATATTAACCCGGAATTATTCCCGATCATAGTGAGATTATTTAACCGATGATTGAAGAAGAAATCCTTCCCACGTCTTGGGAAAGTACATGACTTGTTTTCAAGAATATGGATGTGCGCTCATCCTCCTCACAGTATAGACTCATCAGTCTTCTTAGTGTCATTAGCATTTTTTAAAGCTGTAATCAACAGGGTTATTAATCACCTCATCAGGAACAACCTTTGTACAACAAACAGTACAGGTTTCGAGCAGACTAGTCCACGCTGATATCTTAACTGCCTTTACTCATAGAATCATTGACGCACTAGGCAATAAATACATCTAAATTACGATCGCGTTAGATATTTTAAATGTCTTTGGCAAGGTGTTTCATAACGGGTTACTGAACAAGCTTTCTAGCCATGGAATCACTAGAAGTGTCTTCTCAATTATAAAATCCTTCCTAACTACCTGAAAGTAGTTGTTAACGACCAGTCATTCGAGGTTCAAATGATCAACACAGGCGTCCTTCGAGGTTCGCATCTCGGCCCATCTCTCTAATTTACATAAATGAACTGCCTAAGAATATACTCGGATCATTTGTGAAAATCTATGATGATGATGCAACGGTATATGGGTGCACCTCCCAAACTCTAGATGACCAGAGATTGGCAGCTGATCTCTCTCCTCTGACCGAACTCTAACAGCTCAGTGGGGTGGGGAAACTGGTTGGTAACATTTAGTGCTACGAAAACTAAACTAGTGACATCCCATCATCGCCGATCGGACCTCGAATTTTCCCCAATTGCGATAAAAGGATGTCTCCTTAGAGAGGACCCTGCCTCGAGCCCCTATTGGGACTCAACCCAGTTCCAAGTGGAACTTGTACATATGATCCATTGGTAAAGATTCTGGGAAAAGGATCGGTTCCCTGTACTTCTATCCTCTACCCTTACAAGAGCCAAAGCAAACAGAAAATGGAGTACTGCTGCCAAATATAAGCAGGAATTGCCCCGTCTTTTTTTCCACTCTCGATAGAGTCCAAAAGTGTCTCCACGTCCTCGTGGGTGACGAATTAATTTCCACCCTAGAACCCATTTCTCACAGTCGAGATGTCTCTAGTCTCTCGTTGCTCTATCGCCATTTTCATGGAAAGTGTTCAGATGAACTACATTGCTTAGTTCCACCAATTCTAACCTTCACGGCTAAGACTCGTCATGCCACGCACATTGTATCGAACCACTTTCATTCCCTTTATATCCTATTGGTAAGTTCCACTCGAACAGCTTCTTTCCACGAACTGCGGCTTTGTAGAACCAACTCCCAAGAGAATCATTCTCCTATCACTACAATAGTAGCCTCTCCAAGTTTAGGGTTAACCGTTGTCTTCCTCACATCTTTTACTCTGTAACCCTCTACCTCGAGTGGCTCTTGGGCTTTGTAAAAAAAACAAACACCTTTACGACAGTTAAGCACGATCTTGACTGCTGACAGGTTATCTTCACAACTGTAAAAAACTTACAATGTATCTCTTTAACAAAGGACATTTAAACTTTTTCAATTGTAAGTCCCAACTTTTCAATGAATATTTTCTCTTTACCCAGCTTAAATTTTTTAGGCGCCGAAAAGAAAATTTAACCGTTTCATTTTCTATTTTGAATTTAATTGTAAACAAGTAAATTCTTTCTGTTCAATTTCACCTCATTCTTTACTTGAGTGGAGGCACGGTGGAGTAATGGATAGCGGCTCGGAATGAGAAATCGTAGAGCCGAGTTCAAATTCCCGTTAAATCCATTGCATTCACTTACCTGCTGATACCCTTGGGAAAGGTATGAATCCTCTTCCTCTCCCTCCAGCTATGGGTAAGTAGCAGGATAGACCGGGTTCTATAGCCTTGGATAGCAACTGGTTTATCGCAGAAAGAAATGGCAACCAACTGCGGGAAAAATTTTCCTCGTTAGTCATGTATCGAAAGATACATGATCGCCTAAGCGTGTATCACATAACTAATTGACTTTGCTTGTGTGCCTAATGACCTGCGAATTTCTCCTTTCTTTTCTGTGTTGAATTAAAATTAAAATGTATTATCTTTCTCATCTTTAACCTCACGGCTCTTAGAGTACTCCTAGTTAAAAACTATTTCTGTCACTGTATAAAACTCGGTGCCCCCAAAATTTCTCTAAAAATGAGTATAAAATATTTAAAAATTAATAAGAACAAAATTTTAACGTCAAAATTTTATTATTAATTGGAAAGACCCAAGGATTTTTTATTATTAAATTATATTTTTTTATTCTTTTCAGAGCCTTTTTGTTTTGATCATGTTTTTGCGGTGAAAAACACATTGATTTGGGAATTCTTGCAAAAATCAAATAATTGTCGGATTTTAATGAAACTTTCAGGACTTATTTAAAAATGAATGAAATTATTTGAAAAACATTTCTCTTTTAGAAAATCTTGGTAAAAATATTTTTGCATATCTTATCGTCAGCTCCCAGCCACTTAATTTAGTGAAAATTGAGAAATTAATTTTTGTAGTGCTTAATGCTTATATTAGTTATAAGAACAAGACCTTGGAGAATTTATATTATCACTTTTAAGGTCAAACAGGACTCCCAGTTACAGAAAATCTATTCTGAATTGTAAAGCGTAAAATATACAATAAAACTAAGACATTATTCAATATGGACACTATTGTTTTGAGAAAAATATTCAATGAATAATTAATTTTTACAAGAATTGTTTTCATTTTTAGATAATAATAACTTTTAAATCTTTTAAAATGCTTTATTAATTTGTAGCAGTTTATTAAGTAAGAACTATATTTATTAATCATACATGGAAAGGCTTACTACAATTCAGCGACCCCCACATTATTTTAAAAATAATTTTGAATTTTTTGTGTGCGTGTGTAAAGTGACGATTTTTGCAAATACAGGCGGACATACATTATAAGAAAATAAGAACAGTAATTAAAGTATCTTTGAAATTTATTGGTAATTTTCTAACATTTCCTTAATAAGCATTTTCGTAGGTAAGACTAAAACCAAAGTACCTAAAATCAAATAAAATATTAGATTACTTAAAATAAGGTCAGTGGGTAGTTAAAAAATTATATAAAAAAGTAGGTGTCACCACTGATTCGCTAAAAAATAGCATAAGGAACAAACTTAATGAAAAAAGTTTTATCGTCAAAATCTGTACATTATTCTTGTTTTTATTTATTTATTTTTTGTCAGTTTTGGGCCAAATTAGTATAGGAAATTTTAGTGTCATTTTGCGGTGAAAAAAAAACATCGATTTAGAAATTCTTGCAAAAATCCTATAATTGTCAGATTTTAATGAAACTTCAGAACTTAACTTGGGGGCCACTCGAATGCCCCATACAGTAAAGTGAGCAAATATCAAATAAGTTGTAAAAAGTTGAATTGCAATTTTGAGATTGTAAAATGTTCGTAAAAGTTCGTAAGTCTGAACAACGTTCATTTAAGTTGTCAAATATTAAGGTAAATTTGGTTAAGTCTGTCACAATCTGTATTTAATCACCATAAGTCTGTAATATTAAGATAAATTTGCACTAAGCTGCAAATATTAATTTTCATTATGTTTGCAAAATATGGGAAATTGTCGTTGGCCCCATATAAGATTCCCACGTAACGGATGCAGATATAGTAACAGTAAAAGGATAGAACACAACTGACTTATGATTTGTACAAATTATATTAATTAACATTAAAATGGGTCCTTGCAAACTTAATGGTGTCTGAGATCAAACTTATCTGCTGAGGTTAAGTTGATGTTCTCACTATGGACTCTATAGTGCCAAGAGTGTAGAGATGACCCGTTCAGCATGTGGACATTTCGAAGGTTGTATCAGGAGTAAAAAGTTGTTTAAAAAAAGGTACAAAAGTGCGCCAATCAGCACTTGTGAGCTTGTGACACGATTTAGCTATGGTAATTAGCTAACTAATTAACCATAGAAATTAAAACAACAAATAGACATTCTTAAAGCGGAAAAAAAGAGCTATAACGAAAGATAGACTGATCGACGTTAAAAGAAAGATTTTAATTTGTTTACAAAAAAAAAACTGCGGAAAGAGCTGTGTGTGAGGTCCTTTCGAGTTAATTCATGTATCGCCGAGGGAGATAGAAAGAAAGGCAAATATGGAATTATCGGCCAAAACACGTGCCGATACAGGCAGTGAGAATCAATGTAAATTGTCTTTCCAAGATACCGTTTAATTTTTTTTCTTGGATACAGGCGAAGAGAAGCAATGTAGCAATTATAAAATTTTGGCATTGTCTCGATATAGGTGAGAGGATTGTTATCATTTACTTTGCCAACAGACGCTATGACGTCGAATGGCAATGTGGCAATTGTAAAATTTTGGAAATCCCCAGAAAATAGTGGAGAATTGAGATTTGACGAGATAAAAGGAATTTAATTTCTTAACAAGTCAAAGATTCCATGGCGTAAAGAATCAGATGGCAAACTTTGACAGTGATTAATGAGACGGTAAGAGTGCTCGATAAGTGACTTTTGGGTGGCCCAGGAAAAAAAGAACATGTGATAAAAAATTTAATTGGCAAGGAGAATTTTGTAAACAAAAATTCTAGATTATAATTTTAAGGAGGCCAGCTTAGCCACACCCGCACTGCCGAGAGATCATTGGTCGTATGGTAGCATGGTGAAGGGCGGAGGTGAATGGATGAGAAATACGGAGATGTTAACGCCCACTGAAGGGATTGGTATGAGATATCAATGTGAGAGAGAAAGAGTCTAAAAGGATAGCTCTCCTCCGACCTTCCCTCATGAACGACGGAGACTCCACCCACCAAATGGGAACTGGTTAATTTTCCAAAAATTGGAAATAATCAATTTTCTTGTCCTGACGACATAGAGATTTCTTGTTAGAAATAGAGATTACCGAGAACCCCAGGCCTCGTCGGGCCCACACACCGGGTTTTGGTCGGTACCCATATAAACGACGTCGATGGGTCGTTAAGCAGTTCAAAAGTTGAGTTGAGTTGCAGTTGGAGTAGTTGAGTTGAAGTTGAGTTGAGCAGTCGAGTTGAGCTGGTTTTGAACCAGGGTGTTGCCTCGCAGAAGCTGACCGAGGGATTTCATGACTTCCGACTTCGCTGATGCTACCAACAGCAAGTTATACTGACGAACGAAGTTAAGACAGCACTTAAAAACTAAATTAGTTGACTTAACGATAATAACTTGCTTGAAACATAGAAGTGTCACATTTCGTAGGAAACGGGCTGGGAGAAAAACACGCTCCTGTATATAACAGAAGGATAAAGTTAAACTGTTATTCCTTGACATACTTGAACCTCTTGGGTTTTTCTTTCATTTATTTTTTTCACCTTCAATTTGGGCTCAGCTGACATTACGGCCCGACTCCTGATTAATCTCGTCTATCTAAGATCAAAGTCACAATGTGGGTAGTTAAGCCTTGAATCAAGGCAGTTACTCCAGTAACCAGACGTTGCAAGTGAGCTGTGAACAATAGAATTGGCATTCAACCGGTACAACTGGTGAAGCTGTAAACATCGACGACCAGAACTCGACCCTGGTGTCACATATTGGTGCTGTAACCACTGGATTCGACCCTAGACGGCTGAGTGTCACATATTGGTATCCTGACCAGGGGATTTCGCCGAGTAGCAACGACCACCGAACGACCGGGACACAGGCTAGTGGCAGCGACAAAGAGTCAACCCCAAAACGCCGGTACACGGCTTGGTGTCACAGCTGATTGGCTAACCTTAAAATATCAAGGGCAGATAATCATATAATATCTTATTTCTCATAGTTGCGGTCAGCATCAGTAAAAAGGAGGAAAGTAGAAATATAGGAATTGGTGTTTTTGTTACATCATTCTGTATCTGTTGTGGAAGGTTTTTCTTTTCTTCCGTAATCAATAATATGAAATTGCGATTGAGTTACATAAATACATTTATTAAAATAGTGACTACGTAAGAGAACTTTAATGATGAGAAATACATTGAATTCGTGGTTGAGCAGATGAATGGATGCAGAAATATAGTTCGTAGTGTTCTCCTAGGATATTCTTTTGATATGAAATCCACAAAGAACAGAGATGTTCATCGGAGTGACGTGGAGTCGTGTGACTTGCGAAATGCCTTCTTGTAATGTCTTTGATCATGTCTAGTGTTTTTAAACCTGACGATGGGCTCCCGGTCCTTGGATTTTAGCGGAAAGATATTTCATTGATTGGTGTTAAAAACCAATGTTGTGCTTAATGCAGTAGTTCTTTAGTGTCTGTTACTATATACGGAAATTATGCTGATTGAAAAGTGAATAAGCCGTTAGGGTAGAAGTAGCTGACGACAGCTTATTCACAAATTAATTATTAAATTATTTTAGTTTTTGTTTTTTTTAGAAAATCTTGGTAAAAATATTTTTTTTTACATCTGCTACAACCCACTTATTTAATTTTATGAAATTTCGAGAAATTAAATTTTGAAGAGCTTTTTATTTTAGTTAAAAGCAGAACTCCTTGGAGAATTTTAAAAAATCATCAACTTCGTTTTGTAAAACAGGACTCGCACTTACCGAAAACTGCTCTGAATCGTAAAGTAAAAAATTGCAATAAGACATTATTTAATTAGCAAAGCTTTTAATTGCTTATATGAATAAAATATATTATGGACATTATTGTTTTAAGAAAAAAAAATTCGATATATATATTCGATGTATAATGAAGTTTTACAAGAATTGTTTTCACTTAAAAATTTTAATTATAATAATTTATAAAGTTTTATCTTTTAAAATTGCATACTTTGCAGAAGTTAGGTGAGATTGTAAAAATCATTTACTAATCATAAATGGAAATGAATTCATTCACCACTATATTTTAAAAAGAATTTTTAATATTTTTGGAGTGTGTGTGTGTGTGTGTGTGTGTTTGTGTGTGTGTGTGTGAATAAACGTGCCAATTTTTGTAAATACGGACGTCCATAGACGACATTATCATAAAATATGCACGATAACTATGGTAAATTTAAAGCCAAAATATCTAAAATTCAGTAAAGCATTAGATTATGGAGAATGTTTTCCTACATATTACTTAGTTAAAAATTATATAAAAAGGGCTCTGACGCTATATTCCTCAAGTAAATTTTAAAAATATATCCACCGTAGAAAAACACTAAATTTCCGTCTGTCAGTCAAACTGTCAAAACCTTCAATACAGCTACGGCCGTGTTAAAAATGCACTTGTGCGATATTTTACTTAAAGTAATATTTGTTTCAAATCAGATTATTAATTAAACATTAAATCAACTAATATTCCTCAATTAAATTTTCAGAAAAGTATGTTTTATTTTTTTAATTATTTTTTTAATAAAGACAATTACATTGCGATGAAAGACAGAAAATGATGATTTTCAGCGATAGCAATTTCAAAACGAAAGTTTTTTCCAGTCAATTTAAATTAGTTTAGAAATACAGCAAAGACATGCATATTGTAAATATTAAATTTAATCTATTAGCTTGAAATTAAAACTAAAATAAAAGCTTCAAGAAAGATCTTTCATTTTTTAAAATTAATTTTAAGCATTAGGTATCTTGTTTCTGTTCGAATTCCAGTCAGATCCATTACATTCACTTACGTGCTAATATACCCTTGGGAAAGGTATGAGTCCTCCTCTTCTCCCCCCAGGTATGGGTAAATAGCAGGACAGACCGGATTCTATAGCCTTAGGTGGCAACTGGCCTACCGCAGAAAGAAATGGCAACTTACTGCAGGAAAAAATCTTCCTCGTCAGTCATGTATCGAAAGATACATGATCACCTAAGCGTGTATCACGCATGGTACATAACTGACTGACTCAATTAAAAAGGCTTTCACATTGTGTTTGTCAAGTCATTTTTACAGTTATGTGTCCGCTAAAAAACTCATTCCAGTCATTTTAAATTCGTTTTGAAAAACAGCAATATATTTCGCTTATTGGAAATATTTAAATTAGATATATTAACTTGAAATTAAAACTAAAATAAAAATGGTTCAAGAAAGATTTTTTTATCTTTAAAATGCATTAAAACCTTAGATATTACTTCTTTTTCTTTTCTTTTTTTCTGGTGGCCCCTATAAAACTGATTTATAAACTCGATACTGGCAATGTAAAAAAATTTTTTTTTATGAAAATTCAATCATAAAACAGTTTTAAAATTTTCATAAAACTAAAACAAAAAATCCCTCATGAAAGAGGAAAACCCATTAAGGACACAAATATAAAATTGTGCAAAAGCAAATAACAAAATGTCTGCGCATGAAACTTTTTACCTTTTCTGCTGAAGAATGATTCAATCAAGCGATGATGTATGTACGTACCTATAGCTATCAAGTTTGGAAGGAAGTTGTTTTACTGCGATCTAATGTGGGCAATAGGTACGAACCTTTTTAAAATACCCCCTCACACATTAAAACAAATTCTCTCTCAAAAGTAGGTTATCAAATCACCTTGGCAACATAAAAACTTTTGACTGATAATATTTTTAAAGTTTTTCTTGCTTTTATGATTATTATTACGGTTATTCAAATAAATCCATTATTTAATTTTTATATGCTGATATTGAATTTTGAAGCAATTTTGCTCAAAATAGTCTTTAGTTTAAAATAAATTCACTGCTTAAAACGACATGGGCAGAATTACAAAGTAGTAAATCATAAATGCCTTTCTTTGCCCTTTCATAAAACTTCTTCCTTTTTTAACCGGTCGTCAGATCGAACGTGATTATTATCAGTTCACACTTCTAAGCTGGTGAACAAACAGTAATTTACTGTCATATATGAACATGCTGAAACTTTGAAACAGTATAAAAAATTTGTGTACTGTAACAAATTTAAATAGAAAACACCTGAGATTAGTTAGTACTGAAAGTTTTGTCGAAGACTTTTATTTTTTTAATTGCACACATTTCCACACACACACACACACACACACTAGAAGAAAAAATAGTTCCTTTATAAATTTATATATACTTTATCATTTAAAATACATATTACATTTTGTTTTTTTCACAAAATATCGAAACAAAACTAATGATGGCAATTAGTCTTTTCTTTAATGTAAAATAAATCAGACTTTTCGGGTTCTCTAAAAAATATTTCTTTTCTTTTTTTGTGAATAGACGTGCTTGTTCGCAGTTCAGTTCGTTACGAGGATGATACTCGAGTTGCAACCGGTCGAATTTTTTAAGCAACGACAACTGTTTTCTGTCCCTGTTTTCTATTTAAAATAAATGATAATCAATCAAGTCAACTATATCTTTTATAATGAAAAGTCGTCAGTTCAACTGAATATAATTTGTTGAGTATTTGACAAGATAGAAAGCACTGCAACAAACCGTTTCTTTGATTTTCGGACGAAAGAAAAATTCTTTATATGGGAATAACAGAACCAGACTAATCAAATTCATTTAAGATGTTAAAACAGTAATCACAGAACGCTCGGAATTCGATTATGTTTCAATTTCTAAATCGAAACCCAGATTTGTAGGATTGAGCAAAAGTTTTGCTCAGTCCTACAAAAAACGTGTGCACATTTGACATCTGTTTCGAACAAGTGTTAATAAATCGTTATATAAACTTTTTTATACCGATAACACTTGTTCGGAACTTTTAAAGACAGAAATTCTATGAAAAACAAACTCAATCAACTTTATCAATTTTCTTCATAAGGAAATTGCTAGTAATTTCGTTATTTGAATAAATTTTCTTAAATTCAGTATAATAAAAAAAGACTCATTGGGTGCAAATATCTATATCATCAAACAGTTAAGAAAATAAAAAAAAATAAAAGCAATGCATTTAAAAAACGAACAGTTTCACTGGTTTTAATTTCTTCCTTTTATACATTTTTTACTTACTGTCAAAGTTCTACTAAGTTTCATAAAAGCGTATAGAATAAAAAATTACATTTTAAAACTATTTGTTAAAGATTTTTAAACATAAATATCAATTACTTGATTGCACTGTTAGCATTCCATATTTCTTCATTTTATTAATTTTTTATTTCTTTTTCAATGTCACGGATGATAACAGAAACCTACTGTTGTTGATCTATGACTTTTATGATGACAGCTCACAGACTACCAAGAGAAATCAAGTGTTATTTTCATTGTTTTAAGCAAAAAATACTTTAGATACTTTTACAAAATTTAGTTAATTAATATTTAAATTTACTAATTCATTTTTAAAACATAAAACAAATAGTGGATTGTTAAAAAGGTTTTTAAATTTGTTGTGGATATGCAGGTGGTGTAGTGAATAGCGGCTCGGAATGAGAAATCAGACAGCCAAGTTCACGTTCCAGTCGAGTTTGGTTAAATTCACTTTTGCACAAATATCTTTGGGAAAAGTATGAATCCCCAGCTATGGTTTTTAAATAGTAGAATAATAGACTGGGCTCTTCAGCGTTGAGTGGCAACCAATCTAAAGAAGGATAATTCTGAATTCGAAAATACTATGCAGCTAAAAAAACGGAACCGTGGAGTTTACAATGACTACGATCCTGACTGTTTGGGTGTGAGATTCGTGTAGCGGCTTGGAATGAGAAAGCGGAGAGCCAAGTTCGAATTCCAGTCGAATTTGTTATATTCATTTGCGCGTAAATACCTATTCTCCTCATTTTTTTTTTTTTTAAATTTTACCTCAATTATTCAAAGTTTATTTAACATATTAATTTTGATTATGACTAATTACCACATTTTGCAATAAATGCTGACCCGGCCCCGTTGTAAGAAAACTTTAAATGCATCAAATTTTAGAAAAAAATTATTTAATTTAATTTTTTTAAAGAACTTTAGCGTTTGTATTTAAAATTTCCTATTAAATAATACGGCAGAAATATTTCAATATTTTATGGAAATCATATTTACTAATGGGATTTTCAAATTTCGATAATATTCTTGTTTTTAGTAACAACGATAAGTCACAGAAAATATTCAGAATGTTTAAAATTTTAGATCAAAATAATTTGCAAATTTTTTTTAGTCTAAACTGTTTTTTTTAATTTTCCAATTTAGAATGTTACAGATATAATGTGAATGCAGAAAGATGTTCCTTTTTCTGTACAGTTCTAAGAGTTTTCTACATAGATTCTTGATTGTCATTGGTTTTTATCGCAACGTTATCCCCAATTAATCCCAAATTGTACAATTTCTGTCTGAACGGATGATGAGATTATTTTCCAATTGTCATTTCGAATTATTCAATATTGAATAATAAAACTCTTTTAATTGTGCAGCAACTTTGCAATGTAAATGACATAAAACTCATTGAAATTTGAAGTTTTTGTCAGTGGCCAATTGGTAGTGTATAGTACTGTTCGTGCAGTATTACGCTAAATAACAGATAAAATACTAATTTGTATTGGTTTCTTTTAGAAAAGGTTGACGCAATAGAGAGCTGCTATCGGTCAATTTAGCAGTATTTTATTTTTGCATTCACCATCTCACTGTAGTCGATTTTCACAGTTTAAATACGGCAAAAGAGGATTGCCAACAACGATATCTTTCAATACGTACTGAGTACATTTTTACATGCTATATATCAAATTAGAAAATAGTCAAAATATGATTATTCGATTGCTTGTCGCGACCAGTTTTTGCAATTCAAGAGCGATATCTGTGATTTGCCAGCAATAAGTATGGAAAAATCTAATGAGGATCAAATCTTTTATTAAAGAGTTTTCAATGTTAGGTAAAAATTCTAAAATATTATGTGATGAATCCACTTATTATCCTACACCAAAATTTTTTCGTTGATCTATTTTGATCGTTTTTATTCTTAATCCTCTAATCTAATCCTGTTATTGAATCCGCTATTTAAATCCAGGCACTATTGCCCTAATATGTATCTATTCATAATCGAGTTTTGTATAGAATGTGTAGCTTGCCAACAGGCCAAAATTAACACGTATCTTCTCCATCACCTCGTTTTCAAACAATTTATAACAGTAGGCTCCTGGGAACAGGCGCCAAGAACAAATAAATAAAATCTAAAATAAACTTTAAAATTTGTGCACTTAGTAGAAAAATAGTTATAAAAAGATAATTTTCAGTTAATTTGAGTAAATAAAAAAAACTAAAAAAAGCCCAGTTGTGTCCCCTGAAAATGAATGCAAAACTTTGCAACAGGTCGTGGTCATTCAATTAAAAAATGCCTGCTAATCTAACAAATCTCAATGAGGAAAACAAAGCAGTTACAAATATAAAAACTCAATAATCACTGAAATTACATGCCAGCTTATCTAAAGTTAACACGTTTCTAATTTTTCTTATGTAAATAATGATATTTACTAAAACTTTTAGAAGTCTGAATCTTATCCAAATCAGGCACGTGTCTGGCGCTGTTTACTATGAAATGATACATCTGCAGAAAATCAATTTACACACGCTTTTACATGCAGAAACTTTTGTAAAAATGTAAATAAACTGCACTTTTAATTTTTGCCACAATATTTGAAAGATTATCTATACTTGACTATGACAAATTAGTAACGCGTCTATAATTAAATCTCATAAGTATATAATGGATTTCACCCCCGCTAAACTGACTCTACTTGTAGAGTAAAGTCTTTTTTATAACGGAAGCTCTATGAAATAACCGCAATTACTCAAGGATTTTGATAATTTTCTAATAAAATTGTCATTTGAGTCACTTTCAAATTTTTTTTATTCTTCTTACGTCTTTGTTATGTCCCTCTTTTCACTGTTAACTTTGATGACTGACCAGCAGAAACAGAGGCATATTCACTTCATTACATTATTAAATAGTTTCTCATTGTTTTTACTATTTAGTCATTCAATGTCCTCTTCATTCAAAGTTTCTAATGTTTTACTTTACATATAAAAAAATATATAAAATCTTTGCACTTGGATTGTAGGTGCATAACGGTGATTTACGTGAAATTTATGGAAATAATTAAAATTAAATATCAAAAATTAAAAATAAATGAATTTAACATTCTTCCTTTATACTGTTTCATGTCATCCTTTATACAAGCATATGTCAGCATCACTGTACTATTTAGAGATCACGACAATGTATATTCAAAATATCTTGGACTTGAGAATTCAAACATTAAATTGTGACTTAACGTTACATCGCCATTGTGTAGCCGTACGTTCATACAAAATTAATAAAGTGAATATATAATTTATCTACACTATTTTTTTTTTTTTTTTTGTAAGTAAATTATAAGATAATTGACTTTTTCAAAATTCTTTTTTAGAAATTAATCTAAGTTAACTGTCAATTGACGCAGAGGCAATCAGTCCAGATGAAGTGGTGCACAGTATTTCTTTCTATTTTTCTTTTTTTTTTTTCAAAGTGTGGAGAAATGAGAGGAGTTAAGATTTGTTGGTTGATTTTCAAACTAACATGGACGAACTGCTTGAAAACGTTTTCATGCAGGCGTTGACACACAAAGAAAAATAAGAAATAATTACCATTAATTGTGTTAATCCATTTTGTTGGTCAGTTAATCGAATGGACTACAAGCATGACGTTAAAGTTCGAAGTTCACTAACATATGGAAATAGTTTCTTCTTTTTTCCCCCGTTCTCTCACTATCGGCCAACAAGATCGGTCGCCAGGCACACACCCTATGCAAACACACATTTTTAGTCAATTAGGATTTGCACAGTAATATTTGTGATTGCTTCATTGTATCGTGACAAGCAAAAAACATGTCGCCAGATAAATTCGGAAAGTACACTTTTAGTATTTTTTCTTTCTGACGTTGATTGCCATAACTTGATAAGGCCAGTTAAGAAAAAAAAGGTTCGTGATAGTATAACTAGAGATCCATCAAACGAGCAGGCATATGATTTTCATACTCTAGGTGCCTCCTCATCGTTAGATCATCTCTAATGAGTTCGACCCTCAATCGGTGCCTCAAACATATGGTCTTTTACTAAAACTAGCTAAGCTTATTAAATAACTAGTTTGTTAAGTGCATGATTGTTTTCTTGCAGGCACTGATCTTAACCAACTAGGACGAATATACACCAGTACTTTAAAACCAGAATTGTAGTCAAATTACTATGCAAGAACAAAAATGGCGATAATGGGATTTAGTAAGTTTCAACTTTAGTAATACTAAATAGTTATTTTAACCAAGATTTTAGCACAGCCAGCAATAGGTTTGCTAAGTTGTCAACTAACCCCTGAACACACTTGTTGTGCTGTGAAGAGTACGACTATTCAAGCTAACCTTCATTTGGTGTATATGATCATAAAGTCGTCGATAAAGACGCTCTGTTTCACCCAGTGGCGTAGCTAGAGTAAACGTCACCCGGGGGCGGTCCGCTCAAATGTCACCCCAATGACCCCGATTCACCCTTTGCTGAATGGTTAGCTGTAGCTAAATTTTCATACATGCTCTACCTCTACTTTACTCTACTGACCGGTACGTTACTGTTTACATGTATGATACAAGACAAAATCCAATACCACAAAATAATCAGTTCAAATCAAAAGATTTTTAAAATGCAACTGTTCACTTTCAGAACAACTAAATACAAAACACGGCAATACAAAAGAATGACATTCGATACTATGGTCTTAGAATGAATGTTTTCTTGTTTTCATTGTGGCAAACTGGTCAATGACATCGTCAAAATCTGTTTGTCTTGTAAGCTCGTTTTCAATGGACAGCACAGCCAGATCCGACAGTCTCGACTGGCTCATAGTTGACGTAAATTTTCTGTTGCTAATTTTCCGGTGTCCAATTTTCCGTTGCATCATTTTCGGGGTACCGTTTAATTATCAATGGTGTTTGAAAGTATTTTTCTTGACAAAAATGTTCTATTTAATTTTTAAGCATTTTCAGAACATTGTAAATCAACTGCATTCTTTTAAAGGTTACCTAGAGAATTTATGCAAAGTTTATTTTTTTGTTTTTCTTTATACAAGTAAAATAAATTTACATCGTATTTTGATGTTATTATGATTTTAGTTTTTGTGATAATTTAAAAACAATAAATATTTATCATTAGTACCAATAATGGAAAATTAAGTTAAAAATTTAAAAGAATCGTTTTTGGAATCGGAAAATAGGCACAAATTTTTCCGATTTCGATACCGATTCCGATACCCCAAAAAGTTCCGATTTTTCTGATTCTCGATTCCGATTCCGATTAATCGTCCCAACACTAGTAGATATATTCAAAAGTATATCGCTCACTCAATGGAAAATTGTATCTCAGCGAATTGATACACAGGCAAGACTGAAATTGTTGCACTTTTGGCTTCGTATTTCGCTTTGTTGTTATTTCTGACGGGGGGACAAAACTGAGGGATCATAAATTATTTCTGGGGTGGGGTCATATGCCCGCCTGCGAAACCCTGTGTCTCTACCACTGTTTTCAGACTATTTTTGGCACCTTAGCCTAGTTGAAAAATTTTGTTGGGGTACCATTGTGTCACCCCTCCTGTGCTGGCACCCGGGGCGGTCCGCCCCCCCCCCCGCCCCTTAGCTACGCCACTGCTGATCAGGCATTTGACAGTTTTTATATAATTAAGCTGTCTCATCGGTGGCTGACCTCAAGTCGAACTTTCGCTCTTGGATTCGCTTTCTGTACGTGTCCCATTGGTGCTATGGTAGAAGTGAACGAGGTAATGTTGAAGCATTTCGTTGAAGTAATTCATTTTCGCCTATGCTGTACCGACGAAATCTGTAAGCTTATTACGAGCAATACCAAGATTGAGAAGATCAGTAAAGAAATCAACTTGAATAAAACGGCGACAAAGACAAAAATTAACCGTACGTGGAGAGTTTATCTTCTGGCAACATTTTCGGAGTTTAGTTCGATCCCAATTTCAGATTGGAGAAAAATTGGTCAGAGCTATTAAAGAAGGTCGGAGCCGCAGCGAATCTATGATATTGAAGGAAACTTAAAAAAAAGAAAAGAAAAACAAAAAACAGAGAACGAGTCAAGGTATGCACTTCCCACAACTACCCACTCAATTTTAACGACTTTCAAAATTCCGTGTACTAAATTAGCTGGGCGAGATAGAATCCTGTTTAATCTCTTTTGTGGGTCACAGGGTTCCCATGGTGCGTTGCAAGGTCTATTGCTTGAGGCAATCTTGGGGTGCCGAATTACGAAATCCGTTGGCATATCTTACAGTTACATTTACTAGGGTGAATGAGTGCCCAAGTCGACAATAAGAAAGAAAGAAGCTACTAGCGTGCTCTCTGATAATGGGAAGGCCTGTTGTTCGCCTCGAATTGAACGCTCCTTCTATTGCGAATGCCGTCACACCCTGAGCATCTTCTCGTGGTGAAAACTGGTTGGGCATTCTCAGGAAATAAATTATATAGTGTACGAACACGGGGCGAGTTTGTGCAAAGGAATAAAATCGATAGAGATCACCCCGAAACTTCTCAGTAAAGGTCTCAATGAATGGACGTACAGCATAAATGAAACTATTTTGACGAATAGATGAGGGCTTAGCCTGATAATAGAGAGTACTACTATGGCCATGGACCATACAGTCGAAATGCCTTAATGATAATAATGAAATATCCTTCACATGACTTGTAATTCGAGGTGCACCCTGGATTGACAAAATGAATTCCCAGTGGACCGATTGGTGTATGTTGTGAGTTGTATGAAATGATGAAAATATGCCTTCTTTCATTGTCTGGTTGTACGCTTGTTGAATTTACATTTATTTTTATATACCTCGGAAGTCAGTTCTGTTTGATGCTTACTAAGAAGATAGACCACATTTTCTGTGTTCGTTGGATGTGATGCGAATGGAAACATGGTGACATAAATGAATGAAATCCACAGAGAGCAGATTTTTTCTCCCACCATCTGGTCCCCTAAATTTAAGTATCATCTTAAGTTAGAATCGGGGTGTGGAGGCTGTCTTTGGTTAAAAGTAGGTGCATGTGACGTCATTGTGTCACCCGAGAAGAATTAAGTGGCATCTTGAATGGTTAGGAAAAATGTTTTTGCGCCTCCGAAAAAACTCGGTCTAGACAATTTTAAGATAGCTGAGGAGTGTATGCTCATTAACCCCTTTCAATATTTGGGGTCCTTACCCTCCCTTTTCATTAGTTGACGCCAGGTAAAATTCTCCGGCGATGTGGGAATATTTCGCTTATTTAGCTTTTTTTTCCTACATTGCAACACAATTATTTTTGACTGGTTACTTTTTTGCCATATTAGAATTTTTTGTGGAATATTGCCATATACTAATGTATTTTTGTAAATATTAGGTTGGTGCAAAAATAATGACGTAATAATGTCGTTTTTTGACGTATAACGTCAAAAAACGACATTATTACGTCATTATTTTTGCACCAACCTAATAGTTCCTATCTCTCTATATATTTTAAGATTTATTACATCTAGAATGTTTCGCAGTTAAAGTCTTCAGTCATTTCAAATGTTATTTTTGCTATATTGATTACCACAACTTTGGGCCTCTTTCCCTTTCAAGCACTGTTTAAATGCTCTTGCATTTATCGTAAAATTGACTGGTGCCCAAAGCAAAGTAAACTATACCAACGCAACCTCTTGTTAAGAAAAAATTGTTAATATGTATTTATAAGAGGATGTATCATATTCTTGCTTTACGGTTGGCTTCTTCTGGCAACTTATGCGGGAGCGAATTTCTCAGACTCAGCACCACTTTGTTGAAGATGATTTGCTGAATGGCTTCAATTCAGCTTTTGAACTTATTCTTCACCGGTAACAGCATTATTAGTTCAGATAAAACGTTATACTCAACAGAATGATTTGTTTGTGGCGGATCTTTCAACTTTTCTAAACTTTTTATTATACCATCTCCGGTAATTTCTTTTGTTAAAGAATCTATTTTACAAACATCATATGTTGAGTTGCTTCTGCAATATTGTTACCTTTTCTAAATTCATCAAGCATTTACATGTTTTTATGCGTTCTCTAAGACGTCTAAGGGCCATGTTAGTAACTCAGTTGAATCGAGCAGTGAGTATATAACTTATTTACGTACCCGCATTTATTGTTATCATTTATGTGAATGATAACAATATCATACAAGTTACTGCTATCCGATTTCGAACATTACTTATGGGTTAATAAATCTAAATATTTTAAACTGTTGTGACGTCTTAAATCCGGCCTGTTCCTCAAAAATAGAAACATAGAAGCAAGGTTGCTGAGTTCTGTTTTTGAAAAAAACTAGAAGTTACTGGTTTGGCCGCTGCTCGGTAAGGAAGATTCGAAAGAAGCTAGAGTAGACTCAAAACATTTTCTATTGCCTATTTATCATATGTGGAATCAATGAAATATGGTTTAACATCCAAGTTAAACGCTTCCAAAATCAAATTCTAGGACATAAACCCATCTACGCTTAACGAGAGCGAAGTGGCGTGGCAATAAGTGGTATATAAAAGGAAAGGACATAAACCCTTTTTCTCTCAAACCAAGGATGCGGTGGTAGTAAGTAGTCTTAGACGTTTCGTCACCTCCGGGGAAACTCTCCCCCGAGAGGAAACTGATTTTAATTGAACCACGTAGGGCGTGCCTCCTTGCTTTCTCATACACAACTTATCCCGTGCAATTTTCTTTGAGTGTAAACACAAGTATAGTTTATTTCTTATGAAATGATGCCATTAAATATATAAATATAAAAACCAACGTATGAGTTGAATTCACATATCTTTAAAGTTTTCAACCTTATAACGTCCATAAGTGTTAACTGTGTCCGTTACATTCTTTAATAATCAATCCGTCATTTTTGCATCAAAACAAAAGTAACCATCGGCAAATGATATCATTTCATAGAATAGAAAGTTTTTATTTAGTCTGTGTAGTTTCTTGACCTTAAACATTTTTGTAACTATATGTAATTCCTTTATACATTAGAAATATATTTGGTTTGAAATTGACCACATATTTAAATTAAGTCCAAGCTGATAGAAAGATTGTTTAATGTTAATCAATGCTAACAAGGTGCTTACAAATTTCGATTTTCTATTTGTTTATTTATGTGGACCCACAAAACTAGACTAATGGACAGTTTATGCAAGTGGTAGAAAAATTACAAAATAGTTGATGTGCTTAAAGGATTTTAAGTAATGGTCATGTTCATTCATGGACCTGACATTTCAGTAGGCAATTCAACAAGGTTACATTTCTTCTAAAGGAAAAATTGGTTTTCAGATGTTCTACAATGAAACAAAATTTTACAAAGAGAATTTTTTTTTCTTTTTAAATAAGAAACATTAAAAAAAAAAACAAAAAAAAATAATAAGTAAAGCTACTGTAAATGACGTACATGGCTGAAAATATTGCCAACAAATGAATGACACGTATTTCCCTTGACTTTATTATTGGAAGAAATTTTTTATCTTTGAAAGAAAAAAAAACTGATTTGACAAAAAAATTATAAGACAACTAATTTATTAGGTGACCAAAATTGGTAATCATAGTCAATTATTAGTCATTGTGTTACAAATGAAATGGATACAAATTAAGTATCATTGATGACAAAATGTATGAAATTGATTTCTTTTTAAAGGGATGGTATATTATGAAATGGACTAAGTCCTATAATTATTTTAATATATTTTCTGTTTATATGTTATTTTTATAAATACAAATATTAATGTTTATAATAAACAGTATTAACAACATTTACCAAATAATTTCTTAATACTATTTATTATAAACAGAGCATTTACTTAAATATTTGTATTTATAAAAATAACATATAAACAGAAAATATATTAAAGGAATGGCATGTAAATTGTAATTTTGGAAAAAATGTTTCACTCAATTTGGTTATTTTTTCAATTAAGTGAACTTTTATGAGAAATAAAAACTCATTTGACAGGAAGAGAAAATAAAATGGGATAAAATAGATTTTATTGTAAACTTTTTCTTGCTACAATTTAAAAAAATGTGACAAGTGTTTTTTTTTTTGTTTTTTTTTTTTAGTCAGATTTGGCAAATTTTATTAGACCAGTCCTAATCTAAAAGGCACTAAGATCAGAACACAAAACAGATGGAAGCATCCAAAATCTGTGTTCATACAGAAGATAATAGCAACAAAAATACATTTCACAATAATTTGCATTTGGACAAATTGAAGCTCAGTTCTGGCAGTGGATAAATACTGTTTGGAAAACGTTTAGTGAAACAATTCGCATATTTCTCTATTTACATAACTTTTGATTTTTCCTTTTAAAAATTTGCAGAAAAAATAACAGCATTATCATTGTTAAATTTATTGTCAGGAAATTGCATGCACAGATGTGTTTTAAAAAAAATCACTTGAGAGAAAAAGTATCTCTTTGGCTGCTGAAATTCTTGATTCTTGGTAGCAAAAATCTTTATAATTATCAAACCAATTTATTTTTCTAGAATAAAAGTACAGATTTGAATATTTTGCATTCTTAATGTAATAATGGAAATTAGGTTTAATGGATTGAAAAACATTTTTTTTTTTTAATTGACTGCAGCTAAGAATCACTTGCTTAAACTAATTGAAATCAGAAGAGTATTCTTGTGTTACTGAATTTGAAAATTTATTGAGAATAATAGAACTAAACAGAAACCAATACTTTATAACAGGTTCTTCTGCATCCAACCTTCCAACAGCGAAAGAACAATAAAGAGGCTCTGATTAAAACAATCTATGTTGAAAATATGTCAATGGATTAAACAAAGCCAAAAATTACACAGGTTTTCTGTTCCATTAATAACTGTCTATTATACATTTTTTAATGTAGCAAAATGATAAAGTTTGGATTTCTTTATTGTCTGAGATAGTTTTATTATGTTTGGAACCAATTCAGCTTTGTGGTCAATAAAAAGGCAACTATTTTTGCAACATTCCTTCATACCAAACAACTTTGTTGAGACTAACAGGATTTCTATTCATTGCTCTTCTCTTCCTCTTTTTATATCTGCAATATTTTCTGTTGAAATTTTGCGATTATTTGCAAATATTCTTACCTTACCATAAAGAACAATGAATTTTAAATTAAGTTCAAAATTTCTTTCTGTAAAGCCAATAGAATACACAATTGCAGATTGAAAGTTAAATAAGAATATTTTTCAAATGAAATACATTTTACAAAATTAAAAAAGAGCATTAAATAAGAGTTCTCCTTTCTTTTGAAGGAATCATTTAAAAGTGCATATTTTCTGCTGCTGTAAACTCTTTATTTCTTATTTATTTTTTTGACTGAAAGGGAAGCTTGGATAGTTGATCTGTGCCATAAATTTAATGTTCCAAAAGTGAGGCTATGGAGATAATTTCATTGTTGAGAAAATTCTAAAAGAATTTCAACAAGTTTCTCTTAGCACTTCAACATATCATGTACATATTTGCAAGGAAAAGAACCCAAACAAAATATAGAAATATTAAAACATTAAAAATGCAGCTTTATTTGGGGTCTCATTTCTTTTTAAGAAAAAGTACACACACCCACACACTCAGTCACATGCACTCGTGTGGATATAGAAAACTGGAAATGGCTAAGGGTTAAAAATAATTATAATTAAAAATAATTTGAAAAATCAGTTAATATCAGCTAAAAATCTGTAAATAGCTTCCAATTGTTAAAAATAATAGTAAGTGATAATGAGGAATGAAAGATTATCTGAATCAGTGAATGTGGTGTTCTTAACAAGGTATCTACACCTCAGTTGATAGCTGAACATGTCATCTTGGCAGATAAATATAACATCGAGTGGAACAAAGGGACAATCTGAAAATGACTAACATTACTGTCTGCATTTGGTTTTGTAATCATCTTTCTTATTCCTCATTATTTATACAACTTCTTTCAAAACGTCTTCATTTTTTTTTTTTTTTTTTTTTGCTGGCTGTAAAAGCAGAGAGTGAACAGTGCTAGATTCACTGGCTTGATTCACTGTTAAGATGTTACCCTCATACACACTTGGCATCGACTGACTCTGCGTCTCTGATCACCAGCCTTGAGCGTTTCTCCCAAAGGCTGAGAGAATTGTGTAGATCTGTCTATAGTGGCCATCCAGAAAGCAATAGATGTTGAGTAATAATTACATGAGCCTCGACTCCCTTGGCATTCAATGAATGGTTGGTTACGGAACTCTTCAATGCAAGAACCAGGAGACTCAAGGGGTTGCCCAGTACCTTCAGCTGCTCCACTTGAGTGCTAAAAGAGAAAAGGAAAACACAGAATGCTATAGAAAAAATGACAAATTTCAAAGCAGTCATAACAATTCAGACTTGTTAGGACAAAACAGTTCCAGATTTGAGCTGCCAATATTAATAGTTTTAATTAGAAAGATCAGAGACTAGAAGACATTACTTAAATGCAAAGATTTATAAAAAAAAAAAAAAAAAAAAAAAAAAAATCACTTTTTCCTGGATATGTGCCCAGAAATAAATGTTTTCTTAACTGTTTTTGTATATCAGTTTTAGAAATCAACAATTTAGGAAAACAATTGGATTGGAACAAAAGTTTGTAGTATTTTTAAGAGGATTTTAAAGATAATATTGACATATTTGTACAGAGATTTATTCAACTACATGTCATTTTTTTTTCTACAAATTTTTTCCATCTTAGAGGCAGCTTCATGATTCCATCTGCCCAGAACCTTGGTGATGAACTGGCCTAAGTAGCATTTACTGGCTTCCAGAGAATTGAAGTTCTTCCCATTAAGAGAATTTTTTAGGGACTAAAATAACTGAAAATCCAAAAGTGCAAGGTCAGAGAGTACAGCAGGACGTGCTAGCCAGGCTGTACCAATTTCTGCCAGGTCTGCAATGAGATATGAAGTCTGGTGCTGTCCTGATGGAAGACAGCAAACTTCCAACTGGTCAATACCAGATACATTTCATCAATTGCTGGTTTTAATTTGTTCAACTGGAAACAGTACTGGTTTGAACTCAACACCTGGTTTTGTGGATGGAGCTCATAATACACCAGGCTTTTCAAATTCCATCAGATTACCTGGCATCACTTTTTGCAGATGCATACTGGCCTTTTCTTTTATCCAGGATCTTTTTGCTACATATTGTTGTAAAGAATCCATTTTTCATTACTTTTGATTGCTTTCCTCAGAAATGGATCACCTTTGTTGCATTTGAGCAGAGAACTGCAGATGCAAATGTGGTCTATTACATTTTTTCTCTTACATCATGAGATACCTAAATATTATAGTGATTTATGTATCCAATTGTTTTCAAATGACTAAGGCCTGCTGGAAAGTTCTGTTTTCAGTCCTCTAGAACAAAATTTTCACTTGTGAACCTAGTGAATCACTCATGAACAGTACTCTCAGCTATGACACCATCTCCATAAATAGCACATATCTTTTTTACTGTTTGTACATATTTCCTTCATGGAAATAAATGAGCATTAAATAATGAAAATTCACCCCATTTTTCTCCATTTTCACTTTTAATATAAAAAATGTAGAAAGATGCATTGAAATGTCACCTTTCAGAATATGTATGTCATAAATTTCAGTCTTGTGTGAAATGAAATCACATGTTCAAATGCCACCTATTAAAAACACAAGCTTGTTCTAATCCAAAGAACCAGTAAAGATTAAAGAAAATTTTATTTTTAATTCTTTCTTGAAATAAGTATTGCCATGTTTTTTCTCGTCAATAAGTTTTGGGGATTAAAAGGAAAAGCTAACAAGTTTTTTACCATCAACATCTTATTTTCTAGAAAAGTGAAAATGTGTAGATAGTGGCACAAATGAATTAAAGTGAAAATAAAATCAGGTATTACTTACCATAATAAAACTATAACCAATCCACATGCTTTGGAATCCAGGAGGACAGTCAGGAATCATAATTGTCTGGCTATGTACAGCAATGACCTAGAAAAGAATTAAAAAGTAGATTAAAATCTTGTTTTTGAAAGCTCACAAAACATTTATTCATTTTCATTTCTGCACATGTATTACTATCATTTTATCAAGACTTACTTGTGATGAAGTCTCACAAACAGAGCATCTGCTTATGTAAGGCCTGATATCCATGCCTTTAATTGGGTTCATCATCGGAGTCATGGGTTCTGGGGTAGATAGCCAATAACTGTAATCATTTCTTGATGACAAAGTACATCTGTTATTCAAATTACAGAACATGAATGGCATTGTGTTGAATCGTCTCAGACAACTGCCAGGCTTTCCTAAAATGATAAAAACAAAACTTAGAAGAAACAGACACAAGAATCCCATAGAAATCAGATGGGGATTTGCTTCAGACATGTTTGTATACAAAAGTAAAAATACATTCTAAAAAATACAAGCAAGATAGATTTTTAAATAGAACTTACTACTGTTAATTTCTTTTTCACAAAAAGTATCTATGTGGGTTTATGATGTAATGAAGAAAAGAATATCTTACCTAAATCTTGTGCTGCTGAACGTCCATTACCAATCAAGAAAAGTAAAGAGTAGCCATCCCACAATTTCACTGACCTTCCTGGGCAATCAGGACTTTGTGTATTTTGGCTATGCCTATCAAAACAGGAAAAAAATGTACATTAACATTTAACAGCATAAGTTTGTAAATATTTATTATACAGATTTGACGAAAAGGGAGAATGTGTAGGGAAAAATACATAAAAATAAGTAAATATTTTTATTAATTACAAAAATAAACATGTCATTTCACTATTTTAAATCTTAGAACTGTGAATGTGTCCTATGTATGCAAGTATAATGATTTTGTCTCAGTATTATTTAACCTGTTATGATGAACTTTGAAAGGATGAAATCCATTATAACAGCAACACAAGTAACTTGCAAATAAGACTCTTTTCAAGACAGTCATTTCCAATTTCAATAATGCTTTATTGGTAATTAACAGTGGATAACATCTGCTCATGCAGTAGTTAAAAATACTTTCCTAAATGTCAATACAGAAGCACAAATTATTGTTTTAAACATTTTCTAATACAAACAAGTAAAAACATAAATATAAAAAATTGTTAAAGACTTCATTTAAAATTCACTTTAATTTGTCTTAAGGTTTAAAATATAATTTTATGCTCCCAAAATGATATTTTTAAAAAAGAAGTGGGAAAGCAGCTTTTTTTTTAAAAAAAAGTCTTAAAATATTTAAAGCACTGCAAAACAGGTAAACATTTTTAATAACAGTAAATTTAAAAGGTTTAATGCATTTATTTTATAATAAATTTGAAATCAATTTTAATTTAATGTGTTATTGGTAATGGAATAAAGAAACAAAAACTCAATGCAAGGTTTCTGAATATGTTTGCAATTATTCAAATTGTAGGAATATGTTGGGTGAATTAGGACATTTTACCTGGCAAATAAAATACCCAAGTTATCTCCATCTGCTCCTGGAGGTCCTTCATCTCCAGGCAGGCCAATAGCACCATCAAGACCAGGTAAACCATCAATGCCATCAAAACCAGGTCTACCGTCCAATCCAGAAAGTCCGTCCTTGCCTGGAAAACCGACAATTCCTCTTTCTCCTGGCAATCCAGGAATTCCGGCGGGTCCTCTATCACCTATAAGATATTCCAATCATCAAAGAAGTGAAAGAATACAATCACCAACTGTGCAATTATCAAAAAAAAAATTTTTTGGGTGAAAATTTCAAGAAACAAATTGATACAATATTAAATAAGAACTATCTTTCTTACCTTGTATTCCTTTTAATCCTGGTTGTCCTCTTGATCCAGTCACACCAGGGTCACCAACAGCACCGGGTTCTTGATTGGAAGCATAGCCAGGTTCTCCAGGATAACCAGTATCCCCTTGTAAACAAAGTGACAAGATTGACAAAATTGTTTTCACTAAAATTGCTTTCAATTAAAGACAACAAAAATCAACAAATTTATAATTGAAATAATCTTAATAGAAAGATCAAATTTAAATAAACTCATTCATTTTAAATAATTTCTATTTTCCTGCATAAGTTCTGGCATTTGCAAAGGATTCAAGAATCAAAAGCATTGGAATCAGCCCAAATTTGCTAATTCAAATAGAAAACTGGTAGAAATTGTTAAATAAAATATTACTAACCTTTGGGACCTGGCAATCCATCAAGTCCTGGTCTTCCATCATATCCCCGATCACCAGGTTCACCTTTTTGTCCAATAAGACCAGGGAATCCTGGATCACCTTTACGACCAGGTGATCCAGGAAGACCATCATATCCAGGACGCCCCTAAATCAACAAAAACCATTCACACAAAAATTAGGAAGCCTATTTCTGTGTCACTGAAGTGAAAAACTTTCAAAAACAAACATTTTTCATGTACAAAATTTAGATTAATTTTTCCTTGTTTTTTTTTAACAAATAATTAAAAAAGTGTATTATTATTTGTTGAAAAAGAAAACTTTTCAATGAAAATTATTCATTTGAACAGACAAAACTTCAATTTGGTATCTTTTCTTGTAAAAATCATAGAAAAATGCACAAAGTCAAACTTTGAATAAGCTGAGCAAACAAGAAATAGTTAAAACTAAAAAATGCTGCTTTTTTGCCATTAAAATTGAGAATTCAGGAGATTGCTACGTACAGGTAGACCAGAATCTCCTGGTAAGCCAGGCAAACCAACAATACCAGGAAAGCCAGGAAAACCAGCATTTCCTCCGAGTCCATCCAAACCATCAATCCCAGATTGTCCATCACGCCCAGGTAAACCTGGATCTCCTGCAAACAAGCAAAAATCAACTCTGGATAACATCACCTTGGATTTCAACTCCCTAAGCAAAGAGGATAATTAAAAATAATTTTAAAATGTTCAAAATTAACTAATTATTCTTAGGTGCATAATGAGAGGGTCTTAATAATTGGAGAGTTGGAATTTGTCTCAATGTTCAGTAAATGGAGTTTTAATAAGGTCAGAAAATTGTTTAAAGCATCAACAATTGCAGAATTAATAAACTGGCTGTTCTTAATAGTTTCAGAATAGGGGAATGGAAAAAAAGTCCCCTCTTCTATTAGTGACTTAAGAGTATATGAATAAAATGAGCAAATCCACATTATGCAAGAAAGAAGTTTTTGTTTGAAAAAATAAGGAACATTTTACTTATTTTGGCATATTTAAGTAACAAGCTATTTTAAAATTAAGCAATTATAACATCTCTTTCCTGTTTGAAATAGAATAAAATTTATTTATCTCTGTCAAACAGTTAACTATTTCAAAAAATTCTCAAAATATTTAAAGCACTGCAAACCAGAAGTCAAAAAAAGATAAATTGATGCATTTGCCAAAGATATTCAGTAAAGATCAATAGTTATGAATGTTATTGAACTAATGACAAATTAGTGAAAGTTTAAACTGCTTGTGTACCTGGAATTCCTTTGAAGCCATTTTCCCCTGGCACTCCTTTTCTGCCAGGTAATACTTCACCTGGCTCTCCAGGTAATCCTGGTAAACCAGGCAAACCATTCAAACCAACATCTCCTGGATCACCTCTAACTCCAGCAATACCTTGGAAACCTTTCTCTCCTTGAAGTAGAGTTTGATCAAGTGCTACAAATGTAAGACAAATTGAATAAGATGATATTTCTCATTGAAACTGAATACAGCTGAATGATAATTCTACTTTCAATCAGATATTCCAATTGGAATTAACATCAGATATGTTACATATTAAAATAGCCAGAAAAATAAAGATTTTACTCATTAAAAAATAATGTCAAATTTCTCAAAATGCTTGGTGTAAGCAAAGTTATTTGAAGCTTTATTTTGTTCTTCTTAAAGAATAAGCATTATAAAATATAAGTTACAACCAAAGCTAGTTATAAACTTAATAGAAATTACTTAATAAGTAATTGGTTCATAAAAGTTACTTACGGCTTAGAATGGGTGGTGGTGCATAAGTACCTACAAAACAACAAATTCCCATTATTGTCTCAATGAAAAAGTTTTCATGGAATTTTGTCAGACTATCAAACATGAATTGAAGGAGAAGGAAAGACTACATAAAAATTGGTAACGGGGAAAGATTTGTACAATATCACACTCCCTTTTTTCATTGAAAGGAAATAAAATATGAAAAAAAATGCAGTTGGAAATTAACAAAAATCCTTATATAAAAAATTACTTTATATATAAAAGTTAATGGTCAGAGGTGAATCAGACCAGGAAACAGTAGTATTAAAAAGTGCTCAATACATGTGTGAAAAAAATATAATAAAAGTAAAAATAACATGTAGATCTTTTAACTTTAAAAATCAAGAAATCAATTGAACCTGCTACCTTGGTTTCAACCTTACAGTATCCTCAGGAGATTTTTATCAAATGATCTCTTAACACTATTTTTTTTTAAAAACTAATGAACACTATATTATTATTTTCAAAAATAAATAAACAAATGCATGAGGTTGGGTGTAATAAAAAGGGAGGAGGAAGATGCGAAAAAGGAAGGAGAAGAAGGGGCAGAGAAGAAAGACAGGGGTATTGTAAATGTATTGGTGCAGGGGTTAATTGAAATGAACATTACTTTTTTTTTTTTATCCAGCCTCATATGTACTTAAGAGTCACTTTCTAATATGTAAGCGAGGACTCGACTTCGGATTTCTGGTTCAGAAGGTTCTTTGGATCCAGAAATGTCATAATTGCTCATTTTTCCTGTTGGCAGAGGTTGCAAACGTTGTTGTGGTTGTTATAATGCTTTGCTTTTTAAATTTTCTACCTAATAGTCAGATCCTTGTTGTTTTTTTACTTTTTAATTTCACATATGATTAGCTAGTTTGGTAGTCTACCTAAGATTTACTAGCTTAAATGACGACCTATGATTGTACCATCTACATTTGAAAGTACCTTCAGTACATCCAATATACATTTTATTTTGGCCATTAATGTCTGTTACTCTGCTTTATAGATTATAGCTTCTGTTTTACAAGCTCCATTTAATGGACATCTATTTTTATTTCTACAGTTGCATAAATTAATAGTGTTAACGATATTTTGCTGCACGTTAGTTTTGAGATTTCTGGCATTTTGTCTATTTATTATTGTTTTTAAGTTATCAATGCAGCTGTAGCTTAATTTAACTGTGTTTTTATTGAATATCTTATCTTGAATTCTGAATTTTTTGGGAAGTGTTTAGTAGGTAACTTGAAAAATAATTTCTCTATTTTACATTTTACCTCTAAGTTAAAAGTGGAGTTAAACCAAATGATATTTTTTCTTTTCCTTGATTTTTAAAGTGCCCTCTGGCCTTCTTCAGGTCTCTGTCTCAGGATATCTTGTTTTTTTTCTTATTTAGTATTGCTTATTGTTTCTGTTTCTGCTGAATCTAAGTTTGCATTACCTGGTCATGAACCTACACTTTAATCCACTAGGCTAGATTACCATGGGTCAGTCCTAAGTTAAAATTTATGCCTTAAATCTAATGTTCTTTCTTGGCAAATTAAACCAAGTATCTCTAATATAAATTTACATCAAGATTAAAAGCAGAAAATCTCAAATTTGCATTGCTTGGTTATTTGAGAAAAGTTTTGTTTTAATTTTAATGTTGTCCTTAACATAAATGCTATAGACAAATTTTAGTAATAAATTTTAATTCAGCTGAATGAATAAATGAATGAATTAATGAATTAATGAAGAAACAAAAATATTTTGTTTGAATAGGCTTAACAACAACAAAAAAAGAAAAAAAAAAAAAAAAGATACTGAAATTACCTTTCGGTCCTTTAATACCTAGTACACCTCTGGAGCCTTTACGACCTTTTAGACCAGGCAAACCAGGGAGACCAGGACTTCCAGGTTCCCCTTTCAAACCAGGTAAGCCATTAAGGCCATTAATACCCTGTTCTCCAGGTATTCCACTAGAGCCTGTCATGCCAGGCAAACCATCTAAACCATTATCCCCTTGAATACCCTTTTCACCACGAATTCCAGGGAGACCTTGGCGACCAATTGAACCAAATTCACCCTTACGGCCTTTCAGTCCTGGAAAGCTATCATCACCCTGAAAGGCAAGAAATTTTTACCAATTTTTAACTGGAAAAAATAAGCTTTGAGAAAATCTAGTTAATGTTTTTGTTAAGAGAACTAAGCAAAGTAAAATATGGACAGTTTTATTTAATGAGCAAAATTTAATTAAACTTAACAACCTCAAATCTGCATAGCAGCCACACTCCAACTCTTGCTACTAGGTTGGAAAAATGGCCACTTGTTGAGCTATTTTCATAAAAAGCCAATTAGATGGTAATTATTTCGTGCAGTAAACTTTGTATAAATCTCAATTTAGATAACAGAAACAATGGAGATGAAAAATTCAAAGTCAGAAGATTGTTTTCTTTATCTGCTGCTGGCTGCTCAACCAACTGACATGCAATTTGCCTTCAAGGAATTTGTTTTCATATATTGGTAAGATCACTTCTGGACAATGATATTTAGAAATTAAAAAAACTCACTTCCATACCATCATTTGAGCTTATACTCAGCTTATTTATTATTTAATAATAATTCAAATTGATGAGAAAACATCTTGTCAACATGAATATTTCGTGGCTAAAATAATGAGTATAAAAGAATAATTAATTAATTAATAATCTGGTATTAAAAAAAGAAAAACAAATAGGTAAAATGCAGATATAGACCGGTATTCCAGGTATTCCATCAAGTCCTGGTAGACCATTAAATCCTCTTTCACCCTTCAAGCCATTGACACCATCTGTACCTGGCAATCCTGGAAGACCATCTCGGCCTGCTTCACCAGGGAGTCCATCAATGCCTGTAACAGTTTAATGATATTGTCTTAATCCATTGGAGTTAATACAGGGTTAAGTATTTGCCAATAACAAATTAGAATTAACTTTGTTTTAAAAATTCTGCTTCAAAAGAAAATAAACTGACCAAGCAATCCAAAATCTCCTCTAGTTCCTTTTGGCCCTTGTTGACCATCAACACCCGGAAGGCCATGTAGACCAGGTAGACCAGCTTTGCCTGAGAACATACAAGTAGACAGAATAATATGTAGCTAACAATATACAAGGTTTTCCATCTTGTATAAATAGGAAGAGAATCAAAAGTATGTCATAGACATATAGACAGAAAAAAAGAACAGGAAGAGAAACAAAAGTATGTGATAGATAGAATGTAGTGGACAAGCAAAAATAAGAACATATTTTCTTAAAAAAAAAATAAATAAAACTTATTTTTTCAAAATATTAGGTTGGTGCAAAAATAATGACGTAATAATGTCGTTTTTTGACGTTAACAAATACGTCAAAAAACGACATTATTGTGTCATTATTTTTGCACCAACCTAATACTTAGCTATTTTACAAGAATAGTTATTGATTTTTAATAAGATGGGACTCATTTTCCATTGTTGATTTTACCTTTAATGCCTGGATATGAATCTCCTGGTTGTCCTTTTAGTCCAGGTAAGCCATTAAGTCCATCAATACCAGGCTGTCCAGGGATCCCAGAAATACCTGAATGCAGAAAAATATTCAGTCAAATTCATGCAATTCTAATAAAAAAAAATTGATAAGATTTAATTTAGATAGAAATAACAAGAATCTAGTACAGAATAGACAAAAAATGACACAGACCATAACTATTAAGGAATTTAAAATTATGGTCTAAGAATAGCTATAACAACAATATGACATTAATATTTGATAAGATTTATTTTACCTAACATTGAAACACCTAAACATTTACAAGTTTACTTACAGTTTAAGTTAATGTTCTTATATATTTGCAAGACAAAAGTGTCAGGTGCTACATTCCCAGGAAAAATTTTATATGTTCACTGAAATTTAAACAATCAGTATTCAATAAGCACTACCGACATTACAGATTTCTTACCTGGTAGACCAGAATTTCCTTTCTCAGCAGGCTCTACAGACCGACCAGGATCTCCAGGTTCACCGATAAGTCCAGGAAAGCCTGGGTCTCCTCGTCTTCCATTTGGCCCAGGTTTACCATCAAAGCCATCAGCACCTGGGGTACCAGGATTTCCAGCATCCCCTAAAGTTAACAAAACAAAATATATACTTATGTAAGTCAACAATTCTGAAAATGGCTTACAAATAGAAACTATTTTAAAGCTAATTATTTGATAATGCCTCATTCACAACTGATGGAAATAAATTAAAAATGCAATTTTATCTTATAATTTATATTAATAGAAAAAAATATGTCACCTAATAACTTATTTGCAATATAAGAAACATCTTACCTTTAACACCATTCAAACCAGGAAAACCATCTAAACCATCTTTACCAAACTTTCCATCCTCACCCCTTTCTCCTTTCATTCCATCAAAACCTGTATATACATAAAAATAAAATAAATAAACAGCTTTGCAGCCAATTATAAAATTTTAAAAAATAGTTTACAAAATACAAGATGGGACTGAAAGCAAAACCATAATTTCACCTTGTATTGGGATAGAAAACATAACAAAAATTCGATGTCAGCAATTCTAAGCAACAGTAAAAGTTTTATTCTCAAAAGCTGCAAGTATTGAAGAAAAGCAGGGTCATGTGGTAAGCAAAAAAAAAAAAAAAAAAAAAAAAAAAGAGTTATTTGAAATATTCCAAAGTTTCATGAAAGTGAAATAGAAAATCATACCAATAAAGACAAAAACAGTTTTTCTTTAACTTTAAACCTGTTTTCCTCTCAAATGGAAAGCAGGGTATAGGCCAGAATAGCTTACTTTTATATTTTGCCTTTCAATATTGAAAAAAAAAGATAATCTACTTTACCATTAAGACCAACAGGTCCATCAGGACCTTGTCGACCAAGAAGACCAGGTATGCCATTTCTCCCATCAACACCTGGAAGACCAGGTCTCCCATCTTCTCCAGGTAGACCTGGAAAACTGGTACCAGGAATTCCATCATCTCCAGCAATACCGGGAAGACCATCAAGCCCTTGAAAGAGAAATATCAATAAACAAATGAACCATTTTAAATCAATAACTAAATCTACAAATTGCAATTATATTTAATGTGCATTGTGTTAGGATTTAAAAATAAAGACAAAACAAGTGAGAAATTATGGATATTGGTAATAACAATAGAAAAAAAATAAAGCTAAGTTTTCCATTGAAGACTTACAGCTAAATGGCATTACATTACGGCCTATAAATAAAAAATCTTTGCTATTATTATTATTATTACAGTAAACCATATATACCAATATTCCATTTACATCTCAAATGTTTGTGTTGATTAATAAGATAATGGATCTGCTAAATCTGAAATGGAAACTTACCATTTTCTCCATTTGGTCCAGTGAGTCCAACTAAGCCATCTTTTCCAGGTAGAGAGTCTCCTGGGAGTCCAGGTTTACCTGGGAAGCCTTCTTCTCCAGGAAATCCAGGTAAACCTTTTGGAATGTGGATATAAGAAAACAATTACCATGGTTAATAATAAATGTGTTTAGAAATTATATGCAAATATAAAATGCAAAGATTGAAAAAACTTTTGCTTAATAGAGTAATTCAAAGCCTTAACAGAGATGACATTTCTTGTTACTTGCATGTAGTAAAAAAGTCTAGAAACTTCTTTCAAAACTATTGCCTAATCTCACCCAGTCATTTTCTATAACAAGTTATATCATAAATTATTGCTTGGGCTGAGTAAATTCTATAATCAATCCTAGATAGGTTTTAAAATGCACTGGTAATTAAATTTGGAAAATAAGTTTTCTGTACCATAATTTAAATGTAAATGTTTAAGTTATGTATATTACTAATCTGTAAATTAGGCCAGAAGTTAATTCAAAATAAGTTGTTCTTAATTAATTTTAAAAACTATTACAATACTCAAGAAAAACTAAAATCTGTCATTAATGAAAATGATAGGCACCAACATTGATGCTAAATTATCTATGAAGGTATATTAAAAAAAAAATAGCAAGTATAAAATATTACAAATGTTTCTCTTTCACAGCTATATATGTATAGTCTCACATTTTATTTTTTGCTATTCTGACAACTTTCAATTGTCATGGTGTTTACAGTATTAGCCTTGGTAGACTTTGCATAGTTGACATTATGCAAGATGATGTCATATTTCATATAATTACTTGCAAATCAACCAAGTTTCAACAGTCCAACAATTATTGTCGCCAAGTATCTATTTAAAGAGAAATAGGATGTGTGGGTGGTGTAATGCTTAGCAGCTCAGATCAAGATATCTGCAAGTCAAGTTTGAATTCAAATTTGTTACATTCACTTCCATGCAAATACCTTTGGGGAAAGCATGAATTCATATCTTCTCCAACATCTATGGATTAAATAGTAGGATAGACTAGGCTCTTCAGCCATGGTGTGCACCCAGTCTAGGAGAAAGAAAACTGAATTCAAAACTGGCTTGGACATGGGGCTAGCAACTCCATCCCATAAAAAACCTACCTGCTATACAAACTTCAGCAGCAATTCCTGGCATACTGAGGCTGTGACCCAATAATTTACAGTTGGGGGGTACACGACTTGAGAGAGAGAACTGTTATCATGGCAATCAGAAGAGTGACTACTATGTGAGCTGAGTGCCAGAATTATATTGGAAAATGCAGAATACTATAAACAAATTAATTTAGACACAATTCTGTGTTGCTCATAGTCTTGGCATATTTGTTTGCCTAGATCCCAATAAGCTGACAAAGATTTTTGGCAAAGCAGAAATAAAACTGTCCATTAACCAAGAGCATAAGTGAATCTAATGAGCAGCAGAAGCTGCAAGGGATGGAATAAACACAGTTCTTCGTTATCTTCCTATTCTATATTAGGCTTTGACTTGGCAGAGATTTCTCCATAAGGATGAGCTGCTTCTAAATATTGTCATAATTTTGTATGAAGGAGATTACTAGCAATGATAACTTGATAGATTTTTCATGTCAAAATGCAACCCACTAGCTTTAAATTATTGTTCAATTGTTACCAGAGATAGCCACAGGAATCACTGACCACAGCTCATGATCAAAGTCATCAAATGGCAAAGAATTTGCTCAGTGGTGTATAGTGATTTATATGAGGAAAATAGATAAATGTATATGTGTGTGTTTATATATCAGATAAATGCACAGACACACATGTGTGTGTGTGTGTGTATGCACTAATTATTTCTGACAAAAATCATCAAATATATCTACATATGAGAATGGTCTGACATAAGTATATAAATAATATTGGGGTATTCTGTATCAGTACATAGAAATTTGCTAAACCTAGTCTGGCACAGGGACAAGAATAAGGCACCCTATGAGGATGAAACTTATGGGATTACTCACCATGAGTTCACATATATAATGTTCATTATCTAATGTATATGAACTCACAATATATCTGCATAATAGATTTATATATGGTGTGTAGCAAAATTCATATTTACATTAGAGGGAAAGAAATGTTAAATACAAGGTATATGTGTGTGTATGTGTCTGAAATAGATGGTTGAACTTATCCCATAGTGAAATACAGGTGAAAAAGAAACATTTATAAATACAAATCAGACTTTAAAAAAAAAAAAAATATTGTCACATTAGTAATGAAATTGTGGTTAATACTGCCGTAATACCTTTTGGTCCAGGCAAGCCTGGTAAGCCAGGTATGCCATCAGGTCCTCTTGGACCTGGAATTCCATTTTCACCACGTGGGCCAGGAATTCCTCTTATCAATGTACCAAGAAAACCTTCTCCTGGTTCTCCCTATGACAGAAATAAAATTATTAGTCAAGAACAGAAATAAATCAATTCTTTAATTTTTATAGCATTTTAAATACATTTTAATGATGGTGACTCTCTAAAAAAAGAAAAAAAAATTTAGAATTTTACTATGGATCAAGGGAAAGAGAACCTCATTAGAATTGGTTTCTAGTTACTGCAATAAATGTGAAGAAATAAAAATAGAAAATTCTTAAATTTTCTGACCCTAGAAAAGAAAATTGAACAAGGCAAGGGTGAATAATGAAAATTTCTTGATTGTGAATGACTCAGAATTTAAATTTAGACTTGAATTCATGTAGACAGAGAAAATCTGGACAATGAGAATAATTAGAAAAAAATGAAAATATATTGTTGGATCTGTGGTACTTTCAAAAAGACATAGCTGCTGGATTTCCTAAAGTTGTTTATAATCTGTAATCCAAAAGTTCTAAGACTAATAATGACTTATAAAGTTCTGCAAAAACATTTGTGGAAAATTTAATATGGAAATAATAAATGTAGTAAAACAACTGAAAATGTCAAGTATGCAATTATTATAAACTTTTGTGGTGATTATCATTTGAATATCTTTAAAATGAATATGAGAAAACATTGTTATTTAAATCTATCTCATTTTATGCTTGTTGTCTTTATTGTTTATATCAAAAGATATTTGTTGCCTAGACAGTACATCTACAATGGAAACAGTTTGGTGAAACAGAACAGATAAGTTTCACCAAATTGTTTCCATTGGAGACATGATTTTGCATAATACAAGTTACTAAGTTTAATTCACACTGTATGAAAACTGCTACTGTCAATATCCTGAGTGCACTGATTTTTTCAATGGTGCTCTTGTTCTGCTAAGACTTGAAGCCCCTGCAATTGGTTATAATGATACAATTCAACTACAGGTATAAATATGTCATGGAAATAGCATTATTTTGTTCTATGTCACAAAAGTAAGTCTCTTTTATTTATGACTTCAAAATTTTAGCAGAGAATTATACACAAGCGCTCTTCCTACACAAAAAACTTTCCTGCTATGGAAGGTAGTTGTGTGTCTAAGAATCAAGAGATAAATTTGATGCTACTGCTATGATAAGACTTCACACATGTGAACATTATGATGATGCCCAAACGATGATGTCAGTGTCAAGCGTTTTTTTACATTCCTGGAATTTGTAGCAATGGTGATCACAACTCAACTTCAATATCTCCATGAAGAAACAATAATTATATAATACTAATTTTATTCAATGCATTTTCTATAAATACTTTCATGGTAATTGTTCAGAGGAGCTCTTTGCTATGGTACCTAGAATTCATGAATTTAAGTGCAGTACTAGACTGGTGTCAAGATCTCATCAATTTACAGTTGACCTTGGCTAGACTGGCACCCTAAGTTCTATGCTACGGTTTCTTTTCTCACACATGGAACTCCCTTCAGGCTCCATGTTTTCCAGCCAACTTTAATTTGCAAAAAATTTAAATGCAATGTCAATTTCTATCTAATGTCCTCCGGATTACTCTTTTCTCTTTTCACTCATTATTAATGTTTCTGTTCCTAATCCTTCCACACCTTGTAACCCTTTGTGTCTTAGTGGTTTTACTGCCTGGCACAAGGTGATACTGATTAAAAAAAAAAAAAACTTTTTGACAATCAAATTCATATCATTCTCTTTAATTTTTGTATTAATCTTTGTATTCTTAATTGTATTTGAAGAAAATTTGAAATGGAAGGATAAATTCCAGGGTGTATGGAAACTGTTTTATTATAGCCTCTTCCATCATATAGAATATGAAACTTCACAAATCATAGTAATGCTCTTCTTAGAAATACTATAGTAATTTACTGTGGGAAATCTTAGCTAATCAGTTGGAAGGGGGAAGGATTTATTGTAATATTTCCTGGGTCAGGTTATTATTAAACCATAGTTAAGACAACAAAATCAAAAACAACTTCTATTTAACTTGATAAGACATTTTAACAGCCAATTCTTCACAAAAATGTTAAATTTATAAATATATTTTCAATGACTGAAATATATATATTAAAGTTATTTTCTGTAACAATTATCAATGTTGTGTGTTAGTCCTGTTCAAGTTCCAGTCCATGATGAAAGACACTAGATTAATTTTCCCAAAAATCATTTGTCAAACCTTCAGGATCATTTTACAAACAAAAATTGTTAGTAAAGTGATTTTGAAACTAACCTTTAAACCATCAAATCCTGGATCACCTCTTTGACCAGGGAGACCAGCAATGCCAAGTAATCCTGCAGGTCCATTATCACCTGGCATGCCAGGATAACCTGGTTTACCAGAAAGTCCTCTACTACCTGGAAGTCCATTCAGCCCAGGTTGACCAGCCATACCTTTAAGACCAGGAAAACCTGGAAGACCATCATCACCTGGACGGCCTGCAAGACCTGAAAACACACAAAATTTTGAGATCTATTTTTTGTCTTTACAGCGACTATCATAGCATCACATTTAACATCAAACTATAAGTGATCATGTAATAAATTAATCACACTGGGCATTAAGGAGAAATGATATTTTGATAATAGTTGTAAAAAATGACTGTGTCTATATGGGTTTTTTTCTCTTTTAGTCAAATTGAAACATTATTTTGAATATAGCAGTAAGGCCAAAGAAAAGTTAGAAACAGAGCTGAAAGAAAGTAATGAAATAGAAGACAAATCTTTACAATTAATAAGAAGAAAGATTCAAAAGAGGAACAACGTACAATAGTGGATAGTAAAAAGTTGAGACAAAAAGTTGGAGAAAATAGACAACTATGACCAAGAAATCAACCTTTCAACTTTTATGGAGTAAAATTAAAATGATAGACAGTGAACAGTATTGGCAAATAAGAACATTAAAGGAATCTGCACACGTACTGTAGGGAAATAATTCCATCAACATCTTCACTATTATTCTGTTTTCCTGGATTTTTCTATATAGGATCAATAGTATAGTATCTGTTTGATCCTTAATTTTTCTCTGCTGAGATATTTAGAAATATTTACAAGGAAAGATTTAGGAAAAGCAAAAGAGAGGTAGTGAGGGAGAAAGTGTGTGAAAGAGGAAAAGGTAGAGATAAGAAAGTTGGAGGCAAAAAAATTCAGGTGAAAGGAAAACTCAGGAAGAGGAAGGATACATCAATAATTTTGATAAGAGAGCAAAAGGACAATAAAAGAGGATGCAGTAGAGTTGTAAATTTTGTATTCTTTTCTGTAGATAGTCTAATTTATTTAGAAAAAATATACGTAGACAATGGAAATTGGAAGAGATAAAGGAAAGAATAAGAAAATGCAGACAATAAGTGAGAGAAAAGCATAGGCATGAAATAATAGATAAGCTTAGTAATCAACATCCATATATGAGACCTTAATAACATATAAGGGCCCATTAATCAGGAGGAAATAAACATGATACCAAAAAAGGAAAGACTGGTGAGGTCCATCCACTGTACCCACCCAATCAGAGGCAAACCATACCAAGAACTCACAAGCACTAGGTGAAAAAAGTACAAGGAAACACATGCCATTCCCCACCTTAGAGCAAGGTTAAGTATTTCAAAATACAACAGACACTTGTGGATATAGTGACATTTATTAACTCCTTGTGTCCACTAACCTACAGAAAAAGAAATTGTGGCAATAAAGAACTGTTGCTACATAGGAATAGGTAAAGAAATTATAAAATTAGTGAGGCAAGATCAAAGAATATGTTGAATCAGGAATGTAACCCTACCTTTCCATCTTGGTTTCCCAAAAGTATTTCTAAAATTGGAGTTGCAACTTATCAATAGCCTGAAATTCCATCCTTATAAAGGATCTCAGAGTAACCTGTTAGATCTACCAGTCAACGGCAGTTCAAATGAAAAATAAAAGCAAAGCAAAGCAAAGAAATAAAATAAATGGCAGCTTAATTATAGCCACATCAAATGTCATGGACGACAAAGTAAATTTTCTAATAAATTTTCCAGCGAGTGATTTTCAAATCATGTTAAACAAAATCAGTGTAGCTGCCTTGGATGAAATGAGCTATCTTGTATGAAGTCTTGAACAAAATCAGCTCTCTTGAAGTCTCGAGCCAAGTTGTATATATTACAAAAAAAAAATACGAAAATTAATTTGGTTCTGAAATATAGAAAAAGCAAGTGAAATGAACCAACTCTCAGCCACCTCAAATCAAACTAACTTAACTGACCCTACCTCAAATTCTAATTAATTCTTACATGGAAAACTGAAAGGTACAACAGCTCAATCAGTGATTAAAAATAAGATAAAAAAAATGATGAGAAAATTAGTCTGAACTAAAGAAGCTACATTTTTCTTATAGCCTTAGCATACTGACCACACAGTATTAATATGGGAATCAACCTTGATTAAAACAATACCAAAGATACTTTGTTGATGGGGTGGGTAGGTCTAGAGAAATACAGCTCTTAAGTTACAAATGCAATGCTTAAGTTCTTTCTGTTTTCTTCAGAAATGAATGGTTAGTATCATTTGCATCTTCCTTTGATATATACACAAAATTACATTACATTGCAATAAAAGCAATTAAAAGGAGGAGGAATAGTTTGAACAAAATGTTTGTACCTGGTTCTCCTGACATTCCCTCAAAACCAATTGGTCCTTGATCACCTGTGATTATAAACACAAAGCCTCTTGCATCTCCACTTTCACCTGTTATAAAGAAAATGTATTTCAAGATTAGACAAATACCCATTTCATTATTTTATTGAAAATTTCTAATAATCTAAATTACTACTTCCTGAAATTCATCTGAAAGAAAGTTTTTATTTTCCTGCTTTCATAAACAGACAGCAGAACAAGGATTGGGAAGGGAATAATGAGAGAAAGTGCTTAGAACTACAAAGGATAGGAAGTTGTAGAGAGCCATGATAACCCGCATACTGAAGAAGTTCAGCCCTCTCAAGCTAATAGAAGTAGCAAAAGAAATATAAAACAATGAAATGACCATGAAAATCTTTTTACCTCCCCTACCAATCTGATTGTTATAAACATTAAAAAATTGATAAGACATAGCAAAATTATTTTTGGAAAGTAATTGTAACATTTGATTGGGTAGCAATCGCACTATTCTGATGGTTAGTAATTTAAACAGATTTTGGAAGTAAGGTGAAACAAAATTTTTTCTACAACCCCTGCCATTAAAACTTTGGCTACCTAATTAGAAAACATATGTAAGAATATAACTCTAGAATCAAATTATTAAAAGTGCACAAACCTTTAACTCCTTTATTGCCAATAGAATCAAAACCACGTAATCCTGGTTCTCCTTTCTGTCCAGCTAAACCAGGAATAGAATCACCAGGCAAACCATCCAAACCATAATTACCATGTTCTCCTGTTAACCCATCCAAACCTGGAAGACCAGGGGGTCCATCATCTCCCTACAAATTTAGGCAAAATACATTTACTTTTTTACCCTTACATTCATAAGATTTCAATTTAGTAAAAGGAAAAAGTTAACTTGTAAAAGTTTATTTTAAGTAGATACATTCATTGAATTCATTGTTTATTTCAACAGAAGGATTTTTTCTCTTGAAAAAAGTAAAGGCACTTTTACAAACAACTTACAATAAAGAAAGCATTTTCTGATAATAAATGCAAAATTACTTTATAGAAGAACATTACAATTATTTCAGCTAATAATAATAAAATTTTCATAAAATCATTAACTCTGGTAGAAATTCCAATCATCCACAGTTAAAGGGTGAATTTAAATCATGAAATGCTGTTAGAATGACAAAAAATGCTTTTATAATAGCATTTTTATTCCAAAGAAAAGAAAGAATAAAAAAAGAGAAACAGAGAAATTATGATTCACCTTTAAACCAGAGAAACCTGGCAATCCTGGAGGGCCTCTTGGACCAACATCACCTGGTTGTCCATCTCTTCCTGGAATCCCTGCAAAACCAGGATCTCCTCTATCACCTTTGAAAACTTCACTAATGATATATTCTCCTGGTTCACCTTTGGCACCAACAAAACCATCAAGTCCTTGAAAACCTGCATTTCCCTAATGATAAAATCATACAATGTTTAGTAAGAATGACAACAAATATTTTTTTTCATGAGTTCACAATTCTTTAATATTAAATTCCTCTCACTTAGGTAGAAACAGTTATTTTTTTTCTTAAAAAAATTTTCATAAGCAAATTGGTCTTTAAAAAAAATATAAAACAAAAAACATGTTTCTAGAATTCACAAACATTTTAAAACTTTCCATTTGCCATTTATTTTCAATTTTTTTATTTACATATATGAAAAGAAAGTGAAAGTGCCTGATTCAACTTACTTTGTCTCCTCTTCTTCCTTTTAAGCCAGGCAAACCAGGGTAACCAAGATCACCCCTTTCCCCTGGAGAACCATCAGGGCCATCAAAACCAGGAAGGCCTAAGAGAAATAAAAGTGAACCTTGAGATAATTGTTTTAAAACAAGCATGATCATTAATAAAAACATTTGGTTTTAACAAATTAAAGCTAACTATAATTACTAAATTTATGACAATTTCAAAAGCAGATTATTCATCTTTAAGTCATGTTAATAGCATTAGTACTTACCAAATCTTCCAGGTGGACCGCTTTCACCTTTCTCTCCTGGAGTACCATCACTGCAATAGCCACAATTATCACCTTTGTGACCTGCAAAAGTTTCATTTAAAAAAATTCTCAGGCAAAAATTGATACACAAGATATTTATTAAAAAAGTAAAATTTGTAGTAAAATTATACTTTTTACAATTTTATAATTTTTACTTCTAGTAAAATCACTTATAATTTGGCAATTTTCTACTGCCAAACCAACATACCATTCCACATATAATTCACTTTGTAAGTCCCAGTTTCATGTTCACACAATGTTTGTCAATTCTAACATTGAGCATGTTTTAAAAATAAAAAACTGACAGAATTTGTATCTAGTAAAACTGAAATACATCAAATGCAAAGTACCTTTGAAACCAGGAAGACCAGGTTTTCCTGGAAGACCTGGAAGACCTCGTTCTCCATAATCTCCACGTGCACCTTTCTGTCCTGGAATTCCAATTTTAGGACCTTGTCCACGCCCAGCTGGTCCTCTATCACCAATTTCACCACGGTTTCCAGGAGGACCCTTCACACCATGTAAACCATCAATCCCAGGTAAACCATCAAGGCCAGGTTGTCCTTCATAATTTGAACCACGTGGTCCTTGTTCTCCAATTTCTCCTGGTAATCCTCGTTGTCCTACATAACCAGGTTTACCATCAAGACCGGGAAGACCTAGTAAATAAAGCAAAAAAAAAAAAAAAAAACAATCCATGGAAGTAGATCAAGGTGTTTCACTGATTCATAAAAGCAGACCCTTTGTATTTTAAACATTTGCTTTATTTCTATAATTTCTATGAAAAAATTTACAAAAAGAAATTACCTTAAAATATTAAGGATCTGCCAAGAGGGGGATAAGAAAGTTTTCAGTGTGCCACCCTTTCTGACTAAACATTAAATATCTTTTTTAATCCTTTCTTGTTTGAGCCAAGAACATTTCAGCAATTGTATTTTAGTGAAAAGAGTAAAAATACAGTAATCACTTGACATCTTAACAGATACAATTTACTTATACGAACTGTGGTAAAAAAGAAACTAGATGAAGGCTTCTGATTATATAACACAGCAACCTCACACAATATCTGAACACTAGGTCTTGTCTTAGTTCTATTAACCAATTAATATTATTTTTGTGGATTTCTGATTAATGTGAAGTGTCTATATCAAAGGGCCAATATAAAGTTCTTGGCTAAATTGGGAAAAAATCCAACACAAATTGCAGATTGACAGTTAGAATAATTACTGAAGAACTGGGATTGAATAAAGAGCTTTTAAGGACCATATTAGATATGTGAAAGATGTGCATGAAGATGTTGCCCAATTGCTGCTCACTGAGGATAAAGAGACTAACTGTGTATGTGTGTGCTGTGTTTAACAGTAATGACATCATTGAAAATAAGACATAGGTTTTCCACTACAATAATATAATTATAGTGAAAAATCTAGGTCTTCCAATAGAAGATACCAGTATCAGCCAAACCAAAGTCAACCAGCATGTTCAAGTCCAAAGTCAAGCTTACTGCCTTCTTCAACCATGAACGACTGATGCATCATCAATTCATACCGGAAAGGAAAACTAAACCAACATTATTGTAAAGAAGTATTAACCCATTTAACTGCACAGATCCAACATACAAGATGAGACTAATGGCTGAAAAAAAAAAAAAAAAAAAAAAAAAAAAGTGAATCCTGCAGGATCATTACAATGCCCTTGCACACATGGCTCTTAGCATCTATCTATTCATTGTTGACAGACACTCTAGAAGATTCTCTATAATCGCCAAATCTAGAACTTCTAGATCTTCACAAATTGAAAAGGTACACATTTTGAGTGTGTGTGGAGGACACTAAAATGTGTGACTGACTTACTGAAGCCATCAAAAGAACAATTCTGAAAAGTACTTTGAGGCATGGAAAAGAATTTAGAAGTGCATTGACTACAAGTGCAGGGATTATTTTGAAAAGAAGAATAAGTGGTATATTTTTATTTCAACAATAGAATTTTGACAACTTTTGAAAGGATAACCATAATTTGTTCTACCTGGAGACCCACGTTCTCCTTTGAATGAAAAACCATCTAAACCAGGTGGTCCAATTAATCCGGGGAGACCAGGGTCACCAGGCTCACCAGGAAAACCAGGCAAACCAATATCACCAGGTGGACCTAAAAGATAAATATTAAATTAGAAAATAAAAGAACATTTTAAAGGAAAAAATGCATGTTAGAATGAATACTGTATTCAAACTAAATAGTTGCAAGTGACTGTTCATTTTGTGATAAGGAATATATTACTGGACATTACTTAATAATTTGTAGAATGCCTTTTGCTTTGATCAAATTTGATCTTTTTTCATGAGAAAATGTTTCAAAATTCAATTTTAATCTTTTAAATAAATTTACTTAACTTTTCATAACAGAGATTTTAGTGACCTTTTGCTAAGCTAAATGTGTGTTTCAATGTTATTTTCTAAATATAGGATTGAGAGTGTACTCCTGATATAAATAAAATAATGGAGATATCAAGAAAAGAATCTGAAAACAATTACCTTTTGGACCGCTTGAACCATGTCTACCATGAGGTCCAGGAGCCCCAACTTCTCCCTTTCTAATAACAACTGGGCCAAACCCCTAAAAGCACAAGAAAACAAAATTCACACATTTACATATCAGGATTTCTCATATACCAATGAGATTTCATAGAAATTTTAATGGGCAAAACTTAAATAAAAAAAAATATACAATTACCAAATATTTAATTAAATATACAACGTTTGTTTTTAATTTATGATCTACAAAAGAAAGTGTGTGTGTTTATACAAATACATAAATAAACAAAACTTTTCACCAAACATTTTGATTACACATTAAAATAAAGTATTATTTGACTTACAGCAAGTCCTTTTGGGCCTATAGGTCCTGGATGACCTTTGGGACCACGGTATCCCGATTCACCTTTTTGCCCCTGTTTAACAAAGAAATATATATATATATATATATATATATATAGTGAGTTTAAATTTCAAAGTCATTAAAAAAAAAAAAAATAAAGAAGAAAAAACAATAGAGCATAAGACATGCTGCTCTTCTACAAGTGACTACTATTTCCACTTGCCATATCAAGTGTTATAGAGAGATTTACTTTTGTTAATTTTTATTAAAAAAAAAAAAAAAAAAGATTCAAAATCTTGTAAATTAATCTTCTTTTACTTTAAAGACAAAATCAATAATGAAGTTAGCCAAAGAAACTTAGAGAAAGGAAAGAATTATATTTACAAAAAGCAGAGCTGAAAAATTAAAAAAGAAAAATTACTTTCAGTCCATTAATGCCAGGTCTGCCAGGAAATCCTTTCTCTCCAGTAAAACCTTTAGGACCAAATTCTCCAGATATACCTTGCTTGCCTCGTTTGCCCTAAAAAAAACAAAATCTGTCATTAATTTTATCATTCTTATAAAACAGCTTATTTAATAAAATAGAGAAAATATTTCCATTTATCAATTAAATTATTATTTTATAAAGAAAAAACATTTTAAATTTTCCCCATGAAAAGTAAATTATTTATAATATTTTAACTTCATTCTTAGGTTTAAAAGAAATGATGAATGACAATAAGAAGAAAAGTGAAAGACACTGCAAAAAATAAGGAAGCAATTACAAACCCTTCTGCCAGGTGGTCCTTGAGCTCCAGGGAAGCCTTTTATGCCATCTAGGCCATCAAAACCCTTTAAAAAAAAAAAAAAAAAAAAAAAAAAAATTTTTTTTATAAAAAATGAATATACAAAGCAAAAAAAAAAAAAAAAAAATTGTAAAAATCTTATTTGCATTAATTTCTAGAAAATCGAATCCTTTAATTTCTGCTATTAAGTTTTTTTGACAGAATTCAAAGATGCAATAATTAAAAACTGGCTAATTTAATAAGATTACCTTATCACCACGCATTCCTTTCAATCCAACTAAACCAGCGTATCCAGGTTCACCTTTTTCTCCTTTAACTTGAATAATTTCTGATGGATTGCCTTTGCTTTCACCATAATTACCAGGTTTTCCAGGTAGACCCTATACAAAAAAAAAGATAATGCAATAAATAACCTTGGTAATAGCCATATTAAATTCAGTTTAGTGTCTTTCTCTTGAAAGTTCCAAAATTGAGTATATAAATTAAAATTATTATTACAACACATAACAGACTTGGTTAAAATGAGGCAGTTTACCTTAGGACCTGGCAATCCTTTTAGTGCTGGTCCAGCTTTGTCTCCAGGAAGACCAGGTTCACCAACATCACCCTTGATACCTGGGGGACCCTAGCAAGAATAATAAAAATAGTGGCTTTGTTTATAGTAAAATCAAATATTTTAAGAAATGCTATGCAATTTAGAAATTAAACTGAAAATATTATATATAATTTATTTATGGAAAATGAAAGAAGGTAAGGTAAGGAGAGAGAGTGCATGTATAAAATATATATATATATATATATATATATATATATATACACACACACACACACAGAGACTTGTGAATACTGTATTGAACATGGTGATATGTAAATAGAAGCATAATATAGTATTTTTTGTAAATGTGTTTTATATATATATATATATATAGAGAGAGAGAGAGAGAGAGCTCTCAGTCACTAGCATGTTTATCTATAAATAAATACGCTTAAATTCACCTTCATTACTGCCATGTGCCAACAACTTAGGGGTAGATTCTCCAACTGACGCCAATTCAGCCAGGTTTTGATCCTAGCTAGAGGCAACCAGACATCTAGCCACACTGATGAGCTGTGATACAGTGAACCAGTCTGTCTTTTGATAACAATATATATGCTCCTGAAAAATTATTTCACTTGAGCTCTCTGGAGAGAAAGTGTGAGTTTGTAAACAGTGACTATTACTGCTACTAATGCAATACTCTTCGATAAAACGAATCGAGTTCTCACAGTCAATGGCATGTTTATCTAAAAATAAATACACTTAAATTTCCCTTCATCCCTGCTGTGCAGCAACAGATAGATTCTCCAATTGACATCAATTCAGCCAGGTTTCGATCCTAGCTAGAGGCAACCAGATGTCTAGCCACACTGATGAGCTGTGATAAAGCAAAACAGTCTGTCTGTGGATGACTATATATATATATATATATACACTATGAAATGGACTAAGTCCTACAATTATTCTAATATATTTTCTGTTTATACTTTATTTTTTATCAATACAGTTATTTAAGTAAATGCTTTGTTTATAATGAACAATATTAATTACATTTACCAGCCTGAATGTGCAAGAAATTTCATAGAAAATATGTGGCCTCCGACAAGAATCGAACCTGTATCCTAAATGGAACCATCATTTGACTTGACATGCTATACCATTTGATGTGCTACTGGTGAGGGAAAAAATCTATATTATATATACGAGATAGAGAAACTGCATCAAGTTCGAATTATAGAAGATTATATTTTTTACTGATTTCCAAAGCCAAATGTAATGCACAGTAAAATATTAGAGATTTTTTACTTTTTTTTTTAAACTTAGTACATTAAAAAAAAATGAAACTTGATAATTCATAGTTACTTACAATTGGTCCAATAGGACCAGGATCTCCTCTTGATCCTCTAAAACCTTCTAGACCAGGATAGCCCTATAAAAAAAAGCAAAAATATTATTACAACATTTCAGAGACATTGTTAAAATAATTAGAGCTGAAATAATTACAGTTGAATTTTTCAAGCTCTTTATAATATTCCCTATGATGATGATGATTGAATTTCATCTGAAAAACAAACTTATCATTTTTAGTAATCTTTTAAAATGTATAACCAAAAAAATAACAGAGTACTCTTGATATATCATTGCAATATTGCATCTAATATGATAATTGTTGGTTACTTGAGTGCAATCCACAAAACTGGCACAGCTTTTACCAAAATACTCAAAGAAAATTGTTCATTTAAAATCCCAACTAATGCTAATTAAGTCAGAATGCTTATTACTTCAAAGTATTTGTTTAGACACAAAGAGAAATCCAAGCAACAACAACAGCAGCAGCAGGGTCATCTTATGACTTTAACATCTGTTTTGTTTCTTTTAAGTGAAAAAAAAAAACAATTTCAATATTTGTGTTAATGATATTTTATTAAGTGAAAGAAAATAATGAAATCCTTTGTAACAAAGAATACGTACAGGTTCATCAATGCCATCTTCTCCTGGATCTCCTTTGAACCCAACAAGGACTTCACCCATTTCTCCCTAAAATTTATATTGAATATTAAAAAAAATAGAAGCTTTTAAAAAATATCAAGCATTCAAAATATTAGCATTTCTACACTATAAAAAGACAATAAGAGCATTGCTCTAGTATAAAAAAAATGATCATTAAATACCTAGAATACAAATTTAACTCAGACAATTTCATGGAATAATATTTAATGATCTTTAAATGATAAGAATACAAACTAAAAAGATGCTATAACCCATAAACACAATTGGGTACCACAAAACAATAATGAAAACTATTAAATTTTTAGCATTGCATTAAAATGATCTTTCCAATAAATTTATTAAACCAAATGAAAATAAAATATTTTATTTAAATAGGTAATATCTAGTTTGTATTTTTAGATACACCAGATTTTTCTTACATCACTTATAAATCTGTTTACAAGATGTTGATAGCTTCAAAACAAATCAAACTAAATGGCGTTCATAGTTAAATGAATAATCTCATTCTGTAATAAATAGAACTAAAAAAGTAATCAAAAGCTAATTCATGTTCTCATTTCAAATATTTATATTTTTATTAGGTCAACTGTAGTCAGGATCATTGAGTCAATACAAATTCCACAAGCTTTTCCTTACCAACATAGTATTTGCTTTGCCAGGGCCATATATAGTTTTGAATTCAGAGTTGTTGTTCTCCTTGACTGCCTGCCAACCAAGGCTACAGAACACAGACTGCCCTACTATTTAACTATAGTTGGAGGTTTTGAATTCAGAGTTCTTCTCCTAAACCGGTTACCACCCAAGACTATAGGATTCAGTCTGTCCTGCTACAAATATTAACCTATATCCGGGGGAGAAGAGATAGATGCATACCTTTCCCAAGGGTATTTGCACATAAATGGATGTAATGAATTTGACTGGAATTCAAACTCAGCTTCCCAATTCCTCAATCTAGGTTGCAATCCATTTCCCCCATTGTGCCTCCCCAAATATCATGCATTAAAAAGGGGCAAAGAACTAAGTAAAATTAATCAATTCTAGAAAAAATATTAAAATTTTTTAAATGTTCCATATTTTAAGTCAATTTAAACCTTTCAACTACTCTTTAGTTTCTCAAACAAACTTTATTTTGAAAAATTGAAATTTGCCTGAAGCAATGCTTTGTCATTGGGAAAAGTTTTTGCTGAAGTATTAATAGAGTCAAATACTGTGTTCATTTTAAGTTGTGATTAGAGTTCTATATCGAGATGAAAAAACAGATGAATCAATCTCAAATAAAGTAAAGAATATAACAAATTATATATTCACTAACCGGAAGACCATCAAGACCAGGTGATCCTCGATCACCTGGTCGTCCAGGAATACCAGGCTTGCCAGGAGTCCCAGAAGCTCCCTAAAAAAAAAAAAGAAAAAAATATCAACGATTTGTGAATTCAAGCTCTAAAGCAAAAACAAAGAAATATTGACTAAATGAATAATTCAAACAAAAAAATATCAATTAAAATAGAAAACTAGTAAAACAATAAAATAAAACAATATCAATTTGCACAATTTTATATTAAAACTTGTGAGATTTGCTTTATTCATCAATAATACAAATTGTAACTATGATTTAAACCATGTTGATTGGAAGTATAAAAAGGATTTCAAATAACTTTAGTCTATACACTCCACTCTTATGCAGAGTTTGAAATTAACTTTTTCATCTCCCATATAAAAAATTCCTTTTGGAAGTGATAATAGGAATTTGACTTTCTTTACATTAGTCTTGCTTGTTCTTGAGCTTTTCTTTCGTATTAAAACTCAAACATTTATTCAGGATACATAAATATCCAAGTTTGAACTGATGCTTTATTTCTTTAGTTTCAATGTTAGAATTTCAAAGAAATATTTTAATCTCAAGTAATATTTTCTTTCTGTCACTAATGTACAAATCTAAATAAATGCACACTCTTAAGAAGGCAGACCAATCTTTTATGACATTCTCACCAGTATTCTATGACTAAGAAATCAATATAAATGCAATATATTCATAAATGAAGAAGCGATTCATAAATATGAAATGCAAACACTAAAAATATTCATTATTCAATCTATTAAGAGAAGAGAGAATTGTTAAGTATATTCATATTATTGCTTTAAAAAAAAAAAAAAAAAAAAAAAAAAAGCTTCTTTTAGAAAGGAAATTATTCAAGTTTAAATAACTTCACATTTTACTGTTCTAGTAATTGTCAAGTATTAATTTGTTAGTATAGACACTATTAAAACCAATTTCTTCCATCTCTAGGGAAAATTTGCAATAACCAAATATTTAGTCCACTAATGCCCATTATAAAATCCAGTATTAACAATAGATTTTTATATAAAAATAAAAATGATATTAATTATAGATTTCTAACTATAAGCTATTAATGCTCACTGTCCCATTTATTGTATGGCGAGCATTAATAGGTTAATCACATAGAAATCGTATATACTGAAGCATTTTGATAAATGATTTCAAGTACTTTCCTTTAATGATATTCTAAAAACTTGTCATCTAAATGCAAAAATTGGCTAAAACAAATGCTTATTGATATTCCACAATTTTTTTCATTGAATTGTCAGCACTTAAAAAAGTCAGTAAGCTTGTAAAATAAAAATATAACCATATAACATGTTTTTGACTGAAAAAATTAGTTAAATATTTAATTGTTTCCAGTGCTTAAAAATGACACTTCAAAAAGTGAAAAGCTGTTGAAGAGATTTTGAAATGAATCAGAAAACACTATCATCTCATTTTAAGTGAGTGAAGAATAATTTGGCTTGTAAATTGGGTCAAACATGCACTCAATTTGAATGTCAGTTGATAAACAAAGATCAGCTGGAATTTCTGCTTGATACTTCACACACATTAACTGTAAAATATTGTGCCAGCATAATGCCATGCATCTGTGCACAAATGACTTACTAAGAGTAGCAGCCGGTAAAAGATGCCATCTTCCTGCACCCTCCTATAGACAGGCCACCATATGACTAACAAAATAATTATAGTCACTTGTCTTCCCACACCTACTCCCAAAACATTAATTCCAGCCAGATTTTACAACTAGACTGACTCTGCCTTATCCCTTTCATCCAGTTCTTGCCTGAAAAAGTCATTGACTACCACAAATACTGACATGTACAAATACACCACAAATGCTATAAATTTGCAAACATCTATTTTTCAAGATAAGACTAGAAATTTTCCTTGCTCTTCAACAAATGCATGAGGGTGGTCCTACACTAGTTGAAGTGAGTGATAGAGGTTGTTAATTCATATCTGACATCCATCTTTCATGGTAATACAAACAAGCAGATGACTCTTGCCAGGAAAACATTATACAGAAAGTTCAGTCAAGGTTAACAAAGAGTTAAACAAACATGAAAATTATTAACAAGATCATTCTACTTTTTTCTCTTTCCCTTACATATCACCATGTATCCTGTCAGTCTTTTTTTTTTCAAGTTTAATAAACGCAACCCTGTTTAATAGAAAATCAAAATGTTAATTTTTTTTATTAAATACTACTACTATTACTACTGCTGCTAATTCCAGCAGATTCTTGAATTATCCTTCAAATAGAAAAGGATATTCATTGCTATCAGCAAATATTTCTGCCAATATTCAATGAGATGTAAGTGGTTTACCTTGAGAAATATTTCAAAAGATACATCATGTTCTGACTAGAACAGTGAAAGCTTGATTCAAAAACTGTTGCTTTCAGCTGGGTGATTATGGAGATAAATTACTTTTTAAGAGAAGATTAATTGCAATACAGTTGTTTTTCATCTTGAATCTTTCCTACATTCCATTCTACTTATGGGAGAAAAAATATGAACATCATCTAAAGCTCACTGGAATAGAATTTTTGCTGATGAGCATTTTATGAAAAAGATTTGTTACATTTTGAGTCTTCATTGCAGTGTTTGTCATTTATTGGTGCTTTGCCTTAATTCAACAATCTCATCTTTTTAGCTGATAAAAATCTGTCTTTTACATTTATAATCTCTGAAAAAATTTAAGAGAACCTGTGTGTGTGTGTGTGTGTGTGTGTGTGTGTGTGTAAGTAAAAGTCTTTTGTGGCTTAACTCATAACATCAAGCTTTTTGCTAGTGAAAACTTTTCCTTATATATTCTTAGTTCTCTGCACTGCTCCCAGTTGCTCAGTTCAAATACTGACCATGTCATACACTTAGATTCAACAATTTGCTAGTGAAAGGGTTACAGTGAGACATAGAAACAAAGTTTATTTTAATAAAACAGCAAATTAAAAAAGCTATACTTCATGTGATAAAAGAAATTAAATGGGAGAACACATTTCAAAAAGAAATAGCAATTGAAAATGGCTAAAAAACAATGAAAAAATTTCAAAGTGAAACTAAAATAAATCACAAAAGCTTATGCAAAGTATAGAACTTAGTTAAAATGCTTATTTGTTCAAAAGCCTAACAATATTTATAGATTTTAAATTAAAAGTTGAATTAACTTTTCTTGCAGTAAATATAAAACAAGCCTTTTCCTTGTTTTATTCACATAAAACAGAAGAAAATAATGTATTCATTCAATGGCTGTATAGTAAATGATAGTAAAATAAAAATAAAAAAGTGATTAAAGTAAAGCTTTCTTGAATGTACAAATTTTTTAACCCAAATTTAATTCAACAAAATCTTTTAAGTGAAGCACTATGAGAACAAATTCACAGTCATTGAGACAATAAAAAAAATAAACTCTAAAGACAAATCCCACTTCACTGAAAAACCTTTGATGCATTTCACATTCTTTTCAAAATCATTGTAGATGATAAAATGATTTCATGTAATAATGTCACAAGGGTTGCTCTAAAAGTAATGTCATTTATATTATTATGATAGTCTTTGATATCAGAGACAGATATTGGTGGTGTGGTAGTAGAGGTCGAACCTACCTGGCAATGACCTATAATTTTTATTTTAGCTTTGTTACAGATAACAGCTAGGTAGCAGTCTGGTAAAATGGCATCTGACATAGAAGTAGGTATGTACTAGTGTTTCATTGAATTCTTTCATAAGAATTACTCATCAACATGTGATGAACATTTACCAACAGACCAAACAGTGAATATGAGCATAGTTAGATGGTGGATCAGAAATGGTGACAGTGATAGGTGTAACAAGTTATGTTTTAAGTGGCCTTACACAGCTATCAATTTACAAAATGAAAAGCACCTTGAAAATACATAGTTAAATGCAGTAACTGTGTAGAAAAATAGTGTATTTTATAGCTAGAAACAGGCTATCCAACAGCATTATTTTGGTGCCTGTATCTGCTGTAGTTTGAGTTGAAATAACTAAGAGATATTATTTTCAGTGTTCCTGGTACAAAACCAAAATATGCTTACTGTAAGCCTCCAATGAAATTTTAATTGCATTCAGAGTGTTTAATCTCCCAAAGTAAAATATAATATTGTGGATAGAAGATAAGCTATTGAAATCTATCACACAACAGATTCAAATTAAAATGGATAGGTCAGAAATAGCTTGCATGAAATTTTTCTCCAAGTCTAGAATAAAAAACAGAATAATTTTCAAGCAGCCATGAATTATAGGCTATCCTTTTAATACCAAATAATAACATTTATTTAGTAAATAAACATGCATAGATACTTCACATAAATATAGATAAATATTTTTTTCAACTGAGTGCAAATGGCTACATCCTGTGATAATCTTGTTTGCCACAATTTTTGGCAGCCAAGGTCCAGTTAGACATTTGGGAATTAAAACCAGAAAATATTGTTTTCCAGTCAGGAATTTGACACTTCAAGTTACAGGAAGTCTGTTTGTGGAATAACATTTAAGTTTCTTTTGCAGTGTCATTCAGTCTTTAACCAGAGGAAATGCAATTCAGCAAATTCAAATAAATTTTCAAAAGGTGCTTTTGCATTCAAAAAGGGTAATGAAGGGTGTAATAGAGAAAGAGAAAGAGAGACAGAGGAAATATAAATGCTTTCAATGTTTCCAAGAGAAGCTTGTGTTAAAAGTCTCCCAAAGATATTGGTAAATATTTGCAATTCTTTAGTAAGAGAGATCTAAATGAAAATTAACAATTTCATAAAATTAGGAAAAGAAAAAGAGAGAAAAAGATTTGTTATCAGTTGCAATATGTGTCATACACTAAACTTGCCTTGCTTTTGTTATTATGAAGAAGCACTAGAAAATATTGGTAGGCTGTGATAATTGATTGAAAAAACAACAGATTTGTAGTAGAAAAGGGGTTATCTAAAGAATAAAGAAATCATCAATTAAATCAAGTTTATGCTCAACTTAAAACATAAACAATCCCCAACAAGAACATTATAAAACAAAAAATAAAATAAATTACTTTTAGTTTAATTATGCCATTATCTTATATTGAATATAACTATAATTTGTGGGTAAACAGTCCCAGTGTAGATAAGTATTTTCAGTCAGTGAAAGTTTCAAAGTAGATTTATGTATATATTTTGAATTTTATATTACTGGTCACTTTTTCACATCAGTTTGCTTTATAGTTTCATTGTGGTATGGCTGACCACTTGTATCCGAGTATGTGTATCAGCTATGGGGCTAGCTGATTCCTGTAGCAGACACCTGCTCAGACATATTTATGTTTCTTCAACACCCACAGAGACAATCTGTGGTTTATAGTCCAATTTTGTCAAGCAGACCTCAGTTACAGTTTCTGGGAGAGAGCACATAATTTGGTGTGATCAACAATTAGAAATAGGCCAGTACACTCAAGCTCTCAGTTAAAAGTTATCAATCTGTCTATACAACTTCACTTACAAGGCTTGGGTCAACCTATGGATTGGCTTTCAGGCACTTCCTAATAGTGCCACACTTTGAGATCATCATCCTGGGCTGATATTATCAACATGTCATCTCCCTGACAAATCAACTGTGGTGAGATCTGCACCCTAATCATGATCAGAATTCTGATGGGCATTTGGATTTTATCTTGGGATTTATTAAAGTGTGGAAACTTTTTTTTAATTTCCAGAACAGAAAATTTAATTAGAAGAAAGACAGAAAAATGATGATGCTGAATCATTTCATTTTTAGGGTGACTTAATACTTAATTCTATTTAATCTTGTATATAATCAAAACAAAGTAACTCTTGTCCCTCAGGGCAAAACTACAGAACAGAAGAAAGGTAAATGTGCAATGTCAATGATTTTAACTGAAACATTAGAGAATAAGAAACAACACCAAAAAAATACCTGAAGAAAACACAATAAAAAAAAATTCTTCAGAATTAAGAATTTATTCAGTGAATCAGACAAAACATTTTCTGACAGTTTCTAAAACTGAATGAAGTCTTTGGACATTATTTCAATATTATTGTAAGGCATTCATCTTAACAATATTGTTTTAATCTTTATGGCACAGAAACAAACTTCTTTTTATTCAAGATTTTCATGTTATAAATTACACCAGACATTTCTCTAAACTACAGGAAATGTTCTATGGAAATTCTGATGTTTTGATATTAAAAGAAAAACAGAATAGTAAACATTAGCAAACAAATAGTCATTGTACAAGATATTGTTTTCCAACTGAAGATTTGGTTTCCATGTTAAATGATGGATGATAAGTCAGATTAAGGCAGTGTTGAATAAGTAGCATATGTTTTTAATGAAATCCTAACAACATTTTGTGCATCTAAATCATATCAAATGTTTGGCATCGTCTACACATGCATCAAATTTTACTATCATGGCTGACAACTGGTAACATCAGTTTGTGTGATTCAGTTATTTGACTCCAGTCCCATTGAATCATTTGACTTTGATATTACATCAGCTGAAGTGAACAAACCTTTTTTTGCCACGTTAGCAATCATCAGAGAAGTGAAAATACACAATTTTTAATCAGAGTGATCCTGTGCTATTAATTACTGCTGAAGTTTACAATATCTATATTTTCTTATTGTTTGCCTCATAATCTGAAAAATCTTTTAAACTGTCACCTAGTCTTTAAAGTTACATTTTTATTAAGAAAATGTTGAATGTTTATTTTTTATCATTAAGCTAATAATAATTTTATTTTATTTTTAACATGTCTCACTATATATTTTTGGCTTTTGTATTCTCTTCATTTCTATAACAGGGCATTCATTTTGAACTACTTTGTTACAATTCATAAGTTTGTTGTTTTAAGAAAATCAGATTGGCATAAATTTTAGTGCAATGGGAAAACATTTTCCCCATTCAAAAGCCTTTAGCAGCATTAAGTGTCTCCAGTTTGTTGTTTATTAAGAAAAAACTAGAAAGATTCTATTGGATATATGGTTTTAAAAATTAAACATTTTACAATTTATATGTTGGGCAAGAAAATGGTAGGGTAAAAATAGCATCTAGTTTAAAATAGAACTAGTGTTTTAAAAAAAATCTTATTTTTCAACAAAGATACAAACCTTTAAAAGTTCATTCCAAAGAGTTTATGAATTTTCTAGTCATTATAACTAGCTATCAATAGTTTGCTACAAAGACATTGAGATTATATATATATATATATATATATATATATATATATAAGGCAGTGTGTGTGTGTGTAACGAATGCATAGCCGCAATTTTCGATGGATTTGCACCAAAATTTACATGCACAAGTTAGTGGGAAGGCCAAGACCGACTTTGCATTTCCCAACTCCCATCGATAGTGGAAATAATCGATTTTTTTCATGCTTCTACGGCAGTTTTCATGTAGTTTGCAGCCATTTTGTACTGGCCAGAATGAGAGCCTATGGCTGGCTGCCACGAATAGGCAGGAAGATTCTATTGGTCAGCGTGAGAGCCAACAGCTGACTGACACAAATGTTAACTAGCATGCAAAAAAAAAAAAAAAAAAAAGTGGGAAAAATTTAAATCTGCATGCCACTTTACTCCAATTGGCTCATTCGCTTGCTTAAACTCAACGTTGATTCGGATTCCGCACAACTGGGTTGGGTGTGAAAAATTATTTGTTGTTAACATTCTTTTTTCATTCGGTTTTTCCAGTTACGAGTCCTTTTTTAAAGCTGATCATTTTGTGTTCATTTTGTTTAGTTCTTTTTTCGTAACAGATTTAATGTTTAGTATAGAGCTTAGAAAAAATTCGCAGTGTGAGATAGGCAAGAAGTAAGGCATGTAGCAACATCAGCACGGCAAAGGGCACTCCCTTTAAAGGCAAGGAAGGGCAAAAATTTTAAGTCAAGTGATAGTGATTGCTGTATGAGTCGTACGATTTTTGAATCAAGCACAGGCAACGCCGGGCCATGCTGCTAGTGTATATATATATATATATATATATATATATATATATATATATATATATATATAATGTTAATGGTTAGAGTTGAATTACACCAGGAAGCACTAGTATTAAAAAGTACTCAATACACATATAAAAAAAAAAAATAAAAATTTAACATGTAGAGCTTTTGAGTATAAAAAAATTCAGAGATCCACTGATTCCACTACCTTGGTTGCAACTTTTCAGTATCTTCTGGTGATTTTAGACAATTGATTTCCCAACCCTTTATTTTTTTTTTTTTTTTAAATTTAATGAATGCATTATTATTTAAAAATAAATAAATAAATGAACAGCGTGAAGTGTCATAGAAGGGGAGGAGGAAAAGGGGGGAACCAGGGTATTGGAAATATATCGGTTAGAAGTTAAATGAAATGTACATACTTTCTTTTCATCCAGGTTCATATGAACTCAAAAGGAACTTTTTAGTGAATGCAATGCGTCATAATTTCTGATCTGTCATTCAAAAGGTTTTTTTGGTCTGGAGATGTTATTATAGATAACTTTTCTTGTTGACAAAAGTTGCAAATATTACTATGATTGTTGTAAGGTTTGGCTTCTTTTAAAAATCTTCCAGTTTACAATCGGATCTTTGTTATTTTTTCCTTTAATTTCCACACATGATTGGCTAGTCTGGTAGAATACCTAATACTTTCTAGTTTGAAAGATGACTTGTGATTATACCACCTTTTCTTAAAGTTACTTTCAGTACATCCTAAGTATAGTTTTTTTGGCCATTTGTGTGTATTACTTCTGCTTTGTAAATTACTGCTTCAGTTTTGCAAACTCCATCCAAATGGACATCTTTTATTTCTACAGTTGCATATTTCACTGTTAACAATGTTTTGCTGCACATTAGTTTTGAGATTTCTGGCATTTTGTCTTTTTATTGAGGTCTCTAAATTACTAGTATAGCTGTGGCTTAATTTAACTGGATTTTTTTTTTTTTATATATATTTTATGTAATTCGGAATTTTTGGGGAAGTGTTTAGTAAGTAATTTGAAAAATATTTTCCCTATTTTACATTTAACTTCTAATTTAAAAGTGGGGTTAAACCAAATAATATTTTTTCTTTTCCTTGAATTGTTGTTTTATTTGAGGTTTAAAATAAAGTTTGGTCTTATGCCCCTTTTAAAGTCTTTTCATAATCTTTCTTTTTATCATCAAAAATTATTTTACTAGAGGAATATCTAGACAACCTGTACTCTATTCCTTTAGGGATGTACTTTATTATACTTGCAGGGTGACTGGATCTAACATTCAAATATTTTAATTTAGTGTTGGGTTTCATGTATGTGGAGACACTGCCAGTTTGTAGAGTTAATTCTGCATCCAAATATTTGACAATTTTCTTATTCATTTCAACTTCTATTTCAAAGTTGAGGCTTTTGAAGAGTTTGAAAAGCAATTTTCTTATATTGTCATTTGTTTTTCTGTTGTCTGGCACTATCATTAGTCTGTCATCCCTATATATATATATATATATATATATATATATATATATATATATATGAATCAACTGACAAAAAGATTTAAAACATTAACAGTGAAAAAAAGTTTTTCAATTTTTGTTTTTTTTACATACCTATACTTAAAATATAAAATAATATTTTGCTTAAATTCTTTTTTCTAATATCACTTAATCATATAAAAGATATAGTGTTGAAATGAGAAAGTTTGTGCCATAATAAATTTTCAAACTGATAAAAATGAACTAAATAAAAATGGCAGAATATAATTTGGTCAGAAAAAACCACACTATTATTTAATAACATTTTATTCTTGTTATATTCCACAGGCTTGATATTCATGTAGCTGTCAAAAATGGTACCATTTTGTCAGTCTAGTTTTTTTGTCAGCATTTGCTTTTGTAATTACTGAAGTATTTTCCACTATCTCTTGAGTAATAGCTGTAGCTACACATGCTTATTTATGCAAATGTTTTTTGCCTTAGAAATCGAACTACAACTGAGTAAATCTCTAAGGTCATTTTCATATCAACATCTATCATAAATTTATACTATATTCTCAGCTAAAATTTTGCTTAAATTTGCAATAAGGTTGTGTCTGGAAGAAAGCGGATTCATACCAAAAGGCATAATTTTTAAATGAAAACAAAAAAGTTCACTAAAATTTTCTGAATAATAAAATTCTTTAAGTTATTTATCTTATTATTAATTCATTAAAGATGGCAAGAATACTGTAGCTCAAAAGGGAATTTTCTGTGTAAAAAATGAAAATATCACTAGAGAAAGCATTTAATAAGCATTTAAATATAAAAATAAAAAATATATTCAATAACACAAATGATTTGTAGATGTCTTTTTGGTGAGACAGTTCTAGACAAACTAAATGCAAACAAAAAAGAGATATCAAGAATATCAAACAAGCAGGCAAGAAAAACAATAAACTTGTTTTCTTCTTAGTGTCTCTCAGATTAGAGCAGATGACCAACACAAAAATTTAATATTAATATTGGGATAAAATTATACAAAGTTTTCATATTATCATATTTTGCCTTATAGTTTTGGAGAAATAATGACAATGTTACATATAATATTAGATTGAATGATTGTTTTTGAAGACTTACATTTTCAATGTTAGCATGACTAAATAAAAACTGTAAATATATTATCTAAAACTGTTTTTTATCATTTTTTTATAAAAATCTTGGAAAATAGTTCAGTCTAATTACTAAGAAAAAGCTAACATGCTTTCTCACAAGAGAAACTCATTAAAAATAAAGGGTGTTGGCACTAAACAATTTATATTGTAAAATTAATGACAATATCCACTTACACTGGTCTCTAGATGAAACATTTGCAATAGTAAGTATTCTCAAAAAAGCAAAGAAAAATATTTGGGAATCAATTCTATAAGTGATGCTTTGAAATTTTGTAAATTAAACAATTTGAGGATTTTATAGAAAAATAATATATGTCACTCATTCAGAGAAATATCTTGATATTGATACAATTCAATCATTAGTAATGAAGCAATTGTTTTTATTTTACTGTTTAAGGTTGTCAAATTTACTTCCTTTAATTCCATTCAAAAGATATTTTACCATTTACAATTTGCATTATTCTAGTTTTAAGATTTTACTCTGTAAGAATTTATGACTGAAAAAGTTTGAATAAACTCAAATGAAAAAATGTAAATGAGAGCAGACTAAAAGAGCTTTCAGCTTGTGAAGTAGCTTAGATGATAATGTGAAATACTTTAGATTCTATTCCTAAGAATTTACTCAGATCTTTAGTGAATATCTACACAGATGCAATGATGTCGATAGGTTTTTAATGTAGTGAGTCTGCAGCACCCACACGTGGTGATTTGGGTGCATCCCTGGGAAATTCAATGGGAGTCCCAATGAAAGTTTCTTAATAAATTTTTGTATTAAACTGCAGGTCTATAGACTAAGTTTTTTTTTTTGTTTTTTTTTTTTGTTTTTTTTCTGTTTTTCTTTTGTACCATCATCCCAAAAACAATTTTAGCCATGCCAAATCACTGAAATTAACAGTAAAAACTTTTTTTATTAAATTAATAAATTCACAACAAAAACAGTATTTACACTTAATCACAGTTCAATTAAGAAAGCATATTTTTTGATAATTATGACAGGACAAAGTATTTAAATTGACAGGACAAATATTTAAATTGACAGAACAAAAGTTTTTTTTTCAATTTAATCAATAAATTTAACACAAAAACAGTATTTAAAGCAACAGTCAGCAAACTTCAATGAGTTCAGGTGAATCATAAAAATTAAAAGAAAAATAAAATAAAATGAACCAAGAAAGTTTCTGGCAACATTGATGTTTATACCATGGTACCCATACATCCCAACATCCAATCAAAGAAAAAAAGAGTAAGTGAAAGAAAGGAAGAACTAGTAAAATATATTTGAAAGAATAACATCAAATGATTAATGAGGTGTATTTAAAATTAAAAAAATATTGGCCTTCCTACAGTCTGTACCAATCCACACAGGAAAATTTCTTTTGTCTGAAGACATTTTTTGAATCCTGTTAAATGTTACTTAAACAGTGAACTGAATATTAAATACAAATGTCTTCACATGTTACTTAAAATGTTTTGCACTCATAGGTTTAAAGAGTACATTAACAACAAAAATACAAAATGTTTAAAAAAAATAAAATATCTATATAGTAATTACCATCAATATCTAGTTCATTTGACAAATGATTAGAGTTTGATTACAGAAAGAACATATTAGTTACATTTTAAATTAAATTGATGTTTACTTAGCAGCAACCAACAACAAATAAATTCCTTCTACTATATCATAACTGTTATGAGTTGGGTTTGTGCAATGTATCACTTTTCATGAGAAATTTTAGTTGCATCTGTGGGAGGCACAGATGGGGAAGTTACTGTGTTCTTTAAGATTTTTATATGTCAGAGACACAGGACATGCATCTATCAGCATCTCTGCAAATGATACAACAGTGTATAGGTGCACCTTCAAAAATCTAAATGACTAGAACCTGGCAGATGATCTCTCTTCTGACAGCTTAATAGAGAGAGGACTGGCTTGTAACATTTAATACCACCAAAACCAAACTAGTAACATTCCATTATCATTAAGCAGAACATGAACTTTCAAATATCATTATGAATGATTGTTCTCTCAAAGAAGCTCCTTGCCTTGAATGCCTATTGGGATTCAATCTCACCCAAGACCAAAGGTCCCTAACCTCTTTTGTGTCATCACCCACTTTTACATGAAAAAATTTTCCACTGCCCACCTATATTGTAAATATTCAAATCATACCAAAATTGTTTGGTAAAAGTTTGTTACTGGTTCATAAACCTACTTTATACTGTAGTAAAAAAATACCTAAGGGAGGTAACAAATAATGCTGACTTATACAGTGACTTCTGCAACTGTATTAAAGAACAGCAAACTTGACTATTGAAAAGTATGTATGTATAAAATTTAGGTTTATCATCAAAGCTAGTTTTACAGTTAGAGTTAGCGTTGTAAGTGCTGACAGAAAAAATTAAACAATTTTTATTCATAAATATAAAATTAAAAAGAATATACACTATTAGCACCTAATAAAAATTCAGCAAATATTTTTTGTTGTTCTTGGTTTTTCCTTATCTGAGTTCTATCATATATGAAAAAAATGTTATTTTGTTTGAAGAACTATTTAAATGTTAATGGCCTTTCTCAAAACTACAGAAAATAGCAAAATATCTGTTGTTTGTGGAGATACTTATATCTAGGAATGTGACTCATTTTTTCCCATTTAGCCTCTTGTTTATTTTTTATTTTATACACAGCTTCTTTGCATATCCCCTTTGGGTATTTTTTTTTTTTAGGCAGCATATATTGAAATACCTTTTTAATACTCAAAATCAGATCACACAACAAAATTTCCAATCACTTTCCATTTTCTGTTCAGTTGCTCATTGCCCACCAGTGAGCAATATCACCCAGGTTGGGAAACCCTGCCCTAGACCTCAAGTAGAACTCATATATATGATCTGTCATGAAAGATGCTGAAAAGAATGGTTGATACCTTGCATCAATCCACAAAGTACCTGACTACTACTGCTATGCTCTTATAATTGCCAGATTAAGCCAAAAATGGAGTATTGCTGCCCTATCTAGACTGGAACTTCTCAGTCCTCAGTGGCCAGTCTTCAAAAGCATCTATGTGGCCTTGTGTGTAAGGAATTATTACAACCCTTTTCCCCACAGATGAAACATTGCAAACCTCTCACTATTCTATTACAATTTCTATGGCAAATGCTCTGAAGAGTTATATTCCTTAGTTTGAACAGTGAAGTCTTTCACAGCTCAGACCTGCCATGCAGTGTACAAACCATCTTCATTCCCTTCATATTCCATTACTAAGAAGGGTGTTCCACAGATTCTTCCAAAGAATACTACTCCCAAGAGGATGCTTCCTCAATCACTACAATTTTAACCTCTAGGGTTAATCATTATCTCTTCAACAAAACTTCATAAACAGCACTTCTTACTACAATAACAGTGTTCAGTAACCCTCTACTTTGTGGTTCTTGGATATTGTATTATGTGAACATTAGTAAAAACAAAAATATAAATGGTTTAGCTTAAGTATCAATAACAAATTTGAATATTTCAGAGATATTTCCAAATATTTAGAGATGCAGATACAATATAATTATTTATTAAGTTTCATCTAGTTTGGAACAAAGCATTTGAGGAGGGCCAGACTCACTACATTAATGAGTTGGTCTGCAAGAAAAGCTTGTTAACCCTTACATTATGGCCAAGCCCACATGTGATGTAGAAAGGATCTATAATTAAAAAAAAAAATGTTTTTGCATCCAACACATTTAGTGTCAAATTTAAGAACATTTTCAGCCAATGATTAATTCTCTGCAATAGAATCAAAACAAATTCAGTTGTAGAGGGGTTTTGTTTCTCAATTTTCACATTGAGCTTAAATAGAAGCAAGAGAAAATTGTTGTAGTTTGTTCAAAGGAGGCACTAGCATAATTGAATTTTTTATCATCATAGGTAATGCCATTGCTATTGCTGGTATTGTAAATTGCAGATCTTTGTACAAGAGTCATGCCACCTACACAGTACCAGGCATTCTGAAAAAAAATCTCATAATTAGTCATCTATAAACATGGCCAACCCAACAAATAGCTTCCAGTGCAACTCCATCCAATTTCAAGGAATGAGGAGGATGAAGGAAGATTCAAGAGAAGGTACTTGGGAATAGAAGGAGAGTGTGCAATGAAGACCACAGACTGCTGCTTCTCTAAATATCAGCCAGGCATCAACAAGTCCAGCTGGCTCTCATCTAGATTACCATCAGATATATAACCACATATACTCACAAAGGTGAAGGAAAGTAGTGAAAAAAAAAAAAAAAAAAAAAAAAAGGACAAAAGAAAGAACTTCTTTTCAGTCATCAGTCATTCAAGGAAATGGCTAGACTACCAAGTGTGGAGGAAGCCACAAAAAGCAGGAAGAAAATACTAGACATAATTAACAAGTGGAAGAAAATGGAGAAGCTTTATTTCAGATCATCTCAACAGCTAGCTCTTATTTTTCTTATTAATTAATCAGTTATGGTATAGTTAGAGTTGAAAAGTATGTATTTATATGTATGTGTGTGAAAGAAAAGTTTTTTTTAAGCTCTACAAAATAAAGATTCATTTGAATATCACTACAACAAGATGTAAAAGAAATAGAAAAAAAATTTCTCAACTGCAATAAAAGCTTTATATCATGAATAAGTTTTGAAAATGTCGGTTGTAAATTGGACAAAGAATCAAAAGTAATTTGGCACTGACAAATTAGAAAGTCTAAATTTCAAGTGGGAATTACTCTGTTTTAGATTCTTAAGAAAAAAATGTATGATATTTTAAGCCAAACTAAGTTTTTGATATATTCTTCTTCAATCATAAAAATACTTGGTAATTAGTTCTTGCTCTTTCAAAATCCATATATAAAACACTTAAACTGTATTGAGTAAAAGAATAGATGAACAGAAATGAAATCTCAATGACTGATTTAGAAGTAAAACTGTCAAAGAAGACGAGCTCTTGCTGTAAATTTCTATGACTTTTTAACCCAATAAACAGATATTTGCTTTTGTTAGTCAACAAGAAATAAGAAAGAATAAAAAAAATTTTCAAGGATGAAATGAGGAAGAGAATTATTTGTGGTTCTAGTTGGTTGAACAGACAATAATTGTATGCTTAAGAAAATCTGAGAACAAATCCACGTAACTTGAGGCCAACAAGTTTCCTTCTCTGGTTACCAAAGTTATCAAGAGGGAGTGGCTCTTGATTCACCTCTCCTATCCTCCACACAAGACAGCAGCAGCCACGTGAATGGCACTCACACTGATAGCACCAAGCAGAGAGTTCATGGGAAATTCTGGGGCAAATGTCTGCTCACTAGACACACTACTTCTAACAGATTCTATCAAGCTTGCAGATTGCCTTCATGACAAATATAGATGTAGGTGACTCTACAGCTGACATACGAATGAACGAACTTAGACTACTCAAACCTTTCTGGCAATGTGTAGGCGTATTTGGGTCAGTGTGCAGGAGAACTTACAAACACGTGCAGCCAACACTTTATGTTTGAAAGTGCCATCAGAAACAGAGTGTACTGCACATTTTTCTAAATTGAAATACAAATTTTGTACAAAACTCATAAAAAGAGACCATTTTCACAACATACTTCATTTGAGCCTGACAAATAAAAAATATTGATTTAAAAAAGTTTAATAATAGTTTCCCATACGAGAAACATTTTAATAACTAAAATTACAAAATTTCATCCAATTTTTACAGATAATTACTCAAGTATTTCTCTTAGAAAACACTATGCTAACAGAAATATCATCTAAAATATTCCTATTCTATGAATTATTTAGAATCTCATCTTTGATTTCAGAGTCAAATTTTGATTGATACCCTTTTCTAGACTTCTTCAATTATTTGTTGTGTCCAATAATATCAGCAAGTTTCAAACTGAACCTTTTATTTAGTTAGGAAAGTATATTAACAACAACCTTCATAGGAATTGAACTAAAAACCTTTCTGCTTTCTTTTACAAACTTTTTTCTCTAACAAACCTTTCATTTGATACCAAGCCAATTTTGCAATAAAGTGGTTTATTCATTTATTGTCCCTTAAATCTAGCCCAGTGAATCCATGAGGTTTGGTATCATGTTTAAGTGAGGAACTGAACTTATCTCTGCAGAGATTTAATACAAAATGATAAACAAGAACACCATAGCCACTCATAGAAAAATAAATAAAAATTTAAAAGATAATAAAAATATAATTGTGGCAGGTTTACTGTAACATTCATCTAAGGAAAGAGCATAAACTAAAATGCTGGAATTGAAACAACAAAGCTGCTATAAAATGTCATTTATCATGGACTTTAGCATTTTGACCAAATACAACAATGAAAACATATGAATTAAGCAAAATTACCAAGTTTATCCCCAGTTGTATAAAGATTAGGAAATGCTTATGTTTGTCCATATCCAGATTTATGATTTGTGAAGGATTCATTTTATTCTAGCTATCTACATTTTAATTTGAGTATTTATTTATAGTCTTATTTTTTAATCAAAAATCAAATAAGATCATTGTCAGATCAATAAAATGCAATTGATTTTCAGCTAAAAGCCATACTCTGAAAATATATTCAGGCTTAGACTGTAGGTCAAATCACAAACTTGTTCACAGAACATTCAATGCTTGAAGAACAAAACTGACAAGCTTATAAAAAGATCACACAAAAAAGACGGTGTCTCATTTTTTGCTTTCTGAAATACTGAACCCGATTTTTTTTCACTCAAGACAAATTTCTGTAGCTAATCATCGTATCTCTAAGAAGAGTTCCCATTTTAGGTAGGCTGGGCTCCTATAAAGCACAAGATAGATCAACACAAAGAAGATTATAACTTGAAGGATCTGGTTTCTCTTCTCAGATAAAATAAAGTTCATTTAAGCAGAACTAACAATGAAATACAAACTTTTACTAAGATGGCAGTATAAAAAAATCGTGACTTCAGTGTAAAAAGCTGAAGCAAAACAAGACTGGACTTGATTCACTAAATAATCTTACTCTTAAAATCTGGATTTTCAAAATTGACAAAAATGTTCACATTTTACAATCAGTCAAGTAGAAAATCAAATGAAGTTTAGAGAATTTACCTCCATAAAGTAACATTTAGAATTCAGAAATAAAATTGCTTTGTATAACAGAAATAGGATTGTCAGGTGTGTAGTACTGGAGGAATTACTGACTGGCATAAAGGAGATGACAAGCAAATCATTTTTATCAAAACTGAGCATCTCAAAATAATATATAAATACTTGCTCTCAATATGACTGCTAACTAGCATCATTTATATTTTCATTGGTATAGTCAAAAATTTTATTTTATAATCAAAATAAAAGATTACTTTTATTTTTGACATTAACCTTATTCAATAACAATTTTATCCACCTAGAACATTTTCATTTTTTCAGCAAAGGACAGTTCTATGTGCCTTTTGCAGTCTTCCAAGGAAGTGAATTTTTTTCAGTTATAGAATTTGAGGTGGCGGAGGGCAGGAGTGCAATATCTGGCAAATACAACAAACTTCTCAGGCAAAATAACAATTTTTGTCTTCTCACTAAGGGAACATGTTTTCTAGTAGAATATTTACACACTTTAACTACTTCTAGATGGAATTCTTTGATTGTTGCTTTCAATTGGTCTAATTGGTAGCATAACTTATTTGAATTGTTTGGTTCTCTGGAAAGAGCTCATAGATAAATATTTCCTTTCAATCCTATCATATACACAACATGGGCATTTCAATGTAGTATAATGGTTAGCAAGCTTGCCTTGCTATGTCGATTATGATTGAGTAGCAAGTTCGATCCTCACTGGGTTCTCCATACTTTTGACCTAGTGCCACACCTAAGCTATGCTTAGTAAATCATTATCATATACACAACATTAATTTTTCATCAACCATCACCAATTTCTTTCAAAAATGAAACATTTAATTAGTGAATTGTATATGGAAATACAGAAAGCCACATGTCAAAGTAAATGAGATAACCAAACTGGTGCAAATGATTTAGATATTTTGAATATTTTGTTGCCTATCATACAAATTGTGTAATATGATTATATAATTGCTATCAACCTAACAATGGAGCATCATCATTCAGTGAGAAACTACTTTTGATACATTTGATCTTTCAGTTTGTTTTTTTTTTGTTTTGTTTTAAATGATGTCATGTAGGCAATCATGTCTCTCAGTAGCTTCCTTTTCTTTAAAATCTGAACTGGAATGATTTCATGGCAAAGTGGAATGGTTTCCCTACTGCCTTCACCACAATTTTCAATTGAGAGTATTCCATCTTCTAGCCTGGCTCCATTAGCTCACAGGACTATTCTGAATTTAAAACTGTGGTGATATAACCAAGTTTACTCTGCTTTTTAACCTATATACAAGGATCATTCCCAGTACTTTCTCCAGAAAATGCAAAAAAATGGGGGGGGGTGCATTTGAATCATATTTTACCTTTTTTAAAATAAGAAAGAATACTATGCTAAAAAAAACTGTTGCCTCTTTTCATCCATTTTTAATATTACAACAAATAAACAAAAAGAAACAAATTTTGATATTTTTAATCTGTATATCAATGACTGTTGTATAATCAAATATGATCTTTTTTAATAAATTTATATAAAACTGAGCTCTCCAAATGTTATCCAATGATAAATTATTGGCCAAGATTTATGTATCTTGGAAGGAAAATTCAAAAGGATGGCCAAAGATAAGACAAGGAATTTAAAGTGTCAAATGCTCAAGTTCATTAAAGCTTCTAAAGTGTATTTTCACTCATCTTTTTAAACATTTTATGTCTTTAGTAAATCTTCTAGAACTTTTAGAGACACATTGTTGATAGACAAAATCTCAAGTTTTATTATTTGAAGTTTGATCAAAATGAACCTTCATTTTTCAGGTTAAGTTCTTCAAATAAAATGTTTTTAAAGTTTAAAACCATTGATAAATAATACAAAATATAGAAGGTTATAAAAAAACATAAGGTAACTTTTTATACTTCCAAATTTTCTAGAATCTGTTTTTGGGATTTTTAATACATCATGGCAGCAAAATACGTGTGATGCCAACTTCACATTTCCATAACATGACATCATCTAATCTGAAATTGTTTAATTATATATATTGAATAATATTTAATTAACCAAATGACACAAAAATAGAAATGCATATATGTGTGTGTGTGTGTGTGTATATATATATAAAATAAGGTTTATTTCAAATGCAAATAATTAGAAACTTTGTTTTTTTACTTTTGTTTTGTTTTTTGGTGTGGTTGTGAAATGATGGTATTTTGTTTGGATAAACTTGAGCCAAATATCAGTGAGTGACCTTCTCAGTAACAAATCTAACTAAGCTTTTTTCTTGCTGATACCAACTTTTAAAGTCACAAAATGCCAATGATTCTATGCAGGGTTTTCATTTCATTTAATTACTAATCTGAATACTATAACTATAAATTTGTTTCACATTTTACACTTCAGTGACATTATCAGAATTATTTTTGAACATTTTTTTTTCACTTAATAACAAATTATTTAACAAATTATTTTATATTCAAATTTATCCCAAAAGAAGTTTTCTTCTGTAAATTCATTTCAAGAGAAAATTTGTTAAATGAATGGGCTACTTTTTTAGGAGATCATATAAGATTCGAGGAAGACTGTGGTTCACTTTTGTGTATCAATATTTAATAATTACTTTAAAAATGTGATTTGAAAATATTGCTGTGCATAATTTGAAAATGGTGAATAAATTTATTTGTTCATTTGGGATTTGTTTGAAAAATTTGCCATGTCATACTTGTATGATTTGAGCTTCCACACTCCATTGCACTACTACCAAAGGTATTTAGCAGATAAAAGTTCTCCCACCATTTTATAAAATATTAGGTTGGTGCAAAAATAATGTCGGTTTTTGACGTTAAAAAATACGTCAAAACCGACATTATTTTTGCACCAACCTAATATTTTTCTTCCAACAAGTTGCTGCTTTTTTTTTCTAGTTTTTAGATTTCTAAACATAAGCCCATTGCAAACTTAAACTTGTTTCTTAACCAATATTTGAGAAAGCACAGATTAAAATAAAAAATTTTAATTATGATAACTAGTCTAAAAAATCCATGGATAAATAAATTCAGTCTCTCTCAAAGGAATTCTATCAATTCACCAGATAAGAAAATAATAAATTATGATTGTTTAAAGCCAAAATCTTACTTATTATAAAACGCAAATTGTGTGTGTGTGTGTGTGTGTGTGTGTGTGTGTGTGTGTGTCTGTACATTTATATATTGGATCGGATTTCCTACATTTTTCAACCAATTTCAACAAAACTTCACAGGACTACGTAAAATTACCTTGCGGTGGTTCTGACAGTGCCAAAAATTGGAAAAACAATTGTTTTTGCATGAAATCAATTTGAAAACACGATTAAGAGGCATCATGAGAATGAAAGGGGGACAACTCATATCGAGTTATACTTATTATAAAACCCAGGTTGTTTGTGTGTGTGTGTGTGTGTGTGTGTGTGTGTGTGTGTGTGTTCGTTTATATATGGGATCAGATTTCCTACATTTTTCAACCAATTTCAACAAAACTTCACTTTTTTTATTGGCAGGTAGTGTTTCTTATTGTCTTGCACACTTTTTTCTTTATTTTTACATTCAGAATGCTTTCAAAATTCCATTTAAAAGACAATTGTTTATAATAAAATTCTATTCAATCGGTAGACTCATAACGATTGAAAACAATGTTTTTGTTTGAGTTTGACCAATTCGTTAAAAAAAACAAAAAACTAATTAAGACATACGTGTCCGTCAACCTCAAACAATAATCTTTTTAAATTTTATTTTTCAGTCTTTATGATGGTCGATACTTGATCTATCTCTTACTGTGATAGGCTCTACTGCTAGTAGGAAATAAAATTGCCATTAAACTGCATTGGGTATAATACAAAGTAATTAACTCACTAAATGAAACAACTTGGACAAGAATTCTCTGTGAAAAAGTAAACTATGATATTAAAAAGCCATGTTTTAATTATTTTTAAGTCACAAAAACTTTGAAGTGCAAGTAAAATTGCCTCATAATACTTTTACTGTCTAATGATTATGTTCATATTTTTCATTTGTAGCATTTATTCTTAAATGACTATGCTGAAAGTTATAGTCTGAAAATGAATAATCTGTTATTCTTTAAAATACACATCAAAATAAATCCTTATTTAATATACATTTAAAATTAACAAGGTCCAGATTAGAAACCAAAGAACACTTAATGCCGAATATGGGCATTAATTTGGTCCAATCTCAGCAGCACACCTTCTTGATGCTTTGCCAACCCACTTCAATGTAAGTGAAAATGTTCATCATGCAATCAAAGTTACATGAATTCTTTGTTTGCAATACTTGTAATGAAGAAAAATATTTTTAAAAATTAACTTCTAACAACAACAACAAATCCTATTATTACACAAAACATTTTTTTCATGAAAGCAAATATTCATCTCATTATTAGGAACACAAAAACTTAAGGCTTTACTTCAAAATTACATTTCAAGAGAATTTTTCATCCATAATATTTTATAAATAGGAAAAAAAATTAAACTTGCCTTAGTTCCATTGCAACCAGGTAATCCTGCTAGACCTTTAGAACCTGTTAATCCGAGAAGACCCTGAAATTAAATATATAACATAATAAATACATATTTTGCAAATAAGATTTATTAAATACAAATAAGAAATGGTAGCACATTATATATATATATATATATATATATATATATATATATATATATATAAATTATGGTATAAACATACAACTATTATCATGAGTATATTGGTTTAAAAACTGAAATTATATTGTCTTAATTTATATGTCCTCTCAACCATACACAGATTAAATACATTTTTGGCTCTTGTTAGGTGATATATATATTTTCATATTAGTTTAGGGAGACACCAATTACCTCCAATTTTTATTAAACAATAATGCACAAACAAATAAAAAGAAAAAGCACTATTACTTTTTAGGGTAACCCATTTATTTTTAAATACTTTCCCACATTTACATTTGATGTATTAGGTTGGTGCAAAAATAATGACGTAATAATGTCGTTTTTTGACGTATTTTTTATTACGTCATTATTTTTGCACCAACCTAATAATTAAATTTCTTACTATTTCCAGTGAGAATTTTTTCAAACATTCAACCATATCATTGGAGAGATTATTTGTATTTGCATGCTTATTGTGTCAGATATCAGTTTTGACCCATTGTCATAAATTCATGATGAAATTGAAAAGTGGTAATTGGGCTAACAAGTGCTGCACTTCAATGACACTGTGTTCACTCTCAACTTTGATTAGTTGTTTTTGTGTTTTGAGTTATCATTTTGAAGGAATCCACAGCTAATTTTGAACTTATGATAAAATAACCTTACTAAACTGTTCTAAATAAGAAGATTTACTATATGTAATTCTTTTTGATACATCATTTTCAGACACATCATCCAACCCATAATATTCCCTCATCCATGTTTAACTGTTATGCTGAGGCAGTGCAACTCTAACCATCAAATCCCAGATATTAAATTTTGATTCATCATTCCATATCAATTTATGCCATTATTCCAAGCTTCTTGGCAAATTGGACATTTGCTCACTTATTCTTTAAGGAAACCTACGACATTTTGCAAGCTGTATAGTTTATGTCCCCAAATTGCTTCAGTTGAGTTTTTAATCTTTCTCATGCTCATTTTCAAGCCATATTTTTGGTTGACATTATTTCTTATACTGATAACAGTCATTTTCCAATTTCTCATCAAAAGTTAGAGAATGAATTGTATTCATTCATAGAAATTTTTGTTTTTTGTTGTCCAAAATCTGAACTTATCCGAATGGTCAACAATTATATTTTAAATCTTTGTGACATTACAAGCAGCAGTTCTGAACAACTTCAAAAACTATTTTCTTGTAAGACTTAAACTTTGATAATTTCATGATTTTCCCTCCATTTCCTGATGACAAACTACTTTATTTCTCATTTCTATTAGAAAACTAGAACTTTTTGCATTTTGTTATTGACAAATAAAATGTAAAAGTTAATTTTGAGTGGTGTCTAAAAGTATACTGTTTATAACAATAATTTTACATATTAGAATTTTAAAAATTACATAAAAATTATTTTAATGTTAATGCATTCACATCTAGAGATTAAGTGATACTACTATAGATATGTGATTCATACCAAAATATTAGTGATATGTAACCCAGATGGTTAACCCAGCTGTTCAAGATGTGTACACATGAGACAACCAGATAATAGGAAGATATATGTGTGCAACACCCAAGGAAGAAAAAACAGAGAGAGAGTCTTTCACATACTTGCAAGAAGGAGAATCCATGTTTGGAGAAAACCCCCAAAGCACACACTTGCCTATATTAAAGTTCATAATTGAATAAACAATAATACAATAATATTACATATAAATCATTTAGTCTTGAGTTCTTATTAGTCTGTACAATAACAACATCTCCAAGGAATGTGACAAGAAATAATCAACAGATACTTCAGAGCAAGCAGATATGAAACTTATTAACCCCAAAATCTAAAAAGTGTCTCATGATTGAATAACAGTTCACAATGAAATGTTACAAGTTCATGAAATTATCTAAGAGAAGTTAAAATATAAAAAGTATCATCTCTTTGAATCACAAGCACAATGTTCCAGAACATGAGCCTTTCTTTTCAGCTACTGGAACCATTTCTAGAGTGCATAATCATAGATGGTGAAATTTGGATGCATTGTGTAACCCTTGAAGCATTCACTTACCCTTCAATATTCAAAAATTCAGCAGTTAGCAAAAAGATTGATGACACTGGGATGAAAAAAAGTGCACTGCTTGCAGACTTTATACCACATGGTCAAACAGTGCATTGAGATAGAAGGGAACTGTTTATTTAAAAGAGACCAGGACATTTGTATACCAAAGACATCCAGCTAAATGACAACACCACACTGCACATGGTCAAGCTGACACATCTGTGTACTTTCTCTGGGAAACGGGTCTACATAGAAGAGGTTGTTGCTGCAGAAGTGCAAGTGTGGCTCCAGTTACTTGACACCACAATCTTCAAGAAGGGTATTGATGTGCTCATGCACCAATCGGATAAGTTCAGCAATTTCAATGGTGACTAGTATAGTAGTACTTGTATCATACACAATGTTTTATTTGTATTGCAATAAATATGCTACATTAATGTTTTTACCTCACTTTTTTGGACAACCCTTGTATGTCTTGCTTAGTATATATAGGCTCTGTTGTTTTAGTGTTATTTACATGTTATCTAAAAAAAATCAGATTTCAAATTGTTAGTGCTATAGATAATTATTTAATGGATATTTAATAGAGAGGCTAATAACGAAATTTTTCTGTAATGTCAAATTACAACAATTCTTTACACAATCTACATTATTTGTAATATGATGAAAATGTATTTTCTTTAATAATACCTTTTAGGCAAAATAATCCATGAAAATAGTTTTGAATGCCATAAACAGATTTTATGTCATGCAAATTTTTAAAGTCCGGAGTTATTTCCCTTTAAATTGAAAAATATTTTTTTTATTTGTACATCTAAGTAAACATAAATTTTGTTAATATTAATTTTCTCAATTTTTTTAAGTAATTAATCACAAATTGATGCAACAAAAAAATTTCAAACTTTTGTACTTGGTAAATCTTTATCTAACTGATATGAGAACATTTTAAAAGTATTAAAAACAATAATTCAAACATGTAGTAATTAATTTAATCTAACCTTCATGTTATCACTTAAAAAAATATTTTAGAAGCATGTCTCTGTCCATTAACATATCTTAACACAATTCTTAAAATTAAATATATCTAAAAAAAAAAAAATTAAAAACAAAAAATTATGAAAGGGTATCTAAAGAATCATAATCATGATTCTTTTCCAATGTCCAAATAATCATATCAAAGTTTATTCTTGTAAAAATTCAAAGTAATTTTCACTATTTACTGTTGAAACATAAAATTTGCTTAGTTATTAACGTCATTATCTGTAGTTTAGATGATTATTTTATTCTTTTTGAAGTCATCATATACAATAGAGTCAAATCTTACCATTTTTATAAGTACAGACTTGAACCTTAGGAAGAAGGCATTAGGTATCATCTTCATCACTCTACTCAAATAATTCTTAATATATAAAAAAAAATTTATATAGCATTAGGGGTTTCCTTTGTGTTTCTGACTGAAAATTTATATTTATTCTCATTTTTGTAATATTTTAGTTATTTCAATAATTGTACTTGGATAGAAATTGTTGAGAATTCAATGGGAATCAACTCTACAAACAAAAAGAAGCTATTTTTCTGTATTTCCTATTATTTTGATTTACAAGGGAAATTATTTTATTAAATAATTTAAATAAATTGTTCAATCATTTAGTCACGTAAATGAAACCTGTTCAAATTTCCTGAGTATCTGCTTATTGCCCCAATTTTTATTTAAATCAAATCAAAAATCAATATAATTTCTGACAAATAAATGTTTAAAAATATGTTTATCAGTAATAATCAGGATTCTTTTAATGTGTAGGTTTGTGCGTGTTCAAAAGTTATATAATACTACTTTTAACTACTTCACATTTGTTATAAACAAAAGCTTCACTTTGGAACATTTCTAGAGTTATTATTGATGATACTAATTTTTAGATATATGAGCATAATTATATACCAAAATCTTTAAACTGATACTGTCGGAAGAGTAGATGCAAAATATACCACATTTGTGCATGCAATTTAAATTTCCATTTCATTTTTTTACCTGAAAAAAATGTGTAACTTTTAAATAAGGACAATTTGAGGTTGCTTCTTTGCATATTGAGTCGATTAGAAATAGAATCATGATTCATATGCTTTCACGTTTTTAATACAACACTTTATTGAATATGTCTAGTTTTGCTGGAGCAAAACAACACATTTTGGACTTTTTCAAGTCTAACAGTTCAATATCTGTCTTTTCTTATTATGTAACATCCTTTTTACTGTCTATTTTCCATTAATTATTTGCATTAAAAAAAAAAAAAAAAAATTTAAAGAAAAATTTTAAATTAAGCAGAACAATAAAAATTTTAAATTAAGCAGAGCAATAAAATCTTAATTACATATACCAGAAAACATTTACTATCAATTGCAAAATGATTGAATTTGTCAGCTCTTTTTTGATTTAGTTGAAACAATTCATGCAAATTTGTCAGACATGCAACTAATAGTAATTATTTATTGATGTTATCATTATTATCTAATTGGTTGTATATTAATTTAACAAGAGCTTCTTTTAAGAAGAAATAATTTTTTGACATTTGACAGATGATCAGTATTAAAACTTAAATAAATTTGAACTTGAGAAATTTTATATGGTGAAAATCAGAATAGACAAGTTTTTAGAAGAGCTGCACCAGCACCATCCCTATTCATTTAGTGAGAAGATTTCAAGTTAGGAATTAATGACATATAAAATAAAAATTCCTTGAAGATTATAAGTATCAACAGACACCTGAAGAAGGGAGGAGTGAACAATGACTGAAATACTGTGATAATAACATGGACATTTTCATCTGAAAATAAATAATGTAAAAAATACAGAATAAATGTGCAATAACTTTTCAGATGATTTAAAAGCTATAACTTTACCTTCATGCTTTGAATGATGTTGAACAACAATTTGAAATTACAAAAGAGCAACATATTTAGCAGTGTCAATAAAAATTTCAATGGTTTTTAAATTAAAACTTACTTTCTAATACTTTAAAGTTTTGTTTTTTTAATATTTTATTGAAGTATTAGGAATTAAAATCAAGTACCTCTACAAAAGAAAATATATTTGGATTAAATGATATTTGAAGTCAATACTGATATTTATTTTTAAATATTAAGTATTTTTATGCAGCAAAAAATCTGAATAGCAACGCAAGTTAATCAGTATGTCCCCTTTTACATATAGATACTGGTTTAATAAATGCTGGTCACAGTAAAATATTCACTTATTCCTGTCATCATTTTGAATCATTTCAATGAAATAGCATATAGAAATAAAATGGCATCTACAATGACACAAGCATTTATAACTTCATTTATGAGATAATCTTAAAAATGTCTTTGAGTAGATAATCTGTTTTATGACATAGGATCAACTGATCCTGATGATGCAAATGTGCAGAGCTATCAAAATATTTAAATCAGCAATATCATCATCAGTCCAAAATAGAGACAATGATATCCACAAATATCTAGAAATCACAACTTGTATTACAACAGAATTTAGAAATGTTGAATTGATTTGACAGAGATGATATAGCTAAAACATACCAATGAGACTCCTGACTTATCAAATGACACTGAAAAGAATGTCTTATGTCAGTGGTGAAGAATAGTCTATTTAGAATTTCTTTGTCCTTCTGTAAATAATGCAGGTGTCATTAGATGTTAATCACAAAAGAAAACATTCCAGTTATTCAATCCTATATTTTTTATTCTTAATCATGACACAAAAATGTAAATAATAGTGTTTTTTAAATGGTAAAATTCAGCTTCATTCTCTAACACTAAACAAAAATTAAAAATTGGCATTTTAAAAAATGAATTTGGGCAGAGTCTAAACTTGTTTGATCAACATTACAATAAGTATTGGTTAAAATTTGTACAATATATCACTTTTACTCTTCAAAATTGAATAGAACTGGTTTCCAATCACCCTTTTAGGGCTAATAAAGAAATAAGGAATTTTATTGTGTCCCTAAAAGAGGAAAAGGTGTTGATATGACTAAGAAAGCAGGGAAAAAACTTAATTTGCCTTTTATCTTATTATGTATAAAAAGATAGTAACAAGTATTAAATGTTTCTATTTTTTCTGTACTTCTCACTAATTGTAAAAAATAAAAATGCGTTTTATTAGTTTTCAATTTGTGAGACTTAAAATCTTATAATCAGTCATTTTCTAGAGTCTAATAAAATGAGACTAGATAGATTATAAAGGAAGAAAAAAATGCCGGCAGCAGTCATTGAAGTTATCATTTTCTTACTATTTTTTTTTTTTTTTTGCAATAATGCACGTGAGAGATTTGATAAAAATTAACCTCGGTAATTCATAAGAACCATGTATCTTTTCAGACTCTTTTCAATCATTTTCATTGCAAAGTTATTTCCCTTAGAACTAGTTCTGAAAGAACATTCTTTCTTCATTCCTGTTTTCATTGTCAAATTTTGCTTATTACAAAGACAATGGTGAATTAAATGAGTTTTGCAACCTCTAATCTAAAAAAGTTTAGTGTACTTTTATAAATATTGGTTATTAATTTTATTGGTTAATTGGTTATTAATCAGTCATTCAGCTATGTAGGTATTGACTTACAACAATCTATGACTGATAATAAACATTTTTCAAATTGTCAATAAAATAACCTCATATTTTTGGAACCATTTTGCGAAAAGGTTTTGAAAAATATTTTTAAATTTAATAAAATTTTGTTGACAAAAAGAGAAAATTTATTTTGATGCATTCATTATTCAGTCATAAAGGCTTAGGCAATCATGTATCTTTTGATTTATGATAGACTAGACAGATTTTCCTCACAGTAGGTTGCCATTTCTTTCTGCAGTAGACTGGTTGCCAACCAGGGCTATAGAACCAGTCTTTCCTGTTATTCAACTCAGCTGGAGGCAGAAGAGATGGATTCATACATTTCCCTAGAGTAATTGTGTGCAAGTCAATGTAATGAACTCAAATGGAATTCGAACTCAGCTCTCAGCTTTCTCATTCCAAGCCTCTATCCATAACACAACACACATTCATTAGACTTTAAGTAAAAGATTAAATAAATATGTGATATAAAAGTCTACCAAAAAAAAAAAAAAAAAAAAGAAGCAATTTTCTGTACTCTAACAATCAATTTTGCAATTTATAAAAATAATCATTTTCAACTTCTAATGATATATTGTTATAATCATTTTAATTCAAATCTTGAAGCTGTCTTGAAATCAATGTCATTTTTCAAATTTTTATAGATTTGAAAATTAGGATTTGTTTATGATAAGCATATTTAAAATGTTAGTTTCCTAGTTACTTTTTACAATAATTATTGATTGGGAAAAGAATTTGACTGACTTGAGTTTCAAGTTAATAGAAAAATACTGTTTCAGTCATATTTGGCAGGTATTATCACCAGATAACTTTTTCATCTTTATTTTACAAGGGGGAAAAAGAATCTTACATTAAGTAGGAATTGAAAAATAAAAAGAAGCAAAAATTGGGAAGTTATTAAATCCAACAACTGTATGCAATAATCTCAATTCAGAAAGAAATTTTTAATGAATAGAACATTTATTTTTTTATGAATTCTAATAAATTATATTCAAGAACTTAGTATAATTTTAATTAAATAAATTTCCTAGAAATAAACCAGCAAATATAAATTATAGACTGGTTTTGTGCATGCAATCAAACATTCCATTTTATGATTCAAAATAGAAATTAGTGGTGAATCATAGGAAGATAAATCTTTTTTGTGGCTTCATCAGATAACTGACTTCAAATAATCTATCTGGTATGTCAAGACCACAAACAGAGGTTTGTTCTTTTTTAAGTGTATCCTAACCCAAGACATTTGACAGAACAAGCAGTTAGAAAAACAAAATAAATTACTTATATGTAATTTTGTATAAATATATAGAAATATGTAAACAAATATAACAAACATCTTCCATCTACATAAACATCTTCTGTAGTTGACAAATCACATGCCCGCCCCTGCCAAATTAGACTTAATCTGAAATAAACCTCTTGGTTTGGTTTCAATGAAAAAAATTTACAGATTTCAATTCTAATTAACATAACTAGCAATTAATGAACACTTCAGCTTCAGTTGTGCTGTTAAATATATTTAGAGTACAGTGAATTAATGTTTAAATCATCAAACTACAGAAATAAATCAAAACAAAACAGGATGATTAAAACATCAAAATGTGATGAATGTCAGTCTGCCATATTTTATTGTTTATTCTATACAAACCACATAACAGGTACTGAGAAGTATTTGGCAAATGAGTACAGTAAGAATGTCTTTTTTTCTCTTTGTATCAACTAAAAATTGATACTGTTATTTAAGAGTATAATGCATACAATAGCAGAAATATTTTGCTTTTGCACCAGTAAAATGGAAGTTAAACTGAAGAATTAAATTGAAAGCCATATTGTAATTATGTTTTAAATAATACTTTAAAAAAATTCTAATTGTATTCTAATGAATATATGCCAAAGAAATATTATTAAAACAATTTCAAAGTTGAGGTAGACATAATTGTGAAATGGAGTCTTAGCTCAAACATCTGAAGTTTTCTTAAATTTAACCATAATCAGTATTCTAATTTTTTCCCTTGTAAATTGTCTAAGGTCTTCAGAAGTAACCTTGAAAATGGAAAATGTTTTCAAATATTTATAAATTGAATACCTAAAATTAAAACAAACTTTTTCAACTTTAGAAAAAAGTAGAAACTTTATCTTTATGTGAATGCTTGTGTTTCCCTCAGCCTATCTTTGTTATTGCTACACCAATAAACACTGATTTCACTCGTTTATTTTTTGCTTTTATTAAATATAACTGTGGTTATAATCTATATTCTTATGTAATTCCCCCAGATTATAGTTTTCTATTCCTTTCAAAATATTATATTTCCTACATTTTGATAGTTTTTTTTTTTAATCAAAATAAACTCCATTATCTTTAAACCTATTTAATTTCCCCAATAGATATTTCAGAACTTTAAAAAAATTTCTCATATGTTTTAAAGTGCTGTCAGGGATAACTATGTGCTGAAGATGGTGCAAATAAAACCTTTCCAGTTTCCAAGTACAGCACAGAATCAGTCTTGTATGGTAGAGATCATCCAATTTTTCAGATTGATGTAAATTTAGAAGTGAATGATGAAACATCATGAAAAGGACACCCAGAAGAAACATAATTAGCCAGTCTGCTGCATACAACAGGCACAGTTTTTATCAGTCAGAGGCAAAAACACAAGTTATAGCTTTCTCCCTTGCCTGAACTTGACCTTTTACAGCATTATCTGTGTCATTCAGTCAGGGCAAATATTATAGATTCCTGGCAGGATTCATATAGATAAATGCTCATAACCTTAAACAAGAGGGCAAAGGATCTGGTGTGGGGAGAAATTAAGAGTCTGGAACATTCTGCCAACTGATGTCTTTTATATGTCATTCATACTTCCTAAACATTTGCCAGCTGATACAAATCCCAAGACAAGAAAGACAAGAAGGGCAAATTATCCAGAAATATACCCCACTAGAAATGCAAAGGCAGAAATTCCTAAGCATTTAGAACATGATAAAAATAAAGTTTCCTTACATTTTCAATTTGATAAAACTGGAAGTGTAAAGAAAGACAATTATTGAAAAACTATTCCTCACACCATAAATAAGAGATATTAAAAAAAAAAACAATAGTTTTCAGAAAATTAATATTGTGAAAACTTCAATCAATTTGTGACAAATCACTTTGTTCTATATCAATGATAACTATTAGGTTGGTGCAAAAATAATGACGTAATAATGTCGTTTTTTGACGTTAAAAAATACGTCAAAAAACAACATTATTACGTCATTATTTTTGCACCAACCTAATACATCTACTCAAATTTAAATTCTAGGAATTTATTAAAAATTGAACTTTAGAATTCAATCAGTGTTCCTTTTTGAAATGTTAGATAATTTCAAAAGAGAAATGTCTTCAAAGAAATGGCAAAACTCAAACCTAAAACTTCACATCCACTTCTACATTTTCATGTATATAAAATACTTTTCAAATAAGTTTTAATTTTTTTTCAGCTACAGAATATTTAACTTGGTCACAGACAGACCAAGAAAATAATAGGCATTTTTATGAGAATATTTAGTAATAATATACACAGAGTATTATATAATTTATCTGGATATATGCCTTAAGCTTTTCACTAACCATCTACAGGTTGATATTTTTTTCACTCAAAAAGTAATACCTCCAATTTTATTATGCTAGCTCATGACATCATAGACAGAAAATTGCTGCCAATAACCCATCTATCATTTTTGCCTTGATACAGGTAGCAATCTGGCAAAATGGCATCTGACATGAAAGCAGAGGAGTGTCAATGAATTCAGCCATGCAGCAAAATTGCATCCATTGATATTTATGGAGATACAACAGGAAATGTGAATACAGTAGTTAGACAGTGGGTAATGTATTTCTGCAATAATAACAGTTATGTGTATGACAAGCAACATTCTGAGTTGCTCTGCTCAGCTGAAATGCTTAGAGATAGCAAAATGCATTGCCAATAGTATTGACTATATGGAAACAGTGTTTTATAGCTAAAAATTTTCTCTGTCCAGAAGTGTTATCATGCTTCCTGTATCTGTTATAGTTCCCACAGAAATAAATTGGAAACATTTCTTTCAAAGTATCCCTTATAATTTGCTGGTTTAATAACTATGCATGAATTCAAAAATTAAAAGAAGTCTTAACCTTAATGCCTCTTCATTTCTGAACATACAGTATATCATTTGTTTCTAAAATTTCACCATAGCAATGTAGTGAGTGCCTCAAAGACAAAGAGGATTGTGGGTGATGAGAGAAAGAAATAGCTTTCTGGGTTTGGTAATCTGTTGAAGAAGCTAGTAGAAGAGACCCATTTTTTGAAAGATGTTTAATTGGCTATTTCATTCTCAACAATTTAAAAGCATCTAAAGTAGATTAGAAAAGAGAAAACATATGACAAATTCTTTATAAATTTGCAGAAAATCAGAAAACAGTTATTTTTAAGTGAATTGCCACAATATATCATGTCACAAGTCCCCTAGCCCATTAGAGTCATAGGGACACCACATAAACTGCAGTCACAGCAGCAGTGGTGTGTTTAGTGCAAGATAGGCTCCATCAGACTCTTCAAGCTATTTTTGAATTCAGTTTTCTTTCTCCTATACTGGTTGTCAACTCAATGTAAGTGAGTATGGTCTGCTTGCTTTTTAACCCTTAGTTGGAGAAGTTAATTGTAGATTATGATAAAAAATAAATGTTATATGACAACTGAAAATGATCTGCACAATGGGAAGACCATAATTCTATAAAGCACTTTTTCAAATCAAGCATTATTGTCACTGTGAAGTATGTGTAACTAGTAGGTTTCAATTTCTCCCACAGAGAAGTACATTCTTACTTGCCTGGAATGGAAACTGGTGCACTGAAAATGCAAACAGCATTAACCAAACTCATTTCTCTCCTTAAAAATTCTCAGTAACATTCCACAAACACTGCAGATCTAAAACTTATTTAATCCACTAGACAACATTGATTACTATTTATTGAAGCATTCAATAAATACTGTTTAAAAAAAAACAAAAATAGTCAATAGAACATATAGAAAATGTCTTTAATGATTTTTTGGAGTCTGGGTTTTAATTGATTGATTGATTGATTTGTTTTTTATGGCTTACCAACATTTTGCAGGTTATTTAAAGCCAGAAAATATATTCAGATTTTTAAAACAGAATTCATCTCTCTGATTTTAAATTCCAAGCTGTTATATATTACACCACCTGCACATCCAAGCATACAGTACCTGTTATTCCCAAGCAGTCACCCATCTAGGTACTAACCAGACTCAATGATGCTTAACTTCAATGATCATACACAAACAAGTGTTTCTACATGATATGGCCATAAGCCTTTGTAGTCAGGGAGACAATATTTTCTAAAGTTTAAATAACATTGTTTCTTGCTAGCATAAATTTATAGATTCAGATGGTTTTTATTTTAGCTAAAAATAATGCTTATAAATAAATTTATTAAATTTTTAATGTTATTAAACAGGCATTTAAACAGCTTAATTAGACATTATCCATTGAAAATTTCAACCAGCACTATATGAATAAAAGTCTCATTTAATGAAAGGCATTGCTTAAATTATACTGGAAATAAGTTACAATAATTAATCTCATTCTTAAAAGCAATAGGAAATTAAATCTATTTGCATACAAAATTCATTCTCAGTAACATCATGCAATGAAAATTTATTGCTTTAGTTGGAAGACTGATTTTTATAACTTCACATTATCCACAATAACAAGGAAGGAAAGCAGAGTTTGATATTCTTTCTAAAACATTTTTGTGTTAAATGACCTCCAAATGATGAATATTCCTGGACTGAAAACTGAAACCACTGAAGCTTTCCTTGTTATCAGGAGAATCCAGAATGAAAAGCTAATTCTCCAACACCATTTCAAGCATCACCAAGTATAGAGAGGTAGATAGGGCAGAATGAAAAGAATGTAACCAGCAAGCCCTTCCCACTTTTCAATGATACTAGCAGAATGACAATACCTGTACAAGAAGTACAAATGGTAAGAAATGAAAATGAAGGATGAGGAGGCTTATTGCTAAAAAGAATCAGTTCCTGATGTAAATGACTTCTTCAAACAGGAATATCCAAACTGCTGGCTCAAATTTCATTTTGGACTCATAATCATAGCATACCAAAGTTGCATTCCTTATTGTTGAGGTTGTTAAGATGTAGACAATATAATTCACCGAAACTCAACTCACAAGAGATCAACAATATTTCAAACATTAGAAAGTTGCAAACCTCACTAAAAACAAATTCTTAAACAGACTGAGCAATTATGAAACAAAGATCTTTTTTTGTTTGCTTTCTGCCAGTACAGTACCAGTTAAAATAAAAAAAAGATTTTTTTTCAAATGTAGCTTTTATTAATAGTAATTTCCACAGGATCTTGAAATTTATAAAAATCAAATGCAAATAACTGGATGACCAGTGTCTGGCAGCCAATTTCTCTGGATTAACTCTCACAACTCAATGGGGGAAAGACTGGCTGGTATTATTCAATACCTCCAAAACAAAGCTCATAACATTTCATCACCACCAATCAAACTATAAGCCTACTGGGTCTAAAACTCACACCCAACTTCATATATAATGCATATATTTGAGCCATCACAAAAGATGCAGGAATAATGGTCAGTTCCTTGATACTCTTCAGAAAATGCTTACAAGAGTTAGATCAGACCAAGAATGGAGTATTGCTGTCATAACTGGGTTGGTGTTGCCCAGTCTTCACTGTTCAACATTGACAGAGTTCAAAAGCAATTCTATAGCCTTGTGGGTGATGAATTATTCTCCATCATGAAACCTTTATCTGGACAGACAAAACATTGCTCACTACTCTGTTGTTATGGCAGATGTTCAGACAAGTTACATGACTTAATTCCACCAGCTCAGACCTTCACAGCTAGGGCCCTCTATACCATGTTCTTGGTGGGAAATCATCCCCATTTCCCTGTGATCCTAAGACATCATCTTCTTCATAAGTGTTAAGTCCAAAAATAAATTAATATTTAAAATATATTGACTATGCAATGGGCTTGCTATTATTTAACCTTTTTCAACACTGCACATATTAAATCAGATTTCAAAAGAACTAATAAGTGAAATGTTTAATTTTTTGTATACAAACAAAGATTCTTACACGAAGAGGTTTATTCAAAAGAGAACTTTTCAATA